>OY039095.1:1898317-3104317 GCA_955850985.1 Elophila nymphaeata | reverse complement strand
GTCATGCTTTACGAAATTTATGTTATGTTTAAACAATCTTTCTTATTGAAGTGAAGCAGTTCACTGTGTTTCGGATTGAAGGGAAAGGTAGCACGTGTAATTACTGGGCATGGAAGGCGTATCATCTTAGTCCCCATGATAGCAACGCACTTGCAGTGCTAAGTGATTTACCCCTAAAATTGCAAGTGTCTATAGGCGACGGTAACCACTTAACCAGGTGGTCCGCAAGCTTTTGCCATCTCGTGGTATAAAAAAGACAAGCATACGCCCCGACTTGTGATAAGCAGTTATCCCAATCTATAGCCGATTGCAACACTGACGGGTCAAACATGCTGCCAATCCTAATAACAACTATTCTGTTGGAAATGCGTAACGCATACGTTGGTTGTAAGGCGCCGCTTCCCACAAGTACACATGGGTAGGATGCTGAGCCAGCGCGTAAGCCTGGCCAGCAAGGATATGGTTTGGTATTAGGAACTGCCCCAGGGAGTAGCCCTGACAGGCAGCAGCGGGGAGGTAGTGAGATACACCGCGGACGGTTATAATCTGATTTATAGTGGTAAATATTGGTTGTTATAACTACATTCATTGCATATACACATCGAAAGGTTTTTGCATGTCTCTCATAGGTGTAACTTGCCGACGGTGCACGTCTATGCTGATGACCACGCAGCCGCAGAGTTCAATGTTCAGCTGGTAGCTTGAACAGAGTCTCTCCCTATGACAGGCAGTCCTACCCACTAAAACATCAACCACCGCAACCTCCTCTCGTCATCGGACGAGAAGAACGCATTAGCTGCGAATGTATCGCTGCCGTCGGGATCATGGGAACCCTTGCGGAAACTTCCACGACCCCGTCGGTACCCTAATCACATCCATACCCCGTGGAGCTCTTACAATTTACTCACCAACAAAAACACTATGCTTATAGAAAATGTAGTGTTACTTTAATACGGTATTCTGTAAGGTTCTCCAGTTTGGGGGCTCTTAATTCGAGCGGCTAGTTCTCTATGCTCACCTCTCACTCTACCCTAGTACTAAGTACGCGAACCTGGACCGCGCAAATCGCTACACAACATAAAACTACCAGACCATGCATCGGTAATCTGTGAATGCGACTCAGGGTTAAAATAAGTATCCGAGGCCACTACCAACTCTTCAAACCTATGAATATATTGAGGCTGACTGATGGCCTATACATTCAAGGAACCACGAACCCGCAGTAAAGGCCAGGCTCCAGCAAAGCGGAGACGAAAGCAGGGATGTGTTTAAGACAACCAGAATGGCTTTAGTGGACACGATCGAGAAAAGATGTTTCATACTTGTACGGTGCAATCAAAGCAGACATACCATATAGTTCCCTGTCTTGGATAAGGTTTTTACGGTTGAATAAGGCCTTTTTATCCCGTGGATTTCGTAGTAGCAGACAGAGGAAGATTCTGAACCCTGTAGACAATCACTTAAGGCCACGGACTCGAAGTCAGCGACGAACGAGGCAGCGGCGGAGCAACGTTTTACATCTTTTCTAACCTCTTTACGAGAAATGATACTCGCCCTGCTCGCTCGTTAGCTCGCGGTGTGGCCTAACCCTTAAAACAGAGATGTGCGCTGTGCCTCGCAAAAATGTGAGTTTGATGGCGACGACGAGGAGCGGACACGAGAGATGTGAACAACTTACGGCAAAACATTCTCAACATCTACTAACCCCACACGCTCAACTAGAGGAGTTGAGCGTGTGGAGCAGTCAGCATCAGAATTGACACTTTAGGACCATGGGGGTTGTCCATTAATCACGTGAGGCTCCGAAAGGGGGGGAGGGGTTCGGTAAAAATCACGAAATATCACAAGGGGGGAGGTGGAGTAGGGGTGTAGTAAGATATCACGTGTATTTATTTATTTATTTATCAAACGCGCGATTTTTAAACCGAAAAGTGTCTTGCTAATCCGTGGTCCGAGGACAAAGTGAGGAATATATTCATGTTACGCAATTAAGCATGTTTTTCGCATGATTACACCATTCCTTTAATATTATAGAACAGAATAGAATAGAAAACCTCACCATATATCACCAAGGGGGAGGTTGGGGTTAAAAATGCTAAAAAAACATCACATGATTAATGGACGGCTCCATGTCATAGTAACGCTCTAGTGCAATAATAATTGCAACCATTATGTTTAAATGATTACTATCAAAAGGTACTAAAGTGTTTATTCTGATGCCGACTACATACACCATGCATGTTTGATGCTGACTACATGCACACATGCGCGCGCACGCACGCCCTTCAGACGCCCTAGGGACGCTAGGCGGCCGAGAGACTCCCGAGGGAGATGCTCGGTCGCCTAGTAATCTCCTAGGAACGTTCGACTTACAGGCTTAAAGGCCCGCCAAGGTCTTCGCCTTCTTAAAAAAAAAACACGCACTAAACTTCATCACGGCGAACCTGAGCAGCAGGTGAAAGCCTTTAGACACCTTCAGACCCTAGAGAATAATGCTAGAAATCCTCTCCTCTTGTGGGTGGTTTAAATTTCTTGGCGGTTGAATTTTATGATATAAGTAAGACGCTTACCTTACCTAGGAGTATTATAGCATAGCATACGTAGGAGTATTATAGCATAGCTTATTATTATTTTTATTTTTACATAGTCTAAATAATACCATTGTACTAAATAACTGGGGAGACCAGGTGACCTGTATTTTTTTAGATACCTAGTTCAGGCGCCAGTTCTCCACAATTAGTTATGCAATCTGGTGTATACTTACTGTACCTAATATATTCCGGCAACAAGCAGCACACTCTGCCGTGATTCGGCCTGTATAACCGTAAGGTTGCGTCAGGCCACGGGAAGGTGGTGGGTTTGTACCTAATATATTGTATAAGCTATTTTGTGGAGAAAAATAAAATATTTTTTTTATTTAATTAATTACAGGCTAGAGGACCCACCAAGGTCACCAGTAGTAGTCAATAAAAAAAACTGCTTCATCTACTTGCATCACAGATCTTATACATGCCCAGCGCCACTTTTTACATGGCCAAACCATTCAAGCATCCCTTCTATTCTTGTAAATGTTTTCTTTCAAAGTACAGCTCTCTTGAAATATTGTTTTTTTCTTTGGCAAGTTTAGTCATGATTGAAATTGATACCAAATTAAATGTCATACGTCAGCTTGATGACGTAATCAAAAAACGAAAGATGGCTAAATTCGTTGTGATCACTGAGCTACACACGACTGTTAGTTGTGTGTAGCTCAGTTGGAATAGTAATCACCCAGATAGCGAAAGGTCGCGGGTTCAAGTCCCGTCTCAGCACTTATCCATGACAGGATATTTTTCATGTTTTTCGTTTTCTTTTTAATTTGGTATCAATCATGACTAAAGCTCTCTTCACGTTATAGTCTAACCTGTCACTCAATGTTACCCCAGCCATGCTCCTAAAGATTGTCAGAAATAAAAAACCACAGAAATAAAAAGCTTTCTATTTTATATTCTTCCGTGTAAATGGTCAGATATCCTTCATATCACAAAACAATATATTGTTATGACATAATTATGTCATTTAATAAGAACGAACAAGGAAAAGTGAGTGTTCAAGATAAGTGCACAATATTTACAAAGTAAGTTAACAATGATGAGACACAACTAATTGTCACAAGATAAATAACATTAACAATAGCAATGTCTACTTCTTTTCAACGTTTCTGGTTAAGAAAGTTCTATGTATTTTATAAATTATACTAACAAAAGTAAAACAGCCATAATTTTTGATGGACATCATAAGAAAAGTGACAATAAGAGACCCTTTACACTAGTGTTTGCGAAAACCAATATGTGGGGCATTCCACGGGAAATGGGAAAAGGAGTTATTTTCTTAAATTGATATGATTATAACCAATTTATTCTTAACGCAATGTATATTAGTTAAATTTACATGATCTGTACAAATTAGTTAGAAAAAAACAAGATTAAGTATTTTTTTTACTATGACAAGTTGTTGTTTATTGTGAACAAGTCATAGGATTTATTTGCACCATATTGGCAATACTGTTTTTGGACATTTTGATAAACATTTTCTAGCAAACAGCATCGGAGAGTGATAAGTATTTCTTGAATTTTAATTTGGACTAAAAATGCAGCGGAAAAGGTAACAATTTTACTCTAAAACCTATAAATACAAAGAGCATGTAGCATGTCCCACCAGTCACAGGAAAACATACAAAAGTTGTATTTCTAGCCTCAAAATGCGTTTTACTGAAAAGGAGCTTGCTGGAAAGTAAGAATTGACTAATTGTTAAACTATTTAGCATATTTTTCTGGTGCAATGTGTTACAGGGTGGGAAAGAGGTGGTTTTCATTTTTGTCCCACCAGTCACAGTGACTGGTGGGACATTTTTGTAAAACTTGTTATGGACTGTTCTAAACATTTCTAGCCTGTTTCTATGCTTTTTTGTGAGTTGTGATAGCTTTTTCTGTTTTTAAGATGAATTCTGCTGAGCGAAAAATGAAATCTAGAGCATATTTGAAAATTGATGAAAGTAGTGGAAGACTGCTCTAGATAACAAAAAAATATATATGATCCAAAAAGACGAGATAAGGGTAAAGCTTTATGTGAAACTAATTAGACTGCTAAAATTCAGAGGAGAGACAGTGAGCCTATGTAAAAAAAAAAAAGTTAGAGGGTATTAAGAAGACGTGTGTTTCGCTGTTGGGTTCATATAAGACAATAAATACCTTGAAAAAAGCAGTTGGCAAAATTAAAAAAGCTCTTCCTACAAGTCCAACCAAAAAATCAGCTGTACCAATACTGACGGAGGCTATTCATCTAATTAATAAAACGGTTAACACTATAGCCATTACGGATAAGACAAAGAAGTTGGTCATACATATCATTTAAGAAAATGACTGAAAGCTGGTATAAGAAAGTACTATGTTGATTTCATCAAAGATTTTGATAATAATTGTTAATTCGCTATAATATTAGATTCATAATTAATAAAATATTCCAAATGATAAAAAGGAGTAAATTTTTTGGCCAATTTCGTACTTGTCCCACCAGTCACAACACGATGTCCCACCAGTCACAATTTCTACTTTCTATATTTTCTTGTAGAAATTTAATTTGGTGCTAATTTTTAGTTTCTGTTGTAGTCTATTTAATCATTTTCATAGTATAGTAAAAGACATCTGGCTATGTATTGTATTTGGGCTAAAATCTCGATTGACAGTGAAGAAGGCAGAGGTGAGGTATTTTTGGCTGTCCCACCAGTCACACTCCTATAACAACGAAAATATCACCAAAATATTTATAAAGGTTATTTTTTTCGGTAATAGTTTTATAAGTCGGTTCATAATCTATTGTAAAATATATACTTGATCAATATATTAGATCAAAATACAAAGTTACAGGTCTAAATATTAGGGATTCTGGAGTAAAATGTCCCACCAGTCACTATGGAATGCCCCATGTATAGAAAAAATCCTGACGTCTCCCCCAGCGGCCATTAAGAGAGACACAAAGTCCAGACCCTTATTATGTAGAGAATAACAGTTTAGATGGTTTTATATTTTGCTATAAATCATTCAAATATTGATGATATTTTTAAACCCAACTCACCGTAAAGACACTATTCATGAGTTACATATTAAAAATTAATATTATGTTTTAGTTCTGTTCTGCAAAAATTGTTAAACCCCTATCTAGATGCTGGGACTGCTGCGAAGTTTTAGTTAGGCCATAGTTTTTCTATCTTATTGTACCCACAGCCCACTGAAATTATTTGATATGACTGAATATGTTTTTTGCTAAAGCCTTGTCATAATTTTACTTACCGTCTGTTACACATTTAAAATAGGTACACTATGATTCATGGACATCATAGATATAGGAAACTGTAGATATGCAATGTGAAAGAGAAAGAGCATATAAACACATATATTAGAACGAGATAGATAGACAAGATTTTTCACGTACACACAGGTTGCCTAGGTCAGCCTTCTTCTTTTAAATTAATGGCGTTCGTGACACATAAAGATTACGCATTTTGCCAATGTCAAGTGAAAATGTACTTAAAGTAACAAAAATTGTACTGTAGATTTTTTTTTTATGTTACGAGATGGCAAACAAGCTTGCGGCCCACCTGATGTTAAGTGGTCACTGCCGCCTATAGACACTTGCAATATTAAGTGTAAACAAATCACTTAACACCGCATGTGCGTTTGCCATCCTAGGGACCTAAGATGATATGCCCTCCATGGCCAGTAATTACACTGGCTACCTTTCCCTTCAATCCGAAACACAGTGAACTGCTTCACGGCAGAAATAAGAACGGCGGTGGTACCTACCCAGACGACCCTACATATGGGTCTACCACCTAGTTAATTTTGTTAAAATGAAGTCTCTCAACTCCTAGAGAGTTGTAAAAACAACAATAACTCGGAAGGGACTTTCTAGGATGGCCTGTCAGTCACATAGAAAATACAGCAACTGTTAAACTGCAGTACTTTTTTTCATACACACATGCACATTACTCACACATTGGTGCATTTTTTTGGTCTCGCGCTAGAAGATTCATTGCCAGTTTATAAATGTCAGTAATTATACTTAAATCTATGAAATAACACATGTATTGTATTGTATGTACACCTGTAAAAGGGGTAGCCATTTGGGTAGCATTTAGTTAACACATACCGAAGCAGATTTGGCATAGATCGTAAAAGCAGATATTCATAAATGATCAGTACAGGTATCATGAAATAATTATTGTGTTTTACAAACACGTAAATATTTTAATACTAGAAAAATAACACTGAAAAAATTCGACCTCCTCAGGCGAGAATCAAACCCAGTATCTTCCACAATCCAGGTGGCTGCAAACGCAGCTGAAATGCTGGGTTAATTATAATTGTCAAGATAATTACCATGTTAATAACAGTTTGATAATTAATTATTAATCAATAATAACAAAAAATTGCCCCACTGAATGTGGAATGTATTCATAAGTTTTTAGTTCCTATAATGTTGAATCTGATGGAAGCTTGATTTATAATTCTTGTTCTATATCTTTAATGTTAATTTCACTGAGGCTGTTTTTACTTTTAATGTTGTGAAAAAAAAAAAAATTTCTTTTATTTTTTTTGTTAGAACTGGCACCCCAAATTATTATGCAATTGTAAAAAAAAATATATCTAATAATGTCTTACACACTAGTAATAACTATCTGATAATTATCATGTTATCAAGAAGCATAATTAAGTATTTTGATAGAAACTCTGATCACAGGTAAAATCAGATTCAGATGTAGAAGCATGGTTAAGTGGACGTAGTTTTGCAAACTAGAACCAACCCACAACTCATGTGAAAATAAGTTACATAGACAGTTGCAATCCTCATTGAGTTGTTGCCATGCTCAAAAAATCTTTTGACAATATTCTGACTCTATACAATAATTTAACATGTTACATGTAGCGATGCGCCAAACATATCACTAAAGTGAAAAGACAGATATATATCTTTTCAACTCAGTGATATATATCACTCTTGTATATCAGTATCTCATTAAAGATACATTGCCTGCCTTGCACTAAAGATAGATATAGTTGATAACAACTATATCTATCTTTAGCGTTATTATGTCGCTTTAAACCAAAGTGTCTGAAAAGTGATATTAATCATCAAACTATATCTTGAAGTCGTGTCCATAGATTTGAGAGACTGTGTGTCGGTGTGTCGCTTAGACAAAGTTGTGTTCGTCTCTCTCTCTCTCTCTGTGATCGGAATCGTTCATTCATTCGGTATCCGTCGTCCGTATCTATCAAACTGAACTACGACACATTGATATAAATGATATAAAGAACGTCACCTGAGCTAAAGATACATTAGCTCTTTCGTGAAGATATATATCTTTTATATCACTCATTCGCAAGCCATTCATTCGGTATCCGACGTCCGTATCTATCAAACTGAACTATGACACATTGATATAAATGATATAAAGATATGATTGAACGTCACCTGAGCTAAAGATACATTAGCTCTTTCGTGAAGATATATATCTTTTATATCACTCATTCGCGAGCTACACAACTCTAGTTACATGGGGAACCAACCCTTGATATGTAACTTCCTTATAAACAAACAAGAACCATGCTGCTTACTTTCCAATACAGAGCTTATAGGATATGCTAAATGGATCCATGCTACATGGCACCACTAAATGTTCAGTTTTTCCATTATACAAACTGGAACCAATCCACATGGTTCTTGGTAACACAACAAAAAGTGTTAATTTATTTGCCTTTTATTTTTTGCTAAAAAGAACCCTTTAATTCTAATTTGCTATTAAGTGTTAAATTTTAACTAATGAAAAACTAGTTCTTCATAGTTCATCAACTGGACATGGTTACGCAAATCGCAAATTAGACCATCCTGCAATGTCAGTTTTGAAATATTTATAAGTACTTCAATTGAGTGAAGAAAAGTCTTAGTAACGTTTTTTAGAGTAACAACTTAATGAATTTGTGTGTAACATTAATGACGATGTAAGAAATTAAATTACTTACTTTATTTTTGCCTAAAGATATAAATAAAACTAAGTTTGGTTCTTTATTGCAAAATACTTTTTGTGAGTTGGTTCTTAATCACAAAATTTATATTCATTGTTGTAATTATTATTAAATTAGTATAATAACTACAACATATTTTCATTTTCAATAAGAGTTTGAATTGACAAAGACTTTTTATGAGAGAGATCATGATGGAATTTTTCACTCTAATTTAGAGCATAGCCTATCCGCTAACTTTTTTTTGACGGATGCAAGTGATAATCACCGAGTGAATTACATATCCATTGCTGTTTTTACATGACAAGTGCAATAATAGTGTGTCATGTAAAACGGCAATGGATGTAATTCACTCAGTGATTATCACTTTCATCTATAAAAAAAGTTAGCGGATACCTACGCTATGCTCTAAATTGCCAAGTAATATTATTGCCAAGTAATGTTGTCTATCTGCAGTGAGTAAGGTTGCAAAGTTTTTTGAGAAAATGTTGTGGGCAGAAAGACTAGTCTCCTGTGCTGCCAACATACCTAGTGCTTCTTCTGTTGATTTTACAGGGTGTGCTTTGCCTACCCTGTAAAATCGTTAGAGGAATCACTATGTTGGCCACATAGGAGATAATTCTCCCTGATTCAAGCACACTTTCTCCAAGTACTTTTTTAAACTACAGGTCTTTGGTAGTTCAATAAGCATATTCTTTCTTATCTGTGCTATACCTAAACTCTCTAAATCGAGTCAAAACTTCACAATGCTCTAGTATTTGTTATTTCAAACTTATTTTATTAAACTTTTATTAAATACAAAATATTTTTGTAGGTACTTTTTATAATAATTTAAATTGTATACATTTTGTAGGGGAGAACCAACCCACAAAATAGTATTTTTCAATAAAGAACCAACCCACATTTTATTGAAAAAATATTGTTTACATAAGGAAAATGGAAGTCATTTCTTTTCCTTACATCGTCATCAACGTTACACACAAATCTGTAAAGTAGTTATTCTTTAAAAAGTAACCCAAACTTTTCTTCACTCGATTGAACTAAAAGTCTCATTTTCTCAAAAGTGACATTTTGTGGGTTGGTTCTGGTTTGCGTAACTACGTCCAAGTATTTTGATACACAATATCCATATTGATTAGTATGTTGCTATAAGAATTATTCATAGATAAAGGCGGCAACTATTACTGTGTAAGTGTTGGTATTGCTTTATTCCATTTCATAGTCCGACCATACAACTTGCACATTGGATCAACAGATAAAATTTAAGACTAGCCTACTAATGATCTTACTCATCTCTTTATCACTACAAAATTACACATTGTTTTCTGGTATTGTTTTGATTAGATAACAGTTGTAAGAAAAATGACATATTTCTGTTAAGTAAACAGAAAAAATTATAGGAATTTACTGATTTTAAAAGTTGGAGACAGTTCCTGTTTTGTAGAAAATTAAAGTAATTAAAAGCAATGAGTCTCCTGCTATAAAGTTAATATTAAGATGACTCATTGGCGGGTTACATATTGCAGACAGATGTGAGCATGTAACAGACACACGCGGAATATAAACAAATCCCTCTTCGTACTTTAAACTTACTAAAATGTAGCACTTACTTTTCTGTGTGTTCTATGAAGTCAGACAGCTGAAAATCCTTTGATGGTTGGTTATAGCGAAAGCAGATCACCAAATAAACGAGTCACATCACTTCACACCCACGATAACAACCTTTCACGTCCATTTTGTGCGATATTTTCAATTAATATTTACATTTTATTCACGTTAGTACTAAAAGTGTTGGGCAGAACCTTGAGTTATCACTTAGTAAAAGATCATTCGCTAAATAAGAGAAAACACCATGCATCACTCGCGGCGAGATAGAGTGGAGGCCTTTGGGATTGATGAGACAAATCAGGCAAATATAGATAAAATGTATAGATAGATATACAACAAACAACAGCGCGGCGCAGGGGAAAAAAGCTTCGGACTTGTTTGAAGTGATTGAAGTTAGATTGCAGCGTTGCCAAGAATTGAGTCTAGATTCTACCATTTTCATTTACTACATTTTTTAAATTTAAAAATAACATTATTTTACAAGACTAAAATAGATCGCACGAACAAAACGATTATTTTTCAATGAAGTAAATACCTAAATGAATTTTTCAACTTTATTGAAGGACTGGTCGAGGTCCGGGTGTCGCAAAGGGGGTTGCTGGAGGGGTGAAGACTTCGGTTAGGTAAGGTTAGGTTTCCGATGTAGTTTAGTTTAGTATGGAACTGGGACTGGTTGTAATGAAAAAAAAACATGAAAAAAAGATAAGTTTAGTTTGGAACTGGGACTGGTAGAAATTAAAAAAAAAAGAAAAATAACTGAAAAAAAAGAATTATTTCTGGCGCTTCGCCAGCCGCTGCCGCGGCACGCTCGCTCGGCTCGCGCCTGTAGGTCACAATTCTAACCTAAACTAACCTAACCTAACATGCATCCCTTTTACGACACCGTTCTGTGGGGAAAAGAAAACATACTACATAACGATATACGTTTGCATTTTTTTTTCCCACGCTCACACCAATTATCTAGCCCAAAGTAAGTATCATTATGAACTTGTGTTATGGATACTAGATAACGGACATTTTTCTGGTGTGATTGGAGATTTCGAGTGAAACTAGCTTCAACCATTGCTTTTTTAATCTCTTACCAACAAGTAAGATAAAGACCGAAAGCTTCCCCGTCAAATTAAAAATTAGATCTATTTCGAAACATTGTTTTTAATTGAAAAAAAAGATAATAATTTTATTCTTACGATCTTGTTACTGAGAATAAGTTGATAATTATCAGTAGAAACATACCATTTTAGTAGTTATTTTCATTCAAGTAGAAGCGGGCAGATTTAAAAAAAATAATCATTAGTGCCATCTAGTGTCCAGAAGCGCTTACTACAAGTTTAATTTATTTTTCAGCATCGCCATGATAGTTCTTATATTCATTGATAGATGTCCTGTTTAAAATTTAAAAAATATTTTATAGTAGTTATAAATTTGTATGAAATAATGATGAGACTAGAAATACCCAATGGTCGGCTCTGACAGGTATGAACATACAACTGGAACGGGAAAATGGCGCGAGCAATTCGAGTGCGGGTGTTTATCTCTCAATTAATTTATGACTGCTAGTGTCATCTATTGTTTGAAAGTAGAATTAGTGACTTGGCCATGATAGTTCATGTAATTATTGATAGATGTCGCTATTTGGCATAAATAATATTCCTTTCGTTTGTTTTCTTTGTTGTTTTGTTTACAAATTATATGAGACTAGAAACCTCAGCTAGAGAAACATACTAAAAATAACACTGAGAAAGTTACTGCTCGCTCCAAGAAGGTTACAACCTTCTTGGCTCGCTCTGTGGTCTCTCTACACAGGTACATGAAATAGTCATATCATATACAATAGTCGTACAATAAGTTATTGGGAAAGAAAACACGTTTTACATTATCACGTTTTAGTTACAAAACTTTCCTTAAAATAGTATTTACAACACATCCGACTTCACGAAACAAGCAGTATGCACTTTAGGAAATACTGGAACATTTTGAGGTTAGATTATCTTGTTGAAACTGTTGCTTCTTTCCGTGCTGCGTCTTGCAAAAGCTGGGTGTCTACCTCATCGGCTGGGAGCTGTACATACCGAACAACAGATCCACGGATAAAACAGTTCTTCACGGACAGCATATGGGGATATTTATCTGGATCTATTACACTTATCTCCGACAACTTGATGTTCAGATATTGGTCGACTGAATGAAGAGTTCCGCATATGCTCAGATCATTTTTGAGTTCCACCACTACGTCTTTACCTACTAAAGATTTGAAAAATGAGTAGAACAACATTGTATAGAAATGTTAAGTAAAAATATTTGGTTACAGAAATTGACCGCCTTCACTTTGCGCTTGGTCCTAGCTTGGTCAATAAACAAATGTCATGTACCAAATGTCAGTGTCAAAATAAAAATGGCAATTTTTGTTCATAATCTTCTATCTATTATAGGAAGGCAAAGAAATTTAACCCCTGCAGCTATGTCTTCAGTATTTTGATGCTTTCTTGATGTTAGTATTGAAATAAGAGTGTCACAGATGCATCTAGGGCTTAGATCAGATACCTGATCTAGGGAGTGCTTGGCGAGAAGTATATGGCAAACATATAACATTCTCAACGTCATATGCACCGCATATTACCTCTATTTAAGTAGGTATGACATATATGTATATAATTATGCAATAAACTTTATACCAGGGGCCTATTTAATAAACGCGACAATCCGACAATTTTGTCACTTTTTGACAAATAAGTCAAAACATTTTGACATGTTTGTCAGTTTTTATTCAACGACAATTGTCGCAGAATCCGACTTATTTGTCAAAAAGTGACAAAATTGTCGGATTGTCGCGTTTATTAAATAGGCCCCGATAACTGCTCGTCAACATGGATATGTGTGCACCGAGATAAGATCACTTTATCAGCATGAAACCCACTCCAAAACAACAAAAATTCAACCGATGCCATTTTTTCGCTTCAAAAAACTCTGGCAATTTTTGGCTATTTTTACTTACGATTTATGAATGTGTAGTGAAATCAGGCTCTCATGTTAGAACTACCATTTTTTTTTGCTTTGGGATACATTGCATATATGAAACTGAAGATTTGGCTGTATGGGCCAGATCCCTTTGCCGTCCCGTAACAGGGAAAATAAACAAAAAAAAATGGTGTGTTTGGCGGGAAATCATGGCGTCTGGATGTCGATCTTTATTTTGATAATTCAAAATTGCTTCGGAGTGGATTTTGTGAAGTGAAAGTGGTGTCGTTTTGTTGCATAAGCATCCGCGTTGACGAACAGTTATGAGGAATCATTGAAATAAAGGTTTTGTGTATGTGGCGTTGAGAATTGTATAGTGGTTGGAAATCCCACTATACAATTCTCATCAGTCACCATCATGAGGTCTGTACCATGCGTTTCTCGCCAAGCACTCCCTAGATGCATTAAAAAGTGTGGCATCCACATTGTAATGCAAAAATCAAGAAAGAAGATGAAACTCAAGACTTGGCTGTATGGGCTAGATCCCTTTGCCGTCCCGTAACAGGGAAAATTAAACCAAAAAAAAAAAACAAAAAAAAATTATGGCGGACATATTCTTTCCAATATTCTTTCTAATCTGTGTTATGGCGTCCGCCATTAAAAATCAGTTTTAGCGTCGTCCAGTTGATTTTATTTTCTTCCATTCGTAAAACATAGTACAATACATTAAGTGAATTAAATTTTATAATATAGCTACGTCGACTATTTATGTTTGGATATATTATTGTTGCCCAATAGGGAGTGTTGTAGACTGGTAAACAAAAGCCGTCTCGTCTCTTTAGACATATACTCTCTAATCTGTGCTCTAATCTGTGGTCTCGTTGAAGTAACCTATAAACTAAGCCAACGCCGCTTGTAAAAATGACCACGGAAATAGAAGAAAGCAATGAAATTGTAAGTGACTAAATATGTGTGTTTATTCCGTGTTACTACGCCAATTATTGTTGACATGTTGATTTAATTAGACAAGAGAATGACAAGAGAACAAAGCAAAATATAAAATTTAAAAAACCACTATAAACAATACCAATATAAACTAGAGTAGCCAGTACAAGTTACATGGGTATCCAACCTCAACACTCCTCCTTAACTTGATCACTAGCTCACTCACATACACAGCCGAGTCCTCTCATACAGCATTCAAGCTTCCTTCTACAAAGACCTTTCGTTAACATATCAGCCATCATCTCTTCAGTCGATATGTACTCTAATGCCACTATTCGAGCACTCACCATGTCACGTATATAGTGATTCTTCACGTCTATGTGCTTTGTTCTCTGATGATGCACAGGATTGTTGGCAATCATGATTGCTGACTGGCTGTCGCTCAGCAATTTCATCGTTGTCATCTCGTCACCTGTGAGTTCTCCATATAACCTCATTAGGAAAATACACTCACGACATGCTTCTGCTAATGCCACATATTCTGATTCTGCACTTGACAGTGCCACCGTCTTTTGCTTTTTACTCTCCCAAGAGACTGGTCCTCCTCCACATACAAATACAAAACCAGTATACGATTTTCGATCAGATACATCTCCTGCATGATCAGCATCTACATACCCAAACATAGGTTTGCCAGTTTTCTTGAAGGTTAATTCAAAGTGTCTTGTTCCACTTAGGTACATCAAAACCCTTTTTGCCGCTTTCCAATGAGTGGCCGTGTAGCAACTGTTAAATTGACTCAAATAGCTTGCTGTATACGCTATATCTGGCCTTGAGCAAACTGCCAGGTACATTAATGAGCCAATTAACTCTCTGTATGGTAACTCTATAGGTGGAACATAATTCTTCTCCTCAGGTTTATCCAACTTAAGTTTAGTTTCCAATGGTGTACTGACACTCTTACAGTTCTCCATATCAAACTTTTCTAGTATTCGCTGTATATACTCTCTTTGGTTAATCCTGATGAGACCTTTTTCTTGTTGTATCTTTATTCCCAAGAAAACATCTACTTTGCCTAAATCCTTCATTTCAAACTTCCTCTGAAGTTCTTGTTTGACAGCTACTCTCTCCTTCTCGTCGTTCCAAAATATTAGTAGATCATCAACATAGACAGCTATAATCATCAGACTGTTGACTTTCTTCCTCATGTAAACACATGGTTCATTCTCTGACCTTTTGAAATCGAGCTCTAGTAATGTGCTGTTCAATTTACCGTTCCAAGCACGAGGTGCTTGTTTCAGACCATAAAGTGCTTTTCTCAAAAGACACACATGATTCTCTTTTCCTTTCTCTTCGAATCCCTTAGGCTGTTTCATATAAACCCTCTCAGTTAAGTCTCCATTTAGAAATGCCGTAACTACGTCCATATGATCAATCCTCAATTGATTCTCTGCTGCAATAGCAAAGAGAAGTCTCAATGTACTGTGGCGTACTACCGGAGCAAACGTCTCATTATAATTCACTCCTCTTATTTGAGTAAAGCCACGAGCCACAAGTCTTGCCTTATACCTGATTCTCTCCCCAGGTTCTTTTTTGATTTTAAATAGCCATTTACAATCAACAAGACGTTCATTACCTTTAGTACTCTTTACTAAAGACCACGTTCCGTTTTTTCTCAACGAATTTAACTCTGATTCGATAGCCTTTCGCCACTCATCTTTATCATCTCTTGATAAAGCTTCTTCCAATGTCAGCGGATCATCCTCATGCGCTTGTGTTGCTTGGTACAGAATATAGTCATCAAAATTTTTAGGCTTCCTCTGTCGAAGTGGATACCTTCTCTCTGGTATATCCGTCACTTCTGACTCTCTGGTAGTGGATTCTGTAGACTCATCTTCTACTTCATCACAGTCGAAAGAGTTCTCCATTTCAGCTGGGTTTGTATTCACTACCTCTTCTGTATCAATATTATCAACTGGCACACATCTGGTAGGTATCTCTCCTTCTTGTGTTCTACATATATCCCTAGCAGGCGAAAGTTCAACTAACTGTTCCTTTGGTTTGTCATCCTTTGAGGTACCTACTATTCCTCTTACATCTTCATCAAAAACAACATCTCTTGCTTTGTAAAGCTTATGTGTTTCTGGGTGTAATAGACGATAACCTTTAGTTGTTTCACAATACCCCACGAATATTAGTTCCAAGCTCTTTGCATCCAATTTCTTTCTCTTAACATCTGGAATATGCATAAAAGCTTTACATCCGAAAACACGTAAGAAACTTAAATCTACCTTTCTACCAGTCCACGCTTCTTCAGGAGTCATTCCTGCTACAGCTATAGTGGGCGATCTATTTTTAAGAAAAACGGAAGTAAGTACTGCTTCTGCCCAGTACACTTTTGGTAAGTTTGCTTCTTCTAGCATACTTCTTGTCCGCTCAACAATAGTTCGATTAGCTCTCTCGCTAACACCATTTTGGGCCGGTGTATAGTCCACAGTTAATTGATGAACAATACCATTATTTTTGAAATATTCACTAACCCTATTATTTACATATTCTTTTCCATTATCACTACGAATCGTTTTCAGCTTCTTTCCTGTCTGATTTTCAGCTAAAATTTTAAATTCGACAATTTTGGAATAGACCTCACTTTTCTCTTTCAAAAAGTAAACAAACGTTTTCCTCGTTTTGTCATCAATAAAGGTTAGAAAATAACGATACCCGGAGAATGACGGAGTATCCATTGGTCCGCAAACGTCTGTATGAACTAATTCAAGAATATCCTTAGCTCGCTTGGCCTTAGTTTTGGGAAAAGGTAAAGAGGCTTGCTTACCTTTCAGGCACGATGAGCAATGTATCGTACTCGTTGGATCTTTGAAGTTCATACCTCTTGACATTTTGTCTCTTAGTATTTTCATGTTGCGTATCCCCAGGTGACCTAGACGACAATGCCAGACCTCAAACTGTTCATCAGCACAAGTTTTCAGAGCTGAAACAATAGTGGCATTAGTACACGGTTTGAATGTGTAGACACCTCTGTCTTCCTTACATACAAAACTTACTGTACCTTTCACCTTGCAATCATTCTCGGCATAGACCTCACAACCTCTCTTTGAAAATACTAATACCTTACCTCTCTCAATCAATGTACTCACACTCAACAAGTTTGTAGTTAAGTCGGGTACATATAATGCTCCATTCACACTAAACTGCAACTCTGGCGCACTGACATCTCCATATCCTTCTCCATTTACTCTACTTCCATTCGCACACGTAACTTGTACAGGCTTTACAAGTCTGACGTAATTTTGGATCCAGTCTCCACGACACGTCATATGTGAAGACGCTCCCGAATCCACAATCCAGTCTCCTGTGCGCATATTTGAAGTAGCCATAGCGGATACGGCGTTGGCTCCACTCTTTTTGTTGACCGGGTTCATTGGACAACTTGAAGCCTTGTGATTCCCCTTGCAGATGAAGCATTTCAGAAGCTTAGGTTTCGATCTCTTTTTGGTATCTCTTTTCGAAACCAAAGCGCTCGTAGAAGGGACCTCTGCCTTCTTCTCGATTTGTAACAGTTTGCTCTTTACATAATCTGTTGTCAACATAATGTTACTGTTTTCTAAGGCCATTCGCATCGGCGCATATTCTTCACCTAGCCCTTGTAGCATCAAGGCAGCTAACAGTTCGTCGTCTAGCTCCTTTCCCATGTCCTCTAACTTCTGGGCAATGCTCAGGATAGCCGTGACATATTCACGCGGTGACTCATACATTTTAGTTAGTTTCTGACTTACTAGCTTACCCAATAGAACACATCTATTGTTAACCCCTTTGTCCTCGAAAGCCGATTGCAATGCCTTCCAACTCTCTTTGGCAGTTCTACTCTTCTGCGCATGAACAAGACAGTGCGGTTGCACCATAAGCAAAATTCTGGCTCGTGCCTTTGCATCTCTCTCGCAAGCTACGCTATCGGTACCTGATGGTGTTTCCAACACATACTCCCAGTAGTCTTCGGCAATCAGGAGTAATTCCATTTGGAACTTCCATGTCGAATAATTTGACGCTCCGTCTAATTTCTCGAACATAACACTTGTACCCGTACCAGAACTCATCTTTTTACTCAATTAGTTTTCCGCAAAACTTTATTATACTTTTGAAATAAAATTAGATTTATTTATTTTATTACAAAAATAAAATTGCAACCACGCTCTGCTACCATGTTGACATGTTGATTTAATTAGACAAGAGAATGACAAGAGAACAAAGCAAAATATAAAATTTAAAAAACCACTATAAACAATACCAATATAAACTAGAGTAGCCAGTACAAGTTACATGGGTATCCAACCTCAACAATTATGAACAGCTTATGTTAACAATCAAAACAAAATCAATTAAAAACAGAAGCTTTTATTTGGTGTTCTATTGTACCAAAATAGGTTGTAGTATCAAAATATAAAAAAAGTTAACTCCCTCAATACTCCGCCTGCCCTGATTCCAATTTTATTTCTGGCTGTCGTAATGTGTTTTCTTCTTCCACTTTCCTCGATCAGCCGTCATCTCAACATTAACACCCTTCTTTCATTGCTGTCCGAGATCCGTAAACACTAGGAACATTGCCAACAGTGGAAACGCCTTGAAGTGCATTTCAGACTACGCTTTAATAAAATAGCATATAGTTCATTCATAGCACCAAAATATCGTGCACCATTGTTATGACATTCACACTTGACTGTACTATATATTATTGGCTAACTATACGCTATAAAATTGAGTGATGTGCTGAGTTCATGCTGTGCTATATCATGCGCCACCCTCTTCCTCCTTCCTCATCTCCGGCTGTCCCGCAAGCGAAATGAGCGATGCGATTATATCGCGTAATGTGAACGCCATGCTATATAGTATATCATTAGGTCCTTATTTGCTATACTATATAGCACAATATTATAGTGTAGTCTGAAAAGCGCTTGACTGAATTGAATAGTGTGCTTTATGCAATGTTTGCATGCAATCAATTTGGTTCACGCTTTGCATGTAAATGTCAAATGTTGAGCAAGAAATTATGAAAAGTCTGTTTAAACACTATAATAACACTAGGCTTTTTAAAAGTGATGAAATAGAGTATTTAATAGTAATGTAATAAAATAGAGAATGTTGTAAAGATATTGGTTAATTTTTCTGTCAATATCAGTTATTATTGCAATTTTGTTAATTAATACTGTGTTTTTGACTTTTATTATACATTTATTTATTTCATTCTTCAGGACTGGGGAAACGAAAGACTGACTCGAGCGCAGCGTGCTGTGGAAGCTAACACATATGATGTGGATTCCTGGTCCCTACTCATAAGAGAAGCTCAGACAAGGCCTATTAATGACGTGCGGTCAATGTACGAGAAGCTGATTACGGCTTTCCCTACAACAGGCCGTTATTGGAAAATTTACATTGAGCAGGAGGTGGGTACAGGTTTTATTCAAAAATTACTCCTATGTGCACTAAAGAAACTATAGTCTCTACTTGAAAGTATAGAAACATTATTTTTGATAATTCTTGAAATTCAATGTTTTACATGCAAATGCAAATGACTTTAGCTATGTAATAATCAAACTGACACAATCCAAGCAAAACATATTGGTACTGTTTTTTTTTCGGTATAGAAAGTAATATCTGTCTCACTCCCACATTTCCTATGATAGCTAATTATTTAAGTGATAGATCAGAGTTTAATTTTATCATTTGGTTGGTATTTGAAAATTAACCGTGTTTTGTTCAAGTGCAGACACAATGGGCATGCCCAGAACCCTGATACAGTTTTGATGTCACACTTGAACTATACATAGTACAAAATGTTGGTCAACCATGCAATTCTATAAAGTACTCACTTCTTACTTCACATCTCACCTCGAAATGCAAACAATATTTCACAAATTGGTGATATTTTTAAATTTAATTATTATTTAAATTATATCTTATATCATTACAGAATACCATACTAACTCCATTTCGAGTTTCCCTTATTGGGGAACTAAGGATTTTGACATGTGAAAATTGTGAAATCGAAGTGAGAAGTGACTTATTTACAGAATAGCACGACAGAGCGTCATGTCTATATTTTGTAGTAATGCACTATATCGATCATAAGAGAGTTCATACTGCAAGTCTGACTTGGCCGTTTTTAAGGTCGGTGTGACCACATTTTTTGAGGGCTGGTTCAGCCCCTGGTTTTAAACTTACGTGGTCATTGTCATTTAAAAGAATAGGATTTATACCAAGTAGAGAGACCTCTGTTTGAGATTAATCTGATATTTAAAACTACAGGTATGTGGTATAAATCCCATGTTCTCACATTTAAATTAAGTCTATATTTGAGGCGGTCAGCGCAAAAGTGGCCTAACCCTCAATTTTTTATATTGTGATTCTACAATTAAATAAAAATGTGTTAAAATTTAATTCAAAATCTGCCTCTCTCTTGTTTCACCAAGCGTCAATAGATGGCGTTGTAAAAGTTCTTTTTCCATTGATTTTTTTCTCTCAACGTAAACTTCATAAGTGGCCTAAGCGGCTTAGGACATAAATTGAGGGTTAGGCCCCTTTGCGCTGACCGCCTCATTTCTAATTATAACAAGAAAAGTTAAATAACATGTTATATTGTTCATTACAGATGAAGGCAAGAAACTTTGAAAAAGTCGAGAAGGTTAGTAGTTTACTAGTATAAGTTTTAGATGATAAGCTAGTAATATATGTGATAATGACGTACCTGACTAAGTGTATTGTCTCCGAGGCATCGTTACACAGTATAAGTAATAGTTTTAAGGCTGAATAAATACGAGAGAAACACAAATGTATATCTTTTTTTTCGGCTAGGGTGTCTGTGTTCAGACATGCTGGAGGTGACTTTATTTTATAAAAGCTGAGATAGTTAACTAAACAATCCGAGAACGACTAACACTCACCACTTCATTTTAAGGCAGTTCAACATATAACTAAAAAACAATGAGTTACCGAAGCTACTTTTGCTAATAAATAGTAATGTATTTAATTTTTCAACTTACCGTGTCTTCATTTTTAATTATGGATTAAAAAACTTGCATTATAATCATTTTATAATAATTTATTCGTTGTTTTCATGTCACATTACAAATTGGCCTTAAAGATATAAGACAGGGTAGGTCTCGACATGAGCCCTGATAGGGCGCTACAATATTAGGTTTATTAAATTAAATTACCTACATAAAATCTAAATAATTAATTACAATAAAATAAGTCAAAGATACAACAAAATCATTCAAAGATACAACAAAATAAGTCAAAGATACAATAAAATAAATAAAAGATACAATTTTTTATGAATACATTATCTATACTTTAGAAATTGAGTTATTCTTTTCTATATTGAAAGATGAACTCGTTAGATACAGTATTTTCATTTCACGAATGTGGGTGAGAGTTGGTTGTTACATTAATTACATAAAAGTAAAAGACAAGTACAATTATTGACACAATTTTAAAATTCTGTGTGTTTAAGACTTGGGTATTAAAGTAATTATAATCTTTCAAACTATAACTTTTTGTTTGTATACAATAAAACAATGAATTATCAGCTTTTTTAATAAGATCACTTTCGACATGTAAATAATCCCTTGAATTCCCTTTTATATTTGTAGAATCCCATCGGCTTTCATATTATTTTTATTCATCCACCCCTCATATTAAGTTAATAGGTTTAACCCCGCAAATTTCTATTCTTCTATCAGACGTAGATAAAATCCTTTGTGCTCACTAGTTCGATTCACTAGTTTGACAGTCAAACTAGTGAATTCACTAGTTTGATCGTCGAACTATGTAGTAAGATTTTTTTTCTCACGTTTGACTGTTGAACTGGGGAAAAGCAGGTTACACTAGTCCTACTGCTTTTAAATGTTTTACAACACAACTCTGAACTTACTAATCATACAGATATGTAGGAACTTAATGAATCACTTACATTACTGTGCCTCAAAAATCCCTGCTAAGTGATAAAAAATAACCCTGAATTTACCTTTTGTTCGATGTGTAAGCCATCATACAAATAATCAATTAGTTGCCTAAAAGAAAATCTTTTCATCCTGAAAGTTGTAAAACATTTGAAAGTGACAAATTTACACAATTCATTCCTTTTTTGTTCATTTGTCTCACTAGTACGATGGTCGAACTATTTTTTGCTCATTTGTTAGAACAAGTGAAAATCGGACATCCTGACAGTTTTGTCGACATTATGTGAAGAATTAATTCTTAGAATAAATTCTATGTCAGTAGTCATTCTCGTATCAATACAATTTCGATCTATAGTCGATAAAAATGGCATATAGACCAGTGGTTCCCAATTGAACTTGTATCAAAGGGTACGCGCGGCAATCAAACCTTTGAATAAGATAATTTAATCATTAAAAAAAAACAAATATATTTTTAATCGATCAATGTAAATATGCACCGATCGCAGGAAGGGGAACGCGAATTTTAGGTCTTTCTTGAAGTGGTACGCAGAAAAAGTAATTGGGAGCCACTGATAAAGATGTACTACTCCAAAGTACAGGGACTTCTGAAAGTACCTATAAGGTAGAGTTTCTCCCGAGATCTTTTTATTTTTATAAAAAGATCTCGGGAGAAACTCTACACGTGCTGAGAGACTCCATTTTTAACCTCAATCAATCGTACAATTTTTGTTACTTTATTCTACTACATTTTCACTTGACATTGGCAAATTGCGTACGTTTAATGTATCGCGTCGCCATTAATTAAGAAGAGAATAGAAGTATAAGGTCTTCTCTAAGAGTCTTCTATAAAGTTTTGATCTCAGACCAATGATTCTATGGTCTGAGGTTTTGATAGTTGTAGTTGGTTGTAGTGCTTTTAATGGATATGCCCTAGACTTATAATATCAGATATTCCTTTGAAATCTTTTTTTACGTGCTTTATAATTTATAACTATTATGGACGACGTAGAAAGATCTTATATAGTGTATAAAGAATGTTCTAGCATTTCTTACAATGTTATACGTACCATCAGGTAGTATGGAATCATTTTATAAAAACAAATGAGGTAAGTGACGGTAAGTATAAAATTCTGGGTAGATATTTTACAAATGACACTACTTGGCAGAAAAAAAATCGGGGATCTCCCTGATATTTTTTCTACACTATCACCTATCTCTCCACGACACGGCGCGCCTGAACTTAGGTCTGAGACTTTAGAGGTACCCTTAGGCGCACCGCTCCCTTCCGACTCGAGCGCCCTAGAGTCCCCCGCGGTTGAAGCTCGCCTGCTATAAATCCTGTAAGGAGACTAGAGACCCAAAGTCTTCGCCCTAAAAACCACTCTGATGTAAATCTCTTGCTATATTCAGTCAAAAAAAAAACACACTTATGTTTAATAAAAAACTAAAAAATGAAAAATAACTTTTCATCCCTTCTATTCGAAAAGTGTCGCTATGTTCCTCTATAAGTGGGAACAAAATAGCTCTTTCCGATAAGAACTTTTTAGCGGGCGTAAAAGTGATTTGAATTTAGAACATATATCATTCATAGAAATCGAACGCAAATTGTATGAATTACTGGCTGGTACGTGTTGGCTGCACGGCACTAACTAAAAAAAAACAAAAGCGCGCGATTTACTTTTCTGTTCTTGTTACCTCAGTACATATTTTATTTATTTTGCAAAAATAATGAGTTCTACTACCTCGAGTTATGAAAGTGATAATGCATTAACTCCTGAAACAATAACTATAGAAGCTAACAACGTTGTACAAATACTCAAAATATAAATGAATCGACAACAATATCGATCCCAAATAAAACAGTGACAATAACTTTTAATATTTGCGCTAGCGTATCCCAATATAAATATAAATTTGTAATTATTTTTACTTCATTTCACGTGTCTTCTTTTAATTAAATATATTCATTAATTACATAACAGCGTCTCTTATTTATTTTCTCATAGAAAGGGGATGAAAAGTAGAGTATATAACTCGAGAGCAAATTATTTTTCCCTCGGGCGATGTACTTTGAATCCTTCGCTTCGCTCGTGCTTCAAAGTAGGGCACTCGCCATAAAAATACTATTTTGCTCCCTTGTTATACAATCTACTATTTTAATATAGCTAAACTAAATGATGGACGAAAAGTATATTACTATTTAGAGAAAAGCGTGGGGTGCTCAATTACGTAAATTGAGCATCCCACGCTTTTCTCTAAATAATAATTATTCCGATTTAATATCTATAAAAGCGTGTTTTTTAGTATTTTTAAAACTTATTTTATTATCCATTTTTAAGTGCGACACCGCCAGCTTAATGACAACGCCATCTAGTGACGTATAGCTGAACTAACATCGGTCTTTGATAAATCTATAAAGTTTGAATGAAATCTGTCCGTTGAAGGCTACATATTTGACAAAAACTGTTTAATTATCTAATTAATAGATTAGAATTTAAAAAAAAATTAGTGACATTGGAATTTCAATCAAGTGTTTGAGGGCTCTAAAAGATGAGTGTAATAATTGAAGACATGAGTGGATGAAGGAGCTATGTTACATTTTTAAGAATTTTTATTTTTTGCCTTAAATGAAGGTGTTATGTACTTACAAATGATATTAGATCTTAAAACAACTAAGTTTAAACCCAAACTTAGTTGTTTTAAGATCTAATATCATTTGTAAGTACATAACACCTTCATTTAAGGCAAAAAATAAAAATTCTTAAAAATGCTTAGACAAAGAATAAAAATGTAACATAGCTCCTTCATCCACTCATGTCTTCAATTATAAACGTTACTTTCGCGAGGTTCATAATCTGCTTTTCCATCAACTACCGAATAAACAACCGGAGTCAGATAAAGTAGAAAAAAATTAATTTAGAAAAAATTATGTAACATTCGAAGTTCGAGTTCTCGGGAATAAAAATAACGCTGATTGGGTGGTAGAAAACTAATTGGTCATGCTTGTAGCCTGCGATTGGCCGTTTGTGTGGTCAGGATAGCGCTGATTGGCTGGTATAAATCTAGTTTGGTAAAGGTGAAGCCTGCGATTTGGCAGTCACCTGGGATTTCTGTCTTTAGGCCGAAAACAATGCAGTAGTCGACTTTCATTCAATTTTACTGCACTCTGAAGCAGTAAAGTGCTTGTTATTCTCAGGATTTAGGCTAGTCATGATGAAATTATTGCATAGTTGGAAGAAAATAATATAAAATGCTTTCCAACTCATGCAAAATCTACACTATTGTGCCCTGCTACACTAGTTGCAGCTTCCTAAAGACTCCTCTTTGTAACTGTCTCAACTTTGTCCACCCCCTAGTGCAATAAAAAACGTTTTTCCTTCCAGTTAAACTCTGAATAGACAGTCCAGGACTTTATTAGCAAGTATTGAAACAGGCCCTCATTGTTAAGAATTATTTTCCCTAACTCTTTAGCCTGCAAGGCGAAACTTCCAAGAGGATTTATAGCCGGCGAGTCTCTCCCAAGAGGGAGTCTACCGATTAGAATCCGAATAGGTTTATACTCGTATAGAAGAGACGTGTGGCGTGTGACGTGGCGCGGACATTTACCACGTCGCGCAAGAAATTTATACGTAAAACTGGAAGCCATGATTCGAACAAAAAGTGATTACAAAAAATTTGACCTTGACACTTATCTTACCTTATTATCCATTTGTCTCTTTTAACCACTAGAGCTCGTGTCACGTGACCGTCTAATACAGGGATCGGCAACCGGCGGCCCGCAATCCTGAGGTCTCCAAGAAAAAAATACCGCTTATGCTTATAAGTGACAAAGTGCATGCTGCTGGGCCAAAGCTCGCTCCCACGCGGAGTGACTAAAATTGTACCTATTTATTTTTTTTAGAACTGTTTATTTATTTTCTTAGGCTCTCACAACAATGAGTACACTGTAAATAGACAGAAAAAAAAATACATACAATTAAAACTTATATCTAAGTGTCCCATTACTTATAGGAGGGCACACCATGCAAATTAACAAAAACAAGAAAAAATTAAATTAAATATATAAGTATGAATATATATTCAATTACAATCTATACTTATCTAAATACAAATAAAACTCGCTGAATTGAATTACAGAAAACATACCTCGCACAAAACATTTAACGCTTTAACACAGCTCTTTTGATGCTATATATAGACGACAGATCCAGGTCCACACTTCCCCGAAATTCCTCATATGCTAAAAACATGCGAGCCAAGGAACTGTGCGACCTCAAGTTAGTGCGAGCTTTTGGTGTAGAAAATAGCTTTTTATGATCACAAGATCTTGGTAAACAACGCGGTACATTAAAGCTTATATTGCTCAACAGTTTAGGACAATCCATTTTACCTGTAACTAATTTTTTAAGAAATAATAAATCTATTAGCTTTCTGCGGTCTTCTAATGTTGGAATCTTGAAGTAGGTTAATCTCTCCTGGTATGACTTAAACTTCTTCGAAAGTTTGCAACTGTAAGTGAGATGCCAAAGAAACCGTTTTTGCAATCTTTCAATGCGACCAATATGTACTCTATAGCTAGGAGACCAAACCACACTGCAATACTCCAGATGAGACCTAACCAAAGAATTGTATAACATTAGTTTTGTTGAAACTTTTTTGAACATTTTACACTCTCTTATTACAAACCCAAGTAATTTTGACGCCTTTAGAAAACACGCATCTATATGTTTAACGAATTTAAGTTGTTGATCTAATAAAACACCCAAATCTCTAATTTCCTGGACTTCCTTAAGTATTTGACCGCATAGTGAGTATTCGGACTCTATAACATTCTTATTCCTGGTGAATTTAATATGTTTACACTTTCCCACGTTTAGACTCATTTTGTTTCTGGAACACCAAGCTTCAAGTCGATTTAAATCATTTTGAAATAAAATGACATCACTACGATTCCTAATTCTCTTAAAAACTTTGAGATCGTCCGCAAATATATATCTTTCCGAGTACTGAAAACAGGTATCTACATCGTCAATAAATATAGTAAATAAATAAGGTCCTAAATGCGACCCTTGTGGTATACCTGATGTTGCAATGTAAGGAATTGAATAGCAACCATTTATTACGACCCTAAGTTCACGTTGTACGAGATAAGAACAAAACCATTTCAGCATAGGTCCTGAAATCCCCTACAACTGTAGCTTTTCCAGTAGCACGTTATGGTTCACAGAGTCAAAGGCCTTGCTGAAATCTGTATATACTGCATCCACCTGTACACGCGAATCAACAGCATCCACCAGATCTTCGACATAAGAAACCAAGTTAGTTGCGGTTGATCTCCCTTTAATAAATCCATGTTGGTTGGCAGATAGTAGTTGCGATAGGTGCCACGATATTACTGGACATAGAAGGGATTCAAAGACTTTTGCGAGCACTGATATAATTGCAATAGGTCTATAATTTGCTACGTTTGATTTTTCTCCTGTCTTATACACGGGCACTATTATAGAAGTTTTCCATTTTGATGGAAAGACACCCTCTTCCAAAGACTTATTATATATTAGTGTCAGAGGATAAGATATCCTTTCAGCAGTTTTACATAAGAAAATAGGAGGTATATTATCAGGACCTGTACCTTTATTTAAATCAAGTTTCTTTAAGGCTGTTTTAACTTGATGCTGATTCACATTTATTTTATTCAAAATGCTATTGCTAATTACCTCAGACTTTCGAAAGTTACTGTAGAGGTTTCTTTGGGTGACACTATTGGGGGTATAAACCTTAGAGAAATTAGATGCAAAATAGTTGCAGACTATCTCAGAGTCATCCGACCATTCAACACCATTGGACATGCTTAGGGGATAATTACTGGCACCACCTCTTTTGTGTTTCAAGTAACTCCAGAATAGTTTTGGATGCGAAGCAATTTTGTTTTCCAGGTTAGCAGTATAGAAATTATAGCAACTTACAGTCATACGTGAACAGCGTTTTTTCAACAGGTCCAACTCAACTATGTCCATAGGATTTTTATATTTTTTTACTCTTAACCTTAGACGATGTTTCTCATTCAATACTTTTATTAACTGTTTGGAGAACCAAAAAGGATATTTCTTACTTTTAACAATTACACGAGGAACATATGTATGTATTTTATCACGAATAATGCAATAAAATTTGTCGAGCATAGCATCAACAGTAATACACAATTCAAATTCATTACACCAGTTCACTCTGTCTAGTGCCTTACAAATTGAGTCATAGTCTCCTTTAAAATAATTAAGCTTAGATTTGGGACCACTCCGCTTCGGAAAATTAGTTGCTGAAATAGAAATCTCAACTAGTATAGGTGGATGGTGTAAATCTATCTTGGATAATATATGAGAAGGTTTACTTGTAACAATATTGTCGATATTTGACAAAACTAAATCAAGAATTCTATTGTTATAATTTGTTAAATTATTATACTGCTTCATATCATTCAAAGCAATAAAGTCCCACAACGATTGTTCCAATCTAGAAGCAATGTTCAGTGGTGCATCAATTATAGATCCATCGTCGCTTAACCACTGAATAGTATTTAAGTTAAAGTCGCCCAAAATCAGACACTGACCTATTGACTCTAATACTCTATTGGTATTATCGATGAAGTGATCCAGTATAGCGGGTCCAATGGGGGACGGTAAGTATACAGCGCATATACAAATACTCCGAGGGCCGACATTTGACGGTAGGGTTAACTTAACCCAGAGATCATCACAAGCGCTTTCATAGTCGAGTAATCTACGTGATTTGATTTTCTTGGAAATGGCTATTAATACTCCGCCACCGCTCCTTTTACTATTAAAAATACTGTTTGTTCTGTCGCGTCTATACAATGAAAACCGCTCGTCAACGATTTCGGAGTCGTATATACCGCTTATAAGCCATGTTTCAGTAAACACAATAATATCATAATCACTACATGCTATCTCACAGAAAACGTCATGCAATTTAGTTTTTATTCCTCTAACATTTTGGTAATACACCTTTAAATTAGCGCCTTTTTATAATAAAAAAAAAATCCAACTATTATCAATAAAAACCAACAAATAGATCGCATTACTTAACCTTATCTAATACATCAGAGTCCTTAACATATATATAATCAGAACCGTCATGTTTTCTCATATAAATTCTTCCATTCCTCACCCACACATATTGGTACCCTAATTGCTTCCCTTTGATCCTAGCAGCTGCATGCAAAGCTTTGTTTTTAGGGGATAGATGTTCCATTATATAAATACTCTCCTTCTTGCCTCCGATTCCGAGGAGGCTGCTATTTAATTTGTCGTCTGGTTCCTTATTTTTATTATATTTGATGGAAGCTGCCAAGAATGTGTCTCGTATCCTGGGGCTGCTGAATTGAACAATGATGGATTTAGGGCGGTTACTTGAAGCGTTGATTTTTGCTATACGTGTCACTTGATGTATATTACTTTCATTCATGCTACAAGATAAAACTTTGCTGATATTCATTACCAAAGATACAAGATTCTCTCCCTTGTGTTCTGGTACGCATTGAATTTCCACATTGGATGAACGTGCCTTCTGCTCCATAATGCTCATTCTGGCATTCATATCAATTACAGTAGCCTTCAGTTTTTCGTTCTCTGTTTGTAAATCATGAAGCAATGTAAACTTAGAGGAAATTTATGTTCATCAAGACTGTGCTGTGATGTCATGTATTGTTTCTACTGAAAATAAAGATTTGCTCTATTAAATTATAATTGTAAAATCTCAACAGATAATCACTATGTTTGGTAGTAAACTACTGCAAAAATAAGAATTGTTCGCGGTTAACGGATGAACATTTAGACGCGATAGTGTCAAATGCAGCTGCAAAAATATCACTAGTTCTTACTTTTATGTTAGTATAGTAATTCCACTGCTGGACATACGCCTCCCCCTATGTCCATAATCCATGTGGAATTAACTCCCCAAGGATGAGGCCGTGTTTCGTGATGATAGTAATTCAATTTAAGTCCGTAGATATGTGTTTTATTTCAAATATTGTGTACCGTACATATAAAAAAATACGTGCGGCCCGCACTAATACTCTGACAACATTTGTGGCCCTGCTATAGCAAAAGGTTGCCGACCCCTGGTCTAATACGTCGTACGTACGTACGTCATCATATTACTTGTGGGGAGAGTTAGAAAGAGACAGGTAGGTAACGGAAACATTCAAAGGTTACTTGGGGTCAAAAAAGTTGTCTTCACTTTTTTTATTGATAGTTTGGCTTCCAGTTTTAACTATACCTAAATTTCTTGACGTCGCGCCATAATTTATACCGAAGGCGCAATTCTTTTAACGACAAAAACGACCCTACTACGTAGGTATTATGTTCATATTGTTTCTTTGGCTGTCCGCCACCGCCACACGTCCGCGCCACGTCGCTTCTGTATGAACCGCGTAAGGCATTCTAGACGGATGAGATAAGCACTATTCATATATCAGGCAGGTGACACCACTCAGACCCTATACATGCGCCAAACAATACGACAAAGTGTAATGTAATTTACTATATCTAAAAAAGGTAGTATCACTCGAAATCATCACATATTTCTCAAGGGTTTGAATCGCTTCGTGCGATATTATTGCTCCTGAATTACCTACTTACATTTTTTTTTTTTTTATGTGATGAGATGGCAAACAAGCTTGCGGCCCACCTGATGTTAAGTGGTCACCGCCGCCTATAGACACTTGCAATATTAAGTGTAAATCACTTAACACCGCAAGTGCGTTTGCCATCCTGGGGACTAAGATGATATGCCCTACATGCCCAGTAATTATACTGGCTACCTTTCCCTTCAATCCGAAACACAGCGAACTGCTTCAAGGCAGAAATAAGAAAGGCGGTGGTACCTACCCAGACGACCCTACATATGGGTCTACCACCTAGTAACGTACATATTTACACATGAAATATTATTGGAGAATCTCCCGAAATATTTTAACTAAACATTTCTCAATAATCACTTTAACAGTTGCGCTAAAGGTTAGATTATTTTTGGAGAAAATTACTCCTTCAACCATTTCTGTTTCTAGGTAGGTGGGTAACAAAAATGTTTTTTATTTATTTAAATACGATCTAGGAGGTATCTCTTTTTCTCCATTTAATCAGTAGATAATTAAAAATATAAAGGAACTAACTTTAGGCTTGTAACGTCACTGTCCAGTAAAAATTGTACTGATGTGTGAGGTCACACGACGTGTCAATGCACGCCGGTATCGACGTCATTATTTGATTACGTGATAAAAGAAAAAAATGTTTCCAATATTATTTCGTGCTCAGAGGGACTAAACATAACTTTACACTCATCATCCGTATTCCTTTTATTTAAAGAGACTAGCTTTTGCCCGCGGCTTCCGCGTGGAATAGTTAGGTACTTTTTAATTGTTTTGTAGGGTAGTTCTTACTGATCGTACACATGTTTCCAATAAATAAACAGGGTGAATTTTTCAAGTGGGCCTTCATGGCCAAATCCTAAATTATAAGGAATATCGAAAAATGCTCAAAGGAGTCGCGAGCACGATTTTGATGAAAACAAAAACTGCATCATTGGATTTTTGATTTATTTCTTATTAAGTGCATAAGTCCACTCCCCGACTGACACACTCAAAGAAATTTTTAGGATCCTCACACATAGGCTACCTTAAAAGAATGGGAAGAATCAGCAGAACCCAAATCCGCTGCCTCATAGGCGCTCTCACTGGCCACTTTGCCACTAGAAGACACCTGTGCACAATAGGCAAAGCTGATGACCCCATCTGTAGAATGTGTGGTGAGGAGGAAGAAAGCATGGAGCACATACTATGTGACTGCGATGCACTAGCCAACAGGCGACTAAGGGTCCTAGGTTTAGCTTACCCTAAACCAGAGGACTTTATAGACCTTATTCCCGCCAACATCGTGAAACTCATACAAAATGTTTTCGATGTTGGCGGGGATGGGTGATAAGGGAAGGGGAAGCACAAAAGATCCCATAGGGTCGAAGTGCTCTGAGATACGGCCTCAGCCCCTTATTTAAGAATAAGAATAAGTGCATAAGAGGAAAAAATCCCCATGTTGATTTTCAGCCTTTGTAATGTCACCCCATTTTCCCCATACCTCCCCCTCTTTGTACCCTTTAGGGTAGAATTTACAGAAATCCAAAAATATGTCTTATTTAATTTCTAACAGAAAGATCATATACCAATTTTCATGGATTGTACTCAAAAATGACGGATTTCAATACAAACTTTCATCCCTTATTTTACCCCCTTAGGGATTGAATTTCCAAAAATCTTAAAATACTTCTTTCTTAATTTCTAACTGAAAGGACATGTACCAGTTTTTATGGATTTTACTTAAAAAATTACGGATTTCCATACAAACTTTACACCCCCTTTTCACCACCTTAGAGGGTGAATTTCCAAAAATCCTTTCATAGTGCACCCCTGGACCTCATAAGGAACCTCTATTTCTAGACCCAGCGGTTTGGGCTGTGCGTTGATATGACAGTCAGTCAGCCAGTCATTCATTCAGTCAGTATTAATTTTTATATATACAGGGTGTAAAACACGTGAACAGTCAAACAGGAACTATGTATTCTGCTCACCATCACACCATTTTTTTTTCCTTTAGACTATACCTGGGAAATTGATAGTTACGATTTTATTGAAGGTCAAAGTTATATTTTTTTTTTAATTTTTTAATGAAAATGTATCCTAAATATTATTTCTTATTTATTGTCCAAAGAAACATTATAATTTTTTTTAATATGTCATAACAAAAAATGGCTTCAAAACGTTAGCGTTCAATGTACGATGCGCACGGACACAAACTAACGGGGCGATCTGGCAAAATTATCGCGGTTTTGCGAGTTGCGTGCGAGTTGAGCGCTTTACATTGCGCGGTACAATGTGCAATTTTTTTTAACACCAAAAAATAAAAATCATTTCCTAGCAATTATTTTTTGAAATGTTTCTTATTTTGATGTTTAGAATACATGGTTCTCGTTTAACTATTCATGTCTTTTACACCCAGTATAGATAGATAGATATTATGTAATGTGTAATAAAATAACTCTCGCGTAATGTGATGTATAGTTCAGACTCCGAGAGATATACGTTTGTAATATTATATCCAACACCCAAACATATCTATCAAGCCCCACGTTACACACAAATACACAACTTGACTCCAATAAAACTGCTATGGATGTAACAGCTGTTCCAGCGATGCTTGATGAAAATCCTGAACATTGAGCTGTGGAGGCTGTACCTCAACTACGTGAAAGAGACCAAGTGTATGCTGCCTACGTACAAGTAAGTCATCTTTTTCAATTACTCCTGGTTTTAGCGTGTATTCCCACTGTACTTCCCCTGTGAAGTCCCATGATGGGACTACTGGTATTTTTACTTTCTCGTATACGTAGTATAGAGGAAGTCTTGTAATCGTCAAAAAATTCGACCTCGAGATTTTGACGGATTTACACGTTTTGAACCTCCTTGAGTACAAAAATATTTTTTTTGGAATTATATCTGTGTGTGTGTTAGCACGATGACTCGAGCATGCTTTAACTTATTGCAACCAAATTGAACATACGTGTATGACATCAAAATATAAGGTTTCTATCAAATTTTGAGCCGTCAATCACGAAAATTAAGCAACCAAGTGCGCGGTCGGTACTCGGATGGGTGACCAAAATTTAACACGCATGTATGACATCAAAATATAAGGTTTCTATCAAACTTTGAGATGTTTCCGGTATACGAGAAAGTTAAGGGGAGAACACTCTCGATTTTTTTGAAGCTAGATACCGTAATCAAAATACTTGAGCAGAATCTCTTGTAAAGTTAAATCAGACAAATTAGATATCCCTTCTCTCTAGCACAAAAGTTCACGGTAAAGACACGATACGGACGGACATGATAACAGTCATAATGCCGACGCGACCAATGAAGAGCGACGTTGTAATTCTGAGTGTGACTTATGGTGAGTGTACTCAACGCTCTCTTAAACGTAAGCTTCATAATTGCAAATTGTGGCCGTGATTGCGTAGTACGGTTTCGTTCTTTTGCGTGCGTGCATTAATAGTAAGTAGAGGGGATGAAGCGGCTACACTGGTTCCGGTAGTAAATGCGAACCAAAGCAATTCTATCGTCTTTATTATTTCTTGGTAGATAAACGTTTGCCTAGGACTTCTCGTCCTGCATTTCCGTTCACTTCCGATTCAGAGTTAATCAGCGTTAAACACAATCATCTTGTCACAGGGAAAAAATGGCGCAAGCGTACGACTTCGCTCTGGACAAGATAGGCCTCGACATCCACGCGTATCCCATCTGGAACGATTACGTGACCTTCCTGAAGAGTGTGGAGGCTGTTGGCTCTTACGCTGAGAATCAGAAGATATCAGCTGTTAGGAAGGTATGATATACGTATATTCAACGTCTTCCAGAGGATATTCATTAACTTTGCAAAACACTTTTCGCCCATCAGAAAAAGATTAAAGGTGCTCCCTCACCATTTGCCTGTAATGTAACGCGTTACATATAAATCTATTTTAAAACTTCCAACGATCACCTTTCGGACCTCAGATTAATAAAATATCTGAGGTCCAAAAAGTGATAGTCATTGTATTTTGTGTTTTTTTAGGTTTACCAACGCGCTGTGATAACTCCCATCATCGGTATTGAAACATTGTGGAAGGATTACATCGCTTTTGAACAAAGCATCAATACTATAATTGGTAAGGGATAACATTTATACAGAACCTCTCGTGCACATTATAAAAATGAGCATTCAAATATAAACAAATGATCTTTGTTTAATATAAATCACACAGACTGTGTTTTTGGACCTTGCAACAGGATTTCATGGCGAGCTTTTCCCGCGAGGGAGTCTACAGATTAGGGTCTCCAGGGAAGGACATAGAAAGCTTCAAAGTTTCTGAGTTTTCTGTTCCGCAACACCTCGTATATCATGTTATTCCTTTCTTTTTTTTTTAAAGTAAAATTTCCTCCATATATTTTGAACTCAAAACTATGTAATAGGGTAGAAAATTTATTGAAGACTGCAATTTTAGGTAATTTGTTTGAATACGTAACTATATTAAATTACAGCGGAGCGCATGGCCATGGAACGTTCTAGAGAGTACATGAACGCCCGGCGAGTGGCCAAAGAGTTGGAAACTGTGACTAGAGGACTAAACAGAAACATGCCGGCCACCCCTCCCACTGTCGACAGGGAGGAGATGAAGCAGGTACCAAACACATATTATTATTGTTTTATTTGTACAGAAAATTGTATATAGAATTTCCTAGATTGATGCAATTTTAATTTAGAAAGAAATAAATTCTGAAATAATTATATATTCTTCTAGATGACTAAAGCTTCAAATGGTTTCGTAATTAACATAACTTGCTTTTTGAAATGTTGTCAAATAACTCAAAAAAATTATTCTATTTTTCCCTCACTCTCACTTCCAGGTAGAACTATGGAAGAAGTACATATCCTGGGAGAGGGCCAACCCCCTTCGTTCAGAAGACACAGCCCTGGTGGCTCGAAGGGTGATGTTTGCCATAGAGCAGTGCTTGCTATGTCTGGCGCACCATCCTGATGTTTGGCACCAGGCCGCGCAGTTCCTCGACCATTCTGCTAAGCTTTTGCAGGAGAAGGGGGTGAGTTTTTCACACTAAAGGTGGAGTCAGACGGTTCATTTTCGCCTTTCGGTACGTTAACAGAAAATGACACACAAGTGGTGAATAAACATGAAGCATTCACTGGAGTGAACATTCATTCGAGTGAACCGTAAGGGCTCATTGACATGGGATCCGTCATTGAAGATTTGTCATAAAACACGATACGTCATTACGGATGTACGTTCGCATTGCACAATCGTGTTTTTCACGATTCGTCAAATATCCTAATGGACAATTTTTTTTTTAATAGTATCTATTTTTTAATATATGGATGGAAAATAGATATTAAAAGACTCAACACTTTTTTTTTTATTTTGATTCTAAGTATTTTAATTTAAAATTTCAAAACTTACTCATTCTAAAACGACGTAATGGCAACTGTAGGATCTTTGTGGGTTAATGTCATGGGCTCTACAAAATAAAATAAAAAAACAAATGTCAAATCTTTGATGTTATGTTTGTTCATGTAGGACATAAATTAAACAAAAACATGGACAACAAAGACAAAGAAAGTGTGAGCAATCCTACGCTTTCCATTTTTGGTACGTTTAGTTTTTAAAAAAAAATCTCACTTTAGGAAGTAATAAATTGTGAAAAAAATATATAGTGTTCTAGATGAGTAAAGCTCCAAATGGTTTCGTAATTATCATAACTTGTTTTTTGAAATGTTGTCAATTGATGTTCACATTTGAACCGTGTTTTTGACAAACTTTAATTTTAATGGACGATGCGTGATTTAAGACTTTTCTTTTTCATCATTTGTGATGCGTGTGAACACGGGCTTTTAAAAAGCATAACTGCCATCAAAATTAAAAATTAATTGTGATAGAAGACGATTCGTCAAAAAAACGAATCGTCCTCATGTGAATGCGCACTAATATGTTTGTTCGCAAAAAAATTCAAGCGTAATCATGAATTTGCATTTATGACCGAAGAGTTTGAAAATCTCCACCGTCGTCTTTGCGCATGCAGCTCCTAGAACTGCTTTACATACAAACATTGCAAGTTAAATAAAATCTTCTAGAATAATCAATATCTCTAAACAGGACTCGAACGCGGCTCGCTTGTTCTCTGACGAAGCGGCAGCTGTCTACGAGCGGGCCACAAGTGGACCACTCAAACATTCCACATTGCTACACTTCGCCCACGCAGATTATGAGGAAAGCAGGCTTCATTATAATAAGGTAAGAATGATAAATATCCGATCACAGTGATCTTCATTACGAGGTTCTTTCTTGAAAACTAATAAATACATTACTCTAACGTCCCTTGGCATAGCTAAGACTAAGTATCAGTATACACCGTGACACGATGCGACGCGATGAAGTTTGAAGTAGTCCGTTTTTTCCGCTTCGTATGGCGGTGAAATTTGAAAAAAAAACTTTCAACCGTATCTTAAAGTGAAGTTGGAAATTCAATGACAATATTATTAAATGTAAACTATTTTGTGTAGCAAATAAAATTTATCGTAAGAGTAAAATATATGTGTATGTGTATCTAAAAAAGCATGCATTTTGCAGCCTCATCCCAACTCAGAATGGTTTGATAGTATTGGTGGATTTTTTAATCGTTTAAAGTGAAAATTTTCCTTCCTATCAAAAAGTTTTGTCAATTTTATAAAGCCTAATATCATTTTAAAAATATCTTTTGGCTTAGATGATGCTCTAGATTTATTTTAAATAACAATTGATATACTTCTTTTAAATGTTTACAATTATTTGGTGTATTTAGATGATATAGTTGTATTCTCCAAGGTTTTATTTCTAAAGCAAAATTCATCAGTTTTTTTTTATTCTTCTTTTAATTAGGAACTTTTATCATGCAGATATGTCAGTTCCATCATAGCTAATTCATCAAAGTTGGTTCAGTAGTTAAGGCGTCAAAAGATTCCTATTTTTTTGATGAAAATATAACAGCCTATGTTATTCAGTAAAAATGTAGCATTCTCTATCAGTGAAAGAATTTTTAAAAGCGATCCTTTATGCATTACAAACGTGCAAACATACAATTATTTCGTCTTATAGCTTAGATGTAATAATTGATTATATTTTTTTTATTCTAATGATTGATGGTTTCTTAGGATTAACCTTTCTCAATGTTTTTTAATCCTATGAATGTTAAAATTACAATTGTATTCCTAATTAGGTACATCAAGTGTACACCCGGTATCTAGACATGGAGGATATTGATCCTACGTTAGCTTACGTCCAGTACATGAAGTTTGCCCGCCGAGCTGAGGGCATTAAGTCCGCCAGAACAGTCTTCAAGCGAGCTAGAGAGGATCCCAGGTTAGTGTAAAATATAATTTTATTGTACCGACATCGATCTGGCATTTTTCTTGTATGGGTAATGGGCCTATCATTAATTGTGAAGTATACTTATGAAACCCGTGTCAAATTGTTCCTCAATCTGTAGATTATAGTGGCAATATTAGGTATATTTGTTAAAATCAGTGAAAAGAAGATAAATAAATGCTTTTATTATTAATAAAATTCATTCAAAGGGAATATTGAGAAATTGACTAAATCTTGAAACTTACGATAAGTCAAGTAAAAGTATGAAAATCCTGTCAGTCACTCAGAAAGTGTCAAAGGGACCAACGTTAAGCAACACCAATAAATTTATAGGTAAATCTGGAAGCCACACTACCAATAAAAAAGTGAAGACAAAAAATTGTCCTTGAAACTTCTTATTTCCCATTTGTCTCTTTCTAACTGTAAATAAATAAGATATTATTTTGGAAATAAATAGGGTTATGCGCTACCGACCGTATTTTACCAAATAAAAGAGGTAATTCATAACAGGGTATGTTTTAGCCAATGAGTTGCTCATTTCAATTTCAATCATTTTAGGGTGAACAACATCAATAAAGTCGCCCGTAACTCACGTAATTCATAAATTACTTTAACAAATTGTCAAGAATATCAATCGTTAAATTCAAAATATTGCTGTTATTCACCCCAGTTTACGGTAGATGTTTAACGGTTTTACGGTAGATATTAGGTATATATATGTTAGTTTTAAGGTATTTATCTATGGGCCCCTTGTTTATTTTAACGTCTCTGTAAGCATTGTGTTGCCTGAAATAAATGAATTATTATTATTATATTATTATTATTAACAAATTCATAGCAACGTACCATAACACATATCTGATGGGAACATGGTTTTAAATTATCAAGATAAATATGCCCTTTGATAATTATCAAACAGATATAAGGTCTATTTCTTGGCATTACGTATTGTTGAGGAAACAATCTATTCTATAGTTTTGTACACAACTCAAGTAACGCTAAGCATTAAGAAACCAACTTCAATTTCTTTGCTTCGGCCACACACAAAGCAAGTGAATGAAGAAAATAATGAGTAAGTGACATTTCAGATACGAAAATCCGACGACGCGGGGAATCCCCGCTGTTGACTTTAAGTGGCATACACGCAGCGTTGAATGCGACAAATATCAAGTGGCAAATATTTTCGATTATCATCCTATATTTATCTTGATAATTATCAAAGATAATTATCGCTTTAAACCCTGTGTGGAAAACATAATTAACAGCTCGAAACCGTATCGCCTCTTTGCCTCTTCTTAAGAAAAGAGACCTACATTTTCCGATCTAATAAGTGTGCTTCGATCTTTGTACTGTACAACTTGTATAAATCGGTTCACATTTGTTTCATTGTTCCAGGTCACGCTACCACGTGTTTGTGGCAGCTGCTTTAATGGAGTACTATTGCTCTAAGGACAAGAACATTGCGTTCAGAATATTCGAACTGGGCTTGAAGAAGTTCCCTCACATCCCCGAGTATGTTCTCTGCTATATCGACTACTTGTCGCATTTGAATGGTGAGTAACTTTTTGAGTAATGTCCATAATAATTTTGGAATAAGTTATAATAGTAATAATCTCGGACCATAATAATCCATATGTGCTAGTAATATTGAAACTTACTCTAGTGTTAGTAAATAATGTTAATTAAGGTTAATTTAAGTTATGCCATGACATAGTACCTCATCCATTTAACCTATTTACCGCTTCTGTAGGGTTCATCCGGTGTACATACAATCATCGTTCATTTATACATTCCTTCCATACTCATTCGAAAATCATTCTTCCATTGAATGAGATTATACAACATGTAAACTAAATAACCAACACCCTGAATACAGGTGGTTTGGGATCGGCTTCCGAGTTGATTTGTTGTACAATATTTTCTAAGTACTTTTTGTTTTTTTTTTTTTCAACAAAAAATCGTTTTTTTTTTCAAAAAAAAATATTGAAATCAACTCTGAAGCCGATCCCAAACCACCTGTATTCAGGGTGTTGGTTATTTAGTTTACATGTTGTGTACTCATTCACTCATTACTCTGATTTGTTTTCGATTACAACTTATATTAATAGGGAATATGCATGAAAAAATTATATGCTGTCTTGATGAAAAAAAAACAGGCCAAGTGCGTATAGGACTAGCGCACGAAGGGTTCCGTACTATTATCTACTTATAAGAATACGACAAATGCAATTTTTTTAACACTAAAAAATAGGAACCATTTCCCAGCAATTATTTTTTGAAACGAGAACCACGAGAACCAACTATACTAATCCATATACCCAATGTTCATCGATTTTACTTTAAAAAATGTCAGATTTCCTTACAAACTTTTATACCTCTTTTTACCCCCTTAGGGATTGAATTTCCAAAAATCTTAAAATACCTCTTTCTTAATTTCTAACTGAAAGACCATGTACCAATTTTTATGCATTTTACTTTAAAATTGATAGATTTCCATCCAAACTTTGCACCCCCTTTTCACCATCTACGAGGGTGAATTTCCAAAACTCCTTTCTTAGTGCACCCTTGGACCTCATAAGGAACCTACGTACCAGATTTGGAATCTCTAGACCCAGCGGTTTGGGTTTTGCGTTGATATGTCAGTCAGTCAGTCAGTATTCATTTTTATATATATAAGAAGATAGATATGTAAAATTAAATTGGTGGCTCTAGTTAGCTCATGTCAGCTTCTTAATCATCATCATCATCATCATCAACAGCTCATATAATGTCCCTACCTCGGGCTCGAGCCTACCCCACATTAGGGGCGATTGGGCCTTAGTCAACCACGCTGGCCAAGTGCGGGTTGGTCCACTTCACACACAACCTAAGAATTTCTTCATAGGTATGTGCAGGTTTCCTCACAATGTTTTCCTTCACCGTAAAAGCGTCGATTAAACGTACATATGAATTCAAAATTGTAAAACACATTGGTACGTGGCGGGGATCGAACCAGTGCCTCCCGGGTGGGAGACGACGCTCTTACGCACTACGCCACCGACGCTTCTTACTACAGTAGGTATAATGATCTTCTTTGTCACAGAGGACAACAATACTCGAGTGTTGTTCGAGCGAGTGCTCTCATCTGGCAGTCTCAAGCCAGAGAGCTCTGTGGACATTTGGAACAGGTTTCTGGAGTTTGAGTCCAATATTGGAGACCTGGTGTCCATTGTGAAAGTGGAAAAGAGACGGCAAGCTGTGTTAGAAAAGGTGAGCTCCATTATTTAACGTTAGCCAGTCTCTTAGGCTGGTCGCATATGTGCGGTTTTCTTGGGAATTACCTCGTAATATGGTATTACATCGTTTGTTTTAAATCAATCCTGAGGTCATAATTAACTAGCAGAATTTTTATCTCAATTGTATAAAACCAAAAATGCCTTAAAAACTTTGTTTTATTTTCGATTTTGAATTTTCGCGCGGAAACGCTAGCCGCCATGCTTTTTCGGCCCGTGACGTCACTCCAAATAAACAAATCAACTGCGATTGCAATTTTTTTTTACTAACGGAGTGACGTCAGCTTCCAATATGGCGAACGGCGTTTTAAAGATTTTAGGGACAGATTGAAAAACGCGGTTTTAAAAATTTAAATTACATATTTATGAATAAATATTGATGTTTCTCGTTTACTTGTTGACATATCTATCGTTAAAATGCAATTTCACATTTTTTCTTTTATGGTAGAAAATATCCTATTTCGGAACTATCTGTCTCTTTCAATCATATCTTAATTTCAGAGTGAGTGAGAGGGATAGGTATAGCCTAGTATAATGATACGGGAATCGATTAACAGAGTACACGCCCTTTTCACAAAACCAACCCAATTTCATAGCAAACATAAAATAGCCAAAAAGATTGTTTTTTTTTTATGTTACGAGATGGCAAACAAGCTTGCGGCCCACCTGATGTTAAATGGTCACCGTTGCCTATAGACACTTGCAATATTAAGTGTAAATCACTTAACTAACTGATATGCCCTCCATGCCCAGTAATTACACTGGCTACCTTTCCCTTCAATCCGAAACACAGCGAACTGCTGCACGGCAGAAATAAGAAAGGCGGTGGTACCTACCCAGACGACCCTACATATGGGTCTACCGCCTAGTTACTGTATAAGATTACTGTATAAGTATCGATATTTTTATTTTGACTTCAAATGGGTTTTTTTTTGTATTTTTTATTTCATAGTAAGACCAACAGCTGTACACAACATAGAAACTTAAGATAAACAACTGAAAGCCAATTAAAGGTCCTCACAAGTAGACACATTATTAAAAATAACGTTACACTATGCAAAAAGAGACAAAACTCTCACATTATATAAATCACATAAACAACACTATAAGAGTCCAGTAAATGCGTTCTGAGACGGTATGTATAATAATGACTACAATAATTGAATTAGAAAGAATACTAATATCCTGTTTTTCTTTTCACAGATCAAAGAGTTTGAAGGCAAGGAGACGGCGCAACTCGTCGACAGATACAAGTTCTTGGACTTGTACCCCTGTAGCATCGCCGAGCTGAAGTCCATAGGGTACACTGAGGTAATATATTCTGTCTCCTACCCTCATCTCGATTTATTACTGTAACTACTGTAACAAGACCTATGACAAAGCCGAGAACTACGTATTCCGCTCATCATTAGGACCATTTTTGTCTTCTAGACTATACCTGGGAAATTAATAGTTATGAAGTTATTGAAGGTCAAAGTTGTTTTTTTTTTAAAGATTTTTTAAAAACCAAACTGTAAACATTGCTTCTTAATTTTTGTCCAAAGAAACATTTTCGAAATTTTAATATTATATACCAAAAAATCGTGAGTGGTCTTCCGTTGACTTTCTCGTATACCGGAAACGACTCAAAAGTTGATATAAACCTTATATTTTGATGTCATACATGCATGTTAAATTTTGGTCACCCATCCGAGTAAAGTAGAACAAACTAGCTTTTTTCGAATAGATGATGTGATAAAAGTAATCTTTTTGTTGTCAGGTGGCCTCTATGTCGAACAAATCGTGGGCTTTGGGTGGTCCACTGGCGGGCATATCTCCGGAGCTGGCCGCTGTTATATTGGGACAGAAGTGAGTTTCACACACACAAACACACACACCAAGGAATCAGGAATATGTAGACGATAAAAATGTGTGAACACATCCAAATGTGCTCGATTCTCCATTGTAATCTAGTGAGATATCAATATGTGTTTAATTTCAATTTTCTAATTGACAAGATTGTAAGGAAAGATGTCTTAAATCCCATATAATATACAACATATAAATTAAATAACCACCACCCTGCATACAGGTGTTTAGGAATCGGCTTCTGAATTTATTTCAAAAAAAAAAATTTTTTTTGAAAAATTTAAAAAAATCAAAAGTACCCAGAAAATTTTGTACAATTTATTCTGGGTACTTTTATTTTTTAAATCGTTTTTTTTTCAATTTTTTTTTAAATAAACTCAGAAGCCGATCCCTAACCACCTGTATTCAGGGTGTTGATTATTTTATTTACATGTTGTATATATTTTATTGTAAGTTTAATTATTAGTCTTTATGTTATTATGATTAATTATTAAAGACTTGATTATGTGAATTATGACTCTTTCCAAATCAATACTATGAAAACTGTAAAGGGAGGATAAAACTTGTTGAGTTTCTTGCCGGTTCTTCTCAGAATAAGGCCTCCTGGTAGACTCTTGAACTGATGGCATCAAAATTGACTTACATAAGTGTACAAATTGTACCTAAATGAATAAAGTAATTTTGACTTCGACTTTAACACACACACACACACATTTATAATCGTCCATTTACATTTATAATTTTGGGTTCGTAATACAAATGTTAGTACTTAATAAAATACACTACTAAAGGGAAGGATATACACACATACGATCACGGTCGTAATCCCAAGAGGGGTTTTAGGACCCTTAGGTAACATTTCGTTACACATAAAGCCACATTTGGCAGTATGGGCCTTCAATAGTGATAGGTTGCCAGCCTGTCCCCATACACAAACACACGAACAGAACAATTTTATATACATACTAACTGACAGATGACTGACATTGATATTTGAACGACCGAGGGGACGAACATCAAACGATTGACAGCTAGGAACAGTTTATATGCGAAAATTAAAATTTAGTTTTTACTATATTTTTTTATACTTACATTAAAACGATCCTATATCCTAAGTTGGAACAAATCCAGCAAATTAAAAAAAATCGGCAGTGGTCTCCCCTTGACTTTATCGTATACCAGAAACGACTTAAAGGTTGATAGAAACCTTGTATTTTGATGTCATACATGCATGTTAAATTTTGGTCATCCATCCGAGTACCGACCGCGCACTTGGTTGCTTAACTTTCGTGATCGACGGCTCAAAAGTTGATAGAAACCTTATATTTTGATGTCATACACGTATGTTAAATTTAATAAGTTAAAGCATGCTCGAGTTATCGTGCTAACGCACAGACACACACACAGACATAATTCCAAAAAAATATTTTTGGACTCGGGGAGGTCCAAAACGTGTAAATCCGTCAAAATCTCGAGGTTGAATTTTGTTGACGATTACAAGACTTCCTCTATACTACGTATACGACAAAGTAATAAAGATAGCGTGCTTTTTTAATGTTTTAATTATTTTTGACAGAGATAACGACCCCAACAAGGACATAGCAAGGCCGGACACCAACCAAATGATACCATACAAGCCGAAGATAAACCCACTGCCCGGCGAACACCCAATACCAGGTATAACTTTATTCAACGACCTTGCTTATAATGCAACCATTACTGTACTTTTTTCAGGTACTTAGTGGCATTTAAATTTAAAAAAAAATCTGGAGTGGTTTCCCCTTGACTTTCTCGTATACTTGAAACGACTCAAAAGTTGATAGAAACCTTATATTTTGATGTCATACATGCATGTTAAATTTGGTCGCAATAAGCTAAAGCATACTCGAGTTATCGTGCTAATGCACAGACACTCACACAGATATAATTACAAAAACGGTATTTTTGGATTCCGGGAGGTCCAAAATGTGTAAATCTGTCAAAATCGCGAGGTAGAATTTTTGGACGATTAACTAGACTTCCTCTATACTACGTATACGAGAAAGTAAAAAAAAAGATAAACGAACTCAGAAACCATGTGCTAAGGTTAATTTTTTTTAAATTTCAGTCTTACGCAAACTTCGGGACAAGCTTTTATGATCATATAAATAGTGTGTAATGAGGTTATAAGTTAAAATGTTAAAGGAAAATTTTCTTTTTTCTTTTTAGAGCATTTAAATAAGGTTTTTTTTTTTAAAAAAAGGTTTATAATTATTTATGATTGGACCAAAAGCGCTTAACCTTTCGAGTGTCGCGCGGCAAAATGCATCGATACCGTGTAGTGTCGATGCATTACCTGTTGACCTCAAGTGACCTGATGTATTTTACTATTTTGCTTATATAACTAATAATTTACATCCGTTTTTTATGATTTATACATTTTTAGAAACCTAGAAACATTGTCTAACCATTAAGTTTAAGTAATTACAAGTACAAAGAGTATGTACTTGTAATTACTTAAACTTAATTACAGTATTTTATAGCATTTAATTTCACCAACGGTCAAAAAATACACAAACAAATAATACACCAACTTTGAAGATTAGTAATCATGTAAAACTTGCTCAAAATCACATTCTTTTTAGTTACACACCAAGTATATACACTTATCGACATAAAACATTCAACACAATACATAATACGATTTGTAAACAAAACTATAGAATTAAATACACCTCAACACACCCCGGCACATGCCAAATGCGTCACCATTTTTTTTTAAACGACCAATACTCACACTTTTTCTATGAACACGATAACCAATCATAATTCATTATCTGAGAGCATTGAACACAGAATCGATTGATGTCAAACACTCCTATTGGTTAAAATGAGTTGGAAGTAGTAAAAAAATAAACTATAGACCATGACTATCTGCGGGACGCCCGGAATTCCCGCCGACGCTCAACGGAACTTTTTTTCGTGGGAATGCGGGGCTTCCCGCCGACGCTTGAGAGGTTAAAGCCTTTTTACTGTCTCGTTTACGTAGTATAGAGAAAGTGTTGTTTCCAATTATAATGATGTATGTCAGGCGGCGTGTTCCCGATGCCGCCGGCGGCTGCGCACGCGTGCACGCTGATGCCGCCGCCATCTTGTTTCCGCGGACCCTTCGTGGCCGTCGACCGACTGATGCATCTGTTCAACAGGATCTCGCTACCGGACAACCGTGAGTATTATCACCAGTCATCGGAATTGGGTCATATATTTACCGCTTGTTACCAACGAGTCACACTGTAACCTGTAACACTGTGACTTTTTGGAACAACTTTGTAAAATAATTCCCAACCAGTCACACTGTAACACGTTGGGACATCTTTCTTAAAATTATTTCCAACCAGTCACACTGTGACACGTTGGGAGACCTTTTCGAAATTTACGAAATACGAATACTCACTTAACAAATGATTTTTATTTAAGATAAACAGATAATAATATGCTCTTTCCAGGCCACTAGTCCCCATTGACTTTCCCCATCAATGTGGGATTGTGAACTTTTCAGTCTGTATGTTTCCAACCTGAAGTACCAGGCTACCATGACTATGCAGGAGATGTTTAGCATACTATTAAATCATAATCATAATACAGAATTGGTTAAATAATCTTTTATAATAATAAGTAACCTCTTATATGAATTGTCCCAACGTGTTACAGTGTGACTGGTTGGGAATTATTTTACAAAGTTGTCCCAACGAGTCACACTGTTACAGTGTGACTCGTTGGGAACAACAATTTACGAATTCGTAACATTATACAGAATGAATTCTTCAAGTAGGCGTGGATGACCAAATCCCAGAATATGAGGAATAGCGAAAGGTATTGAAAGGAGTCTCGGACCCGATTTTGATGAAAATAAGACTGCAATATTGGATTTTTTGAAAAATCAATATCATGGAATAATTTTTCGTTTACAATCGCGTAAATATAATTAAAACTAGAAACGACACACTGAAAATCGACCTGCCTCAAGCGGGAATCGAACCCAACATCATCATTAACCACTACGCTACCACTACACTACGCTACGCTAACTTTTTTTGACAGTTGAAAGGGATGATCACCGAGTAAATTACACATCCATTGATGTTTATACACGACAAGTGCTATAATAGCGTGTCATGTAAAACAGCAAACTTCACTCGGTGATCAACACTTTCAACTGTCAAAAAAAGTTAGCGAATAGGCCTACAGGGCATTGCTTTCGCTGTCGAAATTTGTCAGTGTTTGGTGCTTATGTTTTTATGGTAAACATTGTTTCATCAAATCTTTGAAATTTGCACTTCTAAGATCCGAACGAAATATTTTTGCAAATATTTGACGTCCAGTTAAGATGAAACTACCTTACATTACGTCAAATATTTGCAAAAATATTTCGTTCGGATCTTAGAAGTGCAAATTTCAAAGATTTGATGAAACAATGTTTACCATAAAAAATAAGCACCGAGGTCGATTTTTATTTAATTGTGTTTTTTATAGTTTTAATAATCAATATTAATTAGTTGATTTATAATGGTAACCTAAAAATAGTATTTTTTTAAAAATGAGCTCTTTCCTTAAGTTTGTCGTGTCTCATTACTTCGCAGAATTTGTTCCTTATTAGCGACACTATTGAATAGTGTCATAATACAGGTTGTTTTTTTTTTTGCCAAAATCAAGTATATTGATTTTTCAAAAGTTCAATAATGCAGTTCTAGTTTTCATCAAAATCGGGCCCGAGGCTCCTTTGGTTACTTTTCACGGATTTGGATTTGATAATATTAGGTCTTTACCTATGAAATTGGCGTTTTATTATCTTGTACCTAAACTTGCAATGTCTTTAATTCAATAGTTGATTTAGTTTTTTTTTGAAACTACACTTTTTAATCTGCTACTAAATCAAAGAAGTTACACAGCTAATAGTGTGTAAGAAAAAAAAAAAACAATTTCATAGGTAAAGACCTCATATTTAAGAAACCCTGCTGCATAATACATATTTTTAGGAATCAGGAATGGAATAAAATACGATAAAGAAACAATTTTACTTTCAATTAGATTTTCACCACAAATAACAAGTAAATGCACAGAAAACCACTCTTAACAAATAACAAGGATGAAATGACTCAATGCAAATCACATCGCTCACCACTTCAACCGACCTCACCCTTCAACGTCCGACAAGCAAATGGGGCGAGAGCGAACTAACGATTGCTTTTATGGCGGCGGTTGTGGTGACGTCATGATTCGCAACGATTCATTCTTAATTTTTCCTAACAATATATTATATTGCAGCCCCCGCCCCAACTCAAGAGAATGGTTGCGACACGAAGTTGTTTGACCTGGCGCGGTCAGTACACTGGATTGTTGACGACGATGGCATCACCACCGTCTCTAATAAGGTAATACATTGTATAGCTTTTTATTAAGAAAGTGATGGACATGAATGACAGATATAACGGGTGTAACAACACCTATGACAAAGCCGTGAACTACGTATTCCGCTCATCATCAGGACCATTTTCTTCTTCTAGACTGTACCTGGGAAATTCATAGTTATGAAGTTATTGAAGGTCAAAGTTGGAACTTTTTTTCAAGATTTTTTATGAAAGCAAATTGAAAACATTATTTCACCTCTCCAACGAGATAATTATTATAGGTGAAATAACAATGCAATACTTTAATACACGTTTATTATCTTAAAAATAATTATTGAAAATCTTACCTAATTTCTGTTTTTATGTATTTTACTTATGACGGATTTCCACACAAACTTTGCACCCCATTTCCACCACCTTAGAGGGTGAATTTCCAAAAGTCCTTTCTTAATGCACCCCTGGAAGGAACCTACGTACTATTATCTTAAAAATAATTATTAAGTATTTCATATGTTCAAAATCTTAAGTATTTCATACCAAAATATGGCTTTAAACTTTAAAACGTCAGCTCTCAAATGTAACCACTCGACATCGGGGTCATTCAACTCAGCCGCGCAAGCGATTTTTATTTGTAAGTTTTGAACACCAAAACATAAATCGTTTCCCAGAAATATTTCTTTTTACATGTTTCTCGTTTTGATGTATATAATGCGCAGTCTTCGGCTTTGTCCTAAGGTCTTGAGGAAGACCGAAAAAAAGATGGATACTGTCTGAGAGATGATATAGGAAAGAAAGGAGTTAATGCTGAAATGAAGGCTGACGGCGATGTATGGAAGAGAAAAATTGTGTGTGTCAGCTCCGACGCACGACTGGAGTTTACTCCGAGACAGGTGAGATGGCGCACCTGCTGTCATCCGTGTTTTGACAATTAGAAACACCGCGCACCACGCGCGTCCATGTTTGTTCCAATTATGACTTTGACCTTCAAAAACGTAACGAGGTCATTCATCGATAGATTTTACTCCTCACATTTTTCTCATACCGGGCCCCTTATATATGCAAATCGATTCTTAAGGAGTAAACTCCAAAAACATATTAAAGTTTGATGAATTTTTGTTTCCTTCCCCCAAAGAGCCTTTATAATTCGCCCCACTGCTGGGACACAAGTCCTCTCCTTGTCATCGAAGGAGGTTCAGGCAGTAGTCCATCACGCTTGCCCAATGTGGATTGGTGGACGGAGTATAAGGTGATCAATACCCTTTTGCTGATCCATTAGTCGCCTTCTACTACACCCATTGGAGGATATGGGGTGATGCTATTCTACTCTGCCGGCGTCACATGGCGTGAAAGAAATATGTAAGGATTGTAACAAGTCGAAACAAGTGAACTCTTCTACCTCTATGTCAGAAAGGCGTGTCTTTATGTTTAGCTAATTCATGTTAACAAATTTAAAAATCTGTAAAACTAAATTATATAAAAATTGGGAGTGGTCTCCCCTTGACATTCTCGTATACCGGACTCAAAAGTTGATAGAAACCTTATATTTTGATGTCATACATGCATGTTAAATTTGGTTGCAATAAGTTAAAGCATACTCGAGTTATCGTGTTTACGCACAGACACACACACACAGATATAATTCCAAAAACGATATTTTTGGACTCGGGGTAGTCCAAAACGTGTAAATCCGTCAAAATCTCGAGGTCGAATTTTTTGACGATTACAGGACTTCTTCTATACTACGTATACGAGAAAGTAAAAAAGCTTATTACAAGATAAGTGATTATCTAACTAAATGAACCAAATGCGTGGGAGTAAAATCTGCCCAAAATTTACGCATTTAAAATTGTACTTTATTCATATTGATATATCTATTGACTGTAATGATGTTTTGAAATCATTACGAAATTGTGTGCTATGGAGTTTCTTTCGCCATTTCTTCTCCATCTCAGCATATTAATAATAATTTAAGTAAATAATTATTTCGTCCCGAAATGGTGGTAGGGCTTTTGACGATTTAAAAATACTTAGCAATCTCCATTTAAATAAAGAGCTTTTTCATTTCATTTAATCTGGAGCCGGATTACTACATTTTAAACTTTACTCCTACGTTTTTAAGATAAAATTTCGCGTACAGGTTCGCCGCAGGAAAGCAGGCGACGATTCCGATGACGACGAATTGGGCGTAGCGCCGCCAGTTAACGACATCTACAGACAGAGACAGCAGAAGAGAGTCAAGTGAATGTTAGAGTGAGATAGAAAATGAAAGGAATACACCGTGTAACTGAGGATATGTTTTGTTTCAAATTATAATATAATTAACAAGGAAAATAAATTAGAGAGTGATAAAATATGGACACTATATGCAATAAATTTTAGTTTCACAACTGAAACAAGAACTAAAGTAGGTATTTGAAAAATACATATACAAGGTGTTTGGTATATGGGGTATGAAGCCGATGGGGTATGAAAACTTGAAATTGTAAAAAAAAAAAAAAATCCCCATACAAATAGTTCGATTAAAAAATCAAAATGTATGGAAAATGAAAAAAATATTTTTACAATTTTTAATATCACCATAGTATTTATATGACTATGTTAGCATGGGTAGGTGCCGGCTTCATACCCCATGTACCGAACACCCTGTAGAGAAATAGGATAATAAATAAACGTCACTTAACATGTAGTCTCAAACAGGATATGCTATTACCATTAAATTGGCATTTTTTTATGATAGATACGTTTATGAATAATTTCTATTTTTGGATTTTTCATACAAACTAAACGCTTGATTGAAAATTACTTACTGTGGGTCAGTCCTTGCAACGTCGTATTATGAATGACATAAATTAATATCATTTGTAATAATTTAAATAAAATTTAGCTAACAATATTATGAATAATATCCACTTATCTGTAGAAGCGTATTATCCTAAGTACTTGAGTTATTCGCACTGATGTAATTTTTGTTCTACCCTAATTTTCTTTTAATATTTAACATATTAAATTGTTTTGAACAGTAAACCACCCAGAACACATTTAATTGACTTGTAATATTAAATTTATGACGCAATAATTAGCTAACGGTGGTTGGTGAATATCTTCAAGGACACGGTGTATCTCGCTCTTGCATCTAATGTGTAAGAGAGATGGAAATATATTTTCAAGCCGTTTCTGTGTTCCATAAAGAATTTACCATCATGTGTCTCACTATGTAATTTAAAACTTAACGTTATTGTAATAAGAACAAAATCGGAATACAATGATGGCATGATTTTTTTTTTATATTGTGTGTGTATAAATGAACTGTGGTAAATATAAGGAAATTATAAGAATTTTAATTATTTTGTTTTATTTATCGATTAAACTTCCATTTTGACGTCGTAAATTACTGTTTTTGGGACTTATAGACACGAAAAATAAAATAAGAATTTAAATTAATTCATATAATTTATTGATTTTTACACTAATTCTTAAATAGAATGCTGTTGCAATAGAGAATTATAGCGTAAAAATGATCGATAAAAATCAAAAACTTGCTATAAACGTAATATATTACAACGAATGTACAATCACTATTGCTTCTTAGATCTAGAACTATAGTTAACGCTATCTTTTGAATATTGGTATAGTTAAAAAAATAAAAAGTCAATTATTTTAATATAATAGAATCTAGATTTTCGTGTTGCGTCCGCAAAAATTGTCTCTATCGGGATTCGAATTTGCTACCATTTTTGTATGGTATAGTCTTAAAGAAAATTTTAAATGTATATGTTACAGGTAATCTGTATAATACGGTATTCTACATAATACCTAGGCAATGGGTACAATACCTAAATCTCGTAAAAAAAAAAATTTGCTAATTTTTGAGCCCCTCCCCGCTTTATGAACAAAAATAAATAAGAAAAACCCCCTTGTAAGAAAAAGTCATGGCAGACCCCTCCACCGTTAAATCGTTTTACGTAATAAATGAAAGGCTCTTAGGTAATTTATGAAATATTGTTTATTTTATACTTTGCCTAGATATTTTAAAGAAAAGACTAAAGCGGAGAAGTTATTTATTTTACACATTCCCGGAGGATCAGCAGGTACTCTTTACAATCCCTGGGAATTGTGCAAATTACCTAGGTAAAGTATGTAAATGAAAATTACATTCATTATATTTCACGCATTGCCTACACACGCCAGGTATTCTATGCATTGCCTAGATTATGTATAGAATACCTGAGTTACATAGATTGCCGGTGCCATATAGATTTGATGGTGAATCTTATTAATAGATTGACACCATAATCTTAGAGTCTATAGGCTATCTCTTACGTGTCCCTATATGTGTTTCTTATGTCGTGTGCAGGCCTTTTCAGTAAAAAAAAATGCAGCATGAAATGTTCTTTACAAAACAAAGGCTTTAATTTTTCATTCACATAACTCTGCAGTTGCATTATCTCCTAGAAAACTAGACCTAAAAACTTCAATAAGTCGCTATACCAATATAAAAAAGATAGCGTCTCACCGATATATCGGCGTAGTTCATCGATCGATTTCGCCGAACACAACGTCGAGTGTGCCGATTATGGCGACGATATCGGCCAACATCGAGTTCCTGCCGATTTTCTCGAGAGCAGCCAAGTGAGCGAAGCCGGGCGCCTTGATTTTGCATCTGCCAATAATGAAACATAGTGAGATGATTTTGAAACGCTTTCATCTGTATTGAAAAATAAAAAAAAAACAATTTTAATAATTCAAAGTTGTTTCTGGTAGGGTGTTATTTTAAATTTTATTAAGGTTTTGTGTTGTGTATGATGTTGAAAACATTACATTAGTTTTCACATCTTCAGAACCAAAAGAGTTCTTTTGCTTTGTGAAATCTCGTAGAAAAAACCTTTTTGCTGCAAGCGTGAGGCAAAGTAAGTTTCTAAATGAATGGGTAATGACTCTTTCCAAAACCCATTTGAGCTACAGATGAAGTCACAATAACTATTCTATGTTAATAACTTTAAAACAAATTTTTTATACTATTATTTTCTGAATACAACATCTGAATATTTGAGAGATCCAAGATGGCGGACCAGACTTTTTAATAATAAATAAATATAGTTAATTTTTATAATTTCGGAGATCCCGATTCCGAATATTCCATTTATTTCGAGATCTAAGATGGCGGACGCGAATTTTTTATAGAATGTCAATATGGGTATCATTTTCGTAGCTTTCGCGGGTCGCAATTCCAAATTAAACATATATTTTGAGATCAAAGATGTCTGACAGGAATTTTTAATAGAATATCAATATGGATATCATAATAATGTTTTTCAGGGGCCCAATTCTTTTCCCGGTGTTTTTCTCATATATAACAAAATTCTCGCTTGTAGAGGTGAAAAATTGTAAGTTTCACACGAGAGTATTTTTTTTGACTCGTCCTTTTAAATTACTAATTACGTTCAAAAAATCACGAGAATCGCGAGTGTACTTTGTCCCACTAGAATCCCTGTATCTCCCCTTTACTCCCAGACTTACCTGTAAGGTTTGGAGCTACCGTCAGACACGAGGTAGACGCCAAATTCCCCCTTGGGCGCTTCCACTGCAGTGTACGTGGACCCCGGGGGCACCTGGTACCCCTGGGTGAATAGCTTGAAGTGGTGGATTAGAGCCTCCATAGACGTCTGGGGGAGGGAAAACTTACGTTAACACGTTACTTGTGCATGCCCCACCGATGGGACATTTTGATAGAGATAAATTAAAAATAAATTTACTATCCGGCCGGATATTAAGGTATTATCCGGTATGCGGCCGGATAGTAAATAACTACTACAAATTCCTATAATAAAATGCAATACTAAAATGCAATGCAATAATAAAATTTCTATAATTAATATTTGTGAAGTAAATATCAATAAAATGGCTTACAATTGTAACGGCTTTTATTCAAAGTCAAAAAAAGTTACAAAAAAGCCATCAAGCCTTCCAAAAAACTAAAGTTTTTCTGAGATGTTCCCTATTGTATATTGATAAATACATAAATATTAAATACATATCTAATCTAAAAACTTCTAGTAAAAAAACCGCCCGAATCGATTTGATGGCCGGATACCGGATATACGGCGAGCTGCGAGTCCGGATATCCGGAAGATGGATAGTCTCGTTGCATGTCGTGACGAGTTTAGCGCCGCACCTGTGGGCCTATTCGCCAACTTTTTTTGACAGATGAAAGTGATGATCACTGACTGAATTACATATAATGGATGTGTAATTCACTCGGTGATCATCACTTACAACTGTCAAAAATAGTAAGCGAATAGGCCGACTATGCGACGCTAAACTCGTCACAACATGCAACGAGACTATCCGGCTTCCGGATATCCGGACTCGCACGCCGGATATCCGGTATCCGACCATACAACTATCCGTTTGGCCGGATACCGGATATCCGGCCAAATATACAGTTTCCCTGTCAAGTTATTACCTTCATTTCCTCCCTGGAGGGCGGGGTCAGTTTAGCGTCATCAGTCTTGACCTCCCCGGCGGGCATCTGGTTGAGGCACTGGTCAATGATACGCAGAGACTGGCGCATCTCTTCAACGCGACATAGATACCTGGGTTTATTACAAAATAACATAGTGAATGTGAAAACTGTTAGCTGAAATAGCGAGCAATGTTTTTGGCGCTCTTACAGGCCGATAAAGGGGTCTGCTCAAACCTGGTCACAATGCGCAATAACCAAATATACTGTTAAAAAAAAACTAATAAAATAATAAATAATCAGGGTCCACTTATTGAGTAAACTATAAAAAAAACATACATTATTTCAGAAATAACGAGAACTAAGGACATGATTGTATGGTTTCATTTGTCACTTAAAAACTTTACTGAAAAAGATTTTTTTAATGCAAAATTCAATCAAGAAAAATATACTGATGTCGTGGCTGTATGGGATAGATCTAGGCTTGCCATAATATTTTAATGTGAAGTCCGGACGTATAAAAGGAAGACGCGAAAAATTTAAAACAGCCCGAAATTAATTGAATGATATTTTCCCCACATAACTTGAAGTTTTTTTTCCAGTCTAGCATAAATTTCATTAAAGCGCAATCATAGTCAAAGTCCCATTCCCATACCAACTTGGACATTCTCCGCTTTGAAATTTAAATATGAAGTTTCGTAATAATAAATGCAGGAGCTTTTGTAAGCACTCTTGCAGAACCAACTAGCCAAGCTGCAAAATTTATATTGGATATGGTGTCGAATCACTAACTCTCATAAAAAAAATAGTTTAAGTTGTATGTGTACAGTCGACCAAATTGAATCATGACCCACCTTAAGATCATTTTCCTACAGTCACTCTATACAAAGTAGGATGAAATTCGCTTGAACGTACATTTCTAAGTAACGAACTTGTTATCAATTTGTTAGACACTGACAGTGTCTAATAAATATGGCTTTTTAAAATTTGTTCAGACTACTACTTGACATCTGACACATAACGTTATTTTATTTTTAAGAATATAATAGTTATTCCATTTTCTCAGTAGTGAAAAGAGTTTAGATTATGAACGACATCTTATTTAAAATTCCAATTGAGACTTTAGTGCAGTGATAAGAAAGATTAAAATTGCATAGATCTCTGACCCGTAATGACACATTTTTATTCATATTTAAAACATACTAAGTGCAACACGCATGATAGCTAAATTTATGATTCTAAAGGAATGATCGGCCAAGTGGGTCATGATTCAGTTGGTTCGACTGTACATGTACATAGATTAAGATTCGATGGGGCTGACATGTCACTTCGTGACAAGAGCACCTAAATAAATTACATTAAAAAAAAAGATCAGGCTACCTAATGAATAAATGTAATTATACATTATTTTTCTTTATTTTATCTAAATTAAGCAGTGTGTATATGTTCGTACCTGTCGTAGCAGTCTCCATAGGTGCCAATGGGTACGTCGAATTCAACGAGATGGTACGCGTCATAGGGCTGCACTTTGCGAAGGTCCCACTTGATGCCGGACCCTCGGAGCATCACCCCGCTGTCGACAAATTAATTATTAGTCAATATTATATTTTGTATTGTTGGGTGACCGCACCCCATATATCACTTGCCCAAACCCATGGTTTGACCGGGTTAACGCACACACCATATATCACTTACCCAAACCCGTAGTTTGACCAGGTTTCTGCACCCCATATATCACTTACCCAAACCCGCATTTTGACCGGGTTACCACACCCCATATATCACTTACCCAAACCCATGGTTTGACCGGGTTAACGCACCCCATATATCACTTGCCCAAACCCGCATTTTGACCGGGTTACCACACCCCATATATCACTTACCCACCCATGGTTTGACCGGGTTAACGCACCCCATATATCACTTGCCCAAACCCGCATTTTGACCAGGTTACCGCACCCCATATATCACTTACCTAAACCCGTAGTTCAATGCGTCCTGTGCGGTGACGATGCCTATATCCTTGGTCCTCTGCACCCATAACCTGTTGCTGGTCAGCACATCCTCCACTTCGTCCAATCGCTCACTGAACTTAGCCGAGAATTCATATATATCGTCCATTAGACCGAGAGGTATGTCCTGCAAGGGAAAAATAGAGTTGGTTGGCCTTCATCACACGGTAAGGTCGAAAATGAATGAAGAAAAAAATGTTATATAATAAATCGAGCCGCAAAATTTTTTTTTGGACACGGCAGCCACCCTTAAATTAATAACTAAGCCACGGGAAAATTAACAAACTCGTAATAAAATAACTCGCCTTCATTAGAATGCCATCTAAATATTCCCAAAAAGGCTCCAAATTGTGAACAACAATTAATATAACTTGTCTCAATAATTTATACCTTAGCATCTAATTTAATGACTCAGACACGGAATTTATAACTTTTTATACATTCAACATAGGAAAACATCGTTTAAGCTTGCAATAAGAACATCTTATTTTATAATTTAGCATCAAAAGTACTACTTACTATTCTATAATAATGAAAATAGACACTGCACGATCTGTTTAGCGCGAGTGAGATGGGCGCCACCGGTCATTTGCCCAATGAGAGAGTTATTATCAATAGATAATTATCAAACTGTTATTATCACAATAATTATCCTTTCGAACTCTGTGGTTGAATGTTGGAAAGGTTAGGGTTATTTTTTTATGATTAGGCGGAGTGCACAGTTTTTGGGAGAGTCTATATATAGTTTTGTGCACCTATATGGCTGATTGATAGGTAGGTTTATTATGTATATTTATGAATCTTTACCCTACTCCTACGCAACCCTACCCTACTCATACCCCTACCTCACCCTTACCCCAAAGATATCAAGTTTATGTAGCCATATTTTAATGATCAAACGATATTAAATTTTGAGGTTTTACTTTATTTTTAATCACACTAAGTTATAAAATTCGATGTCACTAATAGTATTTTTTTGGTGTCAATTTGCAGATTTTTTGGATGCTATTGCTTGAATATTATGTCATAAATTCAGATGCATAAAAATTTATATCGTACTAAGTCATACTTATAGAAGCTTAAAACTATGATATTTGCATCTAATATAGCAATTTTAAGAAGCGCATAAATTGTGGCTGACTAATTAATTTAGAAGGCAGGTCCGATTTTTAGAGGGCAATATTGATAATTATTAGAAGTTCGATTAATTACATGCCGAAAAAAATGTGTGCTCGCAACTCTATCTCTTTCTATCTTCACCAACTTATATCTCTCAACTTCCGTTCCGTTTGTTTCCGTTCGCACTTTTCGTAACGCTCTCGTCACCCATTCACCAGCTTACCCCCCAAGTGAAGCACGCGTAAAGAAGTTTTACTTCAATAAATAAATGATGCATACCAGAGAAACACCACCAGGTCTGATGTAGGCAGCGTGCATCCTGGCCCCACTGGCTCTCTCGTAGAACTCCATCATCTTCTCTCTCTCCTCGAACAGCCAGAAGAAGGGAGTCATAGCTCCCACGTCTAAAGCGTGCGTGCCGACTGCCATTATGTGGTTTAGGATTCGCGTGATTTCGGCGAAAAGAGCTGAAATAAGTCATTATTTATTCAATAATCAATTCCACAGATAGCGATCACCCTAGTTTTGATGCCAAGAAAATGATTTAACCACTGCATTGTCTTAAACTTCGTAGTCACTATCACTTGAAAACTGGATTTACCATTTTATGGTGCCGAGATTCATAAAAGACTTAGATTAAGAGGGTAGACAGATTTGTCTGCCAATAAAAATCAACTCGCATAGACTTTAGTTCCTCCGTGACCATGGCGCATGCAACTAGTGATGAAAGGAATCGAGGTTTTTAAGCTCTTTAAAAGGAACTCGACTCAAGTCATACGGTTATTAACTCAATGAGTCTTTAAACCCTGAACGAGAAGTCCAAGACTGGGACTCGAGGCCTATTTTAAGACTGAGTCGGTTTTGAAATGACTCCGAATTTTAAACGACTCAGTCTGAACGAAAAGGTTCGAACTCTTTTTAAACGACTCGGTTCGCGGGTGTCTTAAGTCGTGAGGCGCGCTACTCGTATCATACTCATGCAACTGCGCATAAATAATAACAAAACAGAGGTTTATGAGCCTATAAATCCCGTTTTCTCACATTTTAAATAAATAATTTCAGTAAGTAGTAAGGAACCCAAGACGACACATCAGGAATAGCTACTGCCGTAGGTTTCTAGTCGATTGGTACTGTCTACCCCTATGGAAGTGTTTGGCGCGCTTTCATGGCGTTAGTAAGATTTTTATTTCGATAATTCAATAATTGTTTCCGATTTTGTGCAGTGAATTATTGTTATTTTGATGCACAAGCGTTCGTGTTGACGTTCATTTAAAAGGAATCATTGAAAAGGTTCTGTGGTGTGTATGTATGACGTTGAGTATAGGGTATTCTACACCATGAAACAAAAAATAAAAATTGCATTTTTATGATAGATATTGCAAAAAGTGAACGAGAAACATCTATATCTATATATATAAAAATGAATAGCTGTTCGTTAGTCTCGCTAAAACTCGAGAACGGCTGGGCCGATTTAGCTGATTTTGGTTTTGAAATGTGTGTCGTAGTCCAGGGAAAGTTTAAACAGTGAGAAAATATGGAAAAATTGCGAGGAAGATAGTAAAAACAACAATTTCATTTCCCCATATAAACTGTTCTGCCTACTTGCCTGTCAAACATTTAACGTTCCGTCATTTTAGCGAAGGAAGAGTTTTAATGTCGTTAGGATAGGTGCAAAGACATTTAGTAATCCCTGAATAGGTGATACGAAGTACACCGGGTCATCTAGTTGATTCATAAATATACAATTTAAATTTTATAATTCAATTTAAAAAAATCGACTTTTTTAATCTGTCCCTAAAGTCTTTGAAACGCCGTTCGCCATATTGGAATGCGACGTGACGTCACTCCGTTAGTAAACAAAGTAGATTTGTATCGTGATTTGTGCTGATTTCGAAATCGCAGTTGATTTTTACTAACGGAGTGACGTCACGGGCCGCGCGAAAATTAAATATCGAAAATAAAACTAAGTGTTTAGGGTATTTTTAGTTTTATAAAAATTCTACTGGTTGACTGGTTAATTACGACCTCAGGATTGATTTAAAACAGTTTTCAAAAAAATGTAGTGCGAAATGTAGTGTGATGTGAGATAATTAATCGTAATCAAGGTTGTACATTATTCAGCAAGCAATATAAAAACAACTAAATACTTACTCCTTATATACTTAGCTCGCATAGGAATGTCGATGTTAAGCAGTTTTTCCACCGCCAGACTGTAGCATTGCTCGTTCACCATCATGGATACGTAGTCCAACCGATCGAAGTAAGGCAATGCTTGGGTGTAGGTTTTGTACTCAATGAGTTTCTCAGTGCCGCGGTGAAGGAGGCCTATGTGAGGGTCTGCACCACGGACCGTCTGTGGAAGATAAGGAAATAGTTATTTATTATACAAGAGTGGAAAGTTCCTTTTTAACCGCGTGCTCGATTTGGATGACCGAGCAAGCGAAGGATTCTAAAGTTGAATCACGAGCGCAGCGAGTGATTCTAAATTAGAATCCTGAGCGTCAGCGAGGGAAACAAACGAGCACAAGGTGAAAAATCTTTCCACTCGAGTGCAATACGTAACTTTTCATCCCACCTCAGCGAGGAAATGACAAAATGAAAAAGAATTTTTTCACAATTTAAAAAGTTCTAATCATAAATTTGGCACCATAAAGGTTACATTAAATAGGTTTAATGACGTTTTGAATTTACAATTATATTGAGTACTCATTATATGTGATGTTCTAAATTCAAATCTACTTTGCCGCTCAAGCGAATAAAATAGAATTTTCCAGCCAGATTTCGAAGCGCAAAATTACACTTCCCGAGGTGGTGGGATGAAAAAATACTTTATCCGCATGCTTCATAAGAAGGCTCAAGGTCTAATGGCTATGGTCCGAGTTTCTTTGCGCGATCATATCAGAAATGATGAGATTCGCAGGAGAACCAAGGTCTCCGATATAACCCAAAGAATTGCGAACCTTAGGCGCAACGCAAACAGAAGGCGGCAAGGCGAAGGTACGGCGCGGACATCATTTATTTTCATTCAAATAGCGTCCCAAACACATGACAATAAGGTAATTAATTGAACAAATTCAACGCCGAAATGTGCGCGTCCGATGAGGGCCGTTGAATTTGTTCAATGAATGACCTTAAGTGGCAGTTGGCAGGGCACATTGCGAGGAGGACTGACGGCCGTTAGGGCGGAAAGGTTCTCGAGTGGCGACCGCGCACCGGGAGACGCAGCGTTGGTAGGGTTCCCACAAGGCGGAACGACAATCTGGTAAAGACCGCTGGAAGCTGCTGGATGTGGGTATGTCCAACAGTCGACTGATATGATGATAATGATTTAATCTCCTGGGATACCAAAAAATAAACAGAAGCTCTAATACGTGCTCTAAAACTAAAATGGCGCTGGGCTGGCCATACGAAGGGGCGTTCAATCAAAAGTGAGAATGAGTATATTGCCGGTAACTCTTACACTAGCACGGCAAAGTCTTTCCCCTATCAAGGGACCATATTTAAAGTATTTAAATTAAATCTAATGCAAAACTATCCACAGCAATTACTAATATAAACATTGTTTAAAAGTAATAAGGTACAGAGGCTTTTTATTTTATTATTCTTTACTACCCCGTTTACATTCAGCCTAAGTGGACAGGGAAATGGGCATGACGAGTGTGTAAACGCGATAACTTCCATGCCACTGCCGCTTTGGGCAACCTCGAGGTTGCCCAAAGGAACGGTTTTTGTGCGCACTTTAAGACTTTGCCCAGAAGAGTGAATTCGCCGCGAATAGTAAGTAGAGGGGATAAAGCGACGACACTGGTTCCGGTAGTAAATGCGAACCAAAGCAATTCTATCCTCTAATTATTACTTCTGTGGGGGAACCACTCGACCAGTGGCATATAACCCGCGCAGGGATAGTTTAGTTTTGATAATTTTCTAGATATTTAAAAGGAGTGACGGGGGCTCCATTCCTCGTGGGGTCAGTGGCATTTTGCCAGCAATGCAGTGCTGATGGATTGGAAATGGATTGTGCAAAAAACTCTCTTAGTCTTTAACTACACGGTAAATAGTAATTGACTCCTGAAAATAAACATAATGCATGCTCACCTCACCGTCTAACTCGAGCACTAGACGTAGCACGCCGTGAGCGGCGGGATGTTGGGGACCAAAGTTCAGTACCATGTTACGGACATGTTTCTCGGCAGGGGGAATGATGCCTGATGAAAAAAAAATTAAAGCAATTATTTTAATATCCCGAACGAGGGTGATATGGTATGTAATTCATGTTATAAAATATTATTATCTTAATCTTAATATATATAAATTACGTGTCACGTTGTTTGTCCGCGATGGACTCCTAAACTACTTAACCGATTTTAATCAAATTTGTACACCATGTGCAGTTTGATCCAACTTGAGAGATAGGATAGGTTTTATCTTGACAAGTAGTATTTTTTTTTACTGCAGATAGAATGTTATAGGTCAGTAGTATGAAATTACCACAGCAACGCGTGGCCGGGACAGCTAGTATAATAATATATTTCCATTCCATTCTCACACCAATTATCTAGCCCAAATTAAGTATCATGTGTTATGGATACTAGATAACGGACAAATTTGATAATTCGACTAGTTGCTAGATCCATATGTAAAATATCACATCACATCAACAGCTCATATAATGTCCCCCCCTCGGGCTCGAGCCTACCCCACATTAGGGGCGATTAGGCCTTAGTCAACCACGCTGGCCAAGTGCGGGTTGGTCGAGTTCACACGCAACCTAAAAATTTCTTCATAGGTATGTGCAGGTTTCCTCAAGATGTTTTCCTTCACCATAAAAGCGTTGATTAAACGTATGTTTAATCGAGTATGATGAATTCAAAATTTGAAAACAGATTGGTACATGGCAGGGATCGAACCAGTGCCTCCCGGGTGGGAGACGACGCACTTAGGCACTGCGCTAGCGACGTTTCAACCAAATATGCTATACCCCATTTAGAAACAAGGTCTAGCTGTTGTATTACTTCAATGACAAGATTCTCACGTCTCTTCACAGGTTCTGCTTGTCCAGCCTTTACGTGTCTGCATATCAATGGATGTTCCCAACAGGAATCATATCAATGATATGCAGAATAAACAGTGTAAGCCGTAGGGGATTAAATAGAGCCCTAGGTAACGCGGGCATTTAGTAACATGAACTGCGAACTGCATCAGCCAAAGAAAAAATTCTTCGCTCATGCAGGAAGTTGGCCACCCAGGTACAGAGCTGAACATTCGAACGAAGAAGATATTCAAGAGGAAGACTGAATATATCACTCACTGTTGTATGGCAAATGCTTCATTTCCGATAAAGGGCCTTCTGGGAACATCACAGGCCCTTCAAACTGCTTCACAAAGTCTACGTCCGGCATCCATCTGTTTGCGTTGCGTTGAGAGCTGGGGACAGATAAACAAACAAATTAATCTCCAGCGATCTGCGGCTGACAATTATACTAAATAAGCTTCGTTATAATGAATTACCGAAAAATAAATCTAATAAATAAGAGTGTGTTAAAATTACAAGTCTGCTAAATAACAATATTTAATAAATTACCATATCAAAGTTCGACTACTATATCAAAAACAATTAATTAAATAGTTGTCAACTTGTCATAGCAGAAATGGTGGACAATAAATATAACAGAAAGGAAAATGTTTTTATAAATGCCATTGAAGCAAAGGAGTCAATATTGTATTATAAGCATTAAGATTTTGATAATTAAGTTCAATTGTTTTAAAGCATTTTAAATATAATGTTCTCTTTGATTTGCACGAGCACTACACATTGTAAATAAAACAACTTTTACAGATTTAACTTGCGTGTAATTCCGTTTGCGTAAAACAGAACACACCAAATCAATAATAAAAGTGACGGTAGATATAACTATTTCATAAAATATGACAACCTACATCTTTATCATTTGATTTCTTTGTAGCGACTACTAAGTCAGTCCACTAGCCCGAAAACCGCTACTGAACGAGGCTTAAAATCGTATGATCATTGACGTAGTTGATTACATAACTTGCGACGAGTCCGGTCTGCCACCGAGCGCCGCCCACTTTAAAGATGGCTGCGCGCGCGCCTATTGTTCGAACCTGGTCTTGCACGCTGGAGTCTAGGGCCATATTTAAAATGGGCGTGTCATCGTGGTATTAACGGTCAAGCGCGAACCTTTATTATTATTATTTGCAAGATTGTATAAGTGTTGATGTTTGCATTATATCGAGTCATTCTTGCTTAGACTTTCTGCTTGTAACGAACAGTAATAAATTAGTTTGCTTTGCATTTGTGTTATCCTTAACATTACCTAGTTGCTACACATTTTAAATAGTAAATACTAGTTAGTGTAGTTAGTTAAAGCTTGAAAGCGACAGTGCATAAACAAAGCTGCTCGCTTCACTGGTGACCCCGTACGTTCCGAAGAAGGCAAATAAGGATGGCTGAACCAAGGAAGGCCGGAGATGCTGCAGTCGTCGGAGAAGCTTGCCGAGTGGGCGTAAGGACACCTGTCTTCAACCCTGATGACCCTGAACTGTGGTTTGCTCAATTGGAAGGTCAGTTTATTTTATCCAGTATTACTACCGACTCCACCAAGTTCTATTACGTGCTGGCACAACTAGAACCACAGCATACAGCCGAAGTAAGAGACCTAGTTGTCAACCCGCCTGCTGCTGGCAAGTACGATAAGTTGAAGGCAGAATTAATTCGGAGACTTTCCGTATCGCAGGAACGCAATATAAAACAACTTTTAATGCATGAGGAGCTAGGCGATAGAAAGCCTACACAATTTCTCAGACACTTGCAACATTTAGCTGGGCCGACAGTTCCGGCTGATTTTATTAGGACTATTTGGGCGAGTAGACTTCCTACGCACCTGCAGACCTGCATAGTAGCCCAGCAGTCTAAGATGAGCCTAGAAGACCTGGCAGAACTCGCAGATCGCATTAACGAAATCGTTCCTTTGACTATGGAAGTTAACAGGCAAGTTGCCGTGCCACTTGCCGGGCAAGTAGCAAGTCCATCTGCAGTTACTAATACAAGCGAGTCGGGAACTGCTTTTGATGCATTAAGCAAGACAGTAGCAGCACTTAGTAGGCAAATGGAGACTTTAACCATGGAGTTACGAAGACAGTCTAGACCACATACCCGATCTTTTAGTCAACGCTCAAGTCAGGTTTCACGCTCTCGCTCCCGTTCCCGTCCAAGAGACCACCCACACTGCTGGTACCACTACCGTTTCGGCGAGCGTGCACGCAAGTGCATTCAACCCTGCAGCTTCAAGAACTCGGGAAACTACCAAGGCAGCCAGTAGTGGCGGTAAACGACTGCCTATCAACGTCAGGCCGCCTGTTCATTACGGATCATAAGACAAAGGTGCAATATCTTATAGATACGGGTTCAGACCTGTGCGTCTTTCCAAGATCCGCTGTTCGGGAACCTCGAAACAAAACAGGATACGAATTATTCGCAGCAAATGAGACCGTCATTAGTACATACGGATACATTCCATTAAACCTAGATTTTTGCTTTTACATGGCGTTTTATCGTAGCGGACGTCTCAAAGCCCATAATTGGCGTCGATTTCCTAGGTTATTATAACCTACTTGTCGACTGTCGTAACCAACGCCTAGTTGATGGAGTGACCACACTGACTGTGACTATTCCGCAACGCAGTTCAACGGAAGCAATATCGTCAGTCCGCACTGTCATGGATGACACGGTATACCACCGGCTACTGAGGGAGTTTCCAGAAGTTACACGACCAGCTGGTAAGCCTTTCACCGTCAAACACTCCACGGTACATCACATACGTACAACTGATGGCCCTCCTATATCCAGTCATCCGCGACGGTTAGATCCAGAACGACTTAAGATAGCAAAACAAGAGTTTGACGAGATGATGCAGAATGGTACAGCGCGTAGATCTGACAGTCCCTGGTCTTCACCGCTCCATCTGGTTAAAAAGAAAAACGATGGATGGCGTCCCTGTGGCGATTACAGATCTTTGAACGCTCGCACAGTCCCCGATAGATACCCCATCAGGCACCTGCAAGACTTCACTTCCCAGCTAACCAGCAGTTCGGTGTATTCTACTGTTGATCTGGTCAAAGCCTATAACCAGATCCCGGTGTTTGAAGAGGATATCCAGAAGACAGCGATCACAACACCTTTTGGACTCTACGAATTCCCGTTCATGACCTTTGGTTTACGTAACGCAGCTCAGACGTTCCAAAGGTTCATGGACGAGGTTCTCAGGGGGCTGGACTTCTGCTTCGTATACCTGGATGACATTCTGGTCTTCAGCAGCAGCAGCACAGAGCACCAACAGCATCTCAGGCAACTGTTCCAGAGACTGGCAGAATATGGTGTACTAATAAATTCCAACAAGTGCATTTTTGGTCAAGCACATGTCAACTTCTTGGGTTTCAAAGTTTCGTCTGCTGGAATTCAACCTATCGAAACGAAGGTCCAGGCAGTTCGCGACTTCCCAGCTCCAAAGAATATAAAAGACTTGAGAAGATTTTTGGGGATGATTAATTTTTATCGCCGCTTCATTCCTGGCGCAGCAGCAGTACAAGCACCCCTCAATCAACTCCTAGCTGGCCAACAAACAAAAGGATCGCAGCCTATTAATATGACGCCAACTCTTCTAGAATCCTTTAACCTTTGCAAGCAACAGCTTTCAGACGCCACACTGTTAGTTCATCCAGATCCACGAGCTGAACTTTCCATCCAGACTGATGCATCGGATTCAGCAATAGGTGCAGTCCTGCAGCAAAAAAGAGGCTACGAGTGGCAACCGTTGGCGTTCTTCTCTCGAAAACTAAGCCCATCGCAGAAGAAATACAGCCCATACGACCGCGAACTCCTAGCGATATATGAGGCCATTAGATATTTCCGGTTTATGGTAGAAGCTCGCACATTCTCCGTCATTACAGATCATAAGCCTATAACGTTTGCCTTTGCTAGACATCGAGAGAATAGTACGCCACGGCAGTTTCGATATCTAGATTTCATCAGTCAGTTCACCACTGACATCAGATATGTAGCTGGGAAAGATAATATAGTGGCAGACACTCTTTCACGCATTAACCAAATTTCTATTCCCATAGATTACGAAGCCTTGGCCAGAGCACAAGAGTCTGACGCGGAGCTACAAGATTTGATAGAAAACGGCTCCACGCTGAGACTAGAGAAGGTAGAATCAGAACAATGTAAGCAAGCAATATACTGCGACATATCTACGCCAAAGCCACGGCCGTTCATCACTTCTTTTTTTCGCAGACAGGTATTCAAATCCCTTCACAGTCTAAGTCATCCGGGAGTGAAGTCTACCGTCAAATTGGTAACACAGAGCTACGTTTGGCCAGGTATCCGAAAAGATTGTCGTCAATGGACTAAAGAGTGTCAGCAATGCCAACGGAGTAAAGTGACCAGACACACTCAGGCATCCACTGCAAGCTTTTGTAGCACCTTCCGCACGCTTCCAGCACGTTCACCTGGATTTGATTGGTCCCTTACCTTTATGTTCTGGATACAGGTACTGCCTCACTGTCGTCGACCGCTATACTCGTTGGCCTGAGGTGTACCCGCTACAAGAGATGACTGCTGAGAGCTGTATTGTTGCTCTCACCAACGGCTGGATCTCACGGTTCGGCTGCCCAGAGCATATCACCACCGATCGCGGACGGCAGTTCGTATCGCATACCTTCAAGGAGCTAGCTGTGCTGATTGGCGCTACCCATCACACCACCACATCGTACCATCCAGCAGCTAATGGTATGGTAGAAAGGCTGCACAGACAACTCAAAGCCGCAGTGACGTGCCATTCATCTGCTAACTGGGTGGAAACCTTACCTTGGGTTCTCCTTGGTATTCGCAGCTCATATAAAGAGGACATTCAGGCATCATCCGCAGAACTTGTCTATAGTGAGCCACTCCGCTTACCTGGGCAATTTTTCTCTCCAACCTCCGATACCCTGGAAGACGTAACCAGCTTCATGAGTAGACTCCGCATGCATGTTACGAAACTGAGACCACAACCATCATCTTGGCATGGAGGCTCCAATCGGCCATTTTTTATACCTAAAGACCTGTCTCTTACCACTCATGTCTTTGTTCGACAGGGCCCATTACGGAAACCACTCCAAGCTCCATATTCAGGTCCATACAAGGTACTACATCGCAGCCAGAAGACCTTCGACATAGAGATGCAAGGAAAAAGTCAACGGGTGTCTATAGACAGATTAAAGCCAGCATATATCACCATTGAAGACTCGCCACCACCCCTTAGCCCAACGCCAATAAAAGCGCAGAGCGAGGCTCCAGAAAGAAAGACGAGCAGCGGACGAGTCGTCAGATTTCCCGATTACTATCGCCCGTAATTACGGTCTCAGCGGGGGAGTAGTGTAGCGACTACTAAGTCAGTCCACTAGCCCGAAAACCGCTACTGAACGAGGCTTAAAATCGTATGATCATTGACGTAGTTGATTACATAACTTGCGACGAGTCCGGTCTGCCACCGAGCGCCGCCCACTTTAAAGATGGCTGCGCGCGCGCCTATTGTTCGAACCTGGTCTTGCACGCTGGAGTCTACGGCCATATTTAAAATGGGCGTGTCATCGTGGTATTAACGGTCAAGCGCGAACCTTTATTATTATTATTTGCAAGATTGTATAAGTGTTGATGTTTGCATTATATCGAGTCATTCTTGCTTAGACTTTCTGCTTGTAACGAACAGTAATAAATTAGTTTGCTTTGCATTTGTGTTATCCTTAACATTACCTAGTTGCTACACATTTTAAATAGTAAATACTAGTTAGTGTAGTTAGTTAAAGCTTGAAAGCTGCTCGCTTCATCTTTTTTCTAAGGTGACTTTTTAATTTAATTTAAAATCTATTGAAATTGAGCATGACATTATTATTATAGTAAATTGACATTACTAAGTTTTCGATTCTAATTTTTATTATTCTAGTGTCACTTTTTAAATTAAGTAAAATATGAATGTTTTTGCATGCCCAAACTGGGTGAATGTGTTCTGCACCTTTGATTTATGTTGTCATCTTGATTATGTACCACATTCTTGCAAAATAAAGTCTATTCTATGCTATTCTGTTAGTCATCCCGTGACCACGAACGCTACAAAGTGTTAAGAAATGTCGGGCAATAATAACAACATGTAAAATCTAATTAGACGCAAGTCAAATCCGTAAAAGTTGTTTTATTTAGATTTTAAATACGATAATGATCGAAGCTTAATGTTTTAGAAAGGATATTTTACAATATTTTGCTTTATAATATATTGCAAACATAAATGAACTTCAAATATTTTTACCACTCCTTATTTGAAGCGAGTAACTTTGAAAGGTTATACACATAAAACCAGCTAATTAATGGAAACTCTACTCGTAAAAAAATCAATAGCTGTTTCGTTTACTTTACCTGTTTTAATTTAATATTACGTGAAAAATACAAATTTGTAACCTCAAAATGTTACATAATTATTTAACCATAACAAAGCAGGTTCCGTCTAAATATTTATATTTGATAATAAAAAGGCACTCACTTCACATTATAAACCGCCGGTATATTCTTTAGAAGAGCTTTAGTTTGGCCCAAATTTGGCGATTTTCGCAGCAAAACATTCAACAGAGAGGCCATTTTTACGGGGACTGCGTTCCGTTTCGCTCGTATTCACTAATAAAATTTCTCAGAAAATTAATCTTTATCCATTTGAATTATTTGCAGCTTTAATAAATTCAGTTCAATATTATATATTTTGTGGTATGATAACAAAGATTACATTAATTTACGAGTTATAAATAAGTATCAGCAATTTTTTAACCGACTTCTTTGAAATGCGTGAAATGAAAATGCAACTTCCAAATGTCAACTACTTGTCAAAGCGCTCATCAAAGCGTGTTCCATTGAAGTCTTTTTATCCAGATTTCCTACATTGATTTGTCTATGGCATTGTTTTATTATTGAATTTATTGAATTCGATAACTGGCAAATAATTTTAATCAATACTAATATATTATTATCACATTTCCTACTTTTTAAACGTTCTCAAGTAGTTTGTAAAATTAATAATGAAATATTTATTATAAAAATATCGATATTGTTTCAACTTTATCACAAAGACATGAAGTTCAAAATATGACGGTAACATTGTCACTCGGACTTAGACAAAGAACAGGATTCTTTGTCTAAGCACTCGGAGCTTTTCTCTTGAGCTTAGACAAAAGAATCCTTGAGGCTCTGAGCAAAGAGAATATAATCACTACGCTGAGCAGCTCTGAGCTTAGACAAAGGATCCTTTGTCTTGCTCTGAGAGCTACACTCAACTCATTTTTTTGGAATGATTACAAAACGCAGGCCACACTGCGATCTGGCGAGCGAGCCGGACGAGCTTTTACCTCTTTTCATACTTCTGTTCACATCGCAAACTACAAAGATAGCATATCTTAGCTTCTAGTTCTCGGAGACACCGCGTTTTTGAGGAGTCGTGGACCTTGGTGGGTCCACTAGCCTATAATGCAAATCCCTCTAGATTATTACCTCCCTCCCGCGGGGAAGGGAATGCCTGACCCAAAGGCTCGAACCTTGGTTCGGGCATGCCATGTTGGGGAAGGATAGCTGAAACATATGTATAGTACGTGCGTGAACCGGTCTTCACACCCGTCTGCGGGCGCAGTGTGGTGTGTTGCGCGTGTGTACTACAATTGCTGATTATCATAGTTCACTCAGATGAAGTTAAATAAAATAAAATGTTGATACAGTCAGGAGCAATAATATGTATCTAAGACACCTCGTGACTTTTGTATACTAGTGGTCCTCCGTGGCTTCGCTTGCGTAAATGTCGGTTATCGTGCCAAAATCCGACTTTAGTCCTATGTTCTCCCTAGGGTCTCAAACTACGAATCTCAGTATACCAAATTTCCTCATATTTCATTAGAATCGATTCAGATTGATTTAGGGTAGAAGCGTTACAGACAGACAGAGTTACTTTCGCATTTTTAGGGTTCCGTACCTCAAAAGGAAAAAACGGAACCCTTATAGGATCACTTTGTTGTCCGTCTGTCTGTCTGTCAAGACCCTTTATCTCAAGAACGCGTGGACGTATCAAGCTGAAATTCACATGAAATACTCAAGTCTATTGTCCCTTTAAGCTGTGAAAATATCAAACTTCTAAGCCAAGCCAATCAAAAGATACAGCCGATTATGTCGATATTTTCAACAAATTTCCGACACTCGCAAAGGAATCAAAACCTACAGGATACTTCCCGTAAACTCAGAATCTTGAAATTTGGCATGAAGCATTGTCATATAATGCAAATATAGGAAAAATTGCGAAAATTACATTTTTTTAGTTATATAATACAATAAAAATATTTTAATAAAATGAAACTTACTACCTTATTTCTCACGAACGAATAAAGGTATCAAATTGAAATTTATACCAAATACCTAGGTCTATTGTCACTTTGAGCAGTGAAAAAATCAAACTTCTAAGTTAACGCGATCAAAAGATACAGCAGTTTATACCGAGGAACCCTCGGTGTGCGAGTCCGACTCGCACTTGGCCGGTTTTTTTATTTATGGAAGTTGTATGTACTGTCAATTATTGTGGGTACCTTGTGGGTACAGACGACGGGAGATGGCTATTACCACGCCATAGGTAAAATATAAGCTTCTTGTAACGAAGAGTCCGCCTATTACACACTACCTACTTAGATTATGTAAGACAAACTATCAAACTTTAATAGACTTTGGACTACAATTATGTAATAAGGTTGAAGTTTCCCCAGTTTTCAGTATCTAATTATAAATATATCGTTGAAACCTTAGTTTTAGGTATCTAATCTAAGGGTTGAAACATTGTAGAAATCAGACAATTTGGGTATCATGATCTGATCATAGATATAGGAAACTATAGATCGGCAATGTAAAAGAGAAAGAGCATACTAACGCGTAAATTAGAGCGAGACAGACGAGACCATTTCGCGTACACGCAGGGGACCTAAGGAGGCCTGTCAGTCACGTAGAAAAGACAGCAACTGTCAGACTGCAGTACTATTTTTTGTATTTGTAGTATTTTTTTGGTCTCACCCTAGTCGATTCATTGCCAATCTATAAACGTCAGTATTAATAAATCTATGAGCTTGATATACATTTCCTTTGCCTTTTCTGAACACAGAATTTAAAAAACTACACTAAACAATGTGTTAGTCATTTTTAAAAACTTATCCTCTTTTTACAAAATTTTGAATCAAAAAATAAAAACTCTTTCGTTATATGAGATCGGAGATAGAACCTTTGACGTTTTATATGCGTTCACTGCTTTTACACCTGTAGAGTAAAAACATCCTTGCAAAGATTGTCTGGAAGAGATCGCTCATATAGCGATAAGCGGTAAGACCCATTGTGTTATAGTGATATACTATAAAGTATATTCTACCTATTTATTTAAACTTTCTCAACAAAAGAAATAAAACACCAAAATTAGATTTAACAATTTATTTTAAACTTAATCTATTCTTCTTCAATGATCTCTGGTAGATCCCGATCGGTTTCCTGATCAAAGTAGTTCTCTGGTATCACATAATTATCTGGCGGCCTCATTGGTCCATACACCTTTTTGCTGTCTTGCTCACTCTTCACTTCATTATCTCCTTTCTCACTCTGCTTTGTTTTATCAACTGTCTCTTCTTTATTACTCACTTCTCTATCCTCTTCTGTTTCACGCTGTGTAGGTTTATTAGCGATATCTACTTCAGGGCTAGTTTCCCTCTGTTCTGTTTCTTCGTCTGAGTCCATTTCTTCTACGAACTCTTCTTCCTCTCTTTTAACTTCTTTTCTTACCTTCGGTTTCCTTTCCAAGTCTTCTTTTAACCGGATCCTGGAACATATTGTTTTTATATTAGTTGGTAATTTTTATATTATTTTAACATGTCTTAATAAATTGTTTAGTCTAAATAAGTTGAATAAGTACTTGTAGATTTTAATGACAGTGAGATAAAGGAATAAAGCTACCGATTATATACGCTAATGTACATCGGATCTGGAGGCAGTAGTAGGGACAGTTAAAAAGAAATTAAAAACTAACCTCTTTCCATAGACAACAGAGTTGCTCCCAACTTTGACGGCCATTTTGGATTCGCCCTTCTTCAGTAATGGCGGCAAGTGCGCCGGGCGCGCGATATCCGCTAACCTTTGCGTTTTTGTCAATTCCATTTTTAATTTCTGAATTGTCATCTGAAACAAGAAAATATAATATTAAGACATTTATTATATTTCCAGCTAATGAGCGGTGGTTGTCGCAATTGCTGCAAGCCGCTCATTGGCTGAAATTGTTCGCAAGAATGTATGACGCCCGTTGTGTCAGTGAAATATAGACAGTATACAACATGTAAATTAAATAACCAACACCCTGAATACCGGTGGGTTGGGCTCGGCTTCTGAGTTGATTTAAAAAAAAAAACAAAAAGTACCCAGAAAATATTGTACAGACAACAGCACGTTGGGTTACCACAAACTGTCAAATTTTCCCAATTGATTATGCACTTTATATTTAATAGCCTTAGGTTGAAAATCATTTAGAGAAATTTGACGGTTTTGTATAGCCCGACGTGCTGTTGACTGTACAATATTTTCTGGGTACTTTTTTTTTCAAAAAATAAATCTTTTTTTATTATTATTATTTTTTAAATCATCTCAGAAGCCGATCCTAACCCACTTGTATTCAGGGTGTCGGTTATTTAATTTACATGTTGTATATAAACAAGGTTTTTGAATGCAGCTGTAATAAATGCGCATTCTGCAACATTACAAGTCATCTTTTCAGCAATTTTCTGTCCTAGTTACGCTTCTAAGGTACTTATGTTCGGAGGATAAACTAAAAATACATTATGTAATACATACCTTAGTCTTAGAAATCTCAGCTTTCTGGGCCATGCTCTGTCCTTGCTTGCCGAGCGAGCTCATGTATGCATCCAGGGCATCCGAGTCATTGTCAGGATTGCTGACTGTCTTATTAGCTGACCGGAGACGTTCAAGGCACTTCTCTTCTGATGATATTTTGGATTCAATTTCAGATATTTGTTTCAGCTGAAAAGATATAAAGTATTACAACTTTGTTTATCATAACTGGCAGCTTTTGACCTACTCTCAAGTGCAGTGAGTACGGTTTTCATCTACATATTTATAACATACATACATGCGATAATCTCAGTAATCTCATGAGGGATTGAGTAGAGCCTAAGGTAATATTTTTGAGTTTGGTGCCCCTTTTGTGTAGGCGACAGGCTGGCAACTCATCACTTTTTGCAGGCTTGAATGGCCCATATACCAGATGTGGCTTTATGTGTAACGTAGTTATATAAGGCTTTGCTCAATCCATGCTGGGACTATGAGCGTATGTTTGTATGTAAGGAACTCACCAAGTCATCGTAAGTCAGGGCCTTGTCGTTTTTACTGTCCTCCAAGACTCCGTGCTTCTTCATCCGCTGCTGTCTCTTCTTCTCCACGCTACCAGTTCTGTCCAAGAAAGTGTCTTCGTCCGAGTCGTAGTAATCGTCCGCGCTCCAATCCCTTTGCTTTTTACGGCGAGATTCTGGAAAACATGTTAAAATATCTTGTTTTGTCTAGAACTTCCGTAAGTTCCGGAACGCGTATTTAAAGAGGCTGTCGCGGGATTGTATCAGATGTGGTTAGACAGAGAGAGAAGCCAGGGTAGTTAAGGTTACGGGAAGGCGGAGAAGGCTGTTCACGACGCTCCAGCTACCGTAGTCGGGGCGGCAGGTGATGGGATAGGGCCCCAAAGCTTGCCAATATGCCCTCGTGAGTAAGAGGGCATTCAAGATCCCTAGAATGCCCTCCTTACCCCAAGAGTGGGAGTAGAGGCCTGTTGAGCCAACCGCAGATGGTCCGTGCGGATGAATAAACGTTCCCGCGCAACCGCCGATATGCGGAGAGTAGGGATCCGACAGTTTTTAGTGGGTATGCCAACCTTTAGGGTTGGTGACTCCCACATAACCCTGGTGGGGCCCTATTCCCGCTGCGGGTACGTATAAAACTTTTTCTGTCGGAAAAAAAAGGGTAGTTAAGGTACTGACCTTTCGCTAATGCATCAAGGAGGCCTCCTTAACCCTACACCTTGCGGTCGCAAGTCCCAGGCACTGTTACTGGCTCCCCTCTCTGGTACAATATGGACCCGGCATTCCAAGGAATGCTAATGCGCCCTCCAGACTCACGCCGAGAACCCCCGAGAACACCCGAGAAGCGTGAATGTGATTAGTTTCTCGCGTTCTCGTTCTCGCGCTCGCCTGTTCTCCGCTCGGTGTCGGTTTTTTGGCCCGCTTCAAAGGGTTTCCTCGGGCGAGAAAAGAGAACCGTATCACATTCTCATTCGGTTTCAGTGCGACGTGGAAAGATTCACAAACCTTGTTCTATTTCGATGAATTTGGTTCATGCACCATCGCCTGGGCCTTCCTTTTTCATAATATTATTTTTGATTCTAACATTCACAAGATTGTAGTATTCTAATGCACACAATACCAAAGCTGCTGCACTGTCAAAGTCCTCAATTTCGCATAACGATCGAGAACGCAAGTGAGAAGTTCGCGTGAGTCGTTTCTCGGGGCAAGCCTCGGCGAAAAGTCTCGCCGAGACTTCTCGCGTGAGTCTATAGGGCCTTTATGAGATTTCATCTCAATAAATCAATCTCTTGAGCAGCCGGGATTTGCTATCCCGATAACATTTTCCTGTGGGATGGGCGCAAGGCCTGAGGGGGCGCTATTTACAAAAAATAGTATTTGGTAATTTAAAATGAGCGCGTAAAATAGGAATTTGAAACATGAATTACTGATCCTACTGGAAGGGAGGGGGTATGGGGGGCGGGGGTAATCATAATAATTAGCCTAGGACTTTCAGAACTGTAATGTTGTCGATATTAAATTCAAGTTTGCATAAATTTTTATATTCAATGATATATATTCATGCGCACCTGACTGCATTTGCGTACGTGTCGACGCCTTTGAAGTTGAAGGAAATGCCACTTTTGTCTAGACAGCGTACAGTAGACATACAATGAACCAGAGCGTGTACCGAGCGAGTGTATGCAGCTCGGGCTCACTACCTTACAATTGTATACACAGCGCTCAGTAGACATACAGTGGACCAGCGTGTACCGAACGAGTGTATGGCAGTTTGGTGGTCCCTCTCGTCCCACGTCCCCTTCGCGATTGACTTGTCTAGACGTGCTCATTGGCTGACTGAAAGAACTTATAAAGGTAAAACTACAATTCCCTTACCATGTTTGGACTGCCTCAAGAGCCCGGCTCTGTCCAGTATCCTGCAGGCTTCTAACGCGCAAGCGATCACCGCTTCCTTCTTCTTGCCACGATGGATGACTTCCGCCATCACTGGCCGGCCGCGGGCGTCGTCTATAGGCAGTTCTACTCTGGGAGAACATGATATTATGTCAAATTGGACAGTCACACAAAAACTTTATAACATCAGCATTTCTTCTGCTTGCTTCCTTTTCTCTGTTGCGCACAAATAAACAAAAACATATTTGTTTATATGTGGGCAACGGAAAAAAATCTTTGTACATAAAAGTTCGAAAACATACGCTATAGCCTGTTTTTTTTTTAACAAACGAGTACTGAGTATGTCTCTTGCTATTTCCGATATTGCGAGTGAGATGAGTCATGTTATGGGAGGGGCCAACACCTTTGTTCAAAACAATATTGGATGTAGTATTAATATTTTATGCACTAGAACTTATAAATCAAATAATTATTATATAATTCTTGTAATCTTAAAACGTATCGTCGTCACTTCCTTTTGATGAACTTCCTGCAGACACGTGAATAATAAACTGCTCTAATAATATTTGTTCATGGCACATTTATCATACAAGCCGGTCTTTCGTGGCGTTTGTGTGAAACGGACTTAACCCAGATATATAATGACATACTTTTGTAAGACAGATAATCAAAATAAAAATAAAAAACCAACCTGTATTCCCATACTGGCCATTACAACATCAATCTGACATATATTACAACTAATTTTCTTAATAATCCGACCTTTTAGTTAGATCACTATTCTAATATTATGACATGAGTGTAGATAAAATCTACTTATGATTTGTTTATCTTTTTCATATGCAAGCCGACGCCGATGCCGCGCAGAGTAATGAAAATGAAAATGAAAAAGCTCTTTATTTAAATGGACTTTGCTAAGTACTTTTAAATCGTCAAAACCCTACCACCATTTCGGGACGAATAATTATTAATATGCTGAGATGGAGAAGAAATGGCGAAAGAAACTCCACAGCTTACAATTTCGTAATGATTTCAAAACATCAATACAAGTCAATAAATAATTATCAATATAATTTAAGTTACATTTTAACATGCGTAAAGTTTGGGTAGTTATTACTCCCACGCATTTGGATTATTTATCTTGTGAAAAGCTTTTCTATATACATAATTTAATTAATCATATTATTGAACTAAGCAATTTAAATTTTGATACCCATCACCATTTTATGTTATTGTTAGTTAGGTACTTACAGATATTCCTTTCAATATAAGTGGTAAGCATACATTTAAGATCCTCCGGTTAACAATACAATGTGTGGTATACATAAAGAAACAATTATTACATATTACTATTGCATGTGTCATACAATTGTCCATCTAAAGATAACAACTAATTATAAGACCTACGTTTACATCAATCAAGAAAACATGAGATGACCAGGCCCCGCTGGCGGCACCTGTTCACAGGCATGACGCAAGAATCAGCCATCGCTTCGCTCAACCATATTTTAGGGAACGTAACGACCCGATGCAAGACGACACCGCCACAGGACCTTTTTAGTGAGAATGACATACACATGCTTCTTGATTATTAACTAAAACAAATTTAAACTAAAGTTATGCTTCCGAGTCAACTATAAGACACACCACAGATTATATGCATAATTAATAAACATATTTAAAATGCATGGACCTCGAACAAATTCACCCCTATGCGTTAGAATTATTTATGTAATCAGACACCTTATAGTATGCTTTAGTATACAGTTTATTTTTAATAGCAGTTTTGAATTTATTAATAGGTAGGCTTCGAATATTATTTGGGAGTTTGTTATAGAAGCGTATACATTGTCCCATAAAAGAATTGCTTATTCTGTGGAGACGAGTAGCATGTACCACAAGATTATGTTTGTTCCTCGTATTAACATTATGAATGTCACACTTTTCAGAAAAATTTGTTATGTTTTTTCGTACGTACATTAAATTTTCAAATATATATTGTAAGTAGAATAGCATCACCCCATATCCTCCAATGGGTGTCGTAGAAGGCGACTAACGAACCAGCAAAGAGGTATTGATCACCTTATACTCCGTCCACCAATCCGCATTGGGTAAGCGTGGTGGACTACTGCCTAAGCCTCCTTCGATGACAAGGAGAGGCCTTGTGTCCCAGCAGTGGGTCGAATTACAAAGGCTGTTATGATGATGATGATTTCATAAGCACCTAAATAAATGATGTATGTGTGCACTGAGAGATCACATCGCAATTTGTGAATAGTATATTGCGGGTTTCAGTAGAAGTTGTGAAACAATTGTAGAATAGCGTCGTAAAATTCGTAAAAAAATAGTTAAAAAGATACAGCCGAAATAAGTGATCTCTCAGTTCTCACATAGCACTTTCTACATCTGGGAAAATATTGTTACGAATTCGTAAATTGCCGTAGAAATCACGAGAAAACAGTAGAATGTTCGAGAAAGTAATCGAAGCTTCCAGAAGGGCCTATACGAATTACACGAGAAACTTCTAAGAACTATGGGTACGTTCGAGCAATAATGAACCTACAGTCCTATGACATAAGGCTTATATTCGTCATATGAACTTAGCGGTTTGTTCAAGATAATAGTCGAACATTCTAGTATTTGCGCGATTTCGTTTTGCGTAGTATAAAAGGACTGTTGATTGCAGTGTATGGACATTCTAAGTTTAGAAGCGAACAAGTGCGGATCAAAGCGATACTCTCAAAGTGATCTAGTGTGAAATACCGACTAAGGCGAATACTACGGATTAAGTTAGCATTGTGATTGGACTTTGTTGCTTGGTTACTGTAAATTCTAGAGTGGTGTTCGGAATAAAGTCTCATCAGTGTCAGCAGGTGTTTCCATTCAAATTTACGAACCCCTAGCTCGTAACATTTGGTGTCAGAAGTGGGATTTGGATCATTATGCCATTGACTCCGAGAGACGAGGACGTCACCAGCGAGGGTGTCAGGACGCGAGCTCAGCGTGCCGCTGAAGCCTCACCGACTGATTCTACACAACAGACCACGCTCCCCGTGGCGCCGCCTACTATAAGGACTGGCACTGCTCACCAGGCTACGCCCGCCATCGATTTGTCTACTCTCTTAGCCGCTTTTCACAGCTTAGGAGCAGAGCTAACCGCTGCTCAGAAAGAGCAAACCGCTGCTCAGAAAGAGCTAAGAGAAGAGCTAACCGCTGCTCAGAAAGAGCAAACCGCTGCTCAGAAAGAGCTAAGGGAAGAGCTAACCGCTGCTCAGAAAGAGCAAACCGCTGCTCAGAAAGAGCTAAGAGAAGAGCTAACCGCTGCTCAGAAAGAGCAAACCGCTGCTCAGAAAGAGCTAAGAGCAGAGTTAAAGGGCGACCAACAGCAGGTCTTGTCGGCAGTCAGCGAGATAAGCGGGGTGGTTGCAAAACTCAAGAAAGACGTCAGCGCAGTAGAAGATAAGTTTTGCATCCTGGAAGAAAAGGTAATGCGTCTGGAAACCAAGGGAGTAGCAGTCACATCGGGTGGTTCCGCAGGTGTAGTCCATGGGCCAAACGTTAAGTTGCCTCCGTATGACGGTACCTCGTCTTGGGCTGCATACCGTCAACAGTTTCAGACGATCGCTGCTACGAATGGATGGACAGACGGACAGTGCCTAACCGCCCTCACAGTTGCTCTCCGAGGACAGGCTCTTACCGTGTTGGAGGTACTACCTAATTCCGGAAGTGGCTTCAAAGACCTGCTAGAGGCATTGGAATCCAGATACGGAGAACGACACCTGGAACACGTCTTCCGTGCTCAGTTGCGCGACAGAGTGCAGCGTTCGGGAGAGGGACTACAGCAATGGGCTCTGGAGATCGAGAGGCTTGTCCGGAAGGCCTACCCAGCAGCCGACATGAAGATGGTGGAATCAAACATCGTGCAAGCCTTCGTTGACGGTATCAAGGACCTCGAGATTAGAGCTGCGGTGAGGCTCCGACATCACGCCTCACTTAAAGAAGCACTAGCGCACGCTTTGGAGGTCGAAGCGGTAAGACATGATATCCGCCAGACCCATAAGGTTCGAGAAGTCGCGGAGGAGGCGAAAGTGGTGAAAGCTCCATACAAGAAAGGATCAGGTGCCATGTGCTACAAGTGTGGAGAAAAAGGGCACCTCCAGTTTAATTGCCCACAGAAGGAGCCGTATAAGGAACTTAAGGAGCGTATCGAGGAGCTGACGAAGAAATACGAATCTTTGTCTACTTCAAACCAGGGAAACGAGTAACAGCCAGGACTAAGGGGCGGGTACTGGCTGATGGCGCGGAAAAAGCCCCGACAACCATCATCTCACAGGCACATAATGGGAAGAGCATCGCAATAGCCGGAAAAATAAATGGTAATGATTGTAAAATAACGATTGACACAGGAGCCTCGAGAACAATAATACGACCAGATTTAGTTAAGTCCGAGAACAGAAGCAAGAGGAAAGTCACTTGTCGGCTTCTTTCCGCCTCCGGAAAGCCAATACCCGTCTTTGGAGAAGTGTCAGTAATAATGTACATGGGAGAAGTGGCGTACCATCATGACGTCATTATAGCTGACATTGTGGACGATTGCATATTGGGGTTGGACTTCATGAAGAAATACAATTGCAAAATAGATGTTGCTGATGGAGTATTTAAGTGTGGTGAAGAAGAAATCTTTATACTTGGAGGCGTACACGGAAAAGTAACCTGTCTCAGAAATATTGTAATACCCGGACGTGCAGAAGCTCAAGTACTGGTAAAGCTACCGCCCACCAAAAATAACAAACCAAACAGATGTGTCTTGATTGAAGAAGCACCTTCTACGACCTGGAAACTTATGACAGCCAGAACTTTAGTTAGTGGTGGACATACGGCAGTTGTCAAAATGCTGAATCTGGATGATCACGAGGTCCACTTAAGTAAAGGCGAGGTCATTGGAGAATGCGAGGAAGTTGTGTGGATGAAAAAATGCAGTTCAACGCCAAGCTCAGACGAAATGCAACGCAGGAACAACACCACCATCAAGGAGCTACTTGATGACTGCAAAAGCAACCTAACATTCTCCCAGAGCGTTCAAGCAAAGAATTTTCTTCTACGCTATGCGAACATCTTTACCAATCAAGAAGGTGATATTGGAAGAACATCTTTGGTACAGCACAGAATTAATACCGGGAATGAGAGGCCCATCCGACAACGAGCTAGGCGAATACCAATCGCAAAGGAGAGGGAGGTCAAAGATCTGTTGGAAGAAATGGAAAGAAATAAGATAATTGAACCTTCTTCGAGTCCATGGTGTTCACCTGTTGTGCTCGTTAAAAAGAAAGATGGAAGTACACGATTCTGTGTAGATTACAGACGACTCAATGACATCACCAAGAAAGACAGTTACCCATTGCCACGAATTGATGACACACTGGATACTCTGAGTGGCATGAAATGGTTCTCCACCCTGGACTTAAAATCTGGGTATTGGCAGGTGGAAATTCATCAGAAGGACAAAGAGAAGACAGCGTTCTCTACAGGCAAAGGTCTATGGCAGTTCAACGTCATGCCCTTTGGTTTATGCAACGCACCAGCAACTTTTGAACGCTTGATGGAATGTGTCCTAGTAGGGCTGGTTGGGGAAGCCTGCCTGGTATACCTAGATGACGTCATCATAGTCGGCCGTGATTTTGAGGACCATTTGCGCAATCTGGAGCAAGTCTTTGCTAAGATAAATGGAGCCAAGCTGAAATTAAATCCGAAAAAGTGTCATTTATTCAGGAACAAAGTGAGCTACCTCGGCCACGTTATCACTAGCGAAGGAATCCAGACGGATCCCGAGAAAGTTGAGGCTGTTAAAAAGTGGCCTACTCCCAAAGATAAAACAGAGGTACGCGCATTCCTCGGCTTATGTTCATACTACAGGCGGTTTGTTAAAGGATTCTCCGAGATTGCCAAGCCGTTACATCGTCTGACCGAAGATAAACGAACATTCTGTTGGAATGAGGACTGCGAAGATTCCTTCAGAAAACTAAAGCAACATCTGTGTGAAACACCTATTTTGGGATACCCACAAACTGAGGGCCAATTCATCGTGGATACTGATGCAAGTAATACGGCAATCGGCGGAGTTCTATCTCAAATGCAAGATGACAGAGAGGTTGTTATTGCTTACTTCAGCAAGTCACTGTCAAGGCCAGAAAGAAACTACTGTGTGACAAGGAGGGAACTTTTGGCTGTGGTAAAGACCCTACAACACTTTAGCAAATACCTCATAGGTAGAAGATTCTTACTGCGCACTGATCATGCAGCGTTGAAATGGCTTCTGCAGTTTAAGAACCCAGAAGGTCAGGTCGCACGATGGATCGAGCAACTACAGGAGTATGACTTCGCCACCGAACACCGTAGCGGAAAGGCCCACGGAAACGCAGACGCCCTTTCTAGAAGGCCATGTTCAGAGGACTGCAAGCATTGCGTCAAACAAGAGTCCAAAGAGCAAACTCTGAAGCTCACTCGGACAACTCTTTTGGAATCCTGGGAAGATGATGCTTTTAGAAAGGCTCAAGAAAATGATAACGACCTTCGTAACATCGTCATGTGGAAGAAACAAGGAGACGTAAAACCAACATGGAGCGAGGTGGCACCTATGAGTGCTACGACTAAAGCGTACTGGGCGCAATGGGACAGCATTATTATACAAAATGGAATACTTTACCGGAAATGGGAAAAGACTAACGGCAGAGAGTTCCACCTGCAAGTAGTTGTTCCAAAAATCAAAGTTCCAGAGGTTCTCCGTATGATACACGATGGTGTTTCGGGAGGTCATCTTGGCGTTAAGAGGACACTAATAAAAGTACGAGAGAGGTTTTATTGGCTCCACTGTCGTGAAGATGTGCAGAATTGGTGCCGCAAGTGCACTACATGTGCTGCGGTAAAAGGGCCGCATACACGGAGTCGAGGAAACTTGAAACTGTACAACGTTGGTGCACCCTGGGAACGTATTGCAGTAGATGTAGCCGGGCCATTCCCTGTGACTGAGTCGGGGAACAAGTATTTCATGGTTGTCATGGACTATTTTACCAAATGGCCTGAAGTGTTTGCCATACCTAACCAGGAAGCTACAACCGTTGCGTCCAAGATAGTCGAAGAGGTTATTTGTCGCTATGGAGTACCTCTGGAAATCCATTCCGATCAAGGGAGAAACTTTGAGTCCCAAATATTTCAAGAAGTATGCAATATTTTGGGAATGCATAAAACCCGAACGACTGCGTACCACCCTCAGTCTGATGGAATGGTGGAACGATTTAATCAGACACTGGAGAGGCATTTGGCAAAAATAGTGGACAATCACCAAAAGGACTGGGACAAGTACATTCCACTATTCCTTCTATCTTATAGAACGGCAGAACATGAGAGCACAAAAACAACACCGGCTTATGTAAATTATGGTCGGGAACTGCGGCTACCAGTAGATTTATTAACTGGAGGGACACCAGAAGATTCTCATACTGTGCAAGATTATGTTTCGGATCTACGCGAGAGAATGCAGAAAATCCACGATCTAGTCAGAGAAAATGGATTGCAGTCAAGCGAAAACATGAAAACTAGGTATGACAGAAGATCTAATACGAAGGGATTCCTAGAAGGCGATCTGGTTTGGCTTCATAACCCGGCTCGCCGAAAAGGAAAGTCACCAAAACTACAGACTAGATGGGAGGGTCCGTATAAAGTAATCACTCGAATGAATGATATAACTTACCGGATCCAACGACAGCCGAGAGGAGCAATAAAAATTGTCCACATCGACCGCCTGACGAAATATCACGGTAGCAATGATGATGCTCGAGACGAGCATCTCTAAGAAGGGGGCAGTGTTACGAATTCGTAAATTGCCGTAGAAATCACGAGAAAACAGTAGAATGTTCGAGAAAGTAATCGAAGCTTCCAGAAGGGCCTATACGAATTACACGAGAAACTTCTAAGAACTATGGGTACGTTCGAGCAATAATGAACCTACAGTCCTATGACATAAGGCTTATATTCGTCATATGAACTTAGCGGTTTGTTCAAGATAATAGTCGAACATTCTAGTATTTGCGCGATTTCGTTTTGCGTAGTATAAAAGGACTGTTGATTGCAGTGTATGGACATTCTAAGTTTAGAAGCGAACAAGTGCGGATCAAAGCGATACTCTCAAAGTGATCTAGTGTGAAATACCGACTAAGGCGAATACTACGGATTAAGTTAGCATTGTGATTGGACTTTGTTGCTTGGTTACTGTAAATTCTAGAGTGGTGTTCGGAATAAAGTCTCATCAGTGTCAGCAGGTGTTTCCATTCAAATTTACGAACCCCTAGCTCGTAACAATATTAAGTTTAAACTAGATGTTTGTTTATGGATTTTTATTAGAACTTTATTTACAGTGAATCTGCTATTAACACGTTAAACAACGTCGTTAACAAAAAATATAATTGCTTTTTCAGTGATCTCTCAGTTCACACAAATGAGATTAGTATTTTTGGTGGTTTACCTATAACATTATAAATGAATTCATATTATTTTCATCGCAACTTTTAGTAGAAACTCTAAGGAATATTGTAAAATAAAGAGGACGTCACAAATATGCTGTTATTCTATGCAAGTGATATTTAATTGTAATCTCTCAATCCACGCGTTTCAAATTATCTAATCATTTATATAACAATCAAAATAATACCTAATATAGATGATTTTGTTAACCAAAATTTAGGAGAAAAATTCTTCTAAATTCCACATGTTTCTTATTTCGAATTAATAGCGTGAATAATAAACTTAAGCAGCTTGATTAGTTCTGTGAATATAGACAGAATAAGGTGTACACAAATTGAAACATCTTGGGACATTATTTTTTTTTTATTTCAAAGGAAGGGAAGCAAAGCAAATGAACAAACAAGGGGCCATTCATTTGAACAAACAAATGAACAGAGTAATAGTACATACGTAAAAGCCGGAGCAGACAGCTTGTGAAATAAATGACACTAACCTGCATATAAACTGGCCAACGCCCCTCTCCTCGCAATCGTAGTTCAGCTCATGGCCCTCCCTCTCGTAGTACCCTCTCAAGGTCTTTTTTGGGTCCTCAAGATACAACTCCTCGTTGGCTGTGCTGGCGTAAGGATTGTCTGCTAGATCCGGTTCCTCTTCTGCGTCTTCACCTTTAAGAAGATACCACACCGTCGTATCAAAGGGTTCAGTATCCATTTGCATAAAAATTTAAACCATAAAATATTTTGGCATATGGTACTCTTTACTAATGATACTTTCGCATAATAATTTTAGCCATAACACATTTTAGCATAATTATTTTAATCATAAATACAGTCGGCATAATCATGTTTAAAAATAACATTCACAACCATAATTTTAAAAGGCATGATGGTATCAAACTATAATTAATATCCGCATGACCATCTTTACCAACCCGCCACTCGGTCAAGTAGGTGTATAAAACACTAGACTCTCCCAAAAACAGTGCACTCCGCCTGGTCATAAAAAAAATAACCCTAACCTACCCATCACTCAGCCATGTAGGTGCATAAAACACTAGACTCTAGACAAAATATTATGCCACTATCCACTATGCCTAAAAAAATAGGCAATATAAAAATTATGCTTAAATATATTAGTCTAAATTACAATTATGCCACACTACATATGCGGCCAAAATCAATTATGCCAAAGTATAAAATGCAAATAAAAATATGCCAAATTCATTATGCCAAAGTATTTTAGGAATAAATACATTATGTCAACGAAAGGGATCCTGTATCAAAGTGCCTCGCATTTAACATATTGAAATGTGAAATTGCTGACTATTGTGTGTAGGAAATGCAATATAGAAATACTTCCGAGATTTCGATCAAAAATTTTGACGATCATCAAGTTAACAAGTGTGTTAAACTAAGATACGGCATCCTCCTTATCGTTTATCAAATATCACTCTGTCAATGAAGGTCACGTACAGCATCGTTAAGCTGCCGAATAGTGCCGATCGAGAAAACGAGATAGAGTGATCACTTACTACGTGAGCGCGAGCGAGTTAGCGAATCTCGAGACTTCACTACATTACAAAGTAGCGTCAGCAACAAAGTTTTGTTTCGTTTAATCAAAATGTCCGAATAATATGTATTTTCTGATAGGAATCTTCTTGAAAATATTACTGTTTAGCGTACTTATGCGTGAAATGTTATTCATTGAGTTCATTAAGTGATCTGTGCACTGTAGAAATACACAGGAAGGCATTCTTTACACTTTTAGTAATATTTCTTTCACAATACAGCACGGACCATGCACGTACAAACGATTCACCGTTCTATTGGAGACTGAGACATAGTAGGTCCATTGGACTCAGTTTTGTAGGCACACGCGCGTTACTCGGGTAATGTATCTTCCCTTTTTACTTTCTCATATACGTAGTGTAGAGGAAGTCTTGTAATCATCAAAAAAATTCGACCTCGAGATTTTGACGGATTTACACGTTTTGGACCTCCCTGAGTCCAAAAATACCGTTTTTGGAATTATGTCTGTGTGTGTGTCTGTATGTCTGTGCGTTAGCACGATAACTCGAGTATGCTTTCACTTATTGCAACCAAATTTAACATGCATGTATGACATCAAAATATAAGGTTTATATTAACTTTTGAGTCGTTTACGGTATACGAGAAAGTCAAGGGGAGACCACTCCCGATTTTTTGCTTTAATCTAAGGTAGTAAATGTAGTGATTCAAACAATATAAGTATATATTAAACACGGTGATTGTTATTAGTTCTGGAGCCAAACTCTAATATACTAGCGGTCGACCGCAGCTTCGCTCGCGTTATTGTCGGTGATCGCGCCAAAAAGTATCCAATGTCATTCCCAGGGGTCAAACAACTTAAATCTACCGTACAATTTTTTTGTTACTTTAATTACATTTTCACTTGACACTGGCAAAATGTGTAACCTTTGTGTGACCTTTATGTATCGCGACGCCATTAATCTATTTATATATAAATCAAAGGTGATTGACTGACTGACTGACATAGTGATCTATCAACGCACAGCCCAAACCATTGGACGGATCGGGCTGAAATTTGGCATGCAGGTAGATGTTATGACGTAGGCATCCGCTAAGAAAGGACGCGGACGAAGTGGCGTCGTGGGCGGAAGCTAGTTAAGAATAAAATAGAATTATTTATATAATGTTCTCTTAGATTTGCGCGAGCACTACACATTATAAATAAAACAACTTTTACGGATTTAACTCGCGTGTAATTAGATTTTACATGATGATATTATTGCCCGACGTTTCGTAACACTTTTCAGCGTTCGTGGTCACGGGATGACTAAAGATGTAGGTTGTCAAATTTTATGAAATAGTTACATCTACCGTCACTTTAATTATTAATTTGGAGTGTTCCGTTTCACGCAAACGGAGCTCACGGTGCCACAGCAAGACCTAAGGACACCGTGAGCTCCGTTTGCGTGAAACGGAAACACTCCAATATCATGTAAAATCTAATTACACGCGAGTTAAATCCGTAAAAGTTGTTTTATTTATAGAATTATTTATTCTTACCCATGCCCCAATCAATGCCCTGCTCTTCCCTCTTCTTCTCCTCTTCTAGTCTCTCTCGCTCCCTCCTCTCGATCGCCTCTTGTATCATTTTGTCCTTTTCCAATTTCATGTCCAGAGCTCTTTTTTTAATTTCCGTCACAGACAATTCTGACTCACCTTCGCAGTCGAAATCGGGGCCCTGTGAATAATATTAAGTCTAATATAATGCTTTATTATTTTAGGAGTCAAAACAACGAAGACAGTTTTAGTTTCGGATAATGAATAGAACTACTCATTCTCATAACATGGGTGTAGTAAAAGCATAGTATAAGTATAAGTACGGCGACTGAGACCCCGCGCGAGCGATAATAGCCTACTCGTATAGGATGGCATAGGGTTGTCGTCATTCACGGTGGAACTTCACACAGCACTTCACACGCCTGTGTCCCAAGTTAATATCGACTGCTGGTGCCCTAGCCAGACTCCTCCCAAACCTAGGCGGACAGAGTTCGACCTGCCGGCACCTTTACACAGGGGTCGTACGGTCCATGGCCTTATACGGCGCGCCTGTGTGGGAGTGCTGGCAAACAGAGTCATATGCGCATATCACACTGTGTCCTATGAGGCTGCGTGCGTGCTCGCAGGAACCGCCCCCTGGGACCTAGACGCCAAAGCGTTGGTTACTACAGGCTGTCGGCTAAAGTCCGTAGAGACGGTTTACGCCCTTTGCCCGAGACGATCCGGCGATGGCGCGAGAGGGCCCAGTGCGTCGTAAAACGGGAATGGCCGCAGAGGTTGCAGACCTCGGGCTACTGGACCATTAAGGGAATCCGGCCTTATCTGGTCGAGTGGATGGCCCGGCGACACGGCTCCCTATCATGATGACCTATCGTGATGACTGCCCATGGGGCTTTCGGCCACTACCTGCACAGGATTGGAAGGGAGCCGGATACCCGCTGTCATCAGTGTGGAACTAGTGACGACACGGCGCAGCATGCCTTAGAGGCTTGCCCAGCCTTTGACGCCACACGACGTGAACTCGTCGCTGTTGTGGGACGGGACCTCTCACTGCCGACGCTGGTAAGAGCCATGGTTATATATTTGACAGCGCGAAGTCCTGGGAGGCGGACGCCTCCTTCTGCGAGCAGGTGATGCTGCAGAAGGAGGCCGGGGAAAGGGCTCGAGAGGAGGACCCCTCTGCAGTCCCTAACCGCAGGCGAAGAGTCGGGCGGCGGAGACGCCAATACGCCACTCTCCAACCATCGAGTCGGGGCGGTGGGTGCTAGAATAGGGTTCTAGCATCCACCATTACTACCATCACGCCCTGGCGCTGAGGGGTTGTCCGTGAGTACTCGAAGGACAACCTCTTTTCCCCGTGGGGGCCTGTGAGGCCAAGTGCTGTCCGCCGTGCGAACGCCTGCGCTACTGCGCTTACTCGTTTCGAACAATTAGCACGTGAAGAGTACAGTAGGTATTAGTAAGTAACCGGAGTCCCACATAACCCTTTGGCGGCCCCTTATACCCTCGGCTACTGGGTATGCATAAAGCATTTCCTACTATAAAAAAAGGGTTGTCGTCATAAAATGTGCCTTGTCAACTTCGTTCGATACATATATATTTATAATTAAGAGTTGACAGTAAGCACACCATCAGGGCTCCATAATTATTGTTTCATATTTTGTTTTTTTGTACACCTAAACTAAATTAGTCGTGTGAGTAGAGCAGCCGCCGGTAGAGTAGAATAGCATCACCCATATCCTCCAATGGGTGTTGTAGAAGGCGGCTGATGGAGCAGTATTTGATCACCTTATACTCCGTCGACCAATCCGCATTGGGCAAGCTTGGTGGACTATTGCCTTAACCTCCTTCGATGACAAGGAGAGACCTTGTGTCCCAGCAGTGGGTCGAATTATTAAGGCTGTTATGATGATGATGATGACACTTGAACGCGTATTTAAGATGTTTTATTTGATATAAAAATCTTCGATTTCAAGAAGTACCTACGATATTAACTTATTTTTAAAGTTAAAGTAAAATATAGGTATTCTCTTTCGACAAACGCGACGGACGAGGGTCGCGAGCAATGTTACGAGGGTAGGGTCCCAGCATGGCGACATGTTGCTCCAACTCCAACTCAAAGTCGAAATATATTAGGATTACTCCAAACGACAAAAAGACAAAAGGTATGATCACACTATCCTTGTAAAAAAAAACTTTTTAAACTTACCAATAGTATGTATGTGCGCGTACTATTCCCAAATTTTATTTGATGTCCGACTCGTACTCTGGTGTAATGGTTCGGTTTCAGTCGATCTTTGTTCAGGAATGTACCATGAGTGCTGCCGAGGTCGTGGAGGTACCAGCCACTCGGTGGCTCCCCTTCTTCCGCGAAGGCTTTGTATTGTATGATGCAGTGGTGTCTGCAAAGATACATGTATTTTAAGATGAGAGAAAAACTACAAACAATGGTTTGTAGTAATCCACACGCAACAGCTTCGGATCCCAAAAAATTAAGACCAGGAAAAGTAGAGGAACTATCAACACGGAAATTAATTCAACAGATACCTAGTTATTTAAAAAAAATATTTAAAAACGGTATTTATTATGAGTTATAGGAACTATTTATATAATATTTTATATTCTTTTCTTATAGGTTATTCTGTAATAATCCTCATATTCACTATTGAGGCATCACCATCCCCTCTTTATCGTGTATTTTCTTTCCTGTCCATCCAAAGGTTGTCTGGAAGAGATCGCTCGTAGCGTAAGACCGCCCATTGCACAATCATTAAACAAAATGCATTAGCCTTAAGTTCAAAATGTTGATTTACAATAAAGTATCCTTTCTTACAATAAAGTAATACTTTCTAATTTCTGCCGTGAAGCAGTTCGCATGGAGGGCATATCATCTTAGTCCCCAGGATGGCAAACGCACTTGCGGTGTTAAGTAATTTACACTTAATATTGCAAGTGTCTATAGGCGGCGGTGACCACTTAACATCAGGTGGACCGCAAGCTTGTTTGCCATCTCGTAATATAAAAAAGAAAAGTATATTCTATTCTATTTAAAAAATATTATGAGGAGCCATTGTAACCGATTGCAACAACTATAGCAATTATTTAATAGTATTTAAATTTCCTACCCGCGTTTACACAGTGATAATTTAGCTCCGCATTTAATTCATATTTCAAATAGATAACTTGTTATTTGTATTATTGTGTAATATAATCTAAAACATTACTAAATTACGATTAAAATAGTGTATAAATTTCCAAAAACGGTACAGTGAACTCGAAGATTGAATATATTACTGTCCGCCGTGCGCGGTTCATTGGCTGTCATCCGTGCATTATCAGTGCAATCTTACCAACTAATAATAACTATAAAAATCAAAAATAGTGCACAATGAGCAATTGTTACGCTTGTAAGAAGGTTTGTAAAACGAGTGACAAAATAATATGTACCAAAACAGCATGTTTAAAAACCTACCACTTACTCTGTGTGGGATTGTCAAGTGATAGTTACAAGAAACAGCCCACTTGGATATGTCCATTCTGTGTTAATAAGCAACCTAAAGGAAATAACAATGATACTCCTATCAAATGTATCGATGAGCCTGACGTGAGTGATGACAATGTTACGCATCGGAAACCCACCGCTGTTTTGGCTTCATCTTCCTTAGATGATTACCAAAATCTTCGTGCTGTAATCAAGGAGTTGCCGACCACAATTCGCAATGTTTTGTCTCCGGAGTTGCTGTCAATTGGTGAGAAAATGAAAAGCCTTGAAAAGTCAATGAAATTTGTCAGCAGTCAATACGACGACCTACTCAATATGTACAAGTCCAGTAGTGCAGAGATCAAGACTCTTAAAGACGAGAACACAACACTTAAAATAGATTTAAACAACTGTCAAGTACGTATAAAAGACATGGAGGAGGAATGTGCCCGACAGCAACAATGGTCGCGCCTGCAGAACGTTGAGATTGTGGGTGTTGCGGAGTGCAAGGACGAGAATACCCTAGATATTGTTCAAAAGGTATCAAACCACATCGGTGTGGCAATAAGCAGAGAGGAGATAGAGTTTGCACATCGAGTGCAGCCTCGCAGGTCAACCAGCGCGATGCAAAGCCGTGTGATCGTGGCTCGTTTCAAACAAAGGAGCACTAAGGATAGTGTCGTAGCAGCAGCTCGTAAATGTCGCGGTTTCACTTCTAGGGAGGTGGGATTGGAGGGCGATCCTCTAAAATTGAACAATAAAATTTATATTAATGAACACTTAACTACAAATAACAAATCTTTGTTCAAGGAATGTAAAACAAGGGCTAAAGAATTTAATTATAAGTATATTTGGACAAAAAACTGCAGAATTTTTATACGCAAAAACGAGACATCGCCCTCAATTCCTATCGTTTCACTGGCCGATTTAAAGAAAATTATGTAAAGGTGAATTATTTACACTATAATATTAATATTTTTGTTTTTGTGCATATGATAAACGTCTATTTATCCTCACTAATTTATTTATCCTTACAACATTGTTTTATTTTTTACATGGAGCCTCACGCTTACACAATAATTAATTATACAGTTATAAATGCATTACTGAAACTGTTAACTATTTACACTAACACACTGACACACATACTCGCCGTTCTACTGCTACTACAAAGCCTACGAATAAAGATTACTCACATAATAATCAGTAAGCTTTCGCATGGTTATGTTTTTTATGATTTAAAAAGAACCCCTATTAAACAGCTTGTAGGTATATTAAATTACAATGTTGAAATTTACAGATTATTCATACACGCCTTCCTGAAACACTATAATATTTCAAGTTGGTGCTGTGGTTGTTTTATGCTTTTAACGCAAGGAATTTACTATGTTGTATTGCAAATCATTACTAAACAGATCTTATATAATATTGAGCTAATATTCTCTATACATAGACAATTCTGCAACGCATTAAGTATTTTTGTACTTTGGTTGATGCAATTGATTGGCAGTTTTGATGTAAGCGTGTACCTACACCTTAAAATGGTTTATAATTATTATGTTAAAATATATTTCCTCAACCACTATTAATGGGTAGTCACACTAACAAAAAGCACAATTTCTTGATTTCTTATCAAAATGTCAGGGGACTGCGCACAAAAACGAATAGGTTTTACAGAAGCACATGTTTGTCCGAGAGTGACATGGGGCTTTTTACTGAGACTTGGCTATGTGACGGCATATTAGATGCAGAATTATGTAACAATAAATATGAGGTTATACGTCGTGACCGCGGCTCGCTTGGCGGCGGAGTGATGGCATTGTGCGCCGCGCAACTACAGGCTCGCGCGCGTCCTGAATGGTCTCATCCTGACCTTGAATCGCTATGGTTCACACTGCCTGCACGGTGTTTGGACTCCGTTCATTGTTTACACATAGGATTAATATACATTCCTCCAAACACTAGTATACCAGCGAAATTGCAATTAGTACTCGATATTATAAAAACGGCTATACAAAATCACCCGGATGATTATTTTCTTCTAGTAGGTGACTTTAATCTGCCATGCATTGAATGGAGTTCCGGTGAACCTATATATTTAAAAAAAGGGAGCTTAGAGTTGCAATTCTCCTGCCAGCATTTTATTAATCAGTTGTTATTTTTGGGATTAAAACAATACAGTAACGTAATTAACTCTAACGGTAACACCCTCGATTTAATATTTTCAAATTTTCCGTTGTCAGTAAATAAGTCTTCATGCTCGTTTGTGGCCGAAGACAAGTATCACCCTACACTTGAAATAAACATTTCGCATATTATTAATTCTCCACTCAAAGTTAACAAAACCTTAAAATACTTGTTTAGACGAGCTGACTTTGATGAGATAAATAAACATCTGAACTGTTACGATTGGTATAACGAGCTTAACTACGCTCCCATTGAGAAAATTATAGACCGTTTTTATTCAGTCATTTACGAAGTGATTGATAGGTTCGTACCTCAGGTTTTTACATCCGGTACATATCAATACCCGATATGGTACAATAGGGCACTAATTAATATTATTAAGAGCGTTTACGCGTATTTTGCGAAAATCGGCACTTTTTGAGCTTCTTAATTTCCATGAATTCTTATTCTACCAATATAAATGTTATAAAAACTACTAGATAATATTCTTTCCCAAAAAGTTGTAAAGGAAAATATTTCATTTAATTCTTTATTCATAAATTATAACAAAATATATTAACAGCATTTTTAAAATTTTACGTTTAGATGCAATTTCGAAGCCCTTAATATCCGAAAAGGCTAATATTACAATGAAATAAAAAATACTGTGTAACTGACAATATCCCGAACAAAATAGTTGTAAAGGAAAAAAAAAAATTTCATCGAATTACTAATTAAAAACAAATCAAATCACACTGCAAGTATTACGAAAATACGATTTGGAAAATTGCTATTTCTAACAATTAATATCCCTTATTTGAAGAAACGAATGATGTAATTTAAAAGAAGATTATATACTCTAAATTTTGGTATAAAACTGGTATCTGAATAAACTATAATATATTTATAACAATTTTTTAAAAATCAGTATAAAACAGTCCGCGCAATCGCTTTCAAATCAGTCGCCCATGAGGCTTGTCGGAGAGAGGTCACGTCGCTCGGTGCTAGCTCCGTGATCACGCGTAAATATTCGTAATGCTACTACAGAACGAACGATTTTGTTGATACTTTTAGTATTGATAACCGACTTCATATAAAGTTCTATGTTGCACTCTATGTATTATTTTATGAATGTTCACGGATATCTCTGTTAATTGTGGACCTATTTTCTAAATACTTCTGATATGGTGCTATTGTTACCAAGTCAGGATCTGATGATGAGATTCCGAGGAAATCGAGAGCAACTCTCAAATTTTATATGCAGGTATTATATGCTTCATATTTTATTTCCTGAAGCTATTGAAGTATTTGCGTCTGGTAGTCATCATATCATGTTAATGAGCTGGTGATGGCAGGTAAAACTCCTCCATGATTAGGAGTTGAATGACAATTCTTGAATTAATATATGTATTTATAAACCGATAGTTGTATCATTTTATGTTATTCAGGTGAGCTGATGATGAAAAAAAAAACTCCTAATAGTTAGGAGTTGGATGATAATTCCTTAAATATTATGTGTACCCACGTATAGATCGACAGTTGAATTAAGTTTTTTTCTTTCTATTTCTATTCTATCAGGTTTTTCAGGTGAGCTGATGATGGAGGGTAAAACTGCAAAAGTTAGGAGTATGAGGATTATTCTTTTAATATTATGGTCCACATAGTAATATTCGGTAACGGTTAAGAGATGGAGAATAATTCTTGAAAATATCATAGGTATGTACAGAACGATAAACCCGTGGTCCTTGCTTTGGCTTCTGCTCCACACCTTGATTCTGTACAATTTTGTTGTACTGTTCGTTCTTGTCCCTATGTTTGTTTGTCCTTATGTATTCTTTCAGGTTATAAACGGACTTCAAAAGGAGGTTCTATGTTCTAATCTATGTATTTTTTACTTAGCAAAGTCAATGGTTTTTACTAAATACTTTTATGATAAATAAAATTACTTTAAATGCAGAATTGTCGACTACCCAAGATTTGTTACTTTTAGCACTACTATAATATGAGTATCAAATGAAAGGCTCTGTAGAGAAAATGCAAATGAACCGTGTCAAAATAACTATACAAAATATTACAGATAAAAAACTTTAAAAACAAAGATTTTACTTAATTGCTCTAAAAACAAGAAAGTATACTTAAATTGCATTTTTAAAAAATCTATAGGTAAGTATGTACTAACATGATAAAGAGTTAAAGTTTGTAAATACATAGTTTATGTAAGTTTGTGAATAGCCATACGTGATACCGGCAGAGTAGAATAGCATCACCCCATATGCTCCAATGGGTGTCGTAGATGGCGATTAATAGGCCAGCAAAGGGGTATTGACTACCAATCCACATTATGCAAGCGTGGTGGACTACTGCCTATACCTCCTTCATTGAAAAGGAGAGGTCTTGTCTTCTAGTAGTGGAATGAATTATAAAGGCTGTGACGATAAAAGTTTGTGAATTGTTTTTTTGTGACGTTGTAGGAGGTAATTGCTCTTGGATCTACTGAATCAATTTTGAAAATTGTTTTTGTGTGAGGTAGACCATGCATCTAGAAAGGCTAACTATATACTATATACCAACAATACGCGAAAGAAGTCACGGGCTGAGCGCTAGTTATATGATATATATGCTTGTTACAAGATTTGCTTCTATTATTTATATCTCTTTATTTATTCAATCGCTGATATACACAAGTAAATCTCGCGACAAGTATTTATATCATACTAGTGGCCGCCAGCGGCTTAGCTCGCGTTAATGTCGGTTATAAAATAGCCTAGAGCCTTCCTCGATAAATGAAATATCCAACACAAAAACATATCTACACTCATGACATAATATTAAAATTATTATCTCAATGATGTACCTCAAATGACATTCTTTTTAACAAAGATAATCAAAATGAAAATAAAGGTCATTTACCTGTTGCATAATTAATGACCATTATGCAACATGTTCGGCTCAATACGTTACAGTTATTTTTCTCAAAAATCAAAAACTTAGAGCAAAACGGGACGGCAAAGGGAGCCAAAGGGACGCCAAAGAAGAACATGTTTTTGAAAACTTAAAATTCACGATATTTTTGTTTTATTTATATTTGTGGATGAGTGTAGATAAAGTAGGTTATGTACTGCAGATAATTAGGTATTAAAACACTTGCGGGATATTATTAAAAAACTCGCCAAGGCTCGTCTTTTAAAACCTCGCTCATGTTTTAATAAACCCTATTACGTGACAGTAACATAAACTACTATACCCATGTACTATGGTGTAACAATATGATAGGTGCGACAAGGGTGGCCGGTGGCCACCAGATGTTATTATTACTTACATATATATTCAAAATTTAATTCATGTTAAATGTGTAACCGTTAATTTTCCATCGTATTCAATTTAAATAACTTGTATTGTATATTTAATTTCATTTTGTGAAAAAGTATCAATTTGTTTTTTGTGCTCTGTACCTGGACGGCAGCGCGAGTAATGTGAGAGGGAATGACCGCTCAGCGTGTAAATACCTAAACTTGGAGTCTGCCGTACGGCGTAAACGCTCTTAAAGAGAAAGCAAAAAAGCATATCCATTGGAAAAAATTTGGTAACCCTGCTGACTACGCGTCTTTTGCCAGGTTACGCCGTGTGCAAAAATCGACTGAGAGGAAATGTTATGATTCTTATATACAATGGTCACAGAAAAACATTAAAAAATCTCCTAAACTATTTTGGTCATATGTTAAGTCTCGACTGAAAAATAATTCTAACTACCCACATACCATGCGATATGATGGCGTGAATTTGAGTGATGGACTTGAAATCTGTTCTGCGTTCAGCGATTTCTTTAATAAAAACTTTAATAAGCCTGCTGTGAGCTATACTCCCTTCTCTGAGGCAAGTGAAAGCCGCGGTGATTGCATTGACAATATAAACGTCACTGCCGATAACGTACGTGAACTACTGACTAACTTGGACATGTCTAAGGGGGCTGGAAGCGATAAAATCCCTCCTCTGTTTTTGAGTAGATGTGCCGATGCACTGTCTGTTCCCCTAACTTTAATTTTTAACCGCTGTTTTGGGGAGGGTTTTGTGCCGCTTATATGGAAAGAGGCCTACATTGTACCAATATACAAAAAAGGCCTTAAATCATCTATAGAGAATTATCGACCAATATCAATCCTGAATAGTATTAGTAAAGTCATGGAGAGAATAGTGCATAGTCGTATTTACTTTTCAATAGCTCGTTCCATTCCTCAACAACAACACGGGTTCATAAAAGGTCGCTCTACTAATACTAATTTGGCTATTTTTTCTAATGATATTTTGCATGGGATGGATGGAGGTGGCCAAGTGGACGTGATCTACACAGATTTCGAGAAAGCTTTTGATCGTGTAGATCACGTCATACTCTTAAGGAAACTACAAGAGTTGGGGATACATGGGAACTTGTTGAGATGGATGGAATCTTACCTAAAAAATAGGAGCCAGGCAGTGGTGGTGGGTGGTTATAGATCAGACTACATAACTATTCCTTCTGGAGTCCCACAGGGATCAATTCTAGGCCCTCTGCTGTATGTAGCATATTTGTACGATGTGGGTAGTTGTTTTAAGTATTCTAAATATTTAATGTACGCAGATGACACAAAAATCTATAAAACAATTGTTAATGTGTCTGACTGCATAAAATTGCAAGAGGATCTCGACCGATTACATGAATACTATAATGATAATCGTATATCAGTTAATGTTGCCAAATGTACAGTTGTAACTTTTACCCGCAAGAACAATAAAATTGAGTTTCTATACGCTATAAACAACAATCCTCTTGCTAGAACCTCGTTAGTTAGGGACTTAGGGTTACTTCTTGATTCTAAATTATTATTTGCTGAACACATAAATTATATAGTGAGTAGTGCTTATAAGAGTTTAGGTTTCGTCTTAAGAGTGACGCAGCCTTTTTCCGACATTTTCTGCCTTAAAATCTTATACTACGCCTATGTAAGAAGTATACTTGAATACTGCAGCAGCATATGGAATCCTCAGTATGATGTTTATGTCGATAGCATTGAGTCCATACAGTCTAAGTTTGTGAAACATCTCAACTATCGCAGTAATTATGTTGAAAATCATAACTATAACGCATCATGTGCCCATCATAACTTCTTAACACTTGAAGGCCGACGGACTTTATTGGATATGTCATTTTTACACGGGGTATGCAACAATTACATTGACTGTATCGACCTAACCTCATTGTTTCTCCGGTTTCGTGCTCCCGTTAGGCGAACAAGACACACTCAACTTTTCTATGTACCTCTAGTCAGTACAAATTACGCTCGTAATTCAACTGTATGTCGTATTCAGAGTAAATACAATAATGCATTTGCATCTTCGTTTGATATTTTTAATGTTAGTAAACAAAAATTCAAAGGTGAAGTAATGAAACGGCTACTGTAAGTATGTAGTAGTAGTAACGCTCACGCACACACACACACACACATACACACACACGCATAAATAACTCTGGCTCTCCTATAATTATTATTATTTTTTGTTTTAATTTAATGTAACATAATATTGGTTCAAACAAAAATTGTTTTGGTTTAATTTTGTTAAAAGAAAATAACGTAACTAAAATTTTGTATCTTGGATTCACTGTGTATTATTATAAGTACTTATACTCTGTTTTAAATAATGTAAATCCGTTATTGGCATTAGGCAAAAACTTGTTTTGTATAATACTATAATTTTTTCGAAGTGCTGTGGATTTATGTAAATAAATAAATAAAATAAAATAAAATTTATAATGACAATATGAATATACTTCTTTTCGCCCAAATTTAGTATCTTTAAGATAATAATATTCATGATATTAATTATTTTAAATAATCTGTAGCCAATTAAGCTACTTAACACCCACTCCTGATTGGATCAGTACATACTTGTTTCGATTTCTGTATCGAATCAGTTTCAGATTATTTGCAGAGTAGATGTAATTAAGCGAGAGCGTCGTCCAGATCCAGTCCGATCCAGACTGCGTCGTTCCGGTACAGTTTCTGTAGACACACAGTTCTGTACCGAATCACGCGAGAACCGCCGGATGTTTGGAGAGAGGCAAATGTACAGTCAACAGCACGTCGCGCTATACAAAACTGACAAATTCCTCCAAACGATTTTCAACCTAAGGCTATTCAATATAAAGTGCATAATCGATTGGGAAAATTTGACAGTTTGTAGTAACCCAACGTGCTGTTGTCTGTACAGTACCAAAGAAAAGGGGACCAATCAGACCCGGTCAACTATCAGCCGATAGATGACGTCATAGAAAGGATCCTTAAATCTACCTGATCCTTTACCTAGAGCAGAGATTATCAAACTTATTTGTTTTACCGCCCCCTATGAAAATGAATTATTTCTCACCGCCCCCAATTTTTTATACACCTAAAACTTAAAAACCACGATTTCATTGCTTTAATTACACAAACTTCTGCACCTCCCTTCCTCCTGAGGCTGCTTCCGAGGCCTTAGTATGAGTTTTGATAGTTTTCGAGCTCGATCAAACGTATCGTCTTTCTTCATACATTGGCCACTGTTTCTGATAGTTTACGCTAGGGGCGCTAGTGGGCAATGTATGAAAAGAGACGATACGTTTGATCGAGCTCGAAAACTAACAAACTCGTACTAAGGCCTCAGATTCCGATAGCCTTACTAATAAGGGGGCGTTTAGTCAGTAAGAAGGAGTAAGGCACAAACTCGTATATCTCTTTCGACGCTCAATCGTACTGAGAAATTTAGGACAAGTTTCGATGAACTCGCCAATTGCAACCGGATTGCACCAATAGCGTTATTTAACGATAACTTGTTACAACTTGATTGCGTACGGCTATCCTATGAAATCTATGTTAAGTATTTTTAGTTTTTATATCATACCGGGCAGAAATATATACTAATTATTCGATATTGAGTAGTAGGTAAGGTAAGTTTTAATATCAGTGAATTTTACGATATAAAGTAAATGAAATTACAAATCAACCAACGCCCCCCTAAACTACGCCAACGCCCCCCATTTTTATCTGGATCACTTAACGCCCCCCGCTAGGTCTCCAACGCCCACAAGGGGGCGTTATCGCCCACTTTGAGAAAGACTGACCTAGAGGATCACTCTGTAGTCTGTAATCAACGATCGACAGTACGGTTTTAGACCGAAGCGAGCGATGGGTGATCTTCTAGCGTACATGACATGTCTGGGGTGAAGCTATGGACAAGCGTAGCGAGCCATTGTCTGTCAGCCTTGACATCGCCAAAGCTTTTGACAGAGTCTGACACAAAAGTTTTCTCTCCAAGCTTCCGGCGTATGGTGTGCCTATTCAGCTCTGGACCTGGGTGGTTAACTTTCAGCATGAGCGTATTATTTGCGTCCACTCTGATAGATGCAGTTGAGTCATTCAAAAGAGACGAAGAAGCATTTTGCAGGTCAGCAATTTATCGTATATGTATTGTATTTTAGCGGTTTAGCGGTGTAATTACTGGCCATGAAGGCATATCAACTCGGGCCTCAGGATGACAACGCACCACAAATACCAAGTGATTTTTTCCTTGTTATTGCAGGCGTTTATAGGCGACGGTATCCACTTACCACCAGGTGGATCGTCAGTTTGTTTGTCATCTATATATAGGTTTTTAAAACTAGAAAAAATACACTAAAAAAAGTCGACCTGCCTCAGGCGGGAATTGAACATAGCATCCTCCGCAATCCGGGCGGCTGTGTTAACCACTACGCTACCAGCACACGCCGCCGAAATTTGTCAGTGCTTGTTGCTCACGTTTTTATGGTAAACATTGTTTCATAAAATCTTTGAAATTTGCACTTCTAATGTCCGAACGAAATATTTTTGCAAATATTTGACGCCCAGTTAAGATGAAACTAAACTACCTTTTATATTATGGAATAATTATTGCGTTTACAAACAAGTAAATATTTTTAAAACTAGAAAAAAAACTGACAAATTTCGACACTGAAATTTTGCATAGAGCTGTAGGCAAGAGAAAACACCGAATTTTTTGAAATTCAACCCCTAAGGGGGTATAATAGGGGATGACAGTTTGTATAGGATATCTGTCATTTTTAAATAATAATAATTGTTTTATTTCAGATAGGTCACATCCATATGTATTAGTAGTTACATTGTCTAATACTATTGTTAGTAGATTATTTAAAAAAAACAGATTTAAAGTAGAATCCCTAAAACTTGGCTTATGGCCTTTCAGTTTAAAATTAAGAATGAAATATTTTAGGATTTTTCGAAATCCAACCCCTAAAGGGATAAAATTGGGGATGAAAGTTTGTATGGGAAATCCTAATTTTTGTAGTAAAATGCATAAAAATTGGTATATTAACTTTCAGTTAAAAATAAAGAAAGAAATTTTAAGATTTCTCGAAATCCTACACTTAGGGTTATAAATTAGGGGATAAAACGGAATGAAAGTCTGTCAAATCTATCTATGTTTACTATATTTGGAAATGTGTATGATAAGTAAAAAAAAAAATTGTGTGTGTCAGCTCCGACGCACGACTGGAGTTTACTCCGAGACAGGTGAGATGGCGCACCTGCTGTCATCCGTGTTTTGACAATTAGAAAGTTGCGCGACATAGGATGCGCACCAATTATGACTTTGACCTTCAAAAACGTAACGAGGTCATTCATCGATAGATTTTACTCCTCACATTTTTCTCATTCCAGGCCCCTTATACATATATGCAAATCGATTCTTAAGGAGTAAACTCCAATTATACCAAAAAAAATCCTGGAACGAAGTTGGGAGCAAAAACTAGTGTATAATACTAAGCTCTTTGTTTTCTTAATAAAGAAAAAAAAACTTGGTCACCCTAAAGGTTGTAGTACACTTATTAGTTCGAAAAATTTATGTAAAAACAATTTTTCTGGCACAGGAATGTTTACTTAGTCAGCCCATTCTAGGCATGTATTCAAGGCAGACACCCACCATGCAAGAATGGAAAATACTTGCTAGTTCAACATGAAACATTTCGTCACTTTCTCTGTCATCTTCTGGTGTTCTTACAGAGGTTTTTGGACTAACAGGGGTTCGGATTGAAAAGGTCCTGTTGTATATTGTAAACCATAATGAAGAAATTACTAATTTAATGGTCTTAATAACTGATCAAAGTTAATGCATACCCTTAAGATCATGGTGTACTCATATATTACATTATTTTATAGGAAATAAGAAATTAGTAACCATCCAGTTTATCAATCTTTTGATACCCAGGAAAGTTTTGAGTTGCATAATTTAAATGGATAATCTATTTAACCGCTTGCTTCCGCGGGCCGCAGCTGTCAGCCGGGCGTGAGTGTTCCGGGTAATTTATTGCCCCCATTAACTCATAAGGGTGCGCGGGGTGGCCACACAAAAACTTAAAAATATGTCTGGGTTTTTATTATTACACGGTCAAGTGGCGTTTTTTTGAATGTTGGTTATTATTCCCATCGAATGGTGTCGAATAGTTTTGAATTTATTATGATAATGTAGACTTATGATTTTTTTTTTTTTTTTTATATTTTTCCGAACATTAAAATATTTTTTATTTTGAAAAATAAATCGATAGCCTACTGTTTTTTTTCCTTTAACGGGTTGATGTATACATTCTTTATTTAAAAAACATTAAAACCGAAGTTGCTGGTGTAAAAATAATTAATTACGATTTTTACAAAACCAACTTAGCGATGCGTATTCTCATGGCGGAGTATGTACGACTTAATTATTGAAAATCTGGCTAATATTTTTCTACTATTTATGTGTAAAACTAGTCACTGATAACCGTTTTTCGCTTTATTTATTTGTCAATAATGATTTACATCGAATTAATACCAATACAACAAAATAAAAACTGATTTACCTGCAAGAAAATTCTCGTCAACCGAACTCACACAAAACGCAACAAAGAGAGGACTTATCGAAGTTCCACTTAATTTAAAAGTAAACTAACAACACTATGAAAGATAAAAACACCACTTCATTAAAATGTTAAAAAAAATATCAAATTAAAATTTAATAATGTATTGATTGTCTTACCGAGATATAGTCGGGTGAGCCATCACAACATCACAGTTGGCAAGTCGGCCAAAAACATAATATGGTTTTTGAGTGAGTTCAATTTTCTCCACTATCATACCTGACTTGAGGACTTCCAATGCGTAATCTGACCCTGAAATTTTAAAACTATGCATTAGAAATAGATAAGTCTAGATAAAAATTGTTTGATAGTTTTTAATATAATTGTTTGAAAACTTAAATAGTTGAAAGAATAGAGGTTGGCATAATACACACACCACTTTGCAAAGCAAAATTAAGGTAAAATATGTACTTATTAAAATGTTTACTTCAAATGTGAAACTCTGCATTTTTATTAGAGATGAAGAACTGGTTTTCATTTAATTGTATTTAGTAAAACCATTTTTTTTTTTCTAAATTTTTATTTCCAACTGGTTTCCACAGTTGGAGAACTTTCAAAAATATACTTTAAATTGTAGGTATTTCAGAGTTAAATTTAACAATTTTAAGATAAAGTGAAATTTTCTTTTTTATAATTAATATTTTATGTTAATAACAACATTAACCATTCATCACAACAATATACACTAAATAGTGAATGTTGTGGTTTATAATGTTCTTGGAATCATTGTTATGATGTAATAGTATTTTAATAAGAAATGTCTGTTGACTGTAAGAACATTGCCAGAAACAACTGGTTCATAAATATAATAATATCAGAAAATATAAAAAAATATACTGCTACAATCAAATTAGTATAGTTTGTTGTATCATCATCATCATTTCAGCCAAGAAACGCCCACTGTTGGCCATAGACCTCCCCCAAGAATCGCCCAAAAAGGTCTTGCTTGTTGTATAATTCATATAAAAAAATAAATTATCACTCGTAACTTACCATCAGGACAAAGCCCTGACCACTTAGGCTCTTTATAAGGAATAGGAGTGGATATTTCCTTCAGTAACACAGCAGGAGGTAGAGAACTGTTCGCGATGTCAGATTGGGATAAAGAAACATTCGATTTTTGTGATTTACTCTCTTCTATAGGTTTATCGGGCACACTCTTGGCCTTCTTCGGCAGCTTCCCGATGCGGCCGATGAGCACTGGCTTCTTAAACTCCGTTACTGGCTCACTTGGCGAGTCCACAGTATCGGATGTTGGAGTGTCTTCCATTTTTTAAGTTACAGGTTTACGATATAATTAAGTCACTACGCCCTAGTTTATGCTTTTCATTACAAAGTCATTAAAACTAGAGATTGCTAAACGATCTGGATTTATTGTTCCGTATGAAATTAATGAAATATTCCAAATCTTCAAAATCCGCCTGATTTCGTCGTGTTTTGATTTGATGAGAACTGTCAATGTTTAATGTCACAATGGAAAGATTTAAAAAAAAACAATGTGTTCTTCCCACAATTTCTTTTCAAAATTTTACCACTTTTTCTAAATTTGATTTAAGTGGGCAACACTGAATTCTATGTATAGTGTAGTCTTTAAGACCGTGCAGTGACGGTCTATAAGAATACCTTTGTCACTGCCCCTTCTCTTTCCCCTGGGTGTCGTAGGAGGCGACTAAGGGATTTATTAGCGACCATCCGCTCAACTGGTGGTAGGGCCTGACGCCCGCCTGGTTAGTTACCACCGTACGCGTGGTGTAAAACCCGTGAAGTGCTCATTGAGCGCGTTTCGGGATCAGCCAGCGTACAACCAGAGCTTGAGTTGGCGTTACCGCGACAAAGTTCGGTCCAGGGGCGACATTGGTCGAGCCGATGCCGGGGGGAATGCGTCGATCCGCCGGCCAGGGAGACCCGTAGAAACGGTTATCCCGCTGGCCGCCCGTGGCACAGTGCAGGGGCCCAAGCGTGCCTAACCAGCTCGCGAGGCTGCCCTATCATGCCACGCATAATCTCGGGGTGGACCGTCGCACAGTGATCAATAATTACAATTTAGGATGACAAAAATATTTTAACTTGGAATTACAATGATCTTATACTGTTATTGAAAATATTAATAATAAAATAAAGAAATCTTTATTAAATTCAGTATTTGAGAATCAAAAAAATAGTGTGAAAGTTCTTTCTCGTTTGTATCAAAATTAGTTTGTTCTAATAATTTAACGACTTCTGCAGGAAAAATACAATTTCTGTAATGTTTTTCGTATTGCTGATGCCCTTAGTTCAATATAATTACTGAAGACGCGATAATTTTAATTGAGTAAAAAGTGCTAGTGCTTCTTTTGCCGAATAAGAAATATCATTTTGTAGACTGTCTCGTGTATTTAACAGTACATTCAGGAGATGATGAAATATTATGAAGTGCTGAAGAAGCCCTACGTTTTCCGACTGAATGAAGTTTCATCTCAGCTGCTAGGCACAACTCTTCTTCACCTCTGGACGATACTTCGTCTTTTAACCTTCTACGCTTAGTTCTCTCACCCAAATCCACAAAATCCTTTTTCAGGCGTCCTCTACCTACAGACCTAGTTGAAGGCTGTTCAATATTATGATCTCCAGATGTTATTCTGCATTTACACAACCAATCCTGATATTTTTTTTCGAATTTGGAAACATCTTTGCCGATTTTAATCCAATTTATGGAAGCTGATAAACAAAAGCTATGTTCTGAATTTCGTAACTCATTTTGTTGCTGTGTTGTCAAATCTGATACTCCAATGACCTCATAAATATACTTCAACAACATATCTTTACATTTCTTAGTTGCAGGTTTAATTGGTGGGTGTTTTTTGAGGTAATTAAACAAATCGGAATTTTTAACTGTACCACCGTTTCCTATAAAAATGAAGTTTGTTCAGGCAGGGGTACTTTGGGGTACTTTTTTTACTTGAATACTATAATATAGACTTCCAATTATCTAATAGTGTAAAAATGTCTATGTTCTAATATGTTCCTCGTAAGATGCAGGCTTTAAAATATGAAAAAAATGTTAAATTTTAAGCTATGTTTTGAATATTTTTTCCTAAATTACTATAACAATTAACAGTTACTAAGTGTTATACGAAATGAAGCCCATACCTTTATTAATGTGTACCATATTTATTAATGCGCAATAATGCACTGTTAAGTCACAACAATTAGATAACTGTGCGCGAACACATGAAGTAAATTAAACAAATCAATACAATTAGCAAGAACACTGCATTCACTAGCTGATATCTCAGTAATGACTTACCTTCAACCGTTCATATTAAACAAGAATATGAAGTAAGTACCCCTAATCACATAGTGATAATTTGTTTTAACTAACCTCACAATGTCAAATTTGAATATTATCCACCTAATATCTCATAATTGATCACTGTGCGTCGTGCCGGTTGGTGACCGGGATGTGGGGTCCCGGCGGCCACTCCCGGGGGGGTACGGGGGCCCTTCCGTCCGGCGGATCGATGAATATCCTTTTTAGGCAGTTCCACGGTGAAACCAGCCTCCCCACTTTGTCCGGAACTGTCGCGGTAACGCCCACTCGATTCACGTCTTTTTTTCCTTTTCCCATGGCAGCCAACAAAAAACAATCAGGTTTTACAGCGGTGCACAACCCCACTCCCTCTACACCGTTTGAGGTTGAGTTCTGCAACATACGCGGACTCCACAGTAACCTCAATGCTGTCCACCAACACCTTGAGTCAGCACGACCTGCATTGTTGTTTCTGACGGAGACGCAAATATTGCCGCCCGCTGACACAAGCTACTTGAATTATCCCGGCTACATGCTTGAAGAGTCCTTCAAAGCGAAAGCCGGAGTATGCTTGTATGTTCGGGCGGATGTTTGCTGTCGCCGTTTGAGCTGCCTGGAAGACCCATCCTTCTCCATGCTAGGGGTACACGTCGACTCTGGCCCCTCGGCTAGAGTCTACGTGTGTCTTTACAGATCCCACACCGGAGACGCTGAGACAACTCGACTTTTTGAACATCTGAGTCGGGCGGCAGATGACGCGCAGGAGCAGTATCCCAATGCAGAACTGGTGTTTTTGGGGGACTTCAATGCTCACCACAGTTTGTGGTTAAGTTCCTCCAAAACTGACCATGCAGGGATCTCTGCTCATGCATTCGCTCTCACGCACGACTTGTCACAACTGGTTGATCAGCCCACCAGGATCCCAGACATTGCAAGTCAAGCGCCTTCTTTACTGGACCTTCTGCTCACGACCCATCCTGAGGGATATCAGGTAGAGGTCCGAGCCCCTCTAGGCTCATCTGACCACTGCCTGATATCCTCCAAAGTGCCGCAGGCCAAGCTTCCGCAACTGGCGGTTGCTAAACGCCGGCTCTGGCATTATGGGTCTGCAGATTGGGATGGTATGCGCGACTACTTTGCGTCCATCCCTTGGAAGCAACGCTGCCTCAGTGATAACGATACATCAGCTTGCGCCGCTGCCATTACTGAGGAGATTGTATTGGGTATGGAATATTACATTCCACATTCCGATCTCATCAGTAGGGGCAGACGTAACCTCTGGTTCAACCGCGATTGTGCTGTTGCTGTTTCACAGAAACAGGCGGCGTATCGCGCTTGGATCAGGGGTCGGGCTCTTAAAGCTCCTGATATCGAGTCACTGAAAGCAGCCTACAACAATGCTTCCAAGTCCTGTAAGAAGGCTTACATAAGAGCGGATGCCCAGCGCGTCGCACGCATTGGCCACGAATTGGTAACGCATCCTACGGGCTCCCGTAGTTACTGGCGTCTGGCCAAAGCCGTGCAAAGCAACTTCTGCCAGCCCTCGCTGCCACCCCTGAGATGTCCGGATGGGTCTTTAGCTCATAAGCCGCAGGAGAAAGCCGATCTTCTGGCAAGACTCTTTGCGGCTAATTCCCAAGTCGATGATTGCAATGCACAGCCACCGTCACTACCTCATTGTGGCACCACGATGCCTGACATTAAAATCAGGCAGCGTGATGTTCGTGCGGAACTGCAATCACTCGATGTCCGGAAAGCTAGTGGACCCGATGGCATCCCGGGCGTTGTACTTAAGAAATGTGCAGCGGAGTTGTCTCCCGTACTCACGCGCCTATACCAGCTCTCTTACTCTTCTGGACATGTGCCGGAAGCTTGGAGAGAGGCTAATGTGCAGCCTGTTCCCAAAAAAGGGGACCGCTCAGACCCGGCCAACTATCGGCCAATAGCAGTCACCTCGGTACTTTGCAAAGTTATGGAAAGGATCCTCAACAACCACCTGGTCCGTTACCTAGAGGGTCACTCTCTGATCAACGATCGACAGTACGGCTTTAGGCCGAAACGATCGACGGGTGACCTTCTAGCGTACATGACGCATGTCTGGGGTGAAGCCATGGACAAACGTGGCGAGTCATTGGCTGTCAGCCTTGATATCGCCAAAGCTTTTGATAGGGTCTGGCACAAAAGTCTTCTCTCCAAGCTTCCGACGTATGGTCTGCCTGCTCAGCTCTGTACCTGGGTGGCCGGCTTCCTGCATGAGCGAAGAATTCGTGTCCTCTCCGACGGATGCAGTTCGCGGTTCATGTCAGTGAATGCCGGTGTTCCCCAGGGTTCCGTTTTATCCCCTACACTGTTTCTTCTGCATATCAATGATATGATTCCTCTTGGGAACATCCATTGCTATGCAGACGACAGTACAGTGCATGCGGGCTACTTCGGACACGCAAGGGCTGGACGAGCAGAAACCGTGGAGAGTCGTGAGAATCTTGTCATTGAACTCAACCGAGAGCTCGACCTTGTTTCTCAATGGGGTACAGCAAATCTGGTTGAGTTCAATGCCAAGAAAACTCAGGTGTGCGCGTTTACGGCTAAAACGTCGCCATTCCTTTCCCTTCCCTCTCTCCAGAGCACAACACTTACGCTACAGAGCAGTATCACCTTGCTCGGTATGGAGGTTCGCAGCGACTTGAATCCGAAGGACTACATCGAAAGCGTGATAAAAACAGCTTCACGGAAACTCGGAGTCCTGAACAAGGTGCGGCGTTTCTTCACGCCAATTCAACTTTGCTTGCTATACAAGACGCAAGTACGGTCCTGCGTGGAGTATTGCTCGCACCTGTGGGATGGCTCTGCCAAGTACTTACTCGATGCTTTGGATAGGTTGCAGCGTCGCGCGGCCCGCATCATCGGCGACGAAGAGGTGACTAAACACCTTGAGCCTCTCCAATTGCGTCGCAATGTTGCGTCATTGAGCGCTTTCTACCGTCTGTACCACGGCGAGTGCTCTGAGGAACTTTTTTCCCTAATCCCACCATCTCCCTTCCTTTTGAGGACTACGCGTGCTGGTCTACGTTGTCACCGACAAACTGTGGCTACCATTCCAACGCGAACTAAGAAATTTGGCAACTCGTTTCTTTGTCGCACAATCAAGAAATGGAATTCACTGCCAGCACACGTGTTCCCTCCTTCCTATAATCCTGGGTCATTCAAAAGAGGCGTGAAGAAGCACCTTGCAGGTCAGCAAGGCGTGGGTGGCTAGCGCGGCAGTTTATCTCTCGCGCTAGCTATCTTCGCATTTGGACTCTACTTCTGCTTACCATCAGGTGGAATAGAGTCATTTGCTTGATCTTTTTATATATAAAAAAAAAAAAAAAAAAAAAAAGTCTATGGTAGTCAGTATGGAGCTCAGACCAATGATCAATAGACTCCGCCTTAGCATTTTGAAGCGTGCCGTTTTCTGTTATTTGACATTTCTCGATTACGTCATTGCGATTGACGTAGGGATGTGACTAATGTATAATAATCATTTGAGTATCGATAACTGTATAAGTATTTTGCTATTCTAATTTATTAGAGCTTTCAAGAGCAAATCAAACACAAAACACCAAATAGAACTAAAAATTTATTTTTGTATTTATTTTATTTATAAATTTACAGAAAATATTTACGAAAATGTTTCCATAAACGGTGTAACAAAAACCAATTTTGGTTTGCATTGATTCCTCTCTTCTTGTATACTCTTCAGTTTCCTAGGAGATATTTAAATTTTATTTTGGCGCTGAGGTAGTTTTTTCTTCTTTAGCACTTAAAATACCGGCAAGCATACAACATGTATTACAAGCACATGCTTACTATATACATATACACCATACAGCACCTAATAACCTACAGAACATGTATGTATATGAATATACTATTATAACTAAGTACAAAATACAAATTTAAGTAATTCTATTTACAATATTATTGCCTTGGTCGTGCTACTGGCTTTAATATATACAACATGTAAATTAAATAACCAACATCCTGAATACAGGAGGTTTGGGATCGGCTTCTGAGTTGATTTCAATAATTTTTATTTTAAAAAAGATTCTTTTTTTCAAAATAAAATCGTTTTTGAAGTGAAACTTCTTTATCGGCGTTGGAAAAAAATTTACCGTCACATTTTTCGGTTACGCGTCACATTTTTCCGTTACGCGCCATCTTTTTTGTATTCATGTCTATGTAAGGCCATAAAGAAGTTTCACTTCTTATGTGTGTACACTAGTACACGGACAGATTTTTTTTTTTTAAAATCAAATATTGAAATCAACTCAGAAGCCGATCCCAAACCTGTATTCAGGGTGTTGGTTATTATTTTACATGTTGTATATAATTCCCGTCTCACGATGTTTGTCCGTTATAAACTCAGAAACTAGCAACCTGATTTAATCTTTTTTGATAAGTATTCCTCATTTTTTTTTTAAACTGCAAATTCAATGTTATAGGACAGGAAATTACCACAGCAACGCGTGCCCGGGGCAGCTAGTAGTATAATAAAATCTGAATTTATGTTAGTGACTCGCCATACACAGCCAAAACAGCTTTAGGTGTACGGATTATGTATTATGAGTGTTTATAATAATGTATTGAAAATAAACTAAAAAAAACATGCAATGGAAGCATGCATACAGTATGCAAGCAAGCAAGAATACAGCAAGCAAACAAATAATTCGCGTTAGCTTCGGTTGCCCTTGTGAGCGGTCAAAAATTTAATCTAACCTAACCCAAGGTTTTCTTTACTAGGAAATAAAAATATTTACATGAAAATTAGACTTGCAACGGATAGTATATTCGGCCATAAGCCGAATACCGAATATTTGACGAAGTGCTTGGCCGAATAGCCCAATAGTATTTGGCCGGTGAGTGACACCAAAACTTGTATCGACGTGATTGTTTCGCGCTCATTTGTACACATGACCACACACAAAATGGGGCTTCCAGAACTGTTAATTTTATTCAAATAATTTTATTATTTTATAATCTTAGATTTCAAAGTCTGTTGAAGAAATAAGTACCTTTTACCGATTTTGATAGTATGATCTGCCGCCCTCTGCACCATTAAGTTGATTATGTACAGATAACAGCAGAGGCTTTAGACAACATGCATTTCGACAATCGCTCTCGCTATCGCTAAGTAAAAAATGTATGAGATTGACATAGGCAATCGATCACTTTTCGATTGCTTATGTCAATCCCATACATTTTTTGACTTAGCGATAGCGAGAGCGATTGTCGAAATGCATGTTGTCTAAAGCCTCAGATCAGACACCCAATATAGTAAAAAAAAAATATTTTAAACCTTTTTCGATAATCAGAGTTCAAAATCTATTTGACAGTTTGATCAGATCTGCCGTCGTCTGTATTTATGACTACCTACTTTGATGATTATAAGAGAAAATATGTCTACTAATATTATAAATGCAAAAGTAACTCTGTCTGTCTGTCTGTTAAGCTTTCATGCCTAAATCACTGAACTGATTTTGATTGTTTGGTACAAATATAGACTACAGTTTGCGAAAGTACATACATAGGCTCGATTGTAGGGGTTGAAAGTTTGTATAAATGTTCCATGAAACTTTGTTCCTTAATTTTCTACCTACATGAGGATGAAACCGGAACTGAAAGTTCTTATCTAAACAAACAAAAAGTTAAAAAAAAACTGTAACGCGACTAAATTTAACGGAAAAATGAAAGAAATTAAAACCTCCTCCTATTATTAAAAAATATTCAAATGTGATAATGGTATAATGTGATAAATGATCATAATAACAGGAATTTGAATAGTAAATTTATTACTACACAATGAAGAGTGAGTGCAGCATCACATACCTATAAGCAGTTGGTTGGTCACGGACGATATTTCGAGAAGCAAATATTATACAAGATTCCCCTGCACCTCCAGAGCGGCTTAATATTTAACATCGAGGATATCATTGGCTAGAAGAAACTGGACGTTAAAAAGGCATTAAACATTATTGCAAATAATTACAACAATCCACATAGAGTAGACGTAACAGTAATATTAACTTATTTGAGTGATTTATACCAACATAATAAAACTATAAAACTGATTTATTACCCAGAGGCTTTAGACAACATGCATTTCGACAATCGCTCTCGCTATCGCTAAGTAAAAAAATGTATGGGATTGACATAAGCAATCGAAAAGTGATCGATTGCTTATGTCAATCCCATACATTTTTTGACTTAGCGATAGCGAGAGCGATTGTCGAAATGCATGTTGTCTAAAGCCTCTGAAATTATTTAATAGATCTTTATTTTCAATTAAATAGCACCCTAAGTTGAGGTTTTAATTTCTTTCATTTTTCCGTTAAATTTAGTCGGGTTACAGTTTTTTTTTAACTTTTTGTTTGTTTAGATAAGAACTTTCAGTTCCGGTTTCATCCTCATGTAGGTAGAAAATTAAGGAACAAAGTTTCATGGAACATTTATACAAACTTTCAACCCCTACAATCGAGCCTATGTATGTACTTTCGCAAACTGTAGTCTATATTTGTACCAAACAATCAAAATCAGTTCAGTGATTTAGGCATGAAAGCTTAACAGACAGACAGACAGAGTTACTTTTGCATTTATAATATTAGTAGACATATTTTCTCTTATAATCATCAAAGTAGGTAGTCATAAATACAGACGACGGCAGATCTGATCAAACTGTCAAATAGATTTTGAACTCTGATTATCGAAAAAGGTTTAAAATATTTTTTTTTTACTATATTGGGTGTCTGATCTGAGGTTTTAGACAACATGCATTTCGACAATCGCTCTCGCTATCGCTAAGTCAAAAAATGTATGGGATTGACATAAGCAATCGAAAAGTGATCGATTGCTTATGTCAATCCCATACATTTTTTGACTTAGCGATAGCGAGAGCGATTGTCGAAATGCATCTTGTCTAAAGCCTCTGAAGTTATTTAATAGATCTTTATTTTCAATTAAATAGCACCCTAAGTTGAATTAAGACTTACTTCGTAATATTAATAGCTAATAGTCCATTAAACTTTTTTACTAGGTGGTAGACCCATATGTAGGGTCGTCTGGGTAGGTACCACCGCCTTTCTAATTTGTGCCGTGAAGAAGTTCGCTGTGTTTCGGATTGAAGGAAAAGGTAGCCAGTGTAATTACTGGGCATGGAACGCATATCATCTTAATCCCCAGGGTAGCAACGCACTTGCAGTGTTAAGTGATTTACTCTTAATATTGCAAGTGTCTATAGGCGACGGTAACCACTTAACACCAGGTGGGACGCAAGCTTGTTTGCCATCTTGTAGTATAAAAAAAAGTTAAATAAAATATTAGGCAGGTTCTTTGTCTTTAGATAATATAACTTTCCCTCTCCTTATTTACCTCCACCTTTTCATATCAACTATCATTACATTGACATGCAGCGCCGGTAGAAAATAAACACTTCTCATGTACCCTTTATAGTGAGTCAAGCGAAGATCGGACACCTAAATAGCAACGTTTTCTCCCCGAAGGGAAGAAAACGTATAATTAGTTTCCAGCGTAGCTTGACCCACTATACTCTTAAGGCTTGCCGGCTGAGGAGCCACGCTAGTCGCCTGGCGCAGCAAGGTGGATGGAGAATAGCGCGTGCGCGGGGAGGGGCACGGCGCGCGCAGGATGATTTTGAGACCGGTTTATCATGCTGTCTCACTTAAAATCCAAGAGGTTATCTCATGTACCCTTAATAGTAGGTCAAGCTACGCTGGAACCTAAATATACGTTTTCTACCCTTCGGGGGAAAACTTTGCTATTTATCAGACAACAAAAATCCATATTGTGTTAGTAACTTTAAATCTTAATTACTAATGTTAGTACTTAATAACTAAAAGCGAGCTAGTTAGCCTGCATAGATGCTCAACAAGTGGACAGTCCCCATTGTCGGCTATGGCCTATTTTAAGTTAAAATGTCTGTATGTGTTTTTTTTTAATTATTGTCTCTAAAGATGCTTTACGGATGATAAATTTAGTGATAACGTCATACATAAGCCGAACGCTTTGGCCGATCGTGCCTCTCTATCACTTGTTCCGCGCTCTCGTTTCACGCTCGGCTCAGGTGGAACGTGACAATGAGTCATACTTCATCGTGCATGCAGCCGGCGTTCATCGATTTATAAGACGGTATCACGTCAACAATACCGTTCCCACTCTCATTGTAGTAGGATTAATGTTATCGATAAAACTAAATCACATCACTAAAATTATGTCAACAACAAAGCCTTTTTAATTATGTTTATTTAAAGGTTAAAACGTGATACTCTTCAATATTTTATGCGATTGTGTGACTTGCAACAAGTAAAATTATATGTTTTGCTGCTTTTTGATAAAATCGAAATCATCGCAAAGCGTAAAATAGTTTGTCAATAACTCACCTGTGAAATGATAATTCCGGGACTTTCACTCCTCGTTTCGTTGTTCTTGACAAACAATAAATAGCTGCACAACACATTATTATTATTTTTTAATTTAAATAAACTTAAACAACTGAGATTGCTAGGTAAAATAAAATAAAATTGCTCAATACTGAAATGTTGTGATCCAAGTACCGTGTCGCGACATGGCACGTTTCACATGATAGAGCGTCGTTGTCAAACCTACATTCACTGTTTCTTTACTCTTATCAGTGTAACATAAGACAGACAGAGATATAAGATATTTGACATATACACCTATGAAGAGCGGCAACGTCATATGGCGCCGTCTATTATAATCATTGGTCTGAGGTATGGAGATTAATTTCTTCGCTTGATTTGAAATAAAAATTTGCTAGTTGACATTTGACAAACTGTGGTGACATTTTGGTGACATTCATGTCATGGCAAATCAATCAATTCAAACGAAATTTTTGTGTGATGCCAACCGATCAAGTGGAATAATTTGTCTGATCTTGAATAATAAATCGTGAACAATTGTTAATAAATAACGCGCATAAATTTCTCGCTTTTGGTCGGTTTATAAGTGAAAAAGTTCTGTTCAAGTGTTGTGTGGCCGAGACCATATTGTCGGGACGCATACGGTATTGGAGTTGTATTGACTTTATTTACCTTTTATCATACGTGCTTATCGTAAAACTACCTGTGCACTGTGATTTCACCGCAATATTGGAATTTTGGAGTACCAAACATCCTTAGGTGAGCTGAATATTATCTTTATAAGTCAGGGTTTTTTTTTAACAAGGAAGGTATTTCTAGTTAGTATAGTTAAATAAAAATAAACCACTTAAACGAACTTAAATAATACACATTAACATATAAATATGATATCAACGTCTTTAATAAAAAGGGTAAAATTAAACCAAACATTAATTTTCCTTAGCATACTCAAGGAAAATAAACCTTAATAACTAAGTACTTAAATTAAAATGATTATAATTGCCTCCAATTTGACTTTCCGCAGGTACGGAAAATAAATTTAGTTGGTCGCAGGATATTTGCAATGTTTACCTATACTTAATTTAATTTAATTTCAATAACAATTTTACTAACATCATTTGTTAGGTACTTTTGTGAGACTTTATTAGTATGCATATATATCATGTAACCTATCTAAGGTCTATAGATGAAATATGAGATGAAGGAACTAAGGACTTTGTCCTTTTTTAGAAGTCGTAACAAAGGATGCTGGAGTATTTTATAATCAGGTATTTGTAACAATACTAAAATAGTAGAGAACTTGTAGATTTATAAATTAAACATAAATATAATAACACATGTATTCCCTAAAGGGGTTAAGCGGAACTTTAGGTAACATTTGGTGACGCAAAGCCACATCTGGCAGTATGGTGCAAACAGTAGCCCAAAAAAGCACATAAAAATAATATGCAAAGCTGGGATAAAAATAAATAATAATAAACATATTTAATATAAAAAAATATGTTTATTAACTCTCTCTGAAAACTAAACATAACTCTCTCTTTCTATCTTTACTAACTTATATTTCCTCTCAACTTCCGCTCGCCACACCCTCTCAATTTCTGTGACACTCTCCTCAGCTTACTCCCCAAGTCAAGTGTGCGTAAAGAAGTTTTACTTCAAAATATTTCTATCCCAAGACAGGCATTGAATCTCCAACTTTTGACTGTCAGACAATTTATTTTGAAACTGAGCTATCCCAGGACTTCAAATTAATTAAAAATTTAAGACAGTATTGTTATTGTACTTTTGAATATTTGTTGTGCACTGAAACTATGTCAAGAAGAAAAGTTTAATAAAAATATTACTATTTTACAATGAAAAGATATTAAAATTACTTTTAATAATAATTCAATTGCCTCATAAATAAAGCAGCTAAGATTTTTTAATCTATGCAATTACATACCTCAGATTTCAAATAAAGTAACAATAGAATAGATAACACACATGACAAATACATTTAAAATATTAGATTTCAAAACTATGTCAACATTTTTTATTTACTATCTATGTGAGTCATTGTGTTGTGTGTTGTTTGTAAAAGTATATGCAATTCCCTTTATAAGTGGTCTAAATTTTCTTTGAAAGCAGTTAGTCATCATGGGTGGCTGTCTACATTATTCCTTTGTACTGGTTTTAGGAAGTAAATAATCTGCCATTGTGTTTTTATTTCTAAAAATGTTTTGGATTGTTTACATAAAAAAAAATACTTTCTCTCATTTAAAAAAATATGAACCTTTGCTTTTCAAGAAACATATGAAATATTTCTTCTGTTATGAAAATGTTTTTTCTTTCACATTTATTTTGTTAAATTCTACTGAGTTAAATTTGACACAAGAGCTTATAATAGTTTAGCTATTTTAATCTTTATTGACATAAACTTTGGAAATAATTCTAGTAACTTGTTTTATGGATATCAGAAAACAGACAAACACACAAAAAATTTAAATACACATTTAGGTTTTGGACTATTTGGACACATTCAGGACTGACAATTGGCAGATGGGAATTTACCACTTCATAGACATAGACATAATATGTTTCTATGCAAGATGCAAGTGATAGTCCATTATTTATATGGACAGTAGGCCTTAGTAAAAAAATCGGGAGTGGTCTACCCTTGACTTTCTCGTATACCAAAATGACTCAAAAGTTGATAGAAACCTTATATTTTCATGTCATACATGCATGTTAAATTTTGGTCACCCATCCGAGTACCGACCATCACTTGGTTGCTTAACTTTCGTGATTGACGACTCAAAAGTTGATAAAAACCTTATATTTTGATGTAATACAACCTTATATTTTGAAGTTATAAATAAATATAAGTTAAAGCATACTCGAGTTATCGTGCTAACGCACAGACACACACACACACAGACATAATTCCAAAAACAATATTTTTGCACTCAGTGAGGTCCAAAACATGTAAATCCGTTAAAATCTCGAGATCCAAGTTTTTGATGACTACAAGATTTCCTCTATACTATAGTCAATAGTCAATATCTTTATCGCATTCCATGTTGTACATTTTAAAAAATTACTATGTATACAAGAAAGTAAAAAAGGCAGCTAGTCAGAATTTTCTTAGAACAATTGATTTATTTTTAACAGAAAACACCATTCATGCGTAGCCTCCTTATTGCACTGTCTTTTTGCGTCATATAATGTGACGTATGAACTTGTAATCTTATCTGCCCGATTATGTGATAATAAGTTTCTGTCCTTAACAATCAGTTGTGTGTTTCTGTTTGAATATTTAACAGATTGTCAATTTTATAGTTTATTTCCTATTTATGTGTCACATATTTGTTAAGAGAAATTTAGAAGATTAAAATTATTTTATCTCCTCTCCAGCACCAAAAGCCGTCTTTTGCTTCGTAAAATCTCGAAGGAAAAACGCTTTTACCTGCGACCTTTGAACAAGACTGTAACATTCAATCTAAACTATTTTAGTAATGATACTTTTAATTTTCAATAATTATTTTTAAGATAATAAACATGTATTAAAGTATCGTCTTTTTTTCCACCTAAAATAATTTTCTTGCTGGAAAGGTGAAAAGTTGACACGTAAGTTCCTTTAGAGGTCTAGGGGTGCACTAAGAAAGGATTTTTCTAAATTCAACCCCTAAGGGGGTAAAATGGGGGTGAAAGTTTGTATGGAAATCTGACATTTTTAACGTAAAACCCATAAAAATTGCTGCATGGCCTTTCAGTTACAAAATTAAGTAAGAGGTATTTAGGATTTTTGGAAATTCAATCCCTAAGGGGGTAAAATAAGGGATGGAAGTTTGTATGGAAATCCCTCATTTTTAAAGGAAAATCCATCAAAATTGTATATGGCGCTTGGGTCAAAATAAATGATAAGAATATTTTAATGCTGCCCGAAGTAACTATTCTACGCGGAAGAAGTCGCGGGAAAGCTAGTACTTATCTTATATAATAAAATTCTCGTGCCACAAATTTAGTTAGCATACTCCTCCGAAACGGCTGAAATTCATATTGTGACTGCGTATTTTCACGATTCTAAAAAAGCTACCTAATATATGGGACCAAATGGCAACTATTTCAAATCGAATAAAAAAAGAATTACTTAATCGGATCAGAAATCTCGGTGTAATGGTGTACATACATTAAAAATTGAGAACCGCCTCCTTTTTGAAGTCGGTTAAAAATTTAATTAAGTAGGTAATATACACATGGAAACCTGTAAGATTTCTCACAAAACCTCTTTGTTTACATAAAGCTAATACAGAAATTGTAATTAGAGATTAATTTACTCAGTCCCTTGAAGTCATTGTTTGTTCTTGATCGTTATACAAACTTTGATGCGGCCTTCAAACTAAGTGATATAAGGCTTCGCAATTGACTTTAGGATGTAGTCGTAAACATAGGCTTTAGTCACTTAAGTAAACAGCAGGCTATTCTTAATTAAGGGGATGATAAGTAACTTGCAATTTTACCGATTTTCGAACGAATATCACGAGTTAACAATAACAGCGTAAATATTAATAAAATACAAGCACAAACAGTGAAACTAGACTTAATAAACTACAAATCAGTATGAATACATTTCAAAGTTTATATGTTTTATTGAATTAAAAAAAAAACTTGAAAATAACATTGAATTTTGTATCGAATTTTATTTGGCACGATTTAAATGGTTTTAATTATTTCTTTTTTAAGATACACACTAACAACACTCACAAAAAACTCTGTAAACTTATAAATTTGGGAAATAAAAGGCTTTATTATTATTATTATTAAATGTTTGAAACTAGCTGACCCACCACACGTTGTGGATAATTTACAAAAAAAAAAACTTAAATTAAATTAAACATAATTCAATCCCACTCATATGTGGTTACATTTGTATTGAGAATTTCTATGTGTCTTCGTTGCATAGCAAAAGATTTTTTGTGTTACTTATCAATATATTTTCGTTTTGTAATAATTTCAATATTTTTTTTAATTACATATATCTATTTTTCTGCGCAATTTTCTTTCTCGTAAGAACCTTCTTCAAAGTATTTGTTATGGCGTAACCCAGGGAAACAGTGATTCATATATTAGTGTTTTTCAATCTTTGAGAATATGCGACCCCTTTACAGGTTGAACAATTTTAGCGACCCCCTTAGGCAATAGACAGACAAAAAGTGAGTCTCTATTTTTAATACTCGAAAAAATACACAAAACATCGGCTGCGTTAACTACTACGCCACCGAGGCACTGTTTTCGCTGTCGAAATTTGTCAGTGCTTGGTGCTTTTTATGGTAAACATTATTTCATCAAATCTTTGAAATTGGCACTTCTAAGATCCGAACGAAATATTTTTGTAAATATTTGACGCCCAGTTAAGATGAAACTACCTTAGATTATGGAATAACTTTTGCGTTTACAAACGCGTAAATATTTTTTTAATACTAGAAAAAATACACTGAAAAAAAAGTATTAAAACAAACATGTAAGTACATCCTTCTCCCTGAAACTTTGATTTGTATTGTAGTATAAAACCTCCCTGTTCCTTTCCCGGTGACTCCCCGAGTAAGGTTCACGACCCGCCTAAAGGCGACCCACAGATTGAAAAACACTGATTTATATACTTAGATAGATTAAATAGAAAACAAAAGACAAAAAAAAATCTGTCATGATTCTTCCTCCCTTCACAACAGCCATTATAATTCGACTCACTGCTGGGACACAAGGCTTCTCCTTGTCATCGAAGGAGGTTTAAGCAGTAGTCCACGCTTGCCCAATGCGGATTGGCGGACGGAGTATAAGGTGATCAATACCCCTTTGCTGATTCATTAGTCGCCTTCTACGACACTCATTGGAGGATATGGGGTGATGCTATTTTACTCTGCCGACATCACGCGGCCATCTTCCTCCCTTGTGTGGCTTTATTTAAACAAATGTTATCTAAGACTGCTCAACCCGGTTTGGGATTATTAGCTTGATTTCATGTATGTATGACTTCTTAATTCCGCGGTACGTTCTAATTGTTCCTCTCTAAGATCGATAGTTGCACAACCGCCGTGAACGCAATCCTATTGTGGCGAGCATAATGGCAGGAAGTGTGTGAAAATGTTTTTTGACTATTATAGGAGGTTGAGAGGCACCGTGCAGACTGTAAAAGTTTAATCCGCTGTATATGTCTTGGGCCGATCGAAAAACTCGACCATTGGTCGTGTAACCGATTTTATAAAATAATAGTTTAAAAAACCTAAAAAAACACGCTTTTATGTGAAAAGTGAAAAATAACTAAAAAGTGAAAAATAACTTTTTAGTATAGAAACTAAATGATGAACGAAAAGTATAATTGCTATTTAGAGAAAATCGTGGGGGCTCAATTACATTAGTTCTTGAAAATATTTGTTCGGTACAATTAAATTGAGCTCCCCACGCTTTTCTCTAATTTAACTTGACGGAAATTTAAATATATCTTCCAATTCCACCCCCTTCCTTTTAAGGACGCGTGTTTACGGCGTCACCGACAAACTGTGGCTACCATTCCAACGCGAACTAAGAAATTTAGCCATTGATGCCTATGTCTCAAAATCAAGAAAGGGAATTCACTGCCAGCACACCTTCCCTCCTTCCTGCAATCCTTGGTCATTCAAAAGAGGCGTGAAAAAGCACCTTGCAAGAGTAAAACGAGGGTGACTAGAGCCGCGCTTCTCTCGCTGCTATCTTCACATTTGGACTCCACTTCTGCTGACCATCAGATCGTTGGACTCGTTTGCTATCTAGACCTTTTTTTGTAAAAAAAATAGCCTTTAGGAAGGTGTGCTGTATTTGCTAATCACGTATCGGAAAAGACCTTTTTTTATCGGAGTGTAATCCGCTTACGGGCGATACCCTAAACCGCTGGCTAGTGGACCAGCGGACCGTTGGCTAGACGTGGGCCTGTGCAGGGGTCGCCCAGCGCCTGACACGGCACTGGGAATACCTGTTAAACCACTCCGGTTTCCCCCATGCCCTTACTGGAGACGACCCGGCGTTTGCCGAAGCATTTCACCGAGATCGGAAAAGACCTCTCAAATGTCTCCATTCCATCTGATGATAAAGCGCCACATAAGCAACCTTCGCTTTAAACCTGCAAGGTGCTTCTTCACGACTCTTTTGAATGACCCAGGATTGTAAAGCGGAAAGACATAACAGGAGCATAGGTTTTAATTTTCTCGTAGTTTCTGCATCCACTTTATTTTATGGTGTCCACTGCTCTGGATATAAGTGAGATGTACAGTCAGCATCGGAAGTAGATTAACACTTTAGCACCATCGCACAGCAACGCGAGCGCTTGTGCAGTGAGCCCTCGCCCACGCACGGTGACTAACGATACTGTTTCGTTAACGCGCAGCAGCATTGCTTCTGATGCGGTTAGTCGCATCTGCAATGCGCTACAGAAGCGATGCCAACGCGCTACGGCATCGCGACTGTACCGATGCAAACGCCGATATGCATTGTCTCATCACTGTATTTCTGCGTGTCGACTTTGGTTTTACAATGGAAAGCATTTTACAAAATTTACTATAACAACTTCAGAATTTATGCTTGTAGTTTTTTTAGTATTTTAAACGTTGTTACATAATATCCACCAAGTAATCTCTCCTTATTTAATAGGTGCATCCAATATTGACGCTGCTTTCGTTACCCACGCTTGGGCTGCTTATGTAAAAGCAGCACCAAAGACAACGTTACTAATGTTGACTCACCGGAGTCCATCTTGAAACTCTAGCGATCGCAGGCATTTTTGTGCCGTTACTGAATCGCGTTTGCATCGCGATAGACTCGACAGTATCGCGTTTGTATCGCGATAGAAGCGCGACAGTATCGCGTTTGCATAGCGAGCGACCACATCGCGACTGTATCGATGCGAACAGCGAGGGACATAATTGTCGCCATTTTTTATGAGTGATTATTATGATAAGGTACTAAATTGTTAATCTACAGCTGATGCTGACCGTACAAACGGACAAACAATGCAGATTCAGCGGCGAGCCTACACAAAGGCAGGACGTTGCTCGATGAATGTTTAATGTAATCTTTTCTATCGTATATAGGTGTCTGACGCCGATGAAGATAAATCGGGCGAGACATAGAGGTGTGACTTTATGTATGTATGTTAATAATTTAGAATATATTACATGTAGTTTTTTTTAACTTTGTTACCAACCTGTCACCTACATATAGCGGCTTCAAGCCCAAAAAGTCACTAACCTTCAGTGAATCGACAAACACGCTCTGGACCTTAGCTTGGGCCATAATAATAGTACCTCTATAATTACGTACATTCTTAAATTATAACAAGGCACTATAAAATTAGTGCCTTATATCTACCTTTTATCTTCCTTTTATACACCATATTTATTTACGAAAACGTGTCTCATTCCCGGACCAAACTGACAGTGTTGGACCATGGACACAACGTTACAAAATTATTATAAGTCTAGTTTCATTAGTATATTTTTCCATAATTTACACTCTTACTGTTGTTAATTCGAGATGTTCCTTTAAAAATTGCATGTTACCCCATATCGTCGCCTTAAGGCCACCAAATAATATAATAATAATATATTTTCACGCTCACACCAAGTATCTTTAAATTAAGTATCATTAAGAACTTGTGATAAAGATACTACATAACGGACAAATTTAATGTAAGTGCATAATAGTATAGATATTTTTATAAATAAACTTAAATCAACAACCATGACTCGTGAAAAAAGGATCGTGTTCATCACACAAACATTTGCTCCTACCAGGACTCGAACCCCGACCGGTTGATGTGTAGGCACGGTTATTGACCACTCCACCGCGACGACGGCATTAAGTGTACATTTATTCAATACTACATTATAATATAGATCAGTGTTATGCTGAGTTAGATCCTTTTAAGATATGTTTTACTTTCTCGCATACGTAGTATAGAGGAAGTCTTGTAATTGTAAAAAAAATCGACCTGAGTCCAAAAATATTTTTTTTTGGAATTATGTCTGTGTGTCTATGTGTCTGTGCGTTAGCACGATAACTCGAGTATGCTTTAACTTATTGCAACCAAATTTAACATACATGTATAACATCAAAATATAAGGTTTCTATCAACTTTTGAGTCGTCGATCACGAAAGTTAAGCAACCAAGTGCGTGGTCGGTACTCGGATGGGTGACCAAAATTAAACTTGCATGTATGATGGGTGACCAAAATTTAACATGCATTTAGACATCAAAATATAAGGTTTCTATCAACTTTTGAGTCGTTTCCGGTGTACGAGAAAGTCAAGGGGAGACCACTCCAGATTTTTTGAATAATATGTTATGTTGCTCTGCTTTGTTTCATACTTCGTTTTCCTTCAAACCAGTTCATCGGGCGTAGGGTTCGCAACTATAATAGGATCAGAATTGCGGCACAATTCTCGATCTGAAAGAATTTGTCGTCAACTGAGCGAGTAAGGTCAGTGCTCTCCGCAAAAAATTCTGCGGCCACCGCTACTTGTTGTGACGACACAAATTAAAGAGACCATAGAATGAAAGCATTTGTATGTAAACATGATAAGGCTTTATCGCCCCAAAATTGATAATTCCTTGTATGTTTTTTTATGTTATTTGGTTGTTTGACAAGCATGCGGCAAGCGTGATTCATCCCTTATGTATTTTGGTTTTTTAAATTAAAATTTTTAAAGAATCGTTTTAATTTCTTTTTGATACACCAGCAGAAATGTTGTATATCAAACATTAAACTCATAATAATTGTGTGTGCGTCAAAATATCACCACTTTCAGTTCATAAAATTCTGTCAGTAATAATTCATGGAATTTTATACATAAGTATCTACTTCTTTCATCATAACAGCCTTTGTAATTCGACCCACTGCTGGGACACAAGGCCTCTCCTTGTCATCGAAAGAAGTTTAGGCAGTAGTCCACCACGCTTGCCCAATGATTGCCGGATTGGTGACGGAGTATAAGGTGATCAATACCCCTTTGCTGTTCCATTAGTCGCCTTCTACGACAGCCTTTGGAGGATATGGGGTGATGCTATTCTACTCTGCCGGCATTACACGACTGTGTGATGCCGGCAGACATCATCCATCACTGCTTTACTCTCTGATCTCTCTAATTTGCTAACATTAATATGATCTGACACAAAAGACAAGATGAAGATCTAAAACAATATCAACTGCATTTAGTGATGTGATTACTTCGATATCGATAAATGTTTCGATATCGCTATTTGACAAATCGGTTCGATGCCAATATTTTCCACTTTCTCATTAAAGAAAACTTTATTCTATGTTCATGTTGGTTGAATATTACTTAGGTCTGGTGGGAGAGATATTGCTTGTAATGCTGGGGCCGCACTTGCGCCTATCGTCACGAAGCTTCGTGCTAGGACACGATACACGCAGATGTGACCGGCCGTTATCGGCTATCGTCACGAATATTCGGGTTGCTTGTGCGCTATCGGCCGGGAGGCGGTACGTCAGGGTTTTAGCGCGCTAACCTATCGCGCTGCGTGGTCAGACATGCGTTGTTCATTTCGAAGGCGGTTCTCCATTAGTTCAGACGCGTACGGGTGACTAAGTATACGATACAGCTGAGTTATTTTTTATAATAAATGCACTACGTAATTATTAGCACACAATTTAAAAGTAAAGAAAGTGATTATGCATAGTTAAACGCAAAGAAGGATAATAATACTACGCAATTTACACGTCTGGAAATGATTTCGGCCATCTTGGATTATTGCACGATAGTTCGTGTAAATAAAGAAATGCCACATGCTTTATCGCGATAACTTTGCTCGGGCCGCACTTGCGTGTATCGTACGAAGTATCGCCACGCATTACTTCGGGACGATAGGCGCAAGTGCGGCCCCAGCATGAGACAGGTACAGCGGATTAGTGGTGCGTTTTTCTTATTTGTATAAAAATATTAAAGTACAATGTAATAGAAATAATAGAACTAATAATACGTGAATTTGTAAAGGCCTGTCTCAGGATTTCTGTGAGGCTCTCTTTCATATCTTCAGGTGAAAAGAAAGCCAAACCTTTATTCGTGTTAGAAAAAATAAAAAAGAATCGATATTTTGAGTTCGATGTCCCATCCCCAACTGCAGCACATTCCTCGTTGCTTTTAGAACCAAACAAGCAATCCATAACCCAATTTAAACTTTAATCCTAACAGAATAATTATTAACTTAGCTTGATGCAAGCGAAATTGGCTTACCAGCATTACAAACTTTGCTGTACAGCTCTGCACGTTATTTTCAAGGTCTTAAAGTTGAGAATTAGGTGGATTAAATGGCTAATTTGAAAAGGTTAAACCCTTTGGAACAACGCCAGATCTGAGTCACAGTGTCCCAAATGAAAATACGAAGGGGTTTTTGCTTTTGTCCGTTTGCAAGTTAATGTTTCTATTGATAGATTTAATTGTCTTGGAGGGAATCTCTTGGCTTTCATCTCACCTAATCGTAAGTGGCGATAATGCCGAAGCTGTAATCGAGCTTCACTCGAACCCTCAATCACAGAGGGACTGTGTATATTACACTGACTGTCGGAACCCAATAATGCAGTTAACACAGTTATGGCGGCAGACGTTGATAAAATGGTAGCTAGCCGGGTAGACTTCAAACAAAACCCACCACCAATTGATAAAATATCATAGCCTTGAACGCTCCATAGGTGCGAAGCACATCGGGCGTCGGGCGCGGACATCATTCTGTTTCATTCAAATACCGTACCAAGCACACGGCAATAAGATCCCTAGTTGAACAAATTTAATGCTGAAATGGCGTGCTATAGCGCGTCCGAGATGTGGCTCAGGCTGTCTGGACAAATCTTCAAAATAGCTTACATTTAAGTAGGTCAATAGGGCATTTTATGTGACGGCTAACCACCCTTACTTCAGAAGAGGTGACGCTACAGAATCTTAGATAATCGATCGAAACCGTGTCCAGCCAGCTTGAAAAACCACTTTTCGCTGGTCTCTCAATCTCGGTAACGGAAGTGGTTTTGAAGACTTTTTGCATATCAACGGGCGTCACATAAATTTGTGACGGGCATCGAGCTAAAAGTTTTGTGATACGTACAGCGGTTTATTAGAAAAATGCAAAAATCTGTGTCCAGCCAGCTTGAATTTACGTATAAAACTTCTGGCTGGCACTTCTGAATCTCGATAACGGGAGCGTTTTCGAATATGGTTCCTTTTACTAACAAAATGTGACGCAAGTTGTGACGGTAATAACGTTTGATTTATGGCGTCACGTGTAATGGTTTACGAGAAATCAATTAAAAACTGGTGTCCAGCCAGCTTGAAGTTCAAGCTGGCTGGACACATGTATCTCCGCTGCCTGATGGTCTACGTCCTTCGAAATATGTTCAAGTTTTTGTGACGGGGACGATAATGATAATCTGAAGTTGTGACGGAGAAAGTTTACGTAGTTTCAAAGATATTAATCATATAATTTTTTCCATACAAACATCTATTAATAATGTTAGGTGACCATAATTTTACACAAATAAAGGATTTCTTTTTAATCGACTTATCGGCCGGTTGTGGCCACACCTGCATTGTATTTGATTTTTTCCGTGAGAATAGGTTTTCCCGCAGTAAAAAAAAATTAAATAAAAAAAACCGCCTTCAAAACTAAAAACGGGAGAAATAAAAGTTTTGTTTATAAAAATCTAAATGTTTTTAGAGGTCGGTCCCGAATACAAGTGACAACGTTTATAACAAATATTGAGGTTGGCACCGACCTCAAAAAAATTAGATTTTTATAAACAATATTTTTATTTTTCCCGTTTTTAGTTTTGAAGGCGGTTTTTTTCTGCTTTTTAGTGTTTTAAGTATAGAAATTTTCAGGAAACTACTTCAAGATGTTTTAGACACACATGTGATAAAATTATGATATCATCAATGTCAATTAAATAGGCATTATTAGGGATAACTCAAAAACTATTTGTCAGATGTCGATAAAATTTAAATGGGACCCCATGACAAGCACTAGCTTCCATAGGTCAAAAGAATCTTCAAAATCGGTCCACTCAGTAACGAGTTATGAGGTAAGAAACACTAAAAAAAAACATACAGTCGAATTAATAACCTCCTCCTTTTTTGAATTCGGTTAAAAAAGCGTAAATAAGTGTTAATTCAAAATAATAATTGACTACCAGCGCTGCCTAAAAAGAGCCCCCACTTATTATTTTGTGTTACTTTTTGCCCATCATTAGTTTTTACGAGTTGAATAGTCAGATTGTCAGAATAGTTTTCTTTCCTAATTAAGTCCACCATTTGTATATCTACTGGTAAGAATTTCGAAATAAGTCTCCTTTTTTGGTGGTAGAGGAGGGTGGGGGGAAGGAAGGGAGGGGGTTGGGAGTCGCCCCTCGTAAATTTCGAATGCCGGAAATGCTTACTTTTTTTTATAAAAAATTAACCTCAAAATATATGAAAAAACCCTAACCTACCTATCACCCAGCCATGTAGGTGCATAAAACACTAGACACGAAAACTCGAAAGCAACCAACGGAATGACGCAATTTAACGCTGTCAGAAATGTCAAAACTATTATCAAAATAGTGGATTGGCGTTTCGTTTCACGCGTTTTAGTACTTCAAAAGTTTTAAAATCTTATCATAACCTAAAAAAGTATAGAAATTACGTTTTGTTTCACGCAATCACAATACAATAAATACGAATTTTAAAAATTAATTAAAAATATTTAAAGGCAACTCCGGTAGCCGAAATTGTTTTAGGGTGATCTTACGGAGCTTCCTTGAGCCCCCTACACATTCAGTTTCCTCAGATTCAGGCGACTCGTTTCGAAGTCCGACCCTATCTACTTACTCTCCCATTAGGGGCCAGGCTTCCAAGTGAAAGCTTTCGAAATGCAACTGGGGTATTCGCTAGCATGAAGATTTGTACCCACATCTACTATTTTTTGTGCAATAAAGAATAAATAAGGTATGCACCTACCTAATTAAAATAAATGCTTTACCGTCGTTAATTTGTTTTCTTTTTTCCCACCTCAATAAGAAAATATTAACTATCATTTTTTTGAGAAATCTCAGAGTAAGTACCTAGTCGTAGGGCGCGCCATAATCGGTATAGCATGCGGGTGATGAAAGAGTCTGATTCAGAGGAAGAGAACATAATTATGATTCGAACAGTTGTCCTAGTAGTACCAACTTTAAGCAACAGATGGCGACACCAACATCAACTACCTACCTATTGAACCCAAGTCGGTCTGCGGCAGCGTATGAGCACGTTCAGAAATTGTTCAGTATCTTTTCGTGACCAAGATATTTCCTAAAAAATATTTTTACAGTAAAATATAACTAAATATACTTAAAATATTTTTGACTCTCTTTGCCGGAAAGTATTTAATTTTCATAGAATTTTTAGAAGAAAAAAGAAACCATTGTATCCTGTGTTGCTATAGCATTATTTATGCAATAGCATTAATTATTTATGCTTACCATGAAAAACACCAATACTTACCCACTAAAAAGAGTAGTTATCTGCACGTAAATAATCAATAACGCAAAAAATTACCCCCTTTCAACACCTCTACGCTTTTGTCTTCTATCGATTAAAATATGTAGGTTAGTAGGTAGGTATTAATATCACCAACACACGTATTTTCGTTCAATAAAGCCTTAAAATAATATACTTGTTTCTACATAAAACCTACAATATTGGTAACCCTAATGCAGTGTTTGTATGAAAATAATTTAATGATCAATATCTTTGAAACTACGTAAACTTTCTCCGTCACAACTTCAGATTATCATTATCGTCCCCGTCACAAAAACTTGAACATATTTCGAAGGCCGTAGACCATCAGGCAGCGGAGATACATGTGTCCAGCCAGCTTGAACTTCAAGCTGGCTGGACACCAGTTTTTAATTGATTTCTCGTAAACCATTACACGTGACGCCATAAATCAAACGTTATTACCGTCACAACTTGCGTCACATTTTGTTAGTAAAAGGAACCATATTCGAAAACGCTCCCGTTATCGAGATTCAGAAGTGCCAGCCAGAAGTTTTATACGTAAATTCAAGCTGGCTGGACACAGATTTTTGCATTTTTCTAATAAACCGCTGTACGTATCACAAAACTTTTAGCTCGATGCCCGTCACAAATTTATGTGACGCCCGTTGATATGCAAAAAGTCTTCAAAACCACTTCCGTTACCGAGATTGAGAGACCAGCGAAAAGTGGTTTTTCAAGCTGGCTGGACACGGTTTCGATAGATTATCTAAGATTCTGTAGCGTCACCTCTTCTGAAGTAAGGGTGGTTAGCCGTCACATAAAATGCCCTATTGACCTACTTAAATGTAAGCTATTTTGAAGATTTGTCCAGACAGCCTGAGCCACATCGTCCGAGGGCCGTTGAATTTGTTCAATTAATGACCTTATTACATTGTGCTTGGTACGGTATTTGAATGATGTCCGCGCCGCGTCCTTGCCCGACGCCCGGGATGTGGACGGGACGTGTTCCAGCCAAGTGGTTGTCAAAAATATTATTACGTGCTTTTTATATGAATGTGAAAACATATGTCCCGTGTCCGAGCCGGCGATGGAGCTTCATAGAACGAGCGTCGCTTGTCACCGCTCTTCGTCCCGGGCACGGACGAAGTGGATGTATGTGGATAGGCCATAATTAGTCGACTTAATTGAATATTTTTCAGTTTATTTCTCTTACATACACATAGTCTAAATTATACATATAACGTGTCTTTGAGTGCCTTACAGCAAAGGTTTCCTACAACTCTGTCCACTGTGTCCTGTCGAGAGCCAGTCTCATCCAAAACAGAGCTAATGTAACTCTCATTTGATCTCATGAAAGGCGAACCACCAGTTAAACCAAGCACAAATATGCCTTCATGGGGATTGCGCCCTGGAGGATCTAATTCTGGTGCATGAGATACTAGAAAACAGACGCAAAACTAAAAAAAAAACTATTCTAAAGCAATTGAGTCTATACTGAAATTATTTATCCGTAGACTTCAATGCTCCCATTTGATGTTCACGGATGATTAGATGTCCTGGTTAGATCGTCTTGCTCTATTAAACGTTGATTATTTTATGGGATGGCACAGGACATTATGACTCCTTTGTGCGCTTAGAGTGGCCGCATATCTGACCGACGATCCGCTGCATATCGTCGGACACGTAACCCCAGAGAAGATTAAGGCCTTATCCTGAACGGGGCGGTGCGTTTTCGATTCTTTAATGAATTCTTCTGGTCTGCTGAATGAGTCAATTGTTCGGACTTATACCAGCTGCTGCTTTCCGCCATTGTATCTCGCGACGTCAAATCCATCTTGATGTCTGATTGCCCACAACCATGTCTTTTTCGCGCAATTTTCTACCGTGGACCACAAGGCTGTGGAACCAATTTTCGCCAGCAGAATTCGAACCGATACGACCTACATTTTCAAAAAAAGAGCGTATTTCTTCCTTAATAGAAAGGCCCGCAACGCATTTCCGATTCCCCTAGTGTTGCAGATGTGGCGGCGGTGATCGCTTACCATCATGTGAACCGTCTACTCGTTTGTCCATAAAAAAATGCGATTCTTTACATCTCGCGTAGAAAAAAATAAAACTGACCCAACGAGGGGCCGCTCCGTTGGCTGTTGGCATGCATTCGTCAAGTGACGCGCCGTGGGCAGTGAATCTTACCGAGTGCATGTAATTAAATGAGATCTTGCTTACGTTTCGGTACAGAGTACGACGATTCGCTCGTTCTAACACTCCCGCCCAATCCCAAACCGAAACACCACCGCACCCTAGTTCGCCTACTTGATTTAAATCTAGAGATGCCGGGATTGATTCCCAGAAGAGTATAAATATATGCGCGGTTTGCTTGGTGGTAGCTAGCCTTGAAAACGTCCTCCCATTTTTAAGGATAGCTACCACCACCTTCTCGAAGTTAGTAGCAGTAACAAAATGTGTCCCGACAGATAATATTAATATACCACTGAGGGACTAGTAGTTGAGGGTTTCGGTTGAAGCTTTCATCTTCGGCCTTATATAACTATTATCAGGTTCAGGTGAGATGAAAATCAAGAATTTCACTGTTAGATATTAAAATAATATAGCGGCAAAGAGCGCAAATCTCCTAAAAAGAAAGAAAGCAAAACCATTTATTGACCAGCACAAAGACAACACAGATAACAAACTGTAGCGGCTACGTCACAGCGCTACATAGACAGTATCGAGTAACCGAGAAATGGTTGATCAGCTAAAAGTACAAATGTAAACACGGAGCCAAGATACGACACAGAAACGTCACAATACGTAATGCAAGCCTGAATCGCGCTTACGAAGTTACCGAGGGACATCAGTATGTATACAACTTCCAACGAAGTGCAGTTGGGCCGCGGTCCCCGAGCGAATACCTAGCTCGGAGGAAGATTTCCCTTTTCGCTGAAGATGTGGAGAGCCCAGTCACATTCCTACAAAACAAACAATCGTAGCCTGTCAACGTAATTAACATACATACTCTTACACTCACAATTCCAAAAGGTGTTGAGCAGAGTTTTTGGTAACATTTGGATACACAAAAAGGTCATGGAGAAGCATCAAACCCAGAAGCAACTAAAACCAACAAAAGCCAACATCCAAGACAGACGTTACATTTATAAAACATCTCAGCTAGTTGGGTAAACGTAATCATAACTGTATTCAATCACGTTTTCCCTGTCCTCGGCTCTCCTAGGACCATGTTTAATTAGTTCCTGTGATTAACGGGCACAGCTATTAATAGTAAAACAGTTAGGGTATCTGCCAACGAGGCACTTAAGTACGTGGAGAAGTTTTGCCCACTGTAAATATGCGATGTGCTATGTGGCCTAGTGCATGTCTGCTCATTTTTCGTAAGTACAGCTTGTATATGTCAGGTTAAGGCCAATCGTTGCACTGGGCAGATCAAATATTCTATATAAAAAAAAAACTAAGTTGGCACTAAGGAACTTAATATATCCTAAAACTACACATAAATAGTCTAAATCGATTACGTGATCGGATACTCTCCGAATGGAATGAGAATTAGTAATTAAGGTACAAAGTCGTCTGCAGCCAGCCGTGCCAATACTTTTACGCTCTGATAAACGCAGAGATGTCGCGACTTTTTTGTCCATAAAACATGCCGTTCCCACGCATAACAGAGGACAGAATCGTATTTATAACGGTTGGAAGAAGCTGTGTTTAGGATTGATAATACGTGGGGGGACACCTTACTACTATCGTAATAGAATGTCATATTTTCAGACAGGTTATTAGCCCGCAGTCTACATAAAAGAGTGCATCAAACTAACTAAGCCAAAAGCCAATGGCCAGGCCAGCAGATCCTCATAACAGCCTTTATAATTCGACCCACTCCTGGGAAACAAGGCCTCTCCTTGTCATCGAAGCAGGTTTAGGCAGTAGTCCACCACGCTTGCCCAATGCGGATTGGTGGACGGAGTATAAGGTGATCAATACCCCTTTGCTGGTCTATTAGTCGCCTTCTACGACACCCGTTGGAGGATATGGGGTGATGCTATTCTACTCTACCGCCATCACATGGCTAGCAGATTTTACACGCTTAAATCATTCACCAGTTCGGCTATGGCCTGATTGACACCAATAAATTAAGTTGAAATTGCATACTACCCCCAATCCATATTTTCGCTCATGAATCTTGCACGTATCGCTAATGTATTCCATTCAAATTGAAACATAAACGTCATGCATAAAACATTTTGGCGTCGCATGGTATGAAGATAAAATTGAATGAAGTCAGCTCTATTTCACATTATATCTCGCTTGTTATTCTTTTGTTTTGACATTTAGAAACGATCGCGATATATTTGCGGGTAGAACTGAATACATTTTTTATTTTTTTGGTATTTCAGTAAATGCCCTGATAAAGTTACTGGTTACTCCTTTTTTTCCCATAGGGGTAGGCTAGGCAGAGATCACTTGTTTTCACTTTCTGCGATCCTTACATATATCTTTCGTATCATACATGCTCGTCAATTTAGAGCAGGGGTTCCTTAACTTTAAAGATAATGTATCACCAGCCAAATACCTTTTATTATTGAACCCCAAATCAACACTAAAGAAGTAAGTAAGTATTTATTATTTTAAGTAATGTGTAATATACATAATGGAAATAAGAACCCTGAAGAGTATTCTACGGGACCCTTAGGTTCCGCGGAACTCAGTTTGCAATATTAAGGGTAAATCACTTAACACTGCAAGTGCGTTGGCATCCTGGGGACTAAGATAATATGCCTTCCATGCCCACCAGTAATTACTTGCTACCTTTCCCTTCAATCCGAAACACAGCGAACTGCTTCACGGCTGAAATAAGAAAGGCGGTGGTACCTACCCAGACGACCCTACATATGTGTCTACCACCTAGTACCTCGAATATTTTATCTAATTTACATATGTATGTTTATACTCCGTTATCACATTTAAGCTATTAATGAAACTATCATGATAACAAATAGTAAAATTTTATTTGTGCAACTACCAGTGTTAAAACGCCTATTCATATTTATCGATAAGTCTATCGTTAAGCGTGATACTTGGTACTGTACTGAAAGGGATAAGCAACATTGACAGCTTAAATCTTATACTCGTATATAAAATTTCCATGTCACAATGTTAGTTACCGTACTCCTTCGAAACGGCTTGACCGATTTTCATGAAACTTTGTATGCGTATTCAGTAGGTCTGCTAATCGGCTACTATCTATTTTCCATACCCCTAAGTGATTTTTCACCCTTAATTTTTTTTTTAATTTTTGGACGAAATTTTTTGTTTTTATTTTTTTATTATGTGGCATTAAAAAATACATACAACCCTAAATTTTTACTTTTTTATCACCAACCCCTATTTTTTTATAGCCATTTTAGTAATTTAATCATTTTGTAAGGCAAAATAACGTTTGCCGGGTCAGCTAGTTATATCTAAAGATTCTTTGTGATACTCAGTTTGGGCTAGGTAATTGTGTAGCGTGCAAATATATTCTTTTTTCTCCTAACACAGTGCAGTATGTCTTGATATAGACAATACTGCTTTAAGTGTTGGCTTTAGGTTTTACTCACCCCCTGCCTGACTCCTTACCATTTTTGGGAACAAGTGCTGCACGGAGGAAAAGCGAGTTAGAAAATTTTCGGTCACCCGTCCGAGTATCGGTTGCGCACTTAAAAGGTTAGGTTTCGTGATCGTTAGACCGCGGCGCCATCGATTTCGTCAATCGAGCTTCACATTTGTTGTTTAGTAAAAAGTTTTCATCTTTCTTCTCCTTTAAATTTAATGTCGTTCGCGATACACAAAGTTTGCGCATTTCGCCAATGTCAAGTGAAAATGTACCTTTTTTTTTACAAGGAGGTCAAATGCTTTTTACGCATCGTCCCTGCGGGTTGGTGCCAACCGCAGGGGATATGTGAGGCTCGAGATAAAGACCCTCCCTACCCACTAAACATCTGCTGTTTGCGCTGAGGCATCAGCCGTTCCGCGTGCAACCCTCCTCACAAACGGGGAGCCGTTGCTCGAGGACCGTTGCCCGGGGTCCGCCACAAGGAGGCTCCTCAGCGAGTGGGACCCCAAGTGAAAATGCACCTATAGTAACAGTAGATTGAGTTAAAAATGGAGTCTCTCAACACGTTTTTACAACAAGAACTCGGGAGAAACTCTCAGTAAAAAGTTTTAAAACCATTAATGTATAACTAGGTACTACCTACTCATTTGAATCGTTGACCGCTTATATCAGTATCTCATTAGAATTGTTCAAAATTACAACCAACTTTACAAACGAAATTCAAAGCAAATGAGTAATGTCAATAATAAGTTGGAAAATAAGAAAAAATACATGGAAATATTTTCCACCAGTAAAATATGTTTTTCTAGTCGTTTTAATGGTTTTTATTATATTTTCATAATACTTTTTTTTTATAAAATAATAATTATTAATTGGCTATGTTATTTTAAGCTATAGTGTAACACCTGTATCTAAATTAGAACTTAGCAATTATTTTATCTACTTATAATGTAGTTGTGTTAGTGTATTATCTTGTTGGTGTTAATAAATAAATATCTAATGTCTTGTTTCCAATATCCTGTTGGGTACCTTATACTATTAAACTAAAAACATTGAACCCACAGCCAGTCTCAGCTCAGACGCTCGGACACGTCTTTCCTCGATACGTACCACGAATCCACGATATTTCCAAGAAAGTCAACCGAGTCTAGCATTTATGGCATCTCGATTAGCGTTCATGGTTTCACGATACGCGTCACCGAGCGCGAATAATCAATTCATTGTTATCGTATTAACATCGTGAATCAAGATGTCATCAGTATTATGTTCCGAGTTGTCTATTTCTGTAGAGGGTATAGAGTATAGACTAGAAATATTGAGCAGAGTACTAGACAATTTTTTAGAAGTCGACCGGATTTTTCCATAAGTATATCTGATTTTTTGCGACATTTAAATAAGCACTTGATCATGCAAAATCGCTTCTCAAGTTTTTTGATATTCTATTCTATTCTTATTCTTATGCAAGGGTCTGAGGCCGTGTCTCAGAGAACTTCGACCCTATGGGATCTTTTGTGCTTCCCCTTTTCTTATCACCCATCCCCCCGCCAACATCGAAAACAATTTGTATGAGTTTTACGATGTTGGCGAGAATAAGGTCTATAAAGTCCTCTGGTTTTGGGTAACCTAGACCCAGGACCTTTAGTCGCCTATTGGCTAGTGCATTGCAGTCACATAGTATGTGCTCCATGCTTTCTTCCTCCTCACCACACATTCTACAGATGGGGTCTTCAGCTTTGCCTATTGTACACAGGTGTTTTTTAGTGGCAAAGTGGCCAGTGAGAGCCACCTGTGAGGCAGCGGATTTGGGTCCTGCTGATTCTTCCTATTCTTTTAAAGTAGCCTGTGTGTGAAGATCCTAAAAGTTTCTTTGAGTAAGTTCTAAGTTAAAGTTTTTTGATAAGTTCTGTAGTAAGTACCTACAGAACAGGACTTTTTATTTTACTGGTTTCTCAATTTAATAAGCATTCAATAAGAGGAAAACGATACAGTACATGTAATGAACTTGGAAACGCAAAATGTCTGGACAAATCTAGGCGAATTCTATATTCGTATAAGCTTTGAAGAAGTGCACTCTATATGACTGGTCGTCTGCATTGCACATCACTATACTTCAACCTACCTTCGTCATGCTATTGTTGGTTTTTAATTGATATCCTCCATCATACGGGGTACCGCCAACTTAATCTTAAAATACCTATTTGCTTTCATGTCCATCAATAGCGATTACTTCGCTAATTTGTAAAATGGCCAAATGTTAGCACAGATTAGGGCGTATATTTTACTCGTTTAGTCCGCCAGCAATGTCACGTTTAATTTTTTTCTGAGGTTTTTTTAGTTCTTCGCAAACAATCCTTTGTCTGTGCAGACCCTCATACTCACATACACGAGTTGCTCAAAACTATCGAAACTCTTTTACGTTATTGCCCAATCAATCTACTCATTTCTTAGGTTAATAAGTTGATTTTCCTCATGTTACATTTCGAACGGTCTTAGTGCCATGTATTTCTTCATTTATAGTTATTTAAAGTTCGGTTGTTATCAAAGGTTTCCTTGTAAGGACCGGTTTCCTGTTCACCTATGCCTTGTGGTTAATCTTAATATTCGTGTTGCTTTAAATGCGGCGTTTGTACAGCTACTCCATTCTTTTTTGATTCTCCTTGTAATGTTATTGTTTTCTCCTTGTAATCTTTAGAATTTCGCGTATTCATGGCCAGGGGTCGATCGTCGTTATCATTTATTTGTTGCTATCGCTAAATATATGTAGTTAGGTTGCAGGTAGGTGTTCAGATGACTGAAAATTCATTTCTCGATCCTGCTTTGTGGTTTAAGCTGGTTCGGTGTTTCTGGTGCTTACTGAAGGTGGCATATTGTCGTAGGCCGCAAAAAAATTTTTTTTTTTTTTACCCTTGATAATTAAGGAAGCGAGGACATTGGTGATTTGATTGAACTTCTAGAGGGCTTTTATTTTAAGAATTCGTCAAACTGCAAATACGGATTGGATTGGCGCGCCAAGAATCTCATACAATTGCATAGAAAATACTACTTTAACACGCGAACGCCGCGTCACGCTACGCCCACTGTCTTGCAAAGCTTTGAGATCCAAATTGATAACATTTTCTCAAATGACTATAACAGGGGTTTCTTCAAGTTTGTAAGTATACTCAAAGGCACTACAAACAGTCAAATTTTCTCAATCGATTTTGCGCTTTATAATGCACACGTTTAAGGTTGAAAATCAATTAGAAAAGTTTTGGGTAGTTTTTGTAGTAGATTTAAATATGATATGTGTTTGGTATTTATGAATAGATATTTTTACCTACCAACAATAAGATTCTGGTTCCTCACGACCCTGGGTCTTTCATAAGAGGCGTGAAGCAGCACTTTGCGAGACTACGATTAGAGCGGCGCAACGCAAATATTATCTCTCGCACTGTGGCCCAATTCACGTAAATACATTTGATCTAAAAATCGTTGTAGTTTAGAAATCGTTCGATCGTAGTCCTATCCAATTTTGGTATTCACATGTTACTCAGCTACATCTCGATAGGACGACAACTCAATAAGATCGGAACTAAAGCACATCTGAACGACTTGTCAAGGAAACAAAAAATATGCCCGTAAAATGATTTGATTTTTTACTAAAAGGTTCAAATATACTTCAAATACAGTGATTTACGATAAATTAATCAAATTAAATCAATCAATATCGATAATATTTAACATAGAACGTGATACGAAAATATTTTAGCTGAATACCTCTCAGTTGACATTTCGGTGCGATTTTAAAACGATTTATTAGCTGAATACGGGTAGACGATGGTTCAACGACATTGCGATCGAGCTACTTCAAAATCGGTTTATTTGACGAACGTGAATACGAAAAAGTGTTTAAACGACTAAATCGCTGCGATATCCCAACGGTTTTAATACGTGAATTGGGCTACTGGTTAGCTTTGCATTTTAACTTTACCATCTGGTAGGATTAAGTCGTTTGCTATAGGTACCTTTTTAAATAAAAAAAATACTAGTCTAAATTTCAGAAGCAAACGTTACGTGTTGTCATGTGTTACCAGACCATTGTACCAGTATTTAGGGAAGCCGAAACGAGGACAGCAATTAGCATAACTGCAGGCCTTAAAGCAATGTCGAATTGTTCACTTAACACTTGTTTTATAATAGTAATTAGCATACAAAGTTGTAACGTAAGTGGGCAAACAATGGTGCAAATTGGCGGGATTTCAGGTGAGGAATGAGATTGTAACTGACCGGAACTGATGGTTTTGGAACTGTCATAACACTTGGATCAGTAGGCGGAGAGATGGTTTGTAATTAACAGACTTCAAAAAAAGAGTGAGGTACTCAGTTCATATTCATTCTTATTTGTGTATGTATGTGTGTATGTGTATGTTCCCCGATCACTCTAAGACGACTGAACTGATTTGGAAAATTCTTCTATTGTTTGAAAGGGTATAGGCTTTCCTCCAAATGATCCCATGAAATATTTAAAAGAATCCGTAGAATTTTTTGGAATCGTAAGAATACGCTGTCGTAATATGAAATCTTCTAAAGTTGTTAAGCAATTTCCATGATTCTTGTTTTGTCATAAAGTAGTTCTTTACTTACACCACTAAAAAGCAAATAATAAAAAGAGTTTTAAGTAAAATTAAAAACCGCCTTGAAAACAAAAAAATCGGGAGTGGTCTCCCCTTGACTTTCTCGTATACCGGAAAAGACTCAAAGGTTGATAGAAACCTTATATTTTGATGTCATACATGCATGTTAAATTTTGGTCACCCATCCGAGTACCGACCGCGCACTTGGTTGCTTAACTTCGTCATCGACGGCTCAAAAGTTGATAGAAACTTTTGTACTCAGGGAAGTCCAAAACGTGTAAATCCGTCAAAATCTCAAGGACGAATTTTTTGACGATTACAAGACGTCCTCTATACTACGTACGAGAAAGTAAAAATGGAGAAATAACAATTCTATACTTAAGAAACATCTAAATGCCTTGAGGTCTGTGCCAAGACAAGAGACAACGTTTAATCCAATGCATTGTATGACCTGTCCCTCAATTTTACTCAAGGCTTTCGTTTTAACCGGCTTTTCATTTATTGTGCTTTCATGCCTTTTCTCCTATACCCAATCTTCACTTCCATAGGTACATCAGTGTAGGGACCAGCACACCGTCATGCACTCCAGCTAATCTCCTGTAGGATCTCATTTCTACCGCTCCTAACATAAATTATCGTTCAATAAATGTCCTCTTCAGAATATCTGGACTATAAACAGGGCGACACTATTAAACGCAAAAACAATGGTGTCAACGTTGGCAGGACGCCAGAAAACTATAATGTGCGACGTTATTTTGTCGGGACTTTTCCAATCTAATAAATAAGAGGGTCGTTAGGAATTCTTTGGGGACGAGAATTGAAGGTTTTATGGGTTGTGTGTTCTCGCAGCGGCAAAATTAAGATCTACTATTGACATCCTTGCGTAGTTAGTCTGACCGGATGAAAGCATATCTATTTCACAGAACTATTGACCGCCTTCGGAGTCTTGTGGTCCGCTCCCGGGAATTAAATCTAGAGATCCCGGGGAGTACAAATCTGCAGGCTTAGACAAGTGGCAATCGTTTCATAACGATAAAATATTGAAATTCGACATCATCGGCCATATTGATTGGTTATCTACAGAGTCTTAGCTTGCGCTACCAACTTAAGGCTGGTTTGCAAAGGGCAAGTAGCTGCTTCAAATTTGAGGAAAAGGTATACTGGCTGGGTACTTACTACCACTGTTGGACATAAGTCTCCCCCAAGGATCTCCAACCCGAACGGTCCTGCGCTGCCCGCATCCAGCGGCTTCCCGCGACCGTTACCAGATCGTCAGTCCACCTTGTGGGGGGCCTACCAACGCTGCGTCTCCGGCCGTCACTTGTGGCAATGTGCCCTGCCCATTGCCACATACGGTTCTCAATTCTTTGGGCTATATCGGCGACCTTGGTTCTCCTTTTTTTTTTGTTGACGGGGAGGTCAAATGCATTTACGCATCGTACCTGCGGGGTGGTGCCAACCGCAGGGGATATGTGGGACTCGAGGTAAAGGCGTTCCCTCCATACCCACTAAACATCCTCCCCGGCCTGACCTCCAGTGCGCTATTGCGGGACGGCTCGGGATCTGCGCACGTAAGCGCAACTACACCGAGACCATCCCAACGATGCCCGTCTAGGCACTACTTGTGCACCAATTGGTGGCCAGCAGCCACTCCTCCACCGACGGCTGCTCGACCTGGCGCGTCCTCCTGACGAGGACACCGGGAGCAGCCATCGGACCGCACCCGGGGGACTTCGGGCGCGGTCTCAAACTTAAGGCTGATTTACACAGGGCAATACGATACTCTGTAGGTCAAACCACCCAAGAGAGGGTTTCTAACCGGAGAACTCCTCCCCCGAGATTGTCTCTACACATATTAGAGTCTCTAAGGCGTTCGAGTCCGACGGGATTTAAACAATTAAGTTATTAATACATTCCACTTTAAACAGAAAACTTATCCAACATACAAATTGAAAGAACCAACCATATTACTAGATGAATGATTATCTAATTAACCCAAATGCGTGGGAGTAAAATCTGCCCAAAATCTACGCAATACAAAACTGTAATTTGCTCATGTTGATATATCCATTGACCTGTAATGATGTCTTGAAATCATTACCAAATTGCGAGCTGTGGGGTTTCTTTCGCCGGTTCTCCTCTGCTAGCATATGAAAATAGTTACAAATATTGTTTAAAGAACTTTTTGATTTGATCATAAACTATGGTTCTATGAAATAATAGGCTTTGTCTCCGATCTTCAGATAAGCTTAATCGAAAAAGTAAAAGTACAAACTTTCACCTCGCCATTATTACCAAACAATTCGAGTTCCAACACTCGGATCGGTGGATTGAAAGATTTGTATCCGGTAACTGTGGATAATCGCATTTGCGAATCTATTAATTTCGTTGGAGTTAGTGTGTACTCTTGCTTTCGTATAACGTTTAATCGGAATCCTGCTTTATGTGCAATCACTATCTATAAATACCACAATTATTGTGAATTTAAGTCTGCCTTTAACATTATTAGACCATCTTGGTCCTTAATTATCTAAGACCTCTTGTCAAATCAGTTACTAATCCTTGAACTTCCTTTGGAAAGTATTTGTTTTGAATACCTAACGTGGATAACCGGAACTTTTGTCCTCGATAATCATCTGTTATTTATAGCCAAGTACTTAGGCGCTATGCAGACAGAGCAAATAAAAATTTGATCTCTGTATTGCGGCAACAGGCAACTCGCAAGTATTTGTTTACATATAACTGTAAGAAACTGCGCAGACATAGCAACTCTAATTGTGAGTTTCCTTGATCCACATCAGTTTTCAGTTGCTGCACTCGAGGACAGAATCAGTTTCCAATAGGCTCAACTAGCAACTGTCAAATTTGTACTAATTGTGCCAAATGATCCGTAGTCACATTGAGTGGTGACGATGGATTTAAAAAAAATATTTAGAAACGCAGCATCAGTAAACTGGGTCGTTTTGTTGCTGCAAATATTTACTGAATCATTGTACAACATTCTTTGTGCTCGCGTAGTTTTCTCACAAAACTTGCTACCGCCAAAAGCGGTCACTTCAGTGGTTCAATAAATATTAAAGGTGCTTTCCTAGCGGACATGATCCGGATGTGGATTCTGATGCGACGGCTCATTTTTCAATAAAGTCGACCCACCTAGTAGCTGTTGATTCGAAATATATCGGTATCTCAAAATAAGATTGACGACGGTAAGGATTTTATATATACCATAGTAGCGATAAGGGGCCGCAGTGGGGTTCTCGGGGACTCCAGCATACCTACTAAAAACCGTCGACGTTCTCTCGCATGTCGATGTGCCTCGCTGGGAACACTGTATATGTCTGCAAGGTCACCTGCGGCTGGCCCCATCAGGCCCCTACGCTGGTTAAAGAACATCCGGAGAACGCTTGGGATGTTCTATCAGCTTCGGGACGTGTAATGCGAGCGAACGACGAGCCCTATCGCATCTCTCGCTTGTTCAGCAGGCTGGAAGGCGAATAGTCGCCTCCTGCCGGTACGCCTCCTGCGGATGGACTCCGCTAAAGGATCGTCCTCCGTAGCCCGTTCCGCAGCCTCTTTTTGGTGCATTTACTTGCTCGCAAAATGGTCTCCCATTGCCTCGATTCTTGCTTAGCAAACAGTGTTAAATGTAATTAGTTATTAATTGTAGATTTTGATTTATCGAGTTCTGAACCAAAGCGTTCAGGTGGCCGATATCGTTGCACGTGTATTTTGTCCTTCTCACATGATCAACGCTTTCATTATCACGTATCAAGGTTGAAGAATGTAATATCAAACCCGAGTTTCCTTGTAACGGCCTACCGAAGATTATGTAAGGGAAAATTAAAGATATAGATATACATAGCGCCGTATCGAAAATTCTCACATTATCTACCCTAATCTGATTATCGTATTACTGTAACGGGATTAGATTGGTACCGCGAAATTGTCTATTCTTGCGGCTTTGTCGCGGTTTTGTTTAGGGATGTCACGTAGGTGATTTTAATGTCGGAATCGGAGTTGGATCTCGGAACAGAGTTTGAGCCAGATTTTTACTATCACAGATTTAATAATACAAGGAGATAGGCCAAGCCGGCGTTCAGCCCAGCCTCCTCGTTGCGGAGGACGCGCCAGGTCGAGCAGCCGTCGGTGGAGGAGTGGCTGCTGGCACCAATTGGTGCGAGGAGTGCCTAGACGGGCAGCGTTGGGACGGTCTCGGTGTAGTTGCGCTCACGTGCGCAGATCCCAAGCCGTCCCGTAATAGCGCACTGAAGGTCAGGCCGGGGAGGATGTTTAGTGGGTTTAGAGGGAACGACTTTACCTCGAGTCCCACATATCCCAGCGGTTGGCACCACCCCGCAGGGACGATGCGTAAATGCATTTGACCTCCCCGTCAACAAAAAAACGACTGTCACTCTCGTATTACGAGCGACTACTACACTGTGACATTTCTACAATTTGTACTATGGGCAGATTTGCATAATATGTACAGCAATACAGTCGGTCAATAATTCACAAGTCATCGTGAGTAACAACGCGTAATATTGCGAAAAAAATTGCTTAACATTCTTCAGATAAAGTTATGTATTTGGGTTTATTAATTTCTTTGGCTAAATGTCGATTGAACGCATCCAGCGGATCGCATTATGCGCGAATGGACAAATTTGTAACAAAACGAGTAGTACCTCCACCTTACAGAAGACCACAGCCAAACAACACTGCATTTGGGTGGTGTTTTGTTTCTGTTCTTGATTAAGTCGCTAGAGTTCCACGGGGTAGGGAAGCGGACTGCGTCTATACACCAGCCTAGCACCAGGCAGGCCGTATGCTTGTCTGCCAACGAAATGACATAATAATAATCTATACAATAATTTTGGTCACCCATCCGAGTACCGACCGCGCACTTGGTTGCTTAACTTCCGTGATCGACGACTCAAAAGTTGATAGAAACCTTATATTTTGATGTCATACATGCATGTTAATTTTGGTTGCAATAAGTTAAAGCATACTCGAGTTATCGTGCTAATGCACAGACACACACACACACAGAGACATAATTCCAACAACGGTATTTTTGGACTCAGGGAGGTCCAAAACGTGTAAATCCGTCAAAATCTCGAGGTCGAATTTTTTGACGATTACATGACTTCCTCTATACTACGTATACGAGAAAGTAAAAAAAGATGACACCACTGTCAAATCTTTTGGGCCATAAATAAAAAAAAAGGTGGATGGCAAAGAAGTTTTCTGTTTTAGCTACATTTAGTTTTTTTTTAATATCTCATAATTCAGCAAGTAATAAATTCTGATGACAAAAGCTCCAAGTGTTTTCGTAATTATCATAACTTGTTTCTTTTTTAATGTTGTCAATTCTAACATTCGTCATCGTCATCAACAGCTCATATAATGTCCCCACCTCGGGCTCGAGCCTACCCCACATTAGGGGCGATTAGGCCTTAGTCAACCACGCTGGCCAAGTGCGGGTTGGTCGACTTCACACACAACCCAAGAATTTCTTCTTAGGTGTGTGCAGGTTTCCTCACGATGTTTTCCTTCACCGTAAAAGCGTCGATTAAACGTACATATGAATTCAAAATTTGAAAACACATTGGTACGTGGCGGGGATCGAACCAGTGTCTCCCGGATGGGAGACGACGCTCTTACGCACTACGCCACCGACGCTTCCCGACGATTCTAACATTAAAACATGTGAATTACTAAATTATGTATCAATAACAATTTTTTTCTCGTATCAATACATACTATGAAACATGCAATGTAAAGAGAGGAACAAACTTGCTGAGGCCGGTTCTTCTCAGAACAAGGCCTCCTGGTAGACTTGTGAACTGATGGCGTCAACTTTCATAAGCGTACAAACTGTACTTATATTAATAAATACATTTTAGGTTATAGTTCAAAGGTCATCTATGACCAGCAGCCATAATAATTTACTAGGTGGTAGACCCATATGCAGGGTCGTCTGGAGGTACCACCGCCTTTCTTATTTTTGCCGTGAAGCAGTTCGCTGTGTTTCGGATTGAAGGGAAAGGTAGCCTGTGTAATTACTGGGCATGGAAGGCATCTTAATCCCCAGAATGGCAACGCACTTGCAGTGTTAAGTGATTTACCCTTAATATTGCAAGTGTCTATAGGCGACGGTAAACACTTAACACCAGGTGGGCCGTAAGCTTGTTTTACCATCTCGTAATATATAAAACTAGCTGTGCCCGCGCGACTTCGTCCGCGTGGATTTCCCGTTTTTGCAACAGTTTTCATTGATTAAAAAAAAAACTAAAAAAAAAAACAAAACAATCCTTGATGCGGATATTATATCATGTTAAAATTTCAACGGTGCAGTACTTTTTGAGTTTTTGAAGCATACACAAACCAACATAACATTTTTATATATATAGAAGTATGTTTATTTATAATCGTATTTACCCTGATCGGTTTTGCCTCATTTATAGCAAATATTACGGCAACTATTCTATTTACTCTCATTGCCTCACGAACCCAAGGCAGCTTGCTCGAACGATGGCTTAATACCTCTTACTGCTGCATATTTTGCAATCAATAGATTATGTATGTTAATTTTAGATTTCATTAGTTTTTTTAGGCACGTATTACAGAATGGCCCTCGGATATCAATCATGTATTAGAATCGTTTATCACTTTCTCTCAAGCACAAAGTGACTCATTCTATAATACCTTCATCTTTTAAATTAATTGCGATCGCGACACATTAAAGATTACGCATTTCGCCAATGTCAAGTGAAAATGTGCTTAAATTAACAGACAATATGAATATGCCATACGTCAAGCATCCCCGTGTAAAAGAAAATACTTTCTTTAATTTTTTCTTTCCTCCCCTAAATCCCCCCGCCGCGCCGCTTTCCCTTTTACTCCCCCACGGGAAGGAGCGAAAGACAGGGCAGCGAAAAAAGTCAGAAGAACCTCCGGACAAACGAGGGAAGGAGGGGGTGAATCCTACATGTCCTCCTCCATCCTACCCTAAGGCCGGCCCTAGGGTTATGTCGGACTCCTAGTCTCCTACCGACTAAACACCCCCTATTGCCTTTCAAAGAATCTCTTCAAAGAAAGAGGAGAAATGATATAGTGGCCCCTTCACCATTAGTACGTACTCATTTTGCTAGAAGACAATACCCATCCCAATCTGCATTTATATATAACAAACTAAACAAAATACTTAAACTATATCCAATGCAATTATACATGTGCAAAAACACATTAAAGAAATGGTTGGGAACAATGACATACGACGAAATCGAAAACCTTTTAATTAGAATTGCTTAAAAAAAATGGTAATGATGAATCACATAGATAATAAGATATGCACGCACGCACGCACGCACGTAAGCACGCACGCATGCACGCATAGATAGACCGACATATACACCCACACACACAAACACACACATACACACACACACACACACACACACCACACAACACACACACACACGCGCACACACACACACACACACACACACACAAGTATAATTTTAACATACTTTTGATTAAAAAAAAAGTTTGTAATTGATAATATTTTTGTAATCTGCTGTTATTCATAAGGGAAGTAGCGGGTCATTCCCATTACAAGTATCATTGATTACTTACAGGGAAGTCCCGGCAATGTTTTGTAATAAGGATTACTGAAATAAAAGCTTTTTATTTTATTATTTATTATATTGCCTATTGCCAAAGTGGCTATAAGGCTATCTGAAGCAGCCACCCCCTCTGGGAGGAGGTGCACACGCTGCCCTAGACATATAGACTAGGGCATATGCATAGCGGGGCCGAACGCATGTGTGTGAGGACTGGTCAAGCAGTGGCGGAAAGCAAACCAGTAGGTACCCGTAGTATGAGTTTTGATAGTTTTGGGACTCGACCAAACGTGCTCTTTGCATACATTGCCCCCTGTCTGTTAGTTTACGCTAGAGGCGCTAGTGGGCAATGTATGAAAGATACGATACGTTTGACGAGCTCGAAAACTAACAAAACTCATACTAGGGGTACAGGGGTGCCGAAAGGGCAGTGAAATGAATCTGAGCAGACACATTTCTTTAATTAGTACCCAAGAGTTTTTTATCTACAGGGAATTAAGTCTTTTTTTAATAAATAGTTCTAGCAAATGACTCCACTACACTTGATGGTAAGCAGAAGTGGAGTCCAAATGTGAAGATAGCTGGTGCGAGAGATAAAGCGCCGCGCTAGCACCCTCGCCTTGCCGACCTGCAAGGTACTTCTTCACGCCTCTTTTGAATGACCCAGGATAGTAGGAAGGAGGGAACACGTGTGCTAGCAGTGAATTACATTTCTTTCTTGTATATACACACAGGGTTTTAGTTAGTCATTCTGTACTAAAATATTACTATACTCTGAGCCAGTTCGCGTTAGTCAGTTCTGTACTAAAATATTAGTATACTTTCAGCCAGTTCGCGTTAACTAGTACAAAGAACATGATTTCCGTGAAAGCACAAAGGGTACTATTTAAACGTGTATGCGTACAAAAGGTATAGCTTGCTTTGTCAAGAAAATAAATAGGGAAAGGAGAAACATTAATCTTGTCGAAGTCATCAAATTGACGCCAGTAACCTTAGTGTAAAATAAGTATAAGTTTTTTGGTACCGGCAAACTATGGTGGTATTTTAATACGCGTTAAATATTACGATGAAAATGAAGAAGCTCTTTATTTAAATGGACTTTGCTAAGTACTTTTAAATCGTCAAAACCCTACCACCATTTCGGGACGAATAATTATTATTATGCTGAGATGGAGAAGAAATGGTGAAAAATTTAACATGCATGTATGACATCAAAATATAAGGTTTCTATCAACTTTTGAGTCGTTTCCGGTTTTTTATACAAAAATCTTACACTACGCGTATAGAAAGGGCCTTAGTCATAAAGATAAAAAGAAAAAAAATATTTTTAGCAAAAAAATAGGAAAACCGACTTCAATGCGTACAAATTTAAACTAAAAAGTAAGAAATAAATAATATTTTTATGAAGTACTTGAAAAGAGCGTCATAGAAAACCAAGGAAAGTATTGATACACATATTTGGAGCAGAGCCATAGCTCATTACAAATGCCTACCATTCATTCAGAATGAATGGTAGAGTTTTAATGGTAAGCTAATGAACTATGAATGAAGCATTAAAACTTGGAAAGAAACTAGTTATTTAACTAAAATAATTTGTCATAGTTTATGTGTTGACTATAGGACCTATTAACCAAAATTTCACTATTGCATATTAGGTAATGGCAAGTTCAAAAAAAAAAATTGTCATTATTTTTGTGTTCGTGGACGATATCATTATTTCATCCCCAATGAAATTATCATTTCAACAAAGAAGTATTGAACCAATTTCGGTATAATTTATACGGACCACCTTTGAAGTATGACCTTGCTAACGAAAAAATAATCATCAAAATCGATTTATAATTGACGGAGTAATCGCGGAACATACATACAAAAAAAAACATACAATCGAATAGAGAACCTCCGCCTTTTTTTGTTTGAAGTCGGTTAAAAAGAAATACTTAAAATTTCTTTTTCTCAGACTTTCTGATTATTTCGCTGACTATGTAAGTTGCTCTTCCGTTTCTTACTAGTTCGTGTTAATTCGATTACCTACATAATATAAAAATACAATTTAATAAAAAAAATAACGAATCTTAAAACTCGTTTTCTCAGTTCCTTCGCCGTTGTATCGATTGATCGCAGAATCAGCTAATTAATATGCATTAATTGATATTGTGGTACACTTATGTTGTATTCATGACGGGTTTTATGCTAAACATGATTTGCGTAGAATTTAAATTAACAATTTAACCCTTCGTATGCTATGGCCCTATGCTATAGATTTCGACGGAATGGGTTTCCGTTTACATACCTACCTACCTTGTCATAAGGGCGTGCACTCGATTTATGTGAAAATTGTGACATTTTGTGGATTTTTTAGACCTGATTTTGAAGCGATGGGAACAGACTATGCAAAGAAATTGTATAATATATGAAGATTAATTCTTGATTGAAACCACTATACAGATATTTTAATTTATATGGGTTAGGTGCAATAGAGCGCCGAATTGTAAACCAATTTACGGTTATATACAACTATCTCGCGGACTGCAGAGCTAGTTAATCTGTATAATCGGAGAACGCTTATTATTGATAGGTAAGGTAGGTACCTACAGCTTATTTACTTTTATGACCAATAGGAGTTCCTATAACAGGTACCTATTTGTAAAAACACAATATCGCGAAACACTTAACTATGAAAAGGGTAGTCCTTTGTGACTGGGTAGATACCTCCTAAATTATCTAGTGGCGTTTGGCCACGTTTTGCTTTCGCAAAAAGCCCAGTGACCAGATAATCGGTCAAAAAACAGATAATATAATATTATTTAATCCACGCCGTTCGTTGATAATGAACTTGCAAATTAACACACGTTTATTAAACCAGAACTAGACCCATCAAAGCGATGTTGTTTTGTCAATTATCATAAAGACATCTCTCTCTCTTTCACAGACACGCAGAGCGAGCGAGACTACAACCGTCCGTGACAAATGCAGAAAACAGTGAACCGTCGCTGCGACAACGTGTTTTTTTTACCTGTGATCTCGGAAATCCGTTCAAAATAGTTTTTTCAACGATAGTGTTAATTTAAATAAAGTGCAGTGTATAAAAGTGCTCAATAATAACCGCTCATTAGTTTATAAGTGCAACGTGACGTCCGTTTAGTGAATTGATAGTGTAATAAAAATATTTTGTTATGGTGTAAAGAATAGTTTTGATAATGTTAGCAGTCAGCGCCATCTGTTGACAAGTGGCGGAAATGCGTACTAACGACAGCTGATATGGAAGCAGGTTTCATACCGGCGGGCGGCGGCGGTGGCTTGATGGTTCCGCCTCCCGCCATCGTGGCGCCACCGGCGAACGTGATTCGCGCGCCCGGCTTGAAGCGCGGGAAAATGGAGGAAGCGATATCTGATAGGGTGAGTTTTATTTTATTTTATTTTCACTGTATTTGTTTATTGTTTGCAGGTAATTTAACGTTGCTTATTGCGTTTGGCACTTTTTGGAACAATTTCTAACCGCCCTAAAAGACGTCAGACTGTCAATACCACACTTAAAAAATATCTTTATTTATTGTTACACATTTACTTAAAGTAAGTAAGCAGTAATTTAATCATATAAAATAATCGCATTTTTTATAAAGATAGATAGAGGTAATAACGTGCGATCCTGTCTTAAGTTTTCTATTGCCTGTAATAATTTATTTTTAAAATTAATACTTAACAAATGTTCTACACATTTAAAAGAGGATTTCAACCTCATTACGAACCGTAAACACTTCCCCTCATGCCCTACATTCAAACGTTAATTAAAATGTTACCTTTGAAGCTCCGGCCTTAGGTGCAAACGTTAAAAGGCCTGCAACGGCCTTTGACTAAACAAGTGGCCTCCGAGGGCTGTTACGTAATGAGATGAGTGCTCTTAAATCTGCACGCTGGATCTTTTAGTTTTTGCAGCGAAAAATATTGCCTTAAAATTTGTGACGTCATTTTTATTACGCCCATAGTCCCAAAAGGGTTACTCAAGCTTTTGACATTTGGTTACACATAAAATGTAAGTTTTTTAGTATAAAACGTAAATATTTTAATAAATATTATTTGCATTTACAAACGCGTAAATATTTTTAAAATTTGAAAAGGTTTTTCTAGTTTTAAAAATATTTGCGAGTTTGTAGACGCAAAAATTATTCCATAATATAAATCCTTTATTGCACACATAAAATTGTTATAAAATATAGAAAGAAAGTCGTGTACAAAGGTGATCTTATCTCTAAAAGAGATCTCTTCCAGCCTACCCTAGCATTTGTGAGTAAATTCACAAGCCGGAATGTAGTGTACTAGTAAATGCTTACACAAAAGTATTATAACAATTCTAATAAAAATATACATACAACTCATACATACAATACATTATCTAAATATATGAATAATGGGTTCATATTGGTTCACATAATATTCTAAATCCTATTCTTTGTCTTACTACCGATTTGTGTTCATAATAATTACTCTTCATAATTTTATTTTTCATACATTTTTATTACTACCAACGGAGCTCATAACAGTTAGTGATCATATTTTTTTTTTAATACTGTTACTACCTTGTTGCTTACAAAAACAGAGCACTCCGCCTGGTCATAAAAAAATAACCCTAACCTACCCATAACCCAGCCATGTAGGTGCATAAAACACTAGACTCGCCCAAAAATGTATGATTAATGTTATTATGAATTTCAATGATTATGTTTTATGAAGTTATGAAGAATGATTTGTTATGAAGAATGATCATTATGGTTTTAAATGGTATGAGAAATATTTTCGGACCTCCAATGATAGGAATTGAAAAGTTATGTAAGAAAATGCGCACCCATAAATAATATACTATACTTATGACACTTTTGAGTGAGAATGATTACTTATGATCTTTCAAATTATGTTTGAAAGAATTGACCGATGGAGTCTCTAATCTCCACTGGAAGTTTATTCCACAACTGGATAGCAGTCACAGTGTATGATCTCGCAAAATACTTAGATTTGGCAGCAGGGCGAACTAAAGTTTTAGTAACACAAGCACGTTTGGGACGCGAACTGGACGGAAGGAGGTTGAAACGGGAACGCAAGTAATCTGATGGTCTCTATCTCTAAAGTAAGGTAGTTTCATCTTAACTGGGCGTCAAATATTTGCAAAAATATTTCGTTCGGATCTCAGAAGTGATCAATCTCAGAAGAATTTCAAAGATTTGATGAAACAATCAAGCGTCGGTGGCGTAGTGCGTAAGAACGTCGTCTCCCACCCGGGAGACACTGGTTCGATCCCCGCCACGTACCAATGTGTTTTCAAATTTTGAATGCATATGTACGTTTAATCGACGCTTTTACGGTGAAGGAAAACATCGTGAGGAAACCTGCACACACCTATGAAGAAATTCTTAGGTTGTGTGTGAAGTCGACCAACCCGCACTTGGCCAGCGTGGTTGACTAAGGCCTAATCGCCCCCAAAGTGGGGTAGGCTCGAGCCCCTCGGTGGGGACATTATATGAGCTGATGATGATGATGATGATGATGAAACAATGTTTCCCATAAAAACATAAGGACCATACACTCTAATTTCGACGGCGAAAGCAGTGCCCTGGTATCGTAGTGGTTAACGCAGCCGCCCGGATTGCGAAGGACGCTGGATTCGATTCCCGCTTGGGGCGGGTCGATTTTTTTGCACTGTACTTTTTCTGGTAACTATTTTGGTTGCGTTAAGAGCTCATTTTCCATGTTAAACGTGATTAGCGTCCCTAGGGCAAATAAGCTTTTTAGATTAGCTACTATAAAATCTGTGTTTATGTTAGTGACTCGCCTTACACGCAGGGTTTCCGTGTACGGGTTATGCATTATGTGTGTTTTTAACCGACTTCAAAAAAGGAGGTTCTCAATTCAACTGTATGTTTTTTTAATGTGTGTTACCTCATAACTCTTACTGGGTGCAGCGATTTTGAAGATTCTTTTAACGTTTGGAAGCTGGTGCTTGTCATGTGGTCCCATTGTAATTTTAGCGACATCTGACGAGTAGCCATCGATATCGGTATCGCTGATTATTTACTACAGTAATCGGTATCTGTACCATCATCATCATTTCAGCCGAGAGACGCCCACTGTTGGACATAGGCCTCCCCCAAGGATCTCCAAATCGGTCGGTCTTGCGCTGCCCGCATCCAGCGGCTTCCCGCGACCTTTACCAGATCGTCAGTCCATCTTGCGGGGGGCCTACCAACGCTGCGTTTCCCGGTACGTGGTCGCCACTCGAGGACCGCCCCAGCGGCCGTCAGTCCTCGTAATGTGCCCTGCCCACTGCCACTTAAGGTTCGCAATTCTTTGGACTTTATTTCGCAGTATCTGTATCGTATCGGCAGAATTATATATCGTTACATCCCTACTGCCAACCAAATAACATTGAGAAAAAATTCAAGAATTAACCTAACGAGTTAACTAAGAGCGTACATAGTTAACAACGGTACGCGATTCTGAGAAATGCAACGGTGTCGCGCCTAAACTGTTAAACCGACAGTTAAACGTCTAGTTAGTTCGCCGGTAATGTCGGTTCGCTATTTTAACTGCGGTGAGTACGCAGTTAAAATAGCGAACCGACGTTGCGACCGCGAATGCGCGTTTTTTTTTTTAGATTCGTGTAAGTATTTTTTTTTTATTATTTTAAATTAATTCCTACTTGCAGATTGTATATGTAAACCATTTACGAATCTTCAGTTTGTCCCGAGTTCTTGTTGTGAAAACACTTGTTGAGAGGCAAAAATCTAATCAACCGTACAATTTTTGTTACTTTACTTACATTTTCACTTGACATTGGCAAAATGCGTAATCGCAACGCCATTAATTAAGAATATAATAGAACATTTTAAAATCTACTAAAAGACAAAAAATCATGGGAATCCTTTACTGAATTTTGTGATCAAAGCAATGATCTCCATATAAAAAAGTATTTTTTTTTTCTATTCATGTTTGCTTCTCTGCCATCCCTGTTATTTTCGCCTACAAGTGGATCTCCAGAAACCTCACTTATAAAGAAATACGTCAAAATAATTCGAAAAAAGAAAAATAACTGTATTTAAAACTAGTGGTCGCCCGCGGATTCGCTCTCGTTTATGTCTGTTATTATGTAGCCTAAAGCCTTCCTCGATAAATGGACTATCCAACACAAAAAGATTTTTTCAATTCGAACCAGTACTTCCTGAGATTAGCGCGTTCAAACAAACAATCTCTTCAGCTTTATAATATTAGTATAGATTACACAAGTATGTGAATTACTGGATAAGAAATGACTCCGAAGTTGATTTCTAAAGGACTCCAACGTATGAGCACTCCTTACACTCTTGGGTAGAGCATTCCAATACCGGACAGCATGCACCAAAAAGAAAGCGGTTAGGAAGTCAGAGCTATGAGCCGGTATATCGAGGGTGAGTGGGCAACAGGTAGAGTGAAATGTATTGTCGTTATGGGCGTTTCTTTATTGGCCAGCCCGGCTTGGCACCGGCACCGACGCCCGTGGACGACGAGTGATCTCTTGGTGCGACGGTCTGGGGTTCAGCTCCTCCCTCAGTCGGCTTTTACCACACCCACGCGATGAAAAGGGCTGGTGTTCGAGACCGGGAACAACACCAGAGAAATATTACTGTTATTTTAACTGACTGTACCAAGATTTTTCTCAACATTTTTTTCGTGTTTAATCGGCGGTTAACGTTGTTGATAAATTACGAGTAGTTGCTACTTACGAGTTGCAATTAAACTGCCATTCTAGTTAAAGATGTCTTACTTGATCACAGTATAACACAACCAGAAGTCTAAAGGCTTCGTAGACTTAATACTTCGCCAAACAGACGCGTACTTAGATCGCGCATTGTGCTATCATGACGCGCTGCCCACCAATAGAAACGCACTATTTTTATGAGCCTTATCTCATTAGAACACCATGGTGGCCTGACCAATCGCTGCCACGAACAAAATGGTTCGTTGGTTGAGCAACCATCTCTTGGTTGCTCAACCAACGAACCATTTTGTTGAGATGAGATATCCTCCAATTACCTCTATAAATTTTGTTAGTGGATAACGACTGGTTGCGTCACCACGGTGTCCTAATGAGATATGGCCCTAACACAACACAATTTTTATATGAAACCGCATAATCTCAACCACAGATATATCAATCTAAGGAGATCGGTCGAATCGCCGTGTTCATAGGAAGACCGAGTGTCGCGATCAGCGGCGTACTACTTAACATGGTTCTAGTTGAGCATGCCGTAATATACAATATTCATTGCGCGCGTCTTAAGGACTGCGAAGCGATGAAAGTTAAGCACAGCCGCAAAGGAGATCGGTCGAATCGCTGAGTTACGTATTCACTTGACTTTATCGGAAGGCGAAGTGGCGGAAATGTATATGAGCGAGGACGTGTGGCACGTCTTCGCCACGTATCTTCTGTAGCAACCGCGCCTTAGAGTTTTAAACTTCTTTGTCTATCCTACACTGTGTCAATTTACAAACATGGTCAATAATTGCATTTAAGTAAGCTATTTTCTTAACATCATTACGTGAGTGATGAGTCTTTGCGTCATTATGCAGCATTTAGATTAGTAGGAACCGGGGTCTAGATTCTAGAAGACTACCATTTCAACTGATAAGTAAATGATGATAAGTTCTAAGGTACAAGCTTCACTTGAAACGCCCAACCACAGAGGGAGTTGTTATCTTATACTGACTGTCGGATATCACTGTTGTTATGGTGTCCTTGTTTTATATTTTATAAAAATCGGGAGTGGTCTGCCCTTGACTTTCTCGTACACCTACCGGAAACGACTCAAAAGTTGTTACAAACCCTATAAGTGTTTTGATGTCATACATGCATGTTAAATTTTGGTCACCCACCCGAGTACCGACCGCTCATTTGGTTGCTTAACTAAATTTTGTTGCAATAAGTTAAAGCATGCTCGAGTTATCGTGCTAACGCACAGACACACAGACATAATTCCAAAAATTGTACTTTTGGACTCAGGGAGGTCCAAAACGTGTAAATCCGTCAAGATCTCGAGGTCGAATTTTTTGACGATTACAAGACTCCTCTTTACTACGTATCCTCCAATGGGTGGGTTTGTTATAGGTTGTCGACAGTACACATATTTCATTCGATTACTTCACGTCTCTACGTAGGTACGAGATAGGCGCACGTTGCAACAAAAACTACAGGTATTAGCAAAGTCCTTGAAAACAACTGGTTTCTTGTGTATTAGCTGCTTAGAGTCTAATTGTGTCCTCTTCATTTTCTTTAATTATTGTTTTTGTTTTTCTACTTTAATGTTCTTGCGGACTTGGTCCAAACTAAAACCTATAAATTAAACAGTTAATTTCGTAATATACATAGGTACAATCACGTCATAATCCCTAAAAGGGGTTGAGCGGAGCTATAAGTGACACTTGGGTAACATAAAGCCACATCTGTCAGTATGGGGCATGCAGTACCCCAAAATGATGAGAGGTTGCCAGTAGGGTTGCCAACTTTTTTTTACAAGAAATAATGTATATTTAGGTCTGAGAAGGAAATTAAACAGTATTTTAGAAAAATTAACAATATATTTTTTTTAATTTTGAGAGCATATTTTAGGTGCTTCTCGCACAACTTATCAATTTAGTATTATTTTTAAAATCCCTATAGCCCCAATCATTGCTCAACACAGTATTTTGTATATTATGGAATAATTTTCTTATTGCGTTTAAAACGCGTAAATATTTTTAGTACTTACTAGAAAAAATGCACTGGAAAAAAAAAACGTCGGCACGTCGATTTTTTTCAGTGCATTTTTTCTAGTATTAAGAGTATTTTGTGTACTTACTTTATTTTTGTTCAACAGTAAAAAGTATAATGGAGTGAAAAACAGTATAGTCCTGTTTTTAACAGTATAGTTGGCAACCCTAGTTGCCCGCCTGTTCACAAAAGGGGCACCAAACCCAAAAATTAGCCAACTTTCAGTAAACAAACCAACTAAAGCCAATGACCAGGAGTCGCATTTTTGAATAATTCGAAGCGAATCTTAAATTCATGTACAAAAGCAAAACGTATATACGAAATTAGTTTCGATTGCTCCCAATTTTACGTATTTTTGAAAACTTAGAAATGAGTGTTGCCCTAAAATTAGAATCTTGTAACATTTTTCATTTCATACAGAAAAATAAAAAACGGAAATTCATATCTCGTTGAGGAATAATTTTATTTTTGCGTTTACTAGAATTTAGAATTAATACTAGAAAAATGCACTGAAAAAAATCGAGTTGCCTCAGACGGGACTCGAACCCGCATCTTCCACAATCCCGGCGTTTTTCATATCTCGTTGATTTTCAAAAACCGTCAATGAGTTACAGAGGAACGGAACGTAAATTATAAAGTTATTATGTCACTGTTAGTCATGTGATTTTCTACTGGTAGAATATTGGAAACGGTCGGACCACTCGTTGCAAAATTCACGAGTATGAATATTCAAAAATAGCGTTTTTAGGGATTCGCATACGAATCTTGCGATTTCATACAAGATTTGAAATTCTAATGATTCAAAAATGCTCCTCCTGGACAGATGTTACGCTCAAAATCATCTCAGTAGTCCGGGTATTTTAACAATAACAACAAACTACAAAATATACAATTAAAACCAAACACCAATAAAAAAACTTACATTAAAGATTAATAAAAAAATGAAAATTAAGGAAAAGTGGAAAGTACGTCCGACGTTTGCACCAAAAGGTTTTGAGGACTGACGCTGGTTTTCAACTAGCACCTATTTCTTTTTTTTTGACACATGGATGCCAAAAAAAGCAGTACTGGACTGAGCTACAAATTAATAAATTAAAACATAGCTATATCTATATGTGTGCGTTTATAATGGACGATAGCTGTGTACCTGTATTTGAATCTTTAAAAATATTAACAGTGCCACGTATATTCATATTGGTAATATTAATATTCGGCAAAAACCATACAGAATTGTTTTCAAAATTGTCAGAAAATTGTAAAAATCAATCTCGAAGTCATCATATAAGTAAATTATCGGCAATCACATGTAAAACAGCTTTAGTCATTTCATTCATAATGTCAACGGTTATACTTCTTTCCATTCAACTAAAATTATTAACCAATCTGGGGGCGTTGTCACATATGTTAATGATAAATGGAATCCCATTGTTAGTGAACCTGATCTAAAAGACGCCAACTGCCTACTTGTACATATCCCAAACTGCATTTCAATTTTAGGCATATATCGTTCGCCATCATTTAGGAACACAGATTATTTCTTATCCTCACTCGAGAGAATTGCTACTGATATGCCAAAAAGTCCGTCTTATGTTATCACCGGTGATATTAATATAAATATAATAAACACAGAAATTAGTTCAGAATACCTCTGCTTGCTAGCAACTTTAGGTTACAGAGCAGCTGTTGATAAACCTACACGGAACGACGCATGTCTTGACCATTTCTTTGCAAACACGACCGCAAACATGGAATCGGTTGTATGTTCATCCACTGTAACCGATCACGACATGATAATTCTTGGCATTGACTCTAAACGTCCTCCCGTTACCAGGCCAAATAGAAACCGAATTACATTTGACGTGGATGCTATTAATAGGCAATTACAAGAAGTCGACTGGACTTCAGTACTTAACAAAACTTGTCCTACAGAGGCAGCGATTGACTTAACAGAAAAACTGTCTAAAATAATAGATAAAAACAGTAAGGTAATCCGAGTTAGTCGCGTAAAGCATGCACTAAAGCCTTGGATGACTTCAGGGCTAATTAGATGTTCAATCCATAAGGACAAACTTCATTTAGATGCTCGTAGAAGCAAAAATGACCCTCTTAAATGGCATATTTACAAAAGATACAGAAACTTTTATTTCAAACTTATTAAAGAAGTTAAAGATAGACACAATAAAGCAGATCTTGAATCAAATATATCAACTCCTAAAAAATTATGGGACTCTATAAAACGCATTACCCATTCTGCTAAGAAAAATGATACTCCCGTACATTTACTAAATATTAAAAATAACGACACTGATTCTCTTAATTTTGTAAACAACTTTTTCTGTAACGTGGGTAAAAAACTTTCACAACACACCCTGGAACTCATCAGAGAGACTCAAGATTCTCTCGCTTCTAAAGTCAAGCCCTCGCCGTCACCACAAAAATCTTTTTATCTTCACCCCACAACAAGTGAAGAAGTTAATGAACTCATTCTTCAACTTAAAGATAAAAGTGCTCCAGGAATTGACGGTCTCACAAATAGTCTTGTAAAGCAATTAAGGAAGCACATTGTTTTACCACTGACACATGTACTTAACCAGAGTTTTTCTTCTGGTATCTTTCCTGAAAACTGGAAGACAGCAATAGTTACACCTATTTACAAGGGTGGCAGCACTGATAATCCTAACAACTATCGGCCAATCTCACTGTTGAGCATATTCTCTAAATTATTAGAAAGAGTTGTAAGTAGGCAATTAAAGTCATTCCTAGAAGACAATAAAATGCTTTCATCAAGTCAGTATGGTTTTAGACAAGGTCGTTCCACTGAGCAAGCTATTACACTTTTAACTGACCGTGTTTCATCTTGGCTTGATAAAGGCCAGTCTTGCTTGGGTATGTTCCTAGACCTAGCGAAAGCATTCGACACTGTCTCTGTTCCCATCCTTCTGAGAAAACTAGACATAGCTGGAATTCGAGGCATTTCACTGGAATGGTTTCGCAGCTATCTCACACATAGAAAACAGTGTACGAGGGTGGGTGCCTCTATTAGTGAATCCCTGACCGTTCCCTTCGGTGTGCCCCAGGGAAGTATCTTGGGGCCAACTTTGTTCTTGGTTTACTTGAATGACATATCTTCTATCCCTCTACATAATGCTCAAATAATAAACTATGCCGACGACACAGTTATTTTATTCCACGACTCAACATGGGAGGCAGTGTTCCATAGGGCAGAAACTGGGATAAACCAGGTGGCAGAATGGCTTCAAAATAACTTACTCACCCTAAACACGTCCAAAACTAGCGTAGTCTGCTTCCATAAAACCGCTGTATCAGCGCCACCCCCAGAACTTAAAATAACCATCCATAATTGCAGTCACACTACAGCCATACTACCTAGATTTTGCGACTGCAACGTAATACAAAGAAGCACTAGTGTGAGATATTTAGGTGTAATCATTGACGAAAAACTCTCCTTTAAAGATCATATTGTGTCCACAGCTGCAAGAATCAGAAAATTTATTTACGTTACAAAACTTCTACGTGATGTTGCCTCGCTCAATTTGATGAAATCTATATATCTCACACTGTGCCAATCAGTCCTTAATTACTGTATCACGGCTTGGGGTGGCGCTGCTTCATCGCATCTTATCACACTGGAAAGAGCCCAACGTGCCGTTTTGAAGACTATGCTTAAAAAGCCTTTCCAGTTTCCTACCACAGACCTGTTTGCGGAATCGCAAGTGCTTAGTGTTAGAAGACTATACATTTATAAAATTAGCCTTTTGGCACATAAAGAGGCGTCATCGTCTTCAGACTTTTCAAATCTGGTAAAAAAGCGCGTTTTTAGGCTTCCTATTCCAATAGTCAAAACGGCATTCGCCAAGCGTTCTTGTTATTTTGCCAAACCTTTTATATATAACAAAATAAACATGCTACTCAATATCTTTAACTTGAATTACCGTGAAGCAAAAGATATCATCTATAAAAAATTGCTGAGCCTCACCTACAGGGACTCGGAGGAAATCCTCAGAATTGTCTAGTAGCTCTAATTATTGTCGTAACTTTATTATTATTACTATTTCATTTTTATTTTTATTGTTATTAAGTTGTGTACAGAGTCAACACTGATGTAAAATATCGTTTTTCATCTGCCGCCACTTCTGTTTGTAACTCATAGAACACATAAAATTCTCACAGGACAGGCTCAAGCCTAGTGTGGGAATTTTTGTAATACCAATCAGGCTGTGATATGGTTTGAAATTTCTACCTACTGTTTAAGTAAGCTTATAAATGTACACTTTTGGAAATAAATATTATTATTATTATTATAGTCAATAAATGCTTGTAAACAATTCATAATAAATAAGTAAATCACCACATACACAACACTTAGAAACAATATGGATATAAATATAGATATATTTTTTTGTTAGACCGTAGTACCCATATGAAGACATCATTCTAGTACTACCTATCTGCGAATCAAAAAGCATAAGGAATAATCTAATCCCTGAACCTGCTACTCTTTCATCACCAACTCAGAGACAGGTTTCTCTATTATCACATAAATGAATTAGAAAATATAATTGCACTGCAATCAGACACCGCAGATAGAAAACACGCGGTATCACATCGAGTTAAAGTTCAAATTTGATAAACGCTGCATGACCATACGCGTTGACCTCCCGCCCACTGCTGGCCTCAAGAGCCAATATGTTAACTCATAAAATTGTCCCACACTTTCTTAGTAGACATGCGTGTTGCACAATTTGATACATTGCACGGTACAGAAAGCTTTGATTGTTACGAAGAAATTTTGTATTTTATAAATAAAACAACTTTTACGGATTTAACTCGCGTCTAATAATTTTAATTACTGGATCCCAAGCAGGTGGTACGGCCCAACCATCTTCTCTATTGAAATTTGGGTGTTTCTTTATTTCAATAGCCTCGCGCAACATCCTTGTAGACTGAGAGGTGGCAGGATTTTTCATAACGATCATGGAAACGGTTAGATTTACTTTTATAGTTTGTAGTGTAGTCCCCTAATGTGAATTATGTCGGTCTGGCTGCTCTCAGTGGTTGCAACTTCGAGTTATATAGCTTACAAGAGGCTTCATCGTTGCGAAAAAAAAACGATAACAGAAATGGTCAGTTTTAGTACCTATTCGAAGAATAACGTCTCCGCAGATGAAAAACGTTGGTCTGGCGGCTCTCAGTGGTTGCGTTTCAGAGTTATGATGCGCGAAAGTCAGTGCATTGTTGCGAAAAAAAAAGGATAACAGAAATGGTCAGTTTTAGTACCTATTCGAAGAATGGGGTCTCCACAGGTGAAAAAAGTTGGTCTGGCTGTTCTCAGTGGTTGCTTTTAAGAGAAAAAAAAATAACAGTAATCAGCAAAATAAACAATTAAATCGAACAAATCCAAATTTTATTAATTAAACTTTTATAATTTTATCATCTTTGGGTAAAATCAGACATTAATCATTTTGTAGAATATTGCTAAGGCCTGAAGAGTTAAATATTTACTTATTTCCAATATTCTTTTAATTTTTTTTTTTGAGCTTTTTCATTAGTCACATTAAAATCTATACTAAACCACAAAATAAAGTTTTGAATTCAGTTTTTTTATAAATATTTAGCTTTCAATTTAATATAATAAAGTGCATAAAGTATCAAAAATGATACTTGTTTTATTTTCATTTAAGAATTCATACTAATTGACTGATTCAATAAAACTCACATACATAAAATTCCTTTACCTTTTAGCTGTCTAAAAAAATGCAAATTACTCTCGAAATTGTACTTTTTATCCGGTTATGTAATCTAAATCTATTGATAAATATACTTAGAAAATTGAAAATGACGAAGGTATGTATATAATTGCTGATAATGCAATATTTTTTATTAATATTTGTATTGGTTGTAACATTTTTATCATGCTCTTGCTGGTGTCAAAAATGATACTCCATGCAGTTAGGCTATCTTGGTTATTGAGATTATTCTTTACGATATTTTCTATGAATTTGTAAGCTTTTGCTTCAATTTTTCAACATAATAACTACAAAAATAATATATGGAAACGATATAGACGATTTGGTTACGCAGTCAGAAGGCAGCAATTACTCGGAAGATGATGCGGTATCAGATGACGTATATTAACTTTAGTTATGAGAAAATTAGTGTACCTACTATCTTACTCGTCAACAATTGCAAGCTGTACTCGAAGATGATCAGATACAGTGCACTTTGGTAAATCTTGATCATGTTTTTTATAAATACTTAGCTTGCAATCATTACAACAGCTCATATAATGTCCCTACCGACGGGCTCGAACTTACCCCACATTTTTTTTATTTATTGTCCTCTCTACATCCTCCTTTTTATTTGAGGAGACTACCTACTGCCCCTAATGTGGGGTGTAAACATTAGGCCTTAGTCAACCACGCTGGCTAAGTGAATGTTGGTCGACTTCACATACAACCTAAGAATTTCTTCATAGGTGTGTGCAGGTTTGCTCACGATGTTTTCCTTCACCGTAAAAGCGTCGATTAAACGTACATAATTATGAATTCAAAATTTGAAAATACATTGGTACGTGGCGGTTCGAACCAGTGCCTCCTGGGTGGGAGACAACGCCCTTACGCACTACGCCATCAACGCTTCTGTGGCGCAGTGCGTAATGATGATACGAAAATTATGTATTAGCTTGCATTGGCTTGTAATATTCTTCCTCGCTTCCTCATGACTGAGGGTCGTGACCACTTGAGGTCGTCATTTTGTGCACCAAGGCTCTCCACTCCACACGGTTTTCCGCCTTCCGGATTGACGTCTGTAGAGTTCCCTGGCAGGCTTCCTTCACTGCATCGGTCCACCGGGTCGGTGATCTTCCACGACTCCTTTTTCCTTCCACGTGGCCAACCACAATAAGCTTTTCCAAGCTATCTGGTTCACGTCTAGCCACGTGACCGAAGTACTGCAGGATCCGCTGGAGGCAAATGGTCGATAAGCGGCACTTGACCTGTAGTTCGGCCAGGATGGACGCATTGGTGCGACGCGCCGTCCAAGGTATTCGTAGCATTTTGCGCCAGCACCACATTTCGAATGCGTCAATCCTGCTGCGAATTCGCGCCTTCAGAGTCCAAGTTTCTGAAGCGTACAGAAATATAGAGAAGATCAGGGTTCTCATTAGCTTTGTTTTGGTTCTTCTGCTAATACTTCTGTTCCTCCAGATCTTCTCTAGTCGCTTCACTGCTGCTTTTGCAATCTGGGCTCTCCTTACCACCTCCTTCTCACAGTCACCGTCCGCAGCAACCAGAGATCCCAGATAGATAAATTTGTCCACCGTATCAAGGTCAGACAGCGCTCCCGTTCGTTCTAATGCGCCCGCACGATCCACAAACATGAGTTTAGTCTTAGTCCGATTGATATGTAGGCCATACTCCACGCTCACTTTTTGGACTCTTTGCAGAAGCTCGGCTAATTCTGTTTCGTTCGAGCCTATAATAGTAGTGTCATCTGCAAAACGTAAATTATTAATGAGCTGTCCTCCAATCCGCACGCCCCCATGCCAATCCTCCAGAACCCTTCTCATGATGTGTTCGCCCACGAGATTAAATAGTTGTGGCGAAAGAATACACCCTTGTCTAACGCCACGGTTGGTCTTAAAGGCATCTGATTCATTGTCTTCGACTCTGATCCTTGAATTACCGTCGAGGTACAGGTTCTGCACAAGAAAAGTAAGGTGGTCCGGTATACCCATCTCTCTCATGACCTCGAACATTTTCCTCCAGCTGATGCAGTCAAAGGCCTTAGCATAGTCAATGAAGCATAGTGCCATAGGCACGTTGAACTCTCTGGCCTTTTCGATGAGCTGCCTGATGTTCAGTATCTGTTCGCGTGTACCTCTACCTCTCACAAAGCCTGCTTGCTCATTATATTATCAAGCATTGGCTTGTAATATAATCAATTAATTATTGGGTAAAATCACAGGTTCATCATAACTTTAACTGAGATTTATTTATTAACTTAGATAGATTTAACTTAGATCTCTAAATCTTCGAAATCTTCTTCGCTACTTAGGCACGTAGATGAGGAGTCTATAATGTAATAATATAACTGTAAAGTTTGATAGAATTGTTCAATTTTGCATTTGGTTTCATTTGTCAACAGAGCATCGCAACTTAGCTCAAATATGTATCAAATATCTAGATAAATTTAACTAAAAATCCTCCAAGCTATCCATTGCCAATTTAACATGGACAGAAAGAAGAAGACGGCAAATGTGTTCTTCTCTGCTATGCAGGGAACCGACTACCTGATAAAGTATCTGATGTTACTGTGACGGAGTCAGAAAATGACAATATTTCTGGTGATGTCAGCGGTAAGTCTTATACCATTTACGGGTTTATAGATAAAAATCGTTAGGAAACGCAAAGTTTGCATGTATTTGTTTCTTATTAATGGCATTTTACGTATCTAAATCATAAATCTCAAGAGTTCGTGTCCTTGTGTTTTTTATATAAACATATGTATAATAATTTTCATATCATCATATTCATATTTTTTTTATCAAACCTTACAGTTATTTTATCACTAGACATTCCTTTTTTTTAAAAAGCGGCTGTTCCATTGAGTGACTTTGGCTAGGTCGCCCTCTGATCGAAGGGGTATGAGTATTTGCACAGGGTATCTGCAAGTTCGATCTAAAGTTTGCCAATTTAGGATCTGCTTGGGGTTTACTTGTTTCCTGGTACATAGTGACCTATACAAAACCCATGCATTGATGACTGACAAATCTACATGGTGGAAGAAAATGGCCATACTATTTTTGGACTTCATAGGATTCCTGTATCTTCACAAGTCTATAAAGTAAACTCCACCCGTGGGCGATGATTCCCTTACGACTTTTGGGCATGGAATGGCCCTCTTCCATTTCTCAGCTTTTTCATACCTGTCACGGATCCTACAGATATGAAGTTCTAGTCCAGTCTATACAGTAAATCCGGGGAGAAAAACATGAAAATAACTGATAAGGAGTTGTTAAAGCTCTAATGTCATCCGGAAAAGTGCTAGAACCTTTGAATAGAATCTGGTCTTCAGAAAACAACATTGACTGCTTTTTCCACCTAAGTTTTGAGCATAAAATGATTTGAAAAATAACACAATTTGTGCCACTGTCTGAAACATTTTCACCTTTATTTACTAAATGAGTATCAGGGGGATCCAAATCATGGTCATGAATAGTCATGATTTTCCAAAGTGTACTGTATCTAATCATCTTCGAGTACAGCTTGCAATTGTTGACGAGTAAGATAGTAGGTACACTAATTTTCTCATAACTAAAGTTAATATACGTCATCTGATACTGCATCATCTTCCGAGTAATTGCTGCCTTCTGACTGCGTAACCAAATCGTCTATATCGTTTCCATATATTATTTTTGTAGTTATTATGTTGAAAAATTGAAGCAAAAGCTTACAAATTCATAGAAAATATCGTAAAGAATAATCTCAATAACCAAGATAGCCTAACTGCATGGAGTATCATTTTTGACACCAGCAAGAGCATGATAAAAATGTTACAACCAATACAAATATCAATAAAAAATATTGCATTATCAGCAATTATATACACATACCTTCGTCATTTTCAATTTTCTAAGTATATTTATCAATAGATTTAGATTACATGACCAGATAAAAAGTACAATTTCGAGAGTAATTTGCATTTTTTTAGACAGCTAAAAGGTAAAGGAATTTTATGTATGTGAGTTTTATTGAATCAGTCAATTAGTATGAATTCTTAAATGAAAATAAAACAAGTATCATTTTTGATACTTTATGCACTTTATTATATTAAATTGAAAGCTAAATATTTATAAAAAAACTGAATTCAAAACTTTATTTTGTGGTTTAGTATAGATTTTAATGTGACTAATGAAAAAGCTCAAAAAAAATAATTAAAAGAATATTGGAAATAAGTAAATATTTAACTCTTCAGGCCTTAGCAATATTCTACAAAATGATTAATGTCTGATTTTACCCAAAGATGATAAAATTATAAAAGTTTAATTAATAAAATTTGGATTTGTTCGATTTAATTGTTTATTTTGCTGAGTACTGTTATTTTTTTTTCTCTTAAAAGCAACCACTGAGAACAGCCAGACCCATTCTTCGAATAGGTACTAAAACTGACCATTTCTGTTATCCTTTTTTTTTCGCAACAATGCACTGACTTTCGCGCATCATAACTCTGAAACGCAACCACTGAGAGCCGCCAGACCAACGTTTTTCATCTGCGGAGACGTTATTCTTCGAATAGGTACTAAAACTGACCATTTCTGTTATCGTTTTTTTTTCGCAACGATGAAGCCTCTTGTAAGCTATATAACTCGAAGTTGCAACCACTGAGAGCAGCCAGACCGACATAATTCACATTAGGGGACTACTCTACAAACTATAAATGTAAATCTAACCGTTTCCATGATCGTTATGAAAAATCCCGTGACCTCTTAGACTATTGGGATGTATCGACGTCCCTTGGCGAGAATGTGTGGTTTATCGAACCTTATATAATGATTAAAGTTATTAAAACTCAGGCAAACCACCACACAGCAAGACCTAATGACACCGTGAGCTCCGTTTGCGTGAAACGGAACACTCCAAATTAATAATTAAAGTGACGGTAGATTTAACTATTTCATAAAATTTGACAACCTACATCTTTAGTCATCCCGTGACCACGAACGCTGAAAAGTGTTACGAAACGTCGGGCAATAATAACATCATGTAAAATCTAATTACACGCGAGTTAAATCCGTAAAAGTTGTTTTATTTATAATGTGTAGTGCTCGCGCCAATCTAAGAGAACAACTTTGTATTTGTCAAAAAAATGGACCAACAATCTTGGTAAAGCGTGGAGTTGCAGAACCCAGGACCGTTCAGATTAGAGAACCTTGGGGGAGGGAAAGAAAGACAACTCATTTATGAGAAGGATTAATGCATCGCACATAGAAGAATCGCCCGTATTCACAAACAGTAAAAAACAATGATATGCAAGAATCGCCCGTATTCACAAACAGTAAAAAACAATGATATGCAAAATAAGGCATTTCTCAGTGCGTGCCATATGGCAAGGCTGAGGTCTCATAGTGCGCGTGGACGCACAGGGTCGTTAAAACTTATTCATAGACAATACTTAAGTGGGGATCGGCACTATGCGTACTTTAAAATGAACGCACAGCTTAGGTAGCTAGCTAGCTATATTACGCAACGCACAGGTCGAGATGTCAAAAGCAACGTCCACATGTCAAAAGTTTCAAGTTTGAAGTCTCTTTGAAGTAGTATTACGACGGCAAATTTGACGAAGTGAACTTCGCAACAGAAGCGAACCAATCACAGAGCTATATTCAACGCAATGCGTTTACTTATCCCGAAACTGTCGAAAGATCTCATTGTAATGTTTGTGAATACGGGTGTAAATCGCACATAAATAAAACTTAATATAGTGATAATCAATGATATTATATTCAAAAAGAGGTAGATATTACCTTCATACTAATTCAAAGTAAAAAATGGATCAAAATGTCATTGTGTATACCTATCTTATAGTTATAGGCACCTAGAGTCTACGATTTCATGTTGTCGTATGTGGTGAGTTAACATGGCCGTATTGTAAATTGTGATAAAGACAACATGATATGTAGCAATAGAGTAAACGAGAAAGATATATGTTGTGCTATGCTCGGGTGTGCTAATTAGCTAACTTTTAGGGTGCCACTTTTTGCAAGCAAGTACCTATCTACCTCTTTTTAAATATAATATCATTGGTGATAATGCATCTCAATGGTCACAGTGCTTTGACAATAAAATTCTTTAGCGATGATTTACTGTGGGACCCACAAAGCAACAGGTGGCAAGAGAGAGGAAGGGCGCTACCTACAAACACAGATAGATAAATAAAAGTAGGCTAAGGTTAGGGTGTCGCAATGGGGGTGCAGAACTTGCACTGACCTCCATAAATACAGTATCTATGGAGGTGAGTGAGAACTTGGTTAGGTTAGACTTGCGACCTATGAAGCCGCGTGCCGGTGAAGCGCCAGAAACGATTTTTACTTTCTCGTACCTAGTAGGTATAGAGGAAGTCTTGTAATCGTAAAAAAATTCGACCTCGAGATTTTGACGGATTTACACGTTTTGGACGTCCCTGAGTCCAAAAATATTTTTTTGGAATTATGTCTGTGTGTGTGTCTGTGTGTTAGCACGATAACTCGAGCATGCTTTAACTTATTGCAACCAAATTTAACATGCGTGTATGACATCAAAATATAAGGTTTCTATCAAATTTTGAGCCGTCGATCACGAAAGTTAAGCAACCAAGTGCGCGGTCGGTACTCGGATGGGTGACCAAAATTTAACACGCATGTGTGACATCAAAATTTAAGGTTTCTATCAGCCTTTGAGTCGTTTCCGTTTTCCGTTTTAGATAGTTTTTGTTCGTATTTGTGGTTAGTGGGTACACATAAGAAGGAAGGAATCATTATGGATATTTGTTTGTTTTCTAGGTTATAAAGTTTGATGCACAGATTAGAAAGAATATGTCGTTTGATGTCTGTCATCCTGTCAAAATGTCATGTCAAGTGCGTTTTTCTTTTTTCTTTTTAATTTCTCCGCCTCACGGGAAGGTAAAGGGATTTAGTTTGCACAGCCTTAGTATTCATCTTCTTTCTTATGTTATAGCTTTGTATGAAGGTAAGGCATATAGGTATCAACTGCATTTTAATTTTTTTTTTTTTTAATAAGTGGTATTTTTGAACTTGTTAAATTAAAATATCTAATATAGTTGAGATTGGTTCCAGCGGAAGACCAGCGTTAGTCGGAAGGCTAGCAATATGCTGAGCTGGGGCCATTTGAGACATACCTAATTATTATTTTGGATATTTCTGTTTGTTTGTTATTTTGTCTCAATAAATATTTCTTTCTTTCTTTCTTTCTTTCTTTCCGGTATAAGAGAAAGTCAAGGGGAGACCACTCCCGATTTTTTTTACAACATGTCCCAGTTCCAGTCCACCAATCCGCATTGGGCAAGCGTGGTGGACTACTGCTTAAACCTCCTTCTATGTCAAGGAGAAGCCTTGTGTCCCTGCAGTGGGTCGACTTCATCCGATCTTAGGATAGGATATGAAGGCGACAGCTAAACAGCTGACGACCCTTCAATTTCACCAACGCGTTAACTAAACCAGTCAATTAACTTCCTCCCACTCACTGCCGCACGTCACCGTCGAATCAGTGCCGGCAGAGCGTCCGACCGGTGCGGACGTATCGCCTCTTGTCAGAAAGTGCTCCGGGATTATCTCGGTGGAAGTTCACGTGTGTTTTTGTTGTGTGTATTGTGCTCTATTGGATGCGAAACGGATTTTGGTGTTGGATATGGTATGGTCTTATGTGTAAGGGAATAAATTGTTAATTAATCAAGCATAAATTATAGCGTGAAGCTCCTTTACAGGTGCAGCGCATATACTCTCCGACCTAAAATAGTTTTGGGTTTAGGCTGTCACATCCTTATATCTAGAGCCTATTCACTGTCCCCTTGAAGACACCCAAGTTATAAAGTTCAGGGAACATAATGCAGGCAAAAATATTACCCTCCACTTACAGTACGTTGGTTAGGCCTTATGGTTTAAAAAATTATAATAAACTAGCTGTCTCGGCCACGCGTTGCTGTGGTAATTTCATAGTACCTACTATCCTATAACATTGTATCTGCAGTAAAAAAAATATGTCTACTTATCAAGATAAAAACTATCCTATCTCTCAAGTTGGATCAAACTGCACACGGTGTACAAATTTGATTAAAATCGGTTAAGTAGTTTAGGAGTCCATCGCGGACAAACAACGTGACACGTAATTTATGTATATGTATTAAGATATATTGCATAAAATTAATCTGTGAAGAAAAAACTTTGTAGGTACTTTACCCTTTTTTAAGTATATTACGCGCACGGAGGAGTTTGTGATTTGGCACAATAATAATAATGTTTATTTCTCCTCACAAATATATTAGCAGGTACAAAGGGTACAAAGTTTGAAGAAGGCAAAAACAATTATTTTAGTAAAGGAGCTCGTGTTGGAAATGTTTTGTTTTTTTAAATAACCTGTATTACAAATCATTAGGTCTCAACACGACAGATACATTAAATATTAGTTGCTTTATAAAATAATGTATTATTCTAATTTACCCACTGATCTAAAAAACAAGACGCCAAGTATGGGGAAATCAGATAAGTTTTCTGTTTATTTCGCTTGTCCGTGTTTATGTATTTGTGTATCGATGTAAATTAAAGTTCACATAGAGAAGTTCTAAAATAAAATTTATGTGCCTACAATATATGCTAAAATTAATGATTGAATAAAACATTCTGCACTTTTTACCGAGTAATCGGTGACTTGTTCGAGAGTAAAAATATGTAAAGAAGTATAATGTTCAATTGTGACCTTATCTTAAAAGACTACCACTGAGGTCATTTAAATTCAATGCTATACTAACGATATATAACATATTTATCAATTTTAACCGCTAGTACTATGTTTATTATGTTCCCGACAATCTGCGTAATTCAGGTAATTTTTGTCGAGATAGGGCGCAGCGGCCTAGCCACTGGATTTTGTAATTCCCGAACTGTAGTACCTTCACATTACAGAAGACCACAGTCGGATAACATTGCATTTTTAGGGTTCAGTACCTGAGATGAAGAAGTAATGGTGAAAACTCAACAGCTTACAATTTCGTAATGATCTCAAAACATTAATACGTACGTACGTAATCGTAAAGTTTTTATGTAGTATATATTTTGTAAGTAATTCAATAAATCATATTAATGAACTAAGTAATTAAAATTTTGATACCCACCACTATTTTATGTTATTGATCGTGGTAACATTGTTTATGTTATAAAAATACAATGTGTGGTATACCAAAAAAAAATCCAATAAGTAATGCATTAGTTATTTACACAATATTATTCACGAAAACAAAAGTATCCTATCAATTGCATGTGTCATACAATTGTCCATCTAAAGATAACGATCATGAAAAGGTCAAGTACCTGATGGTAAGCAAAAGTGGACTCCAAATCCAATGATAGCCTAGCGCGACGGATAAACAGCCGCGCTGGCAATCCTCCCCTTGCTGACTGGAAGGGTATTCTTTTAGTGATAATCATCATCAACAGCTCATATAATGCCCCCACCTCGGGCTCGAGCCTACCCCACATTAGGGGCGATTAGGCCTTAGAAAACCACGCTGGCCAAGTGCGGGTTGGTCGACTTCACACATAACCTAAGAATTTCTTCATAGGTGTGTGCAGGTTTCCTCACGATGTTTTCCTTCACCGTAGAAGCGTTGATTAAACGTACATATGATTTCAAAATTTGAAAACACATTGGTACTTGGCGGGGATCGAACCAGTGCCTCTCGGGTAGGAGACGACGCTCTTACGCACTACACCACCAACGCTTATAGTGATAATTTAGCCTTTAAATATTAATTTAAAAGTGAAAGCAAAGGGATCAATGTCCTTACAGCCGGCTAGCTGCAATAATTAATAATCAATAATACTCGTTTCGTATTCCACTAGTTGCAATATTGATTTCATTCCAACCTGGTGCTATTGACCTCGATGTTTTGAGAGAATTAACAAAATGCGATAAACAAATTCACGTGCGTTAAAATCCGTTGATGTAGTTCTCTATCTATTCTTAATTAATGGCCTCGCGACACAAAGATTACGCATTTTGTCAGTCAATAAGTAAACATTACATTTTTTAAGAAAATACCAAATAAAAATATGAAAATAATACAGAAATTTAAACATAATCATAAAAGGCAGTGAAAAGTGGTTATTGGTTACCTAACATAATATTTTTATATAGAAATGTTATTTGAATGAAAATGAAATGAAAATTGGTTTATTCAACAAAAACAAACAGTTTTAACAATATTTGAGGTTGATTTCTCCTTTTCAGTGTAAAACACTTGTGCCAGGAGAAAATCGCTCCCGCTCCATAATACCAGTTTTAATACAGTTTGTTTGATAACTATATATTTGAAATGTACTTTTTAACAATTTCGGTTTTAAGTAGCAATGTAATTTGTGTGTTTATGTATGTGTGAGTGCGTACAAGGAAGTAAATATAGATCTTTAAAGTAATAGTGTGTTATTCATAATTCAACTTATAAGGCATTTACAAATTATGGAAGATATTTTTTAGTTGATATTTTCTACAATAAATGCGAAGTTATTGTTTTATCTTGCTTATTATAAAATAATAAACTAATTACATTTCACAGTAAATATCGATACACATTTAGATTATATTATTGCAACAACGTTTGTGAAAAAACATAAACTATTGGGTATAATATAGTCTTTGAGTATATTTATATGCTCGATGTACAGTCAACAGAACGTCGGGCTATACAAAACTGTCAAATTTCTCCAAACGATTTTCAACCTAAGTCTATTCAATATAAAGTGCATAATCGATTGGGAAAATTTGACAGTTTGTGGTAACCCAACGTGCTGTTGTCTGTACGTTAGACTGAGTTAAAAATGGAGTCGCACAACAAGAACTTGGGAGAAACTCCAAAAAGTAATTTCGTAGATTTTTTAAAATGTATCTTGCTTACACAAAGGCAAAGGGACCAAAGTCCTTACAGCCAAAACCAAATTGAAAAGTGTTCAAAACATGTTTGTTTTATACTCGTATTTTATCTATTTATAGCAGATGTAATAGAAATATAATTTTGTATCCAATCGACCCGCCGGACGAGTCTCGTGAAGTATCGTGTCACACAGCTATGCACTTTCGAACGCACGGAGGCTGCCTTTCCCGCCGATTTCCGCGGTTTCTACTAGAAAATAGACACCGATCGATAAATGAAGCGATGGACGCAGAAAGGATGTGTAACATTTTCCGTTCGTTCCAATTAGATGACTATTGGTAATTCTATTGCTAAGATTGCGTTCATTCATCAACAGCTCATATAGTGTCCCCACCTTGGGAGCCTACCCCACATTAGGGGCGATTAGGCCTTAGTCAACCACGCTGGCCAAGTGCGGGTTGGTGGACTTCACACACAACCTAAGAATTTCTTCATAGGTGTGTGCAGGTTTCCTCGCGATGTTTTCCTTCGCCGTAAAAGCGTCAATTAAACGGACATATGAATTTAAAATTTGAAAACACATTGGTACGTGGCGGGGATCGAACCAGCGCCCCTCGGGTGGGAGACGACGCTCTTACGCACTACGCCATCGACGCTTCGTACCGAAGATTGCTTATGGGACTGTTTTTTTTTTACTCTGTAAAAAAAGGCAAAGGGTATTGGCCCATACAGCCTTATTGATGTCGATGTATCTGTAGTTTGTGTCTTTGCAATGAATACGCTCTAAAGCTACCGACCTGTTTGCAAATTCTTTCATCGGTACAATTTTTGTATATTTTTACTGAGTAATATAAGCTTACAGAAGACTGTAGTCAAATAACATACCTTTTTGTGGTATTGTAATTTCTGTTGGAAAGTGAAGAGGCTTAGGGTTGGCAATGTGCAAGTGTCACACATTTATCTTGCAAGCGTCTATAGGCTGCTTACCACTAGGCTGTATGCAAAACGCCCAAATAACATAAAAAGAGTAAGTTATTTTTTCAAAAAACAAACCACGCGTACGAAGTCACGGGCAGAGCGACTAATTACCCACCTTCTTATATAATTTTCAAGGTAAAAATTGTAATCTATTAAATATTAATGCTATGTAAAAATTTGGAATTAATATACATTTTATTAATGGCACTAGTTGCTAAAGACGACGCAGGAAATATTAAATTCTAGCTACATTCTTTCGTAGTTCACAAATAGTGATGTAGTGAGTGAGTAATGTTGTCATCAAAGATTTCTGGGAATTCAATATTTTAATTCAATATTTTATTTTATTTTATAAACTACCTACCTACTAAATTCATTAGGACTCCTCCTAATGAATGTAGTATGTAAGTAGTTTTGTCTTGGATAAGAAGAAAAAAACGTTTATTGAGGTCTTCCGCTAGAACCGATCGAAAATTAGTAACATAACATATCAAAAAGGACTCTAATAATAAAAAATAATATTTAAAAACATGATCTAAAATGTCTGTGGGCGCCCAATACATATGCTTTTAATTCTATAAAAACTGTAAATAAGAAAAGAGATAAATAACTTGCAGACACATAAATAGATACTGAAGAAAATTTACTTTTACTTTCAAATATCTCTGCATGAGCATTACCTAGTAGTTCGTCTTACAACCAAACAAGATAACGCGTTATCTATAAAACAACATAACTTGTTATTTTAATAGCACCAGTTAACCAGAATACTGAAACGTGTTATAATGTTAATTTAGTTGAGATAATTTTAAACGTCGCCATGTGATTACAGCATAGTAGAATAGCATTACCTCATATACCCTCCAATGGGTGTCGTAGAAGGCGACTAATGGATCAGCAAAGTTGTACTGATCTTATAATCCTTATACTCCGTCCACCAATCCGCATTGGGCAAACGTGGTGGACTACTGCCTAACTCCTTCGAATGACAAGGAGAGACCATCTGTCCCAGCAGTGGGTCGAATTATAAAGGCTGATATGAAAATCACTTACACTGCAAGTGCGTTGCCATCCTGGGAACTAAGATGATGCCGTCCATGCCCAGTAATTACACTGGCAGGCAGAAGAGGTAGGACGAAGGAGAAGAGTGGGGGTGATGCAAGGATCTTGATTCTTTTAGTTCACTCGAAGGTTTGGTTACATTTCGGTTCGAAGCCCATGCAGGCGACAGGCTGGGAAAGTGGTAACCCGTCACAATTTTGAGGCATGACATTTACTGATGCGGAGATGATATGCCATCCAACAAGTGGGTCTTAAAATGAACATTGATAAGACGAAAATATACCTAGGACAAACAGTCCAGCTTGGTAACTTAACTTCCAGAAAGAGGTCAATCGCCGAATCCAACTCGGCTGGGCAGTTTTCGGAAAGCTACATGGCATATTCTCGGCCATGATCTACGGAATCGAAACGATGCCATTTACAATTGGTCTCATAAGAAGGCTCAATGTCACTCAAAGGGCAACAGAGAGGGCTATGCTTGGAGTTTCTCTGCGTGATCATATCAGAAATGATGAGATCCGCAGGGGAACTAAGGTCACCGACATTGACTGTGTTAATCATGATACTCTGGTCAGGAAATTACACCATTACGGCGTTAGGAACAAGGCTCTCAACCTTATGACTTCATACCTGAGCAATAGAATACAGAAAGTTGATATAAATGTTAAAAGATCTCCAGGTTCTCTAGTCACAATAGGTGTTCCGCAGGGCTCAATTCTTGGTCCATTTCTCTTTCTAGTGTACATAAATGACTTGCCTTACTACATAAGGGACAATCATGACATTGTGTTGTTTGCGGATGACACTTCTTTGATTTTCAAAATAAATAGAAAATTAGATAATTATGACGAAGTGAACAATGCACTTGCGAAAGTAGTTAATTGGTTTGATATTAATAACTTGTGGCTGAATGAAAAAAAAACCAAATTAGTTAAGTTTACTACACCGAATGTGAGATGTGTAGAAACTAATGTACAAATAAATGGAGTAGAATTGAAACCTGTAGAAACAACAACTTTCTTAGGAGTAATGTTAGACTCTAAATTGCAATGGGGTCCACATATTGTAAAACTTTCGGGTAAACTAAGTTCTGCGGCATATGCAGTTAAAACTATTAGGCGGCTAACTGATATAGATACTGCTAGAATGGTTTATTTCAGTTATTTTCACAGCATAATGTCTTATGGAATTCTTCTCTGGGGGAGTGCTGCAGATATTAATACCATCTTTGTTCTGCAAAAACGGGCTGTTAGAGCAATCTATCAACTAGGTCCGCGTGACTCCCTCAGAGAAAGGTTCAAGGAGATAAATATTCTAACTGTGTCATCACAATATATACTGGAAAACTTACTATATGTAAAGAAAAATATTATGAATTTTTCCGAGAAATGTCATACGCACAATGTAAATACTAGGAAGAAACACGATTTGGTTGTATATAAAACTCGTCTCCACAGAATAAGCAATTCCTTTATGGGCCAATGTATACGTTTTTACAATAAGCTTCCGAAGAATATTAGAGACTTGCCTATTAATAAATTTAAAAAAACTGTTAAATCTAAATTATATAAAAAAGCTTATTACAAGTTAAATGATTATTTAAATGATCCAAATGCGTGGGACTAAAATCTGCCCAAATTTACGCATTTAAAATTGTAATTTATTCATATTGATATATCTATGGACATGTAATGATGTTTTGAAATCATTACGAAATTGTAAGCTGCGGAGTTTCTTTCGCCATTTCTTCTCCGTCTCAGCATAATAATAATTATTTAAGTAAAATAATTATTTCGTCGAAATGGTGGTAGGGCTTTTGACGATTTAAAAGTACTTAGCAAAGTCCATTTAAATAAAGAGCTTTTTCATTTCATTTTAGCCCAAATAATTGCGAACCTTAAGTGGCAGTGGGCAAGATGTGGCTTTATGTTTTACCAAATGTTACCTACAGCTCCACTCAACCCAAGTACGTATTCATAGTTGTGGATGGGTCACTTATTTTCGATTTCCTAGGCTCAAAATACCCCACACGTGCTTGACGGTTTTTTATAACCACCCAAACGACCTTGCGAAGTACAAGTCAGTATGTATATTGTATAACTAAACCTGTTTTAGCTATAATTGATTTATCATTTGTGCCTCGGCCTTCGCTCGCCTAAACCAAAGCCTACTGTCGCGAAATTTGGTTGATGAGCCATGAACTCGATTTTGGCTGTAACGTTTTACAGTGCGTCTATTTTGTTAATGACTCTCGGCAATTCTCGACTGTTATTGAATTTGTGTGCCTTTGGATTCCCCGAGCATCACTGAGCGTCGGTGCTAGCGATATGCCACTGTCTGTTGCGTCGCTAGGATCCTTTAACGCACACTAAGGGTGCTTTTGGTTTAGCGAAGCCCTTGTTCCCTACAAGGCATAGCATTTGTGTGTGTTAACACTGACCCAGTATTTCTATACCGGACACACAGTCTACCGCGCACGTGCTGCATAAGCGAAACTATGCTTATGCGGAAATAGCGTGAAAGCCATCAGTACAACTTTCAGTAAGAAAACCTGCATCAGTACGTTACAAATGATGCAGGAATCACCCATCAACATCCTGAACGAATTTTTATCTGGGCGACTTGACCTGATATGATTAATGTCAGTCTTAGACGCTCACTGTTGGAAATCCCCCCAATCTCCAACCCGATCGGTCCTACGCTGCCCGCATCCAGCGGGCCCTTTACCAGACCGTCGATCCACCTTGTGAGGCCCTACCAACGCTGCGTCTCCCGGTACGCGGTCGTCACTCAAGGACCTTTTCGCCCCAAGCACTTGCAGTGTGGATCGTCGGTTCGCTTGACTTGGCTCTTCACAAAAGTTTTATTCTTTAAAAACCATTACTATCCATATTCTCCAAACATAAGACCAAGTTCAAAGTTGCATACCATCAATACGTCTGTCTATTTAAGCGATCTCTCAAACAGTGAAAGTTGACAACACAAAACAACGGATTTATGATTGCAATCTGCAATTGGAATACAAAACGCGCAGTCGAGACAAGAGCAAGAATCCAGTCTCGCCATAAATGTCCACTTCTACGACGGTTAGGCTTAGAATGCATTGTTCAACACAGCTACCTATAACAGTACGATATCATATTGCGTCGTCCCCAAATAAATTGGGTTAGGGTAGGAAGCTAAGCTCCATGTGAAATGAAATGAAAATGAAATGAAATGAAATGAAAATGAAATGAAATGAAAATGAAATGAAAAAGCTCTTTATTTAAATGGACTTTGCTAAGTACTTTTAAATCGTCAAAACCCTACCACCATTTCGGGACGATAATATTATTATGCTGAGATGGAGAAGAAATGGCGAAAGAAACTCCACAGCTTACAATTTGGTAATGATTTCAAAGCATCATTACAGGTCAATAGATAATAATAATATAATTAAAATTACAGTTTTACATGCGTAAATTTTGGGCAGTTATTACTCCCACGCATTTGGTTCATTTATAATAATAATTTATGTTGTAAAAGCTTTTCTATACAATTCAACTAATCACATTAATGAACTAATTAATTTAAGTCTTATACCCACCACCATTTTTTGTTATTGTTAGATAGATTTTGCTCAATTTAGGTGCTAAGCATACATTTATGATCCTTTGGTTAATAAATATATCTATAAGAATACAATGTGTGCATACCAAAATAAAAATAAAAAAACCAATACCTAATACATTAGTTATATAAACAATATCATAACACAAACAAAATTATCCTATTAATGGCATGTGTCATACAATTATCCATCTAAGAATAAACAACTATACATTAAAATTTCTCCCGAGTTCTTGTTGTAAAAACACGTGTTGAGAGACTCCATTTTAACCAAAATCTACCGTACATTTTTTTATAACTATAATTAAGTTCTTGACATTGGCAAAATGCATAATCTTTAACATTAGCGAATGCCGTTAATTAAGAATAGAATAGAATAGAACTATACATTACTTTATAGTAAACACCAAATCGTCGAGGACCAAATCACTAAACCGTCGAGGAATGCAGCGGTTCAAAAAAATCCGGCAACTAGTCCTATGAATTTCTTGTTTCACCTGCTATTGGTAATTTCATTTCATTGAAATCTTTATCTCTGGAATTTATGTTAGAAACGCTTATAGAAAGTTATTTTATCGCAAACGGATATTTTTCTTTCCTTTTCTGTCCAAGTTAATTTGTATCTTGGTTCCTGCTTCCTTATACGTTGGTCGGTAACAACATACATCAAGTTTTTGGTCAAATGGAGATTTCCTTATCACGTTCTCCAAATCTATTGCAGATTGTTTCCTAGTTCCTATTCGTAACGTTCGCTCGAGAAAAGAGCCCCTTAAAGGTAGACAACGCAACCGCAATTGATACAGTGTTTTGTTTGATCATGTTGATCACGTTGATCACTTAAACCAGGTGACTCGTAAGCCAGTTTCCGTATATTATATATTCTCGTCTCCCTATATTATATCTTAATCTTAATTCCATGTCAGAATACTGCTAAGCGTATATCCCTTATGATATAGTACATACCCAACTGCTTGACTATGGATGCAGCGGCAACCGGTACCGTTATGTTTAGTTGCCGAAATATGAGCGCTACATGCTTGATGATATAACATTGGAAGATCTTAATAAGGTAATATATCATGAGAAACAAAACAAAAAGCTCTCTAAAAAGTTGCTTGTTGTTCCAAACTTTAAAAATAAGTGTTGCTAAATAAGGTATACTAATATAGACTAAAAATAATAATGAAGTCACTAGGTGTGACTGCAAACGTTTGTCGAGTGGCCGAATCAGATTTATTTGTCTGGGACAAATAAAGAGGATATAGATTACAACATCCGGCAAGTAGCTAATTGGACTGTCTTTCATATAAACTCGCTAGTATCCTGAAGAGCGGTGAGGGGCGCAGTGGTATCATTTACGTCCGCAGGTCCCAATTTTATTGGTCGGCATAATATATTTTCTTCCGTCCTACTCGATTAGCTGTCCGACACTTAATCAGTCTTATTTGCCTTAACATCTTTCACACAGTCTATCCATCTTCACTTGAGTCTTTACTGATACCAAATGTCTTGTGATAAAGGTTCTCACGCTTGCTTCGTTCGTTTGACTCGCGCTTTGTTTTGGTCACAGTTCTAACCTATCCTAAGCACCAGCTTTGGTAGCCCTACCTGCTCTGGTTTTGATTTCGAATACAAAACAACTTTCATTCTGATTGGTCCAATGTGGGATATTTAAAATTGTTTTTATCTCGAGCTCCTTCATGCTACGGTAGTGTAACCGTTTGCTTCAGCTGTTTCTGTCAACCCTGGTGCTAATTTATTTGCCGTCGGTACAATTTGTCAACATACTGCTATAGGTTTTGATTGACCGCCAGCCTGACTTCAGCCATTCTTGGGAATGCTGTTGTGAGTAGTTTACTCCCTACAGCGAAAGTGATCCATTGGTGCGTTGATCTGCACGGGGTTAAGAATCTCCCTCAGTCGGCTTTTACGACTCCTACGTGGCGAGGAGTAGTCCAATTCAAGACCGGTAAAGCTTTTTCTAAATCAATAAGTGTGGTGTCCAACTGACTCAATATAATTCTACGGAGATTATTCCAATAGATGAATCGTAAACATCTGGTTTTATCCTATGCGTTTTGTCCCTTTAGCTTATCTCTCACGCACTGACATCATCGACCGTAAGTGTATACGATTTAAGTGCAAAATTAATTGTATTAATTCATGTCATCGCCGCTGCTCCAAGGTCGTTGTGCACAATTACAGATGTGAATACTTTATCTATAGTTAATTAAGTTTTTACGTTTCTAGTGTTTGTTTTTGTTGGACAAGAGTGACAAACTTGTTTAGGTCATAGTCAAACATGGAAACTCCTTCGGTCTGAGATCTGGACCTCTAGGATTATGTCTGTCAGTTCTGGGATCTTGGACCACTATATCTATGATGCATATAGTTTTCGGAAATTCTCGCCTTATGGGTTTGTAATAGTGGAACTAGAAACTTCTGTATCTATTTTACTCTAATACTTGTTGTATAATGATGATAATCTGAGCGATGTTTGTTGAACGAAACGCATTTGCTGCTCGGATATTAAGTTATTATGTATTTAGTCAGAATTTTATGAAAGTCGTAATAAAAAGGGAAATGTAAAATCATAACATGATCTCGAGCGGAACGATTACGAGAGGCGTTTATGAGGTTTTATGTAAATATTCTAAAACGTTGATAAAGACATCTAAATGTTTTTCATTTTTGAGAAAAAGAAAACTTTGATTGCTGATGTCTTTCAGAGTGTAACAAACATCTTTCCTGGTTGTTGGCTCTTGTTTGTGGGTTAACTGAGGGTTTAATTAAACTGACTTCCTATTTTATTTTGATAGTTGGTTTATTGTCTTTATTTGTGACTATCTTATACTTTTACCCTAGTTACAAGTCGAATTTGATTTTTATTTTTATGAAATATATTATTTTGACTACCCATTTTATGCGCCTATTTATTAGGGAACACGCCACAGTTCCGCACATCAATCGCACGTATGTACCACTATGATTCTCTGGAAGACATCGCTCTCTCTCTCTGGCAAGGTCGCTGATGGTGCAGCTTACCGTATTTCATTTATTAACCACCATCCGCCAGTAAAGCGGCGGCATACCGGGAGACACAGCGTTGGTAGACCCTCCACAAGGTGGACGAGTTACGAGAAGCTGCTAAATACGGGCAGCGCATGACCGAACGTAGATCCTTGGGGGAGACCTATATCGTCGGCTGAAGTGATGATGATGATTTATTTATTTACCGAAATGGATTCTGATAGTGGTAAACCGCGATTCCCCGGACATTAGTTTCCAATTCATCCGAGCGTTGTGACAAGGTGATCCACGCCGCAGTAGACTCCATATTAGTGCATATGGTAAAACAGGAAACCGGTGCCGCATATAAACAAACGCCGTCACAAGAATTAATTGAGATCTTGATTTTAATTAAGATCTCGGCGGTTGCATCATACATGCTAAGGAATTAGATGTTCCTGTAAGATGAGTTAGGAGAACAATTGTACCGTTCACTCGCGGTCCCAGGGTCGATAGTTTGTAACAATTTCTTTAAATGAACAAGACGTCATTGGACAAAACGGCAATTTTTTTTGCCTTTTTAATCCATAGAACTTCATAGTAGCTCTTCACCCTTTTTTTGTTGCGGTGGAAAATCCTTTTTACGGACCGTGTCGCACTGTGGCTAGACAGTACGGTGTGTGTGGGACTCGCCCAGGAATACCAATTTAAATCCATCGGAACAAACTCTGAATAATAGTTTTCCGAAACGTTCCATGACATTATGACGTCCAACCACAAGTCCCAAAGTCCGCTTTGGCCAGATACCACTATTTTATCAGTCTTTTTTTGTCTTAACGAGCAACGATCTTGGTCATCATCTAACTGACAATAAGGCCGAATAGAATAGAAACCTGCAATGTGGAATCGAGATTACAAAACCTCAACCACGCAGCAAACGAGACAATAACCAGGACCGATGATACACTCTCAGTCATCACAGCATTCCGGATCCTGTCCTTTATTTGCCTCTTAAAAGCTCCGAAGTCCTCGGAGTTTGTGTAAAGATTGATCCGACGTAAACTTAAGAATGCAATATGCACTTAATCAGTTACATAACTCGGTTTATTTGCGAGCTAACCTCACAACTGTGAACAAGGTCAACAGTCGAGATTAACATGAATTTTATTATTCCAGTCACGTTCCGGTCGTAATTCACATAGAATGTTGCGATTATGTATTCGTGTGTTTGTTGTTTTAAGAGATGAAATGTGCTACTGTATGCATCTCGAGTAAACTTTATGAAAGTATAACAGTTAAGAAGAAAGCGTTACCAAAGGTATATAATAAGGACAACTCGATCACGGCGATTTGATTGCCCAAGTGAAGGAGCGCTATCGTGCAATGTGAAAGATACACCAGCTAATTCTCCCAATATATCCCATTGTATCAAACACAATGTCATTTGTTATAAGTTCAAAATTGTGATGTACAATAACGTATTTTCTATTCTACATCATTAAAATACTTTAGCTTGCCTAGAACTTTCATAAGTATTGGAACGCATATTTAAAACAGTTCTCGCGGAATCGTATCAAATATGATAGGATAGAGAGCGAAGACAGCGTAGTGAAGGTAAGGCCTTAAACTTAAAGTTGATGCATTATCAGACATCCCTTAAATTTACACCTTGCAGTCATAACTCACAAGCACTGTTTCTGGCTCGCCTCTGCAGCACTATGCATCCAGTGAAGGTCCCCCAAGGTGAATCCATGAAATGCAAAGAGTTTTAGTCAGTTATGTACTGAGAATCACTTCTTGACTAGCTCGACTTCGGTGCGGTTTAGCCTGCGTGTGTGTGAGCGGTGGTTGGAGAGAGATTGATGGGACGGGCGAATGGAATGGCTTGGTAGTAGGAACCCCATGTACGCGCTCTATACAGAATTTGTACCGAAACGACAGTCAGGAAGCTCTTATATTATATGAACTCGGTAAAGGATCTGAGCCTCCCCAAAACGCAAGCACACAAACTATCGATAAACAAAAATTGAGAGTAAAATTCGATAAAATCTACAAAAGTCTTATAATTTGACAAATATTTTTAGAAAGAGACAAGTGTGTTTGTTGGTAGAAAACGAAACGTTAACGAACCGACCCGGTGAGAAAGGGGCCCAGCCAACGGTGTCAGAAATGGAACTAGTGCGATCGATCACTGAAGCACGGCTAAAGTTTCCTGTACAATATATTCATATATTCATCCATTGATGAAGCTGACGCAAACAATCCTCCAAGCGTCGTACGAAAAACTCGGTTGCCCCATCTTGTTTACCATTCGTTTCTCAATGGACAGGTTTGAGATACAAATAAGATTTGAATCGACCTTCGGTTTTGTTGTCACAGTCGTGTTTGGATGTTCGAGAGTACAAAGTGGAGTATTGAATGTTGATTTACTTGATTCACGGTCGTTTGTAACATATTTCGACCCTTAAACGTTAGCATCGTCTTGGTAGAAGCAACGTTTGAAGTTAGTGGTCAAATTGTGAGTCTCAGGACTCTCAATTTGACCACCAACTTCAAACGTTGCTTCTACCAAGACGATGCAATTTATCTTGAGTAATGAAAGTTTTCAGATACAGATTATTTCCGATCGCATTTTGTACAGTGGTGACGGCTATTATGAGGAATCATAGAAATAAAGGACGTATACATAAATCTTTTACCTTACCTGGTCCCATATTTTTTGGGGTCAGTGCAGTATGTCCTTATATCGACATTAAATTATTTTTCTAATTCATTGATTGCGTCAAAATCTATAATACAGTACTCAATGTAATCAACCTAATGCTGAACATTACCTCATATGAAATTCTAAAGAGTGTGATTAGATTTTGATATTCTACGAGGTGCAGTGCGTCACAGCCTGTTTTAGAAGGATTTCATACAAACTTATAGAGTATAATTAACACACTGCCTCATATAATACACGACAAATCTTCATTAATAAATCAAACAAACCATTTGAAGGTTGAGCCCATATAGTACCTTGTGGGACTCCATCATAATAATCATCATAAACACTTTTCAAGGCTACTTTAGCTGACAAACGTCGCAGCTTGAAATTATCTTATAAACTTCTTGTAAAGTAAGTAAACAAATAATGTTTTGTTACACATCGAATATATTGTTGTGAACGTTTTTGTTGTAGAATGCCTCTTAAAAGTCTCAATGTGTGACCTTGTTTGATTAATGAGGCAACTAATTTTGTTTGACTACTTTTTATGCTTGGTGATTTGGGTATTCTGTTTTTCTAATAAAATTAAATGGACATGTCGATATTTTACGAGTATAATTTGAAGTAGAAACTACCTGGGTTTCATTAAAGCACTGGACATAATAATATCATTTTATGATCTAGTATAGTACTATCAGCATGTAGAGCAATAAAAACAAATAATAGATAATTTACTAGGAGTGTTGTTTTGATTACTTAGATGCGCATGCTTCATTGAATTTATAATGTTATTGGAGTTTAGTATTCGAAATCACCTGATTTCGCGCGGGTTGAAATCCAAATCAGTGTTTTAATTGTAATATTTATGCAACAGTTTGTTGTAATTCCGAAAAGTAACACTCATAAATACATATAAAAGAAATGCTATCTATTTTAGTATTGAAAATCACAAAATATACAGTGAGTTTATAACAAAACTGTTAATATTTGTGTTTACAGGAGTCAAATTGTTATTCAAATTACAAACACAGCTTTTCCTTTTTGATATATTAGATTTTCTTGTTTGTTTGGAACACTGCCTGTACTAAACTCGCGATAGCAGACTAATATTGGGAAATAGGTCAATCCCTGAATCCGACAGATGAAAAACAGAATCGGAGAAAAAATACTTGGAATGATATGATATTTTTCATATCACGTGAAAATACTGTACCTGCATACATTGTTATTTAATGGTTATTAAAATGCTCCAGTGTTTAAAAACAACCAGAGAACAATCTAGAGAATAGAAACTTAAAAAACATGAGTTGTGATATCTTTTTGCAAGAAAGCATACAATTTAGAATTTAGTATATTGTCATAAGTTTTATTGCCAAACCGATTTGTATTTTGTAACTATCACTTGCATGCCCTTGATGATTTACGTTTATCTTTATTAATAAATCAAAAATTCTTTGGAAATATTAATCCATATTTAATAAGCACGTCTGAATTATACAGCGTTTCAAAATTTTCAACATATCGCTTATTGAATAACTTGAAAAAGATTCAATTGCAAAACATAACAGCACAATGGCTAACATTCATATTCATATTTGTGAAGGTGATGTAAGCGCTTTGTACGCGAAAAATATTAACTAAGACGCAGTGTTTAAGTGGGTTAACACTCAGTCGACGATTGTGTAGCATGTGCATCGAAGTCACAGAGATGAGAAATGTGGTCCTTCTACCTATGGTCTGAAAGTGTAATTTTCACTGAATTTACAAGTCTCATCGTTAATTTATCTTTCGCTTATTCATCGTCAGTTTTATCTAAATGCTCTCCGCTTGTTAATTCTATTCGTTCTGTGGTAAACAAATAATTATTCTAATCTTGTGTGTCTTATATAGCTTTATTTTTGTCGAAGATTGAGATATCTAAATGTTTATATAACGTTTATTCAGAGTTTCAATCAATGCAAGCATTTTTTTAGGAATTTCCTTTTTTGTGCTCTTAGGTTGCCCAATTTAAGAAAGGCAGGGCACAGCGGATTATTCGGATTATGTTTGCAGTGAGGTTTGGCAGGGCGCCAGTGATAATTTAGCGTCTACGGTAACCTTAACCTTTTAGTACAATAAATTAACCTTATTATATACTTCCATAGCAATGTCTTACTGCCATTACCCCTTATCCTGTGTTTTATTGTAACCTATTGTTGATGTTTAAATCACTATCAACTTTAAGATATGACTTTGACTCATTCCAGTTATTTAATGTTTGATGATTATGTTAATGGCTAATAAATTTCACTTTCCTTAGTTTCATTAGTCATATGTTAATAAATCGAGTAATTGCTACAGGTTATAATGCTTACTAGATAACTAATTGGAAATTAATAGCAGATGACAAACACTTAGCCGCCTTCTAAGGCAGAACATGTCGAACAAAAACTGTTTTAATATAAGATCTTTCCTGTACACATGTTCAAACAAATAAATATCTTTTATCTTTTTTTATCTTTATCTTAGCACTTAAATTTCAATGGAGAATTTTCGGGTACTTAGTTAATAATTCATGACATTATTTTGCAAAAGTGGCGTGAAGAAGCACTGTTCACGTCGGCAAGGCGAGGGTGGCTTGCGCAGCGGTTTATCTCATTTGGACTCTACTTCTGCTTATTATTTGATGGAATGGAGTCATTTGCGTGACCTTATCATAAAAACAGAGTTGTTTTACACGACTAACTCGATTACTGATTTGTACTACAAACCTTATCTCATTCGATTACAGGACATTTTGCAATTTTGTCCAAACTGTTCCGTATCCAACCGAAAATGTCTAATTTCTAGATAGGTTTTTGTATTATGTCTGATAGGTACAGGCGCCAAACAGCGTTTACCATTAGTGATCTCATTGTTTTCTTACTCTTATCGCTGTTATCATTAAGACCTACTTCTGCTCATCTTCCGTCTGTATATTTGTTGGGGGGTGTTTGCTAATGAAGTTTTAGGATTTTACGCTTGCATTCCATTAAACAAAATCTTTATGTTCCTCCACGCTATCTCCGAAACCACTGTACCGATTTTAAGAAATAACATCAACTTCTGGAATTCATTGTATCTAGATAGCGTTTTACGAATTTTTTCTCACACGTTTGTGGCTCATGTACCCCAGGGGCGCCATATCATTGATACGTCGTCGGTAGCTACGCCCCGGTCGGTACTGCAGTGACTCCTAATGGATTGGGAGCAGTAGGGTTGGAGGAAGAAGTATGTAGTATGTGTTCTGGTTTTTAGTGACCAATTCCTCAGTCCGTTGAGGTTACTGTGTGAAGTGCGATGCCACCATCAGCCTCTTCCTAACATAAATGTATCACTGCTTTCCAGTCCATATACTGTTTTCGTACGAAGTAGGTAGGTAGGTAATAGGGTGTAGGTACATTCTAATAATCATTCCATCTTCAGTAGGTCTCTGCATGCCAATATAATACCACAGCGTAAAAACGTGGTTGACGCCTTTGAAGATGAGGAAAATGCCGCTTTCGTCTGAGACAGCGTGCAGTAAACATACAGTGGTCCAGCCTCTATCAAATGAGTGTATGGCAGTTGGGTGGCCCTATCGCACCCCTCTCGTTCCGCACCCCACTCACGATGGCCCTGTCTGGATGTGCTCGTTGGCTGACTAAGAACTTATATTGACTGTGATAATACCTTCTATCTTAGTAGGAAATACGGAGGAGGTATATTCATTAGGAAGCCATAAAAACATACAGTTAATCTAAAGCATATACAATAACATTTCAAGGTTTCTTCATTAAATGTATCATTATTCAAAATCAGTCTCATGTAAGCCAGAGGAAGCAATATAAGATCACTTGAAGCGCGAGTTTAATATGAAGTCATATCCTCATTAAGATCGCAATGATCTTGCCCGGCATTGAGCCTTGCCCACGCCACAGAATAAACACACCGCAGAAGTAAAAAATTGTGTGCGTGTCAAGTCAAGGTCACCGTCTTCGTCAGCACTTTAAGCTGGTGGTCCTGCTGTAGAAAGATAACAGTAGTTCCCAAGAAGGGTTGGCGTAAGGCAGTCGGCTGGCTATGAAATCCAAGGCCAAACAAAACCTATAGCTTTATATCGACATCAAGACAAACTGCACCGACTACAAATAAATTGGGAGCAGGGTAGGAGAAAGAAGAAGTCAAGATATGCATCAATCAAAATCATAAAGTTCTTTATTAACATGGACTTTGTTAAAGTGCTTTTAAACATGCCCTGACCACAGTTTCTAAACATTATTTTGAGAATATATTTTTCCTTTCTTATCATCATCATAACAGCCTTTATAACTCGACCCACTGCTGGGACACAAGACCTCTCCTTGTTATCGAAGGAGGTTTAGGCAGTAGTCCACCACGCTTGCCCAATGGGGATTGGCGGACGGAGTATAAGGTGATCAATACCCCTTTTTTCTGATCCATTAATCGCCTTCTACGACACCCATTGGAGGATATGGCGTGATACTATTCTACTATGCCGGCATCACACGGCTGTTCTTTCTTATATGTTATATTAATGCCATCTCAATGTCCCTAATCTTTTCTGTGTTTTTTTTCTGCCCTCTTGGAGACTTTCACTCCAATGTCCACAAAAGTGAATCTATGGTGATTCCACGGGCCATGGAAGGCAGTGATCAACTCAACCGAACCGTCTACGCGTTTGCCCTTGCCCTTTTCTATAAAAAGTGGGCTTGCGAGCTAGGTATTTGTTGCTCTTTCACCCCGTGAACATTTCAGTGGCTCCCCGTAGGGCGTCACCTGACCCACAATTGGGTCTTACAGCCCGGTGCGTGTAATAGCTTGCCGTCCCCGAAAAGTCCCACCAAAGACAAAAGAGTCCCACCAACGCATCTCCGTTTTTGCGTCCGTAAATGGGTTCTCAGACGATAAAAAGAAAGCTTGTGCGTTGCTCAATGGCGTAGGTATGAAACTTTACTTCTGACCTATCTTTATTTTGTGGCAATGATCTTGGCCGACATTGAGCCTTGCCCACGCGACCCACGCAGAAATTTCTAGACTCTTTTCGAATTATATTATTCATGTTGTTGTTTATTGTGTCAATACATTGAATATTAATTTGGTTTAATTGTTTTGTAGAGACAAACGTGGGATTGAATTTATGAATGAACTGAGTGACGTAGTGCTTGAGGCGAAAACTCGTATTTCTTTTGTTGGTGTACGATAAAGTGTAAATAAATAAAACTTATCATTCAATGCATTCGCCGAGTCCGTTATGTAAATGTGTAGTAGAGAGAGCTCCCCTCTCCAGAAGCAGTGACGGAGACTTGTAATCCAAATGTCGTAAGGTAACCTCCACCACCCTGGCTTCTGTCTCTCTATCCAGGCCATTTTTGGTACGATTTCCGCCATAGCCGCTTTCATGAACATAAAAACGTAATTTTCACCTCTCCAGCACCAAAATACCTCTTTTGCTTCGTAAAATCTCGAAGGAAAAACGGTTTTTGCTGCGAGCTCTAAACATTCACTCCAATCTTGCTTTTGATTTTCAATAATTATTTTTAAGATAATAAACATGTTTATTAAAGTATTGCCTTGTTTTTCTCACCTATAACAATTTTCTCGCTGGAGAGGTGAAAAGTTGTATGTTTCACACGAGAGCAATTTTTTTTAGTCTCGTACCTTTAAACCACCCACTGCGCTCCGTAGTCTATTATTGTAGACTACTTCGCTGGTTTGTGGTTCAATATCGACCCTCGCAGCAAAAAAATAACTTTGCTCACTTTTTGAACAAATAACTATTATCAACTTTCATAGAAAGATAATGTAAAAAAATAGGAGGAGAGCTTGTGATTTCTTTCGCTTTCGAAAACAATTATCATCCTTGGTCACTTAATGATGAGAGCTGGTCTGCTAATCTTCTTCTTTTCGTGGCTATCCAACTAGAGAAGATTGGTAGTCAACGTCTCATTCTCCTCTGTAATCCTCGCCAGGCGAAAGAACGAGTCCTGCTGAAATTAGTAATGGTCCTTCGAGCCAGAGAAATTAACTCTACATTCGAATGCGTTGGAACATAGATAAGTTATTCCAAGTAGGGCCCAAAAAAGTAAAACTGCCAATCTTATCCTACAATTAGTCAACACAGTAAGGCGTTAACTGTTGAATATGCAACGTTAATTGCGAGTTACGCGCGTATGCATAATGCAGGAGTAAAAAATTAATTACAATAACCAACGCAATGCTTGCATGAGCCATGCTTTGCATAACCCTCTTGGGTAGTCTTTTCCTTGTAGAGTTAGGGTGTAGCTGTCATTTCCATTTGAATTTGATTTAAGGATTATATCGAAAGCGTGATAAAATAAAAATAGCTTTGCGGTAACTCGGGAGTCCTGAACAAGGTTCGGACTGCGGAGTTTCTTCACGCCGGATCAACAGTTCTTGCTATACACGACGCAAGTACGGATCTGCGTGCAGTAGAGTAGTAGCACAGTATACCAAGAACATTAATGCGTCTTCATACAAACTGACCGCTATCCATTAGAAAGTGTGCGTGCGTACTTGGCGCCGTGTAGCATGAACTGTGACGCACACATGACATAAAAATATGGGGGCATAAGGTGGTCTCGCCGTCTCGGTGTGATCGCGCGTTTTTATGTCATTGCACATTCGCTCGCCGCTCGTTCCCGCCCGGCACATTTACGATAGGCCTAGCGTCAACGCAGAGTAGGCTAATAACTCGCCGACCGACAGCCCGCAGATAAACTACTGTTCTTGTTATACTGTGGTAGTAGCTCTATGGGGTAGAAGCGACTAGGGTTGGCAGTTAGTGCTGCAAGTGTCTATAGACTGCGGTGACTACTTACCACCAGGCAGGCCGTATGATTGTCTGCCAACCAAATTACATATAAAATTTATTAAACAGTATTCAGTACAGATGAAATTTTATTTCGTGCGTAATCTATCCAACCTTTTCACTTTTATTTCGACGATTACGCGCTCGCGAAAGTGCAAAGGCACTTAAAAAATTAAAAGTTTACAATATGTAAAATGGCAAATTTAAATCATAAATTAAGTATATTACATTACTCTCAAGGTCTTCTGGTTCTTTTACCGCATATTAATAAAATACAAACTGCCATATAATAATATAATACGACCCGTTATGAGAGGTCGTGGGATACCGTTATGGCCATACGTTTTCCGCGTTTCCGCAATGGCGCCGTTTCCGGTACTCCTGTATAGCCGGGGACGTTTTTATGGCAATCCATCGGTCGTGATTTCCTTGAGTAATGGTTATTAGATTCTTTTTTTAACCTATGTTATATGATTGTATTATATTAACTGTGGCTACCATTCCAACGTGAATTAAGACAACTCATAGAATTATTTTTGCGTTTACAAACGCGTGAATATTTTTAAAACTAGAAATACACCCGGCGATAACGCAGTCGCCCGGATTGCGTTAGATGCTGGGTTCGATTCCCTCCTGTGGCACTTTTTCAGTGTGTTTTTTTCTAGTTTTAAGACAACTCATTTTTATGGTAACTCATTTTGCTTACCATCACGTAAAATGGAGTGATTTGCTTGACCTTTTTAAGTCTCAACAACCATCGTGAATATTATACACCAAAACAAGTTACTTTCGTCGCTTCTTGTTTTCAATTACATTCAATTATGTCTCGTTACCTCAAAAATGCCACAACCTTTGCCGATTCAAGGAATCTCCGCGAGACGCTTTCGTTTTCCAACAACACGTAACGTAATTTGTCGTAAACATCCACGCTACTTCAATATCCGCTAATGAAGAAAATGGAGGCGCTTCCGTCGTGTCTTAAATGCGGAAGGTGTGGGAGACACGTGAGAGTGAATGCTGGTGACAACGATATATGCGGGATAAGTTAACTTTTATTTTTAACCCATGACGCAAAAAATCGGGTGTTATAATTTTGACGTGTCTGTATATCTGTCTATCTGTGGCATCGTAGCTCCTAAACGAATGGACCGATTTTGTGCGATTTTTTGTTCGAAAACTGACGTGGTCGGGATGGTTCTTACTTAGCTACAATTCATGAAAATCTGTTCAGTCATTTCAAGATTATAAGCTCTCGCTTCAATAATATTCAAGAAAATTTTAATTGTAACTATCTATACCTAATAGGAATCAGGGTCCGTGATTTAATTATCAGTACAGATCAATATAAAATGAACTTGAGTTTATTATACTTTAAAAATTATACGAGACTTACTGAATGTTTTAATTAATTCATAGATTGATAGCTTTTGCCCCCGGCTTCGCCCCCGTTGTGAATTTTGGAAAATCTTTTCTTCTTCGCGGATGATTACGTTTTAACTATCTGCGTTCCATTTTTCAGTGCAATCCGTTCAGTGGTTTGATCTGTGTGTTGATAGATCAGTCGGTAACGGTTGTCTTTTCGTTTTTTTAATGTATATAAGTACAGATAAACATATCAGCAGTCCAGGTTTTCTATAAAATATAATAATAATAACTACCCAAAAGTTACGCATGCAAAACTGTAACTTGTTGACTGGTATTGATGTTTTGAAATCATTACGAAATTGTAAGCTGTTGGAGTTTCTTTCGCCATTTCTTCTCCATCTCAGCCAAATAATTATTATTTAGTCCCGAAATGGTTGTGAGGCTTTTGACGATTTAAAAGAACTTAGCAAAGCCCATTTAAATAAAGAGCTTTTTCATTTCATTTAATTTCAATACTCACAAATCCAAATTTTACTTTTCCCTCAATCATATAACAACAAATACAAAAATGAAAGCCTTGACTGTAGTGCTAAGAGTTTTCATTGCCTCATTAACTTTCCAACTCAATTTTGAAAGCAAAAGTAACCCATCATCAATCTTCTGTACGATATTACGGATATGCCTCAAGCAATACCATATCATAATGTCGAACGACTGACATTTGATTTGACTCGTGTTGACCCCAGTCGGTATATCCACTTTGGATATCGCCCGCGATTTACGAAATAGCATTTCTGCAGGGCTGTACTCTTGACCTGGTTAGGTATCTGGGGAATGTGTGCAGGCATTCTCTGCACAATCCGGTTGGGGTTCAGCGGTCTTTATGCTAATCCACTAATGGGTTTAATATCTGAAAGTGTTATGCGTAGATTGAGCTCAATGTTTCTGGATGATGTACCTATTGTTTCGAGATGCTAAGAAATTGGAGTGAAAGGTGACTTTGAATTGTTATTGCCTGTATCTTTGAATATTTCGTTTTTTACTTATACTCTTTATTCGACTTCATGAATAATTATTACGAAAATAGTACAATGCCTGATTATATTGTAAATGTTTTTATTTTTAAATAATTTTGGAAGTTTATAAATTTTTGTAACACTTCCATAAATAACTTATGGATAATGTAGTTGGTTTCATAATGATTATCTATTGTTACTTATTGGTTGTCTTGGTTTGGTGTAAGATTTGTTGGTTGTCCTAAAATAAATAAATAAATAAATACGTAGGTATTTAGGAAATAAAAATTGTGATAACTGTTTGTTGTCCCTAATAAAGAAAATATAAAAAAATAAAGGCCAGCAAGAGCGAATTTATCTGTACACGAGATCTCCCAGCCAATTCGGAATGTAGCGAATTTATTCTCAATAATAATAATCAATAATTCTCAATACATAGCAATTTAATTTTAAATATCACTAAATTCATCGATCTTTTGCAAGAATTAGGTTTATTTGACAAATAGTTCTCTAGTAGGTAAAATTCTAGGAAGGTGTTCATAAAGGATATAATATTATCTTTCATTATAATAGAAACGTACCTAGAGCGATTGAGTAGTTAGGTATAATTTTAATTTTCAAAAATGGTACTAATCTTGCTTCTTATTTTATTAACTGGGTAGTATGAGTACGTACATTTTCACAAGTGTATGGCTTCATTAATATAAAAACTACATTAATTATATTTATGTATATTTTTATGAATCTTTAATACAACATTTTATACTATCTCTATATTTCCTTCACGCTCCATTCGAGATAAGAAAATTGCTAGCCCTATATTGAATGGGCACCGGAGAAAATCTCCTCACAAAGCGGTTTGTGGTGAACGTTATTGGAATAACGCTTTCACTACCATTTACTCTGTTTTTGTTGTCAGCTGCAAGTGCTTTTAATTGGTTACGACTCGATTGGAGCTGGATTAGAAATGAAATGAAATTTTTCATATTTTTATTTATTACTTTTCTTACTGCTGACCTGACGAGTTGTTTTCATAGTGCAGCTTCTGTTCTGTTTGTTGGTTCATTAGAAATTTTGGGTCATTTGGTTTTCATCAAATCAAATCATTTATTCACATGAAATACGGTAGTCAGATGCTAATTAAATAATCATACATGTTTCGCTAGTATATGTATACATAGCATGCAAATGTACCAGAATAACATTAAAAACATAATGAGACATTAAACATTCTCATTCTTAACATTATAGTCTTGGTCTAGTTAAGGGATTTAAATGATTAAAATATTCGCCAACAGAATATAAACACCTTTCCTGTTCAATTCTGTTGGCAACGCATTAAATACCTTTACACACATAGCTGGGCAATTCTTCGCTTAGAGACTACTTTTTGGTTGCACAGCATATCTATGTTAGTCTGCCGGGATATCTTAAGCTTCTGTTAGTATTTTTTTATACCACTTTGGTGGCAAACAAGCATAGGATCCGCCTGATGGTAAGCGGCCACCGCAGCCTATGGACACTTGCAATACCAGGGGTATCGCACGTGCGTTGCCGACCTAGCAAAAACTTTTTCACACCTTTCTTGAAGACACCCATGTTGTAGTCCTTGGGGAAACCTCGACAGGGAGTTCATTCCACAACCGAAGCGTACGCGGAAGAAAATTTCTTCTGAAACGCACAGTACGTGACCAACTCGGTTCCAGTGTGAGGATGAATACCCTGCCGATGGCGAGCGGTGCGGTGATAGAAGGAAGCTGTTGGCATCATGTCAAATAGTTTCTCAGAATACATTCCATTATACAGCCAATAGAAAACTCATAAGGAGGCAAATTCTCTCCCTTTCTTTAAATGTTTTGAGCAAGTTAATTTTTTTCATGCCCCCTTTATGTATACGTCAGGTTTGTAGCCTGTCATTATTTTGAGGCACAGCTTGGCCTATATTACCAGACGTGTCGTTATTTGTAAGCAAATGTAACCAACCCGGCATTGCTGAGTAATTTAGAATGCAGCATCTGTCCTGGGTTCTTGGCAGAAGTAAGGGTTATGATTTTATCAGCCTTTGTTACACTTGCAGATAAATTGATTATTTAAATATTCATATGAGCACAAATAGCGTCTTGTTAAGAAAAATCAATAGTTATTTCGTTTTCTGAGTGTCTTGTGTATGGGCGGGATGCTCTACTCAATATGGCAAGGTCGCCAGCACTTAGTCGACTTAAAGCTCCTCTCAATAGCCCCCCATCCACTAGCATTCATTCCGTATGACTTGTCCTCATGGATAAACTGTAGAGAATCATCGTAGGGATAAATAAAACCGTTGAGGCCACTAACTAATGTCATCTCTACATGCTTTCCTGCGACTTTCTAAGTCAAGGTTGTCGTGTCCTGCGGGTGCGATGGAAGGGACAAAAAGATCTTAACACCGTCGTTCTTTCGTGCTTTGCCCATCCACTAGCATTCATTGCTTATAGATTGTACGGACATTTCGGCAGGAATAAAAACTCGTGGATGGGGGGCTAATGAGTGTGAGCGTGATGTATGAAAGATAAGAGCTTCACCGTCAAAAGATTAAATAAAAATGTCATCCATATTGATCGCCTCCAACCCAACGTTCACTCCATTTCTCAATAGTTGCGTGCTTTTGATTACGAAGTATGATCACGATTCAAGACAGCTCACGAATCATAAGCACGATATAAGTGAGTTAAAAAATTAATGCAATAATAACATAGTAGTGGGTACGCCGTACGGTGAGCCGTTCCTATGGCGAAAGTGAAAACAATTTCTATGGGTAATTGCTCAATCAATTTAGAATACCATAATGTTACAACGCAACGTATGTCACGACTTTTGGATCTAAACGTATCGACTGAAAATCTCGTATTTCTTAAGTTAATGTTGTCAAAAGACTGGCGACAGATTGGCTGGTATAGGCATATAATGAGAAGAGATGCATGTAACGAAGAAAGTAATAAGAATGGATGTGGATGGATATAGATGGAGAGGAAGATGGAAGAAAAGATGGATAGACTGTGCGAGAGGTGAGAGATGATATGGCAAAGAAGGATGATAATGTTGAGATCGCCTCGCCGACGCCGTCGCCCCGCTCGTCGCTAACTTCGACACCGCGGCCTTGGAGTGTAATGTAACAGGTGTTTTATGGTTGTCGGTTTGTTTGGTTCAATTTAGGTTTAGTTCGTTTTGGTTTGGAGTTTGAAGTCTCGTTTGAAGCCAGTTGCAGACAGGCTGGCTGCAACTGTTATGAGGTACTTCTTGACCAGACCCTTGATACTGCCAGATGTGGCTTTCTGTGTAATCAAATACGCACCAAAAGGTCAGTCGCGCGATGTGACTAAATACAAAATACACACAACAACATTTCCAAAGAGGGTTTGTTGTCAGGCAGGCGGCTGCCATTAAAACTATGCCAAAAGTTATAGCAGTGTGGTAACACCATAGATATAGATAACTGTAGATAGTAGGCAATGTGAAAGAGAAAGAGCATACTAACGCGTATATTAGAGCGAGATAGATAGACGAGACCATTTCACGTACACGCAGGCGGCCTAGGTCGACCTGTCAGTCACGTAGAAAAGGCAGCAACTGTCAGACTGCAGTACTATTTTAGACGCACGCGCATGCATTACTCACACATTGGTGCATTTTTTAGGTCGATTCATTGCTAATCTATAAACGTCAGTAATAATAAATCTATGGGTAACACATTGCACGGACCACTACTAAATTGAGATCAGGTTACGACGAAGAAAAAGATCTATGACTAGACTTAGTTTTATTCGAAACTTGATTCTACGATTAATTTCGAAGTGTAAACACAGATTTGCCATTCCGTATTCATTGGTCCGTGCGAGCTAATGTTTGATTATCGGATTACGGCTATTCAATATTGTATGACAGGAAAAGAACTCTCTACTGCATGTTGCCACAAAATAAATTTAGTGCAGAAGTTAAATAGCTAGCTGCAATCAGATTTTTACAAACACCAAAATCTAATAAAAATTTCATAAAATATCCGACTAGATAATATGATTTATAATGTTTAATTAAATCTTTAAAAGAATTTACAAAAATAGTACTATGCATAACTTAGAGGAATTCTTTAAAGATAATAGCTTGAAAAAAAAACATTCCACTGACCACTCCACACATTGCAATTCCCATACTGGGTGCTTTTTAGATACAGACGACTCCATGACAGGTTATTATATCACAATCTGTTACATTCTCTAAGTCTTCATTGAGACTTTATTACTCTGTTATGGATATTTAGTAGATTTAGATATCTGTTGTTGTATGTAAAATTATCAGCCCTCTTCTAATTTGCTGCGTCTGTAAAGGTGACTTAGTATAATGTAATATTCTATCTTTTTATAACAACAACATCCGTACATACCTACTTAGTTTGCAATAAAGATTTGTATTTGAAATCTATGACTATGTTATTTCACTATGGTCTTATGTAAGTTAGAGGTGTTCGGGGTCTCCAAATTGGACCGGCTGAGCCGCTGTGCGCAGTTTAAATTTTTGTCTTGTGCCGAGATTGATCTCGCGCCACTTAGATTTGTAGTTACTACTCAGATCGCCCTGGCTAAGTTAAGTACGTACGTACCAATGTCTTAAAACCTTAGTAGTATTTTAATGTTATCGCAAATCAAATTATGTACTGATTGGGAACAAATTTATTTATTAAAAACTTATAAAGTATTATGCGTACATATAACTTAGATTGTAAATTGAAAAGTAATAAATTAATAACCATGAAAAATAGTCAAGTCGGTCTGTCAGTCAGTGTATGGTAGGGCAGCTCCATCGTCAAAGCCAAACAGCTTCGCTGCTGGCTTCCATTTGTGGCGGGTGCCTCGAATGCACATGCTGGTTGCTCTTATTACAGAAGTTATTAAGCGAGCTCTCAGCCAGCCCAAAACGCATGACAGGGATCGGTCCCAGCGAGATGCAAGTGCTTCCCCGAGGTGTTTAATAAAGGTAGCCATTTGTGGTGCAAAGACTCCATCTACGGAGGTGACGAGGGGTGTAAAAGTGGCATGACGCAGCTCACAGGCATTGGCGTACTTTCTTTGCTTTTCTGATTCAGCAGATTTCAGGACAGATGCAACAGGGTGTGAGACATAAGAAGGAGCGTCGGTGTCTACAACACGGATATCGAATAACGCCTCCCTCTGCGCAACCCATACGCCTCGGCAAGCTAAATCTCCTCGTAGGCCAATTTCGCCTTCAGTGATTATTGGTTCTTTGACAACGTTTCCCCAGGCTTGTTGACATAATTCACAAAAGAGATCCCTTATTTCATTGTGACGTCTCGTGATTAGACCACCAGTTTTACAACACAGGGCATGATCAATATTGAAATCATTATTGCCGCATCCGTCGCAAGATTTTGGCATAGCAATTGGTGTTCGATGGTATCGTACTGAAAGGGCATCTCGGAATTCATGTGGAGAAAGATCAAACTGATCTTTTCTAGTGGGTATAACAGATAGCCAATTGGAGGATTTTGTCTTCATTTTTGTCGAGATTGATCTTTCAATGGCTCTTCTTTTGATGGGAGGGAGATTGGTTAGAATAGAATTCATAAGATTGTCATCATGAGTCTCTTTTAGTTTATGGCATTCTTTACGTGCATCCTTGCAGGATTTATGATGTTTTTCAAGTTCCATATGCTTCGTTTCAATTAACGACGATGAAAGGACTGTGCAGCCTTTTTTGGACACATTATAGTATAAATTTGAAGTGGCGGCACCATCAGATATTGCTAATCCACCTTTATGAATGGGTAAAGAAAATAAGTCAGCTTCTGATGATGACACATCGCCCCCAAATAGGGTCGGCAAAAAATTTGTGCGTAGTGAGTTTGTTAAAGGATCAAAATATTCTGCGGCATCTTTTAAGACTCGTAACAAGAATGACCATTGAAATTGTACAGCTTTGGTAAGGGCGGTATAGGCAGCTTGTGGTGAATCTTTACATATGAGTGATAATTTTTCTAAAGTGGAAACCCATTTCTGTACATACTTTTTTGCAAAAACTTCTTTCCCTTCTCCGATGTTGCTTCCCAGATAACGAGATCCAGTAACAATTGAGACATTAGTGTTCTTGAATAAGTCAGTTGCTTTCTGTTTGTCAAACTCTGATACTATTAAGAATGACTTTTTGCCTTGGGGGAAATATCCGTAGGTAGGCCCTATACTTCTTATCTGTTCCCACCATTTATATAGGTTATCAAGATTTCCTTGGGCAGAAGAATCATCCGCATACCAACATTGAGTGGTATTATTTCCTTCTTTGAGTTTATTTATTAAAGGTAGAGTAGCAAGGGCATATAGGGGCATAGCTAGTGGATCACCTTGGGTTACACCTTCTTTACTATAAATTCTCATTTCCGAATCACGAATGACGAGCTCTGCGTGACCGTTATAGGTGTTATAAAGAAAGCGTGCGCAGTGTGGCCAGTGTATTCTAGCTTGCCAAAGGTCTAGTTGTCTATTAACAGCATTAAAAGCATTATTTGCATCGACAAGTAGTAATCCCCAGTATGAGCCAGGTTTGCATTCTTTTTCAAATAGATCGCTCATTGCATGTATTGCACCTTCAATGCCGCTGCTTAATCCGCTGCAAAGTTGCATGTTAGTGCACGCTTCGGTTACTTCGGACCCAGTGGCTTCAATCATACATTTGGAGAGGATTCTCCTGAGGCATTCACCGATACCAATCGGTCTCACACCGGGACATTTGTCAAGGGCTATAAGGCGACTTGACATGAGTGCTTGTATGTGGCTCCAAGGAACATATTCGTTATTTAGTTTCATGGTTAGATGAGCTATGGCAGTCCTTAGGTGTAAGCTTGCTTCACCAAATCGTAGGAGGTAATCTTTCCAGTTTTCAGATGTGGTACCTGTTGGCCCACCTCCACCGTGTAATTTCCTGATGACTGATTCGACATGATCACAGGTTATGTCAACGTCGAGTAGTGGAGGCATTTCAGGAATATTTTCAGGTAGAGTAAATAAGGATTGATCTGGGGTAATTGCGGTGGGGTGTTTTTCTTCTAAGACGTCTTTCACTGTTTTGCCAGAAGAATCAACTTCGTCATCAGTGTTGAGGATTTTGCTTGTGTCTTTTGTTTGGAGCCAATTGAGGGCTTCTTGAATTTTGCCTTGCAGAATTAAACGTGTAAATATTTTTGCCACATCGTCATTTTTGCCGTGTTTTCGATTAAAAGCACTGCAAAGGGAGGTGTTTGCTTTGATAGATTCTGTTATCAGGATATCGTATTTTTCTTCTGCCCATAATTTGAGGCGGCGATCAAGTAATCTGGTTATGTCTTTTGCTTTTTTAATATTCTTGTCTCTTTGTAGCATTACGGCAATGAAGATTAAAACACGTTCTGAAGAAAAATCTAATTTGACAAGAAGTTCAATTTCATCAGCTAGTGTATGGATAAATTTTCTGCTAGTGGAGTTACAAGGAATATTGTAAAGTTTACCGTGAAGACAACATACTTTGTCCCATCGTTTTTGCCAAATACCTGTTTTTGATCCTATATTGTTAAGATAGGGCGATCCAAAAGCATCTTCCAGGCGCGATGTGTGCGCAACTGTATCAGGCATCCTTTCTGTGCCTGAATGGTCACCATGGGCGGCGCGTATATGACGTTGTAGTCCATTGCGTTTAAAAGATCTGGGGCAATGTGGGCACTGCATAGTAATTGAAAGATTTTCATGTTGGCTTGTCAAACCTATATTTTCAGAACTGATGGAATCCATTAAAGGTTTAATTTTTCATACTTATTTATTAAATTTTTTGGATTAGCATGTACACTGATTATTTTTCACTGATAATTTTGATGTTAAGAACGAAATGTAGGAATATTTTTGAGTAAATATGATTTGGTAAATAAAATTATGTACTGATTGCTTTCTTGTGATGTAATAAACTTTACTTCTGTCGTCACTTTAACTTATGCCATTGCCCAAGGCTGTACAAAGATGTATCGTCTTGATGGCTTACGTAATTCGGAAAGTGAATTGAAACTTCAATTGAGAGTGCTGTATCAAATATAAAATTCTCACGTCAACTTCGACACTTATTATTCTTATTCATTTGAATGAATGGCGATCGCGAAACATAAAGATTACGCATTACGCCAATATCAAGTGAAAATGTATTATAGTGACAGACAACTGTACGGTAGATTGAGGTTAAAAATGAAGTCCCTCAACAAGGGTTTTTACAGCAAGACCTCGGGAGCTCCTTCGACACTTAATTCCTTTCATGTACAGCTTCAAATAGTTAGCTACAGTCAAGACTTTTTTATGTTATGTGGTTGTTAGACAAGAATACGACCTGATAGTGAGCAGGTTCCGCAGTATATAGATCAGGGATTCCGAACCAGAGGGGCGCAGCGAGCGGCTCCAGAATTAAACTGTATAAAGTATATTCATTAAAATTGCTCATATAAAATAATCTTCGTTGTAAACTGACTACTATGAAGCCAAGAATTCACCAGTTGGTTAAAAAGTGCAGCCACAGTGCTCTTATTAATTGTGTTTTACTTTTCTTAGTTGATTACCTACTTGTCTTTTGAATAAAACGAAACACGCCAATATTTTCATCGTGTGCTTAATTTTCTTATTTTGACTCCCCATTTCGGACCCTAGTGGAGCGTAGTATTTTAGCATAATGTTGGGTGAGGCGCATAGGGTTGAAGGTTAGGAACCCCTGATATAGATACTTGCAGCATTAACACCCGTATTCACAAAGATTACTATGAGATCTCTCGACTCTTAGATAAGAAACGAACCAATCATAGAGCTCTATTCAACGCAATGACCTTGAATAGAGCTCTGTGTAAGGCTCACTCTGTCCATTCTTGTTATTCCACACATTCATCGTAGCATTCCCATTTCAGCAACGTGTACTCGATTTTCTTCCATCTTTAAATGTCACAATGCGTTATCCTTTTAACAGGGTCTCTAATAAGATCCTTCAATAAAAATGAACCCGACAATGTTACTTCTTCACCTGGAACGCTCCAGACGGCCTCCGTCTCACTATGCTGATGCTCTAAATAAATTCATCCACATATCCTTAAAATAACTCCAACAAAGCTTCTTCACTGCGGCTTTCACAACCCACAATAGCTCTGAAACCTTAACAGCGTTCGATGTCTCCGCCAAAGTTAGACCTAAAACAATAGCTAAGTGGCAACTTGAGGCCTGAAATACACCTCGACTTGAAAGGTTCAGTTGAGTCGCTGCTTGGCGCTTTGATATCTGAAGTAGCTATTGTTGTACGACTTTAACAGAATTTTAAGGAATGTTTGAAGTTGTACCAAATTAAGTGTTATAAAGAAAACACTATAAAACATCCTGCTGTGATGGAGAGTTATTTGACTGCGATCTTCAGTAAGGACGCGGTTTGAATGTTATTAAGGGTAAATCATTTAACACTGCAAGTGCGTTGCAGAAATAAGAAAGGCGGTGGTACCTATACCCAGATGACCCTACATATGGGTCTACCACTTGGTAATCCTTACTCTCCGGTTTATGTAAGGCGTTATTACAGTATAGCGGCTTATCTCTGGTACTAGCCATTTTCGCATTTGGAGTCCACTTCTGCTTATCATCAGGTGGAATGGAGTCATTTGCTTGAGCTTTTTATAAAAAAACAATCTAGTGTTATTTGATCGCAGTCTTCTGTAAGGTAGGGGGACTATCACAGCTCGTGACTAGTCCGCCGAGACTAAACAACGTTACACCACGACTTGTCTATTGTCGATAACATAGCCAGTTTTTTTATAAAAAAAATAGTTTATACCCTGCCTCAAGAGGCATCTCCAGAAATGGCGATCTGTTTTTGATTTATATTTTTGTCCAATGACGTCAGTTGACGTAGAGAGGTCGTTTTCTACGTGCAAATTGATACAGGGTGACAAACGTCACTAACTTACGCACGAAAATTTTGTAAAATTCTCAATTGTATATTGCCAAAAAGACTACAAATATAGTACCTAAATAATTTTAAGAAGTATTTGTGCTGTTTTTGTACCGTCTTTCATTAAAATATATAAAAATAAATTATAATATATAAAAATTTGCATGCATATTTTGGCACTTTATTAGTGCATATATTTCGATATGTCTACTATTGATGTTCGCTTCCATCTTTGGCACACTTTACCATTATTGGAAAAAGTTCAGTATGAAATAGAACGAACACAAACAATTTCTCTAACAGACCCTTAAACAGACCATAAACGTTACAATGAAACTAATCATAACAGATAAACAGACATTCTAAAGGTTTTCCCATCAACATTATGCTGTCATAAACGCATAAATACGCTTTATTATCTGTGCCAGGTGACAGTTGCGGCACAATATAAGGAGAGCGCAGAAGGTGAAATTTATACGCTTAAGATAAGAGCTTATCCTTTGAAGGACACGAAGGTTATAGTTGGCCGACGTCCGTAAATTTGTTTATATTTATTTAATAGACGAGTTTCTTTTTAGAAATGATTTTTATTATGAACATTAATTAATTATTTACTTAGCATACATGTAATAAGAGAACGCTGTAAAAAAATAACACATTTTCGTAGTGTTGTAGTGAGTATATCGTTCACGAAGACACGAAGTGGGGAATGGTGTTAAATTGACACCGGTTTTGCAAGCGTTGTTAGAAATCTCTCAGGGAATCTCAAAACTTCTCTAAACATTCCCAATATACCTCACGCGGTTCAGATGTTCGCTTTTTATAATATCCAAACACCTTCGCCATAATAGTAGTTAATAGTCTTGTTTCCCGACAATTAGAGATAAAATAGCCACTACACCTACCTCAATTGTCGGCCTTACCATTGATTGACATTAAAAGCTTGCCGTAAAAGAATAACAAAAGCAGATATTATAAGTAAAGTGAGAGACATAGAAGACCTATCCTTCTGTACTCTCTTTGTGTTGTAGTAATAGCAAGATGGCGGCAGCCGTTGCGGAGAAAGTCCCGCCAATTACACGGGTCTTGACAACGACAAGTGCAGGGATAAGGGAAACAAAATGTCAGACAGTGGGCGGGAAATAATATTTAGACAGGCATTCTAATTGTAACGTGGAAAGCGTTCTGTCCATCTTGTTGGCTGCGTAGAGATGTTGCGTCATGAAGTGTCTATGTCCCACCCGTATCGTATCACGCCGTATTGCAATACGGCGCAGTGTTGGTGTGTGAGGATGTTAACTGAATGAAACCGTTTGTTGATAATACCGTCGTAGATTCTATCAATATTAGTCTGTATAAGCGAATAGAGATCGCTTATTATTGGTAGGTTCCGGTTCTTTTTCAACCGACTTCAAAAAGGAGGAGGTTATCAATTCGACTGTATGTTTTTTATGTTTGTTACCTCATAACTCTTTACTGGGTGTATCGATAGTGAAGATTCTTTCGATCTTTGGAAGATGGTGCCTTGCCATTTAGTCCCCATTTAAATTTAATCGACATCTGACGAGTAGTTTTCGAGTTATCCCTAATAATTCCTATTTAATTGACATCGATGATATCGTAATCTTATCACTTGTGTGTCTGAAAGACCTCGAGATAGTTTCCTGAAAATTTACATACTTTAAACACTAAAAAGCAAAAAATAAAATTATTTTTAAATAAAAAAAACCGCCTTCAAAATTAAAACGCAGAAATAAAATTTCTATTTATAAAAATCTAAATGTTTTTGAGGTCGGTGCCAACCTCAATATTTGGAATAAACGTTGTCACTTGTATTTGGGACCGACCTCAAAAAATCATTTATGTTTCTATAAACAGAATAATTATTTTTCCCTTTTTTAATGACTAAGCGCAGTGGAATTATTGTCATTCATCACACGCTACAATCCGCCGCGCCGTTTTGCAACACGGCGTGCTAAGATCTTATACTACGGCGAGTGTCAGGTGCTTTTTTTACTAATCCCACCATCGCCCTTATCTTTAAGAACCACGCGTGCTGGCTTCGGCCCCTTCCTCACCGGGTCTGTGCGTACTCATTGCCGTGCCAATTCTGCAGTGAATTTTAGGAAGGAGCTGGTTAGGAAGGGAGGGACCTCATAAAAAGAATCGTATACGTAACTAATATCATTACATAAATATTAAATACTTATTGAAATATTTGAAGTTGTTTCAGTTGATTGGATATGGCGCTAAGCCGATGTAGATATAGCAAACGAATTGTGAGTGAAAATATACTTAAATGTCTCGAAAAGTGCTAATTACTTCACCTATAATGTAAATGTTGTTACTGAAAACGCCCCTAACTACTCATTATGTAGGTACTTAGTGAATTAATATTTACGTAGTTACTTAATTTAAAAAGTTTCCGCATAATTCCCCTGCACACGCCAATCAATCAACGATCGACCGTATCCAATACCAAATACAAATTAAAGCAAAATACAGTTTTTAACGTTACATCCTCAGACCGAATAGAAAAGTGAAGACGGAGCGTTGCGGAGAGCTTTTTTTTCACTTCTACCCCTCTCTTTCTTTCGATAAGAACGAGAGAGTTGAGAAGACCTTCCGGACCCCAAGGGAATGTTCGGGTTATGTCGGACTCCTGCCCACTGAGCACTCCCTTGCCTGATGCCAGAGTTTAGGCTGTCGGAAGCAGCCTCAGAAGCTGCAGAGAGCGCATTAAGGCGGTTTTATAGATATGTAGCTAGAGCGCGAGCCGATGTTTTTATGTATAAGATAAGGGGTAGTTACATAAACATAATTTTCGGCCTCAGTGCGTTCTTCGTGGAGCTCTGTCTACACTTTTATTTGGTCTGAGGTTACAACTCGTTAAATAATCGTTAAATAACAAAACGATAACACTAACGACCTTGCGTTACATAAAACGTAGGATGTTCATTCACTGTGAAGTAATGAGTTATTCGGCTATTTTTAGTCTGTGAGAGTACACGCGCCTTGACAGCTGACAGCAAAAAGTTTGCGGTTTGAAATTCGAACGCGACCAAAGAGTTTGCGCATCTTCCGTGTTGATACCAAGAAGTGCCTCTAAAAGTGCCGTAGTGAAAAGTCTGTGGTGTGCAGCCAGTGTTTCTAAAGTGTTATTCGCTAATTGACGTGTTAATAAATTTATGTTTTAAAATGAAAATATGGCGTTTATCGGACCGAGGAATAGTGTGCCAGTCATCAAGGACAGTCTGCATACACCGGCATATGAGGTGAGTGAACTGAGTTAGAGTGCCTACAAAATGTGCCTTTTAGGATTTTTGACTACTTCTTCTTCTCTAATTAATGGCGTTCGCGTTTTTATCGCATTTTGCCAATGTCAAGTGAAAATGTACTTATAGTAACAGACAATTGTACGGTAGATTGAGGTTAAAAACGGAGTCTCTCAACACGTGTTTTTACAGCAAGAACTCGGGAGAAACTCCTTTTTGACTACATACAAGTCGAATACACTAACGTCGAAGAAGTAACTCATATCATGTAATAAGTAAGAAGCGTCGGTGGCGTAGTGCGTAAGAGCGTCGTCTCCCACCCGGGAGGCACTGGTTCGATCCCCGCCACGTACCAATGTGTTTTACAATTTTGAATTCGTATGTACGTTTAATCGACGCTTTTACGGTGAAGGAAAACATCGTGAGGAAACCTGCACACACCTATGAAGAAATTCTTAGGTTGTGTGTGAAATCGACCAACCCGCACTTGGCCAGCGTGGTTGACTAAGGCCTAATCGCCCCCAATGTGGGGTAGGCTCGAGCCCCTTGGTCATCATATGAGCTGTTGACAATGATGATGATGATATTTGTACTACTTTTCTTTCCCTAATTTGTTAGATTAGAACGAACACATAAATAAGGCTATCCTTGTAACTTTTATTGGCAGTAATTTCCCTTTTCAAATCTCCAGACAATCTTGGAATACGTCTGTTGTAATGCTGCAGAACATTGCGATTATTCTAATTAGTCCTTACCTTGACCAGACTGGAGTATCTCTTTAACTTTTAACCAACCACTCTAACACCCCAGTGGTTTGTGGGAGAGGAACCACAACAAAAAACAAGACATACATGACACACAAGCGCTTTCTTCCGTGGTTCGATCTGCATGAGCATACAGTACAAGTCCATAGATTAACATAGAACCTCGTCAGCATAGTAAGAGTGGTTCCTGATGGCATTCTAGCTTATTCACCTTCGTATATAAAAACACACAATCATCAAAATAATTACGAGTCGCTGAACGCTGAAACTCTTAGTAAAGAGCCTAATTTATGTTAATGACCTATCCTCTTATTCATGTCGAGCAGGCAGTAATCTTCGTCTTTGTGTGTCCCCAGCAACATTATACAGACAAAGAACTCTAAATGGGCCTGGTAATAAGTTATGGTAAACTGCGATTATGATGTGTTTTGACACTGTACATGATATTGATGAGGATAGATTAGTTACCTTATTTTCAGCTAATATGTAATAGGTTGGGGAAAAAGTTTCTTCGCATTTTTTAAGAAAATTCAAAACATTTTTTAATATAGTTTATTTACATTTAACTAAAGTATGTAGGCACCACACCTCACCCGTGATTGACGATGGCATCGCTATCTATAACAGCTACGTCCAATTTTGATTGCGGTGAGCTCATGCGAAGTAATTTGCTCACCGACCGTAACATTTTGCACATGACGTTTAGACTGATGCAAATTGGAGTCGGCGATGAGGCGGTGGGCATTGTCGGTGTTTATGCCTCTTCCTGACTGAGTCGGTCCGTTTTCGTTTCTATATAGATAATTTCTTTTTTATATAAAGGTCAAGCAAATGACCCCATTCCTCCTGGTAAGCAGAAGTGGATTCCTAATGCATAGGTTATAGGATTCCTCTTTTGAATTTCTTGATTGTGCGACAGAAACGAGCTGCCTTTCATAGTTGGCTTTATAATAGTATCTACTGTTTGTCAGCAGTCCTTAAAACGAAGTGAGATGGTGGGCTCAGGGAAAAAGCTTCTCAGAGCTCTCACCGTAGCACAAACGGTAGAGAGCACGCGATCGATGACGCAACATCGCGATTCGCGACGCAATTAGAGAGGCTCAAGATGTATGGTCACGTCTTCGTCGCCGATGATGCGGGTTGCGCGACGTTGCAACCCATCAAAAGCAGCGAGTTAGTACTTGGCTGAGCCATCCCACAGGTGCGAGCAATACTCTACGCAGGACCGTCCTTGCGTCTTGTATAGCAAGCACAGCTGATTTGGCTTCAAGAAACGCCTCGATCAGGACTCCCGAGTTTCCGTGAAGCTGTTTGGATCACGCTTTCGATATAGTCCTTCGGATATCTACCCCCATCTCAGTATCCATCTTTTCTTCGGTCCTCCTCTTCTTGTATGTCCTTCACATTCATTGTCATCACCCACTTTGTTATATACTCATCATCATCCATCACCATACCAATCTGTTACCTCTGCCTTTCTGTCAGTAGTGCTACTTTCAAACTTCCTTTAATGTACTTATTCTGTCAGCCACGACGATTTGCATCTACAGAGGATGACAGTATGATAGTTTTGTAGATTTTTCCTTTTAATTGACCATTAGGGTTGTATCAGTCAGGGCAGCTATCCAATTATGAAGCGTCGGCAGCCGACTGCGCAGGCAGGTGGGCTGGTTTCGTCTTTGTATGAACGGAGATCAACCCCCGCTACGGCCGTTAGACTGCCGACGTGAACCCACTAGAACAAGCTCGTTAGTTAGAAGGGATTAACAAGATTATTATTGTTAGCAGCATCTTAATGTTAATCTTTATACGAAAAAATGTGTCAAATAAGCATATACTTACCTTACCAACATAGCTTACACCTTCAACTTGTGGATTTAATTTCCTTGATACATTCGTGTGTGTAATCACAAATGGGGGTTTTACCATCTCATAAAGAACCTTATCATAGATAATCAAGTCTCATTATATTAATGGTAATATAATTTGGAAAATGCCACAACTTTTTTCACCATATCAATCCTTGTCAAAATTTATCCGGGTTCGACGCGTGATGAGTAAAAACATAATGACAGTTATTACTTTTTTAAGTGTTAGGCAATTTAAGTAGTTAGTGCTTGATTCTTATGATATATATTGGAGCCGAGTTCGATAAAGAATTAACATAAACAAACTAAATGTATAGGCTTGTCCTTTCACTCGCTTCTTGCTCATCACTCATACAAAAATGACAGCGATTTGTTTACATTATTTTGTATTCTTTATTGAACTATGATACGACTCATATGCGTGATTCGATAATTTAAACTAAGGAAAGCTACGCGCAAATTCGTCACCGGTGGCCGGTTTCAGAATACAAACAAAGAAAACCCAACGATTGGGACAAATGTTGCTCTCAAAATCATCTCAGCAGACCAGGTTTAATTACACCGACCGGCAATAAATCTTAATATATATAAATTACGTGTCACGTTGTTTGTCCGCGATGGACTCCTAAACTACTTAACCGATTTTAATCAGATTTGTACACCGTGTGCAGTTTGATCCAACTTGAGAGATAGAATAGTTTATATCTTGATAAGTAGTCCTGTTTTTTTTTTACTGCAGATACAATGTTATAGGTCAGTAGTATGAAATTACCACAGCAACGCGTGGCCGGGCAGCTAGTATATTATAATATTTGAAATGACACATTGATTATACAACCTCTAATTACCTTTTAATTGTTGCTTATCTACAGGAAATGTCAAGGATAAAACTTTTGATATGTGCCACATGAATAAATACACCATCATGAAATGTAATTCTCTGCTGGAACATGTTTCCCTCCTTCTTACAATATCTACTGGTCAAAAGAGGTAGGTAGTAAGAATCACTTTGCAGGGTCAAGGCGAGGGTGGATATAGTGACGTTTATATTGTCTCTAGCTGCTATCTTTTCATTTGGACTCCACTTCTGATTACCATCAGGTGGAATCTAGTCGTCTTTGACGCACACAGTGATTGCGCCAGGTACCCTGTGTGCGTTAAAGCGACGACCTGTTCTGACGTGTTAGAGGAACACTGACGTGTTCCTCTAACACGTCAGTTTTTAGCGGGTATGCCCTGACAGGGTGAGTCCTACATAACTTTGGGGTGGCCCCACCTGCCCCAAAGAATGCGTAAAGCATTTTCTGACGCAAAAAAAGTTGGAATCTAATCATTTGCTAGACCTTATAAAAAGAAATCAGCGATAGGATTTTTTTCTAGTTTATTCGTTTCAATAACTTTCGTTTTTCCAAGCATTTCAGGAAATTTTAGACTAGCCTTTCTCCCATAGCGGTAGGCGGAGATCACTTGTTTTCACTTGCTACGATCCTTACATATTTCTTTCGGTTCATCTACTCATTTTACTCGTTTTACACCAATCACATTTTCATTTGAAATAAAAATATTTGCACTACTTATATTATTTTATCTTTTCACTTCATTGAAAACAAGCATTGACCAAGGTTAGTCATTCATACACTACCAAACTTGTATAAAATTTCTTTAGAAATATATAACGTACTGAAAGTAATATAATATGTCTAATCCAGAGTTAATGATGTTTTCAATGGATCGCTGTCATTTCGATTTGATTTACGATGTGTTGGTGTAGGTTTTGATACGTAATCTAACGTTATTTACTGCCAGCGATTGCCTCCTTACATTGATGGCATTGGCTTTGTAGTATCGCAAAGCATTGATGAACAGATGTGTCAATTCACTTGATTGAGTACTCAACGGATTGGGATGACTCACGTGTCATCATAAATTTTTTGGAAAGAAAAAGTCGTGAAAGACAGTCAGCGATATATTCCAATGAATTACTGGATCTAGTGTAACACCAGTAATAAGTATAAATAGTGTGCCTATAATAAATATTCCTGACCAGGAACTACAATAGAATACACACGTAATAAGTAAAATGAAAGATCTTGTATGGTAATGCTATTCTAAGGATATTTGTGTGATAAAATTTTAAATATGCTAGTTTTGGATCACGATATACGTCGCTAAGAAAGGAACAACATTGTAGATTTTGCTGTCCGATCTGCTGCAATGGATTATCATATGCATTAAATTTTTATTTATATCAATAAAGAGCTTTTGATTTTATAGAAAAGACAAGCGATGCAATTCTTTGATTTTTGTTCTTAAAGGTGTTCTGGATATTATTGAAATATTTTTTATGCCTTAATAATCAGATATCACTCTATGCTTATTTCGTTATTAATATTATTGTGAATAACAATATCCAATCCTGTCTCACCTACTTTACTATAGATATGCAAAATTACAAAAGGTATTGTAATTTAAATTCTAGCATCAATGATTTGAAATTCTTCCGATTGTAGGTGACATAACCGGCCGCCTACGGCATACCTACTCCGCAGAGCGTGAAGAATTCGTAGAAAATTATTCGAGCAAGTCGTGGGAATGCAGAGAGTTAGCGACGGGCCTAAATATTGCAAATGATATTGCAATAACCGAGATTGGATTGCTTGGAAAGGATCTGGGAATGGGGACAAAAGAAAATAAGAAAATAGGTTCGGGGGATCAAATGCCGAATAATGAAAATTTCCGCATCAATGAGTTTCAATCTAGTCAAATCAATTTGGAGAAATATAGCGATTAGAGCAACGTTTTTTCTTGGTTGGCCCCCCAGTAAAGAAAAACAAACCTCCCGGTTTGTCAATTTCTATGGCGACAAATATGTTGACAAAAGAACAGTAGTCACCAAATCGGTGCGGCAAAACTGTATGCGTACACATCTCATCTAACGTCGTCCCCATATCTCGGGAGTACGTCGCGTTTCACTTGTCGTTCGGCTTTGTCGGGATACAAACCTTTCCTTAAGAAAATTTCCATTAATATCACATAACGTCAAGTCGTAAATTTTTCAATTATCACCAACTGCATGTACAATTACATCAATCCCAGCTTCACCCGTCAACATTCGACACCAATTTCATAATTTCTGCGATTTTAATTTTAATACACCTATCGTATAAACTGCAGAAGAATTCGGTGTTGAGCGAGCTTCAATGGGAATTTCATAGCTAAAAATAGTTTAAATCTCCAATCTCAGTTCTCATTCAATGTCTCTTCAAGGATTATAGCAAGACAGCTGGCTTTATATTCAAGGAATGATACAATTGGGTCAAAGGTAGTGTGCCGTAAGGTTATGGACTTGTGATAAGATAGTGGTCTTGTTCAAACTAGAACTTGCAGTAACAACTTTCGTGGATATATCCTGCTTTGAAACTAATCCTTTGTTATTGTTTACATATCTATAGATAATCCATTTTGTAAGTTCCCCAATTGGTATTTATTTGTTGAAAGATGATGACTAAGATCATAATACTACCAACAGCGTTGTGTATTAATTAACCCAACTTATGATTTGTACTATTATCACTGAGAGCTACTCTCCTAATCCTAAAATGTCCCAGCAAGATATCGTATCTGAAATATAGTCCTTTTGCTTAGATCTTCTATTCTTCCCAAGTCGGATGTATATGAATGCAAGAAACCGTTTCAGCATTGTAGAATGTGGCTGGGTTCGCCACATCTTCAGCGAAAATGGAAAATCTTCCGCCGAGCTAGGTGTTAGCTCGGGGATCGCGGCCCGACTGTACATCGTTGGAAGTTATATATGCGCCGGATGTTGCTCGGAAACTTCGTAAGCGCGATTTAGGCTTGCATTACGTATTGTGACGGTTCTGTGTCATATATCTTGGCTCCGTGTTTACATTTGTACTTTTGGCTGACCAACCATTTCTCGGTTACTCGATACTGTCTACGTAGCGCTGTGACGTAGCCGCTACAGCATTTGTTTGTCATGTTCTCAAGTTTATTTGTGGTCGACGTAATGTTTTCCTCTTCCGAATTTCCTATATCTTGATCAGCCGCCATCTCGGCATTAACTCTTTTCTTTGCTATATCATCCCTCACACAACCACATTCCTCTCAACATTGGTTGGGTGAAACTAAACTAAACTAACAGGGTAGAAATCCCTGTTTCAAATTTAATAACAGTAGAAAGGATCAATTTTGGTCTCAATTTAAAAAAAAAAAGTTTTGATAATGGACATCGGTGTTGATGATTACATTGGCAATTGAGATATTTTTTTCATATTATTTCTTTTGAATACAACTTTCTTCAGATATGAAAGCGGCCCGAGGGTGTTTTTAAAACCTATTGAAGTCGAGACGCCATTGGAACTTGAGACTTTAAATAATTCACGTATAAAGTTCAACATCGTTAATAAAAGGAAAGTCGATATATATAGTTTAAAAAGATCACAGAGATACACCTGTCTGTATATTACGAAAAGACGACGCCCCTTTTCCTGCATTGAGATAACTATCTGCAATGTACTAACAACCGAAATGTCAGTCTGAATTTCAGTTTTAATGTAGTAACAAAACAGTGTAAAAAGCTACACATAATTGTAAGTTTTCGTCAATTAATCTTGAACTTACCTTACTTTTGTACACCTCTTGTAGGCAACGAATGACAGTCGATAAATGCTGCCAATTTCACAGAACATTATTGACGTGCTATAAGCAAACTGGTAACCCTGACCTTTACCTTTCAAATAAATTTTACTCACAGGCGGAACCCTAAAGTAACATTATTTCAGTGAAAGCATTTTTTAGCCTTCTGGGAGATGTAAATACCAGAAGCAAATACATTTGAGATTTTAATCTCAAGATATGATACACTTCAAATATCTTATTTAAATTCATAGTATTGGATTATTAGCCGAAGCAAAAAATTTAAAAGCTAATACATACATAATAAAGAATGACACAAGGATGCTGCATGGGTCCACTTTCCACTATCGATGTGTTTATTGAACCTCGATGTACTTTCTTCATGTTGACGTATAGATTCACTATTTTTTAAATTGATGAACTGTTAACCGCGAGAGTTAATAGCGAGAAATGTCCCTAAGTCTGTAAGCAAGGCATCGAGGTCTAACGACGTCGTAAGTGGGGTATTAAAATAATTGTTAACCACACGTTTTACCTTCTAACTGCGGTGGGCGTCGGCTTATGTCATCAGTGCATTTGGATGTTACATGTGTTGATGATTCTCGGAAGATTCTTGTCGTATTCCTGACCAATTAGTAATTGATTGGTTCGTTTTACTTCTTTCCCATAACTGGGCGCTTTGTATAAGAACAAGTTGTTGCTTCTAGTTAGACGTGATCTAGAAGGACATCTAGCTTTTGTAACAGTTTGAAGGGTGCCAACCCTTTGGCCGCAGGGGCAACGAAAACTCACAGAACTGGTCAGGAATGGGCCTTAATTTCCTCCACTTTGTCTGATCTTGTGCAATGTGCATTAGGGTGTCCCGTCAATGTATGAGACAATACTTTTCTCAAGCTACGCTAACGCAAGAGGCATCAAAATTTGCGTAATTTCACACACTTTATGCAGAAAGTAATAAAAAATGAATTATGTGTCATCTTTAGGGTTCTACCACACTTTGAAGTTTTGTAAATTTTACGTTTTTACAGACTTAGACCATTGTGCCTAAAATAATACAAAATCAAGTTTTATTGTTGAAATTAATGAAACTAAGCACAGGAAATAAAAATATAGCTTTTAATCAATTACAAATTAATTTAATTTTAAACTTATTTTGTATTAAAAATTCGATATTTCTGCTGATGATTGCCACCTATTTCTCTCTAAAAGAAGCTTCAGTTTGTATGGGCTCTGTTACGACTTTATCATCAGTTTAACCTTATGGTCCCCGCTCTATACCTCGGATACCTCGGTAGATATCCACATATTAATCTGTAGATGATTAATAATATCCAGAACAATTGATTTTAATTGTCTCGCGGTAGATATCTACCGAGCGGGTTGACCAAAAGGTTAAGATCTACTTTCCCTATACTTTTCCTTAATTATATGTAACAAGGAAAGTCACCAACTTCCAATGTCTTATCTTTCATATGGTTTGAAGGTCCTTATTGGAATTGTATTGATGAACTATAAACTGACAATCGTGCCACAATAATCTTAGTATTATTTCTAACAGAAAAGTTATTTTTATTGGTGTTGATTAATATAAGTGGTTTGTTTATCTTTCCTTGGTTAACACTACTTTTCACTTTAATAACTTAATCGTCACAATTTCAGCTCCCAAGTGTAAAATTTATTAGCAATAAGTTTTTACTAGTGCACAAAAAAATAATTTCGTTCGTAAACAGAATTAACAGCGTTGTGTTGATGTGGATTCTATTGTCTCGGATTAAGACTATATAATCAGTTGAAAAATATATCTGACTTCGTCAGACTCTTCTTACAAGTTGCATTTTCCTTAAGGAAAGAACCAACTTTTCGGTAAGTTATTCAAATCACCAGTCACCGCACACCGTGAATCTGTTTTCGTAACCAGCTAACTCTTTTCTAATATTTCTGGAATATTCTCTAGTATAGTTGCACTTCGGGCAGCCATATTAGGTCAATAATAGATAACGAAAGGTTAACTCATTGGAATGAAGCATATCAATCCACCAATAGATTGTAACAGTCTTTCCAAATACCCTTTAACTCATTGGAATGAAGGAAACCAATCCATCAATAGATTGTAACAGTATTTCCAAATACCCTTTACTAAATCCTTTATTATCTATTATATTATGCCAATTAAAGAAACTGGTATTAGTTGCAGTTCCATCACATCTGTAGAGTACGTAATTTTATTTCCAACCCAACCCTAAGTCCTCTAAGAAAATTGTAAGAATATCCTTTACAGTGCCATAATTCCTTGACGTTTCTATATCGCAAGTAAATTGATCCAGCTTATATTGCAATTAATATTATTATCTTAAATTAATGATAAATCGCCACACCCCAAAGAAATTTTAGAAGGGAATTTTAAATAATAAATAATTAGTCCAACAACTTAAAAGCCTTTTATAACAGTACCTTCTTGAAGCATCTGGCCGGACTTAAGAGACAACTTTGTGGATCATGTTTTTATCAACAATCAGAGTTAAATATTTGGTAGAAACTCTCAGCCCTCGCCAACTATTTAGGCTCTACTTGGGTTTCTTGTCTAAAACCAAACAAAGCAGCAGTGGCAGATCATAATGATACTCCGCAAATAAGTATCGCAGATCTTAGCAAGTGACAGTATTGGCAATGTATTCCAGATGGCGGTTGAAGTCTATAGTGTTTCTGTAGAGAGCGTGTTTTTCAGGAATTCATTTATAATCAAAATCAGATACGTTTTGAGGAAATATTCACGCACCGAAACTTCATAACAATTTGATGAGACAGAATCCATTTTTAGAGTAGAACATGACGTTTTTGATACAATTATTGACTTTTCCAGGTTAGAACTTGATGTTATTTTCAGGTTGAATAAACACGAAGTCGATGGTGTTTCTGCATGCTAATCAAAATATCGCTTAAGTAAAACCAGAATACACCAAAAAATTCAATTTTTTTAAATATTTAAGGTCAGTAGGCGAAATGAGGAATAGCGATAAAAATGACAAATTTTCAAAATTTTGAAGCCTGGTAGAGCCCTAAAGATATAGTTTTATTTTAATTTAAATATTATTTCGGTAATCTACAGTCAATTACGCAAATTTTGAGGGGTCTTGTGTTATGAAAAGCCAAAAAAAAAATTCTCGGGACACCTTAATGTGCATCCTTCGTTGTAAGATCCGCTTTTACAACATCCATTCATCGTTTTAAACCTACCTGACCTACCTGATGCCTACCACCCTTATTCTATTAAAACAATGTTTGGACGTATCCAGAATTCTATCAATAAAAAAGCTCTTAAAATACAAACAATAAAAATCAGATTGCAACAGCAAGCCGTTTTATTTTATTCTCCTCGTCTTGTCCCCAACATGGACAGTGGGTAGCATTGTTACGACGAAGTAATCTGTATTCTTAACGCGTGGTTCGGAGATTCGACTCCTACGCAAATAACTTCGCCTTATTGTGCACTCTGTTATTTTATGGTAGCCGTTTGAATGGCCTGACGCTTTTGGCTCGTTACGGCACTTGCAGAGGATTTTGTGATTGATTAACTAGGCGAGAAATTGCCAAAGTAGAATAATTTTTATTGTTATAAAATCACAAGCCTGAAAATCATACACGATAAAGTTGAAAGTATTACCACAGTGAATGCAAAAGACAGAAACACGATAAGTTAGATATTAATCACTCCTGAGATAACAAATTCAGACACTAAATTGAACTTTAAAGCCATGATTTGTAATAGAAGAATATATATATGGACGAAGTGATCCTGGAAGGTTCCTGTTTTATCTTTTGAGGCACGGAAACAAAAAAAAAAGTGATGATGGTGATGTTTTTTCGTATTTTTCTACAAACAGTCAATCAATCAAGGCATGTTTACGTCCACTGTTGGACGTAGCCTATGTAATGTTACGCTACAATTCTTGACATTGGGATTCCTGCCTCCAGCCACTGCAGACCTCCTAAGGTCATCCGATCAGTAGGGCGTCCTATATCACGCTTGCCCAACGGTTGTCTGTTCTCCGGCAAACATGAGCAGCGCATTGCCACTTCAGCGTACTATTTCTTTAGGTTGGGTCGATAACTTTCATCCGACGAATACGCTCGTTGTGAACCCTGTCCTTTAACGAGATACCGAGTCCTCTTTATTAATGAATTGGTTTGTCTAGAATATTCTTAAGTTCTACTTAAAGCGTCTCTTGTCGGATCTTACCAATGGCTGGACAGACAGAAAAGCCAGGGTAGTGGAGGTGAATCCCGAATTGCCGATGCATCATAAGGAGGCCTTAAACCTACACCTGGGTTACAAGTATCAGGTATTACTCCTTGCTCCCCTTTCTGCAACGCGATAGACCCGGGTGAATCCATGGAATTCTAAGAGATTTCGTCTCACCTGAAGCCTTAGTCAAAAGTCGTAATCAAAAGAGATTTCGTCTCACCTGAAGCCTTAGTCAAAAAGTCGTAAATGCCTTATGCAAATTAAAGTTTTCCATTAGATACTGTGATTGCTTTAGATATGCGACATCAGGTTTCCTGAATCGGAAGCTAGCATAATCTAATCCCAACATTGGGCGTGGGCGGACCACTTAGCTTGTTGAAACTATTTACGATAGAATTTCAATATTGCGTACTAATCCGTGTGAATTAATTATTTTAAGACGCACAAGTACCAACCAAGTAACATATGTTTTTTAATATGTAGCAAGCTCTAGGCCTTCATCTTAGATGATAGGGCCGAATTTCACAGGTTCCGATTAGGAGTTTTCTGGCAGTTAAATCGATAGTTTTGTACGGGCTAGCTGTCAGATAAACTGTAATGAGAATTTATCTGGAAGCTGTGACACAGCTCCTTATAGAATTGAAGTAGTAAAACAACATTTTTAACTAACTAGCCAAGAAGACGGTGAGGTGAGATGAATAGGTTTCAAAAGACCCTTGTGAATGTTATGTGATACGCAATAAAGATATTTGATTTGAAAGATGCCAATGGCACACATTCACCATCCTTCCTTCCACCTCTGTTATATTGTGTTCCGACAATTAATGATTAGGTAGCCAGACCCTCTATGCTTAAGGGTACCAGGTGAAATTCGATTACATCTTCGGCATTATCGTCACTTACCATCAGAGGAGATGAAGGCGTGGAGCTTCTAGTTGCAAAACCGAAATTCGGTAAAGTCGTAACTATTAACAGACAATTTAACACGTTCCGATTCTGACCATTGACTGATCTAACTGTATCGCAGCCACTCAATCGGCTATTAATCATGAGTGAAAGAGAAAGTATGTACAGTTTGGTTATTAATTTTTATAGTATTCGAAAGTGCCGAGATAATTGTCGGATGCAAACGGAACATGGAATGGCGATTGTTACTGCATCTGGAGCGGTGATTGGTTAATCGATGGCAATGGAGCATAGCACTGGTGTTGCTTTATGGAGAACAAATTTTCGTTTCATTGTAATCGCGGTGCTTCACTTAGCTACTAATTCGCGTCGCAATATCGATGTGTTTGACCATATATTTGGCAAATGAATACGGCAAACGTGTCATTCACAAATGGACGATTGCAATATCAGGGTAACGTAAGAAGAAACAATAGACTTCAAATTCGTCATGTGATTTCTATGTTTGAGAGTTGAAATCGATATACACTTCTCTACAACTCGAGCTGCCAAGTTTTTTTGTTAATGTCTACACTAGAGAACTAGAGAACGAGTCGCGCTGTCAAACTGTGCTCGTCATAACGACGCAGGTTTATTACCTATACGTCACCTACGGTATTGGAGGTAGTTTCACTCCAGTTTTTATTGTAATGGAACGTGTTGTGACACGTCATTTTTAACTCAATCTACCGTACAATAATTAATATACTTTAATATTTGACTTGGCATTGCCTAAGCTATATATATATATAAAAATGAATTGCTGTTCGTTAGTCTCGCTAAAACTCGAGAACGGCTGAACGGATTTATCTTATCTTGGTCTTGAAATGTCGTAGTCCAGGGAAGGTTTAAAAGGTGAGAAAATATGGAAAAATTGCGAGGAAGATAGTAAAAACAACAATTTCATTTTCCCATATAAACTGTTCTGCCTACTTTCCTGTCAAACATTTGACGTTCCGCCATTTTAGCGAAGGAAGAGTTTTAATGTCGTTAGGATAGGTGCAAAGACGTTTAGCACTCCGTGAATAGGTGATACGAAGTACACCGGGTCATCTAGTACGTAATATAATTAACGGTCGCGGAGCCATTAATTAATAATAGAATATTAATGGTATTATACAAGAGATACGTTTCTACACGCTACTATAGTCCTTGTGCTTTGTAGGCAGGAGTAGTTGCTTAACTTCTGTTATCATTACATAGAACGCACCTACATAAGCAATCCTAATGATATTAAACTCACCACAAAAAACCTGGTGTCAAGTTCAACGCAAGGCTCCCAACCGGTTCCTTAACGGTCTGTGCGTGCGCATCCTTGCCGCCAAGGACGGGCCGCCATCTTGTGACCTTGGGATACCTGTTTCAAGTTCGCTATCATGTCCGTGGTTGCATTGTTGTCGTTTTTTTCAAGTGCGTGGGCTTGTATTGCATCAGAATCGTCCACGGCCTTGTTTATGCAAAATGTGCTAATTTTATTACAAAATATCGTCTATGTTATCGAAGATTCAAATTTTGGCAATGGTTATGGCTGAAGGCGGAGTCTTTTTTTTATATAAAAGTCTAGCAAATGAAGTTCATGCTATATTAATTTTAGATTATTAAGTGCTTTGTAAACGAGTTTTATTATTGTCTCGTGGTTTTCATTATTTTGTTTGTAGTTGTAATGTTGTTGCATAGAGTTGCACCCTTCGCGAAGGCTCCGCAGAAAATGAGTGCCTAGTTTATTTAGGTGTCCATAATTATTAGCGGAGACCATATTGGTGTTTCTTATTTTGTTCTATTAAAAGTGTCATGTTTGTTTCCTCTATGTGTGAAGTCAGAGTAACTTTAAGTAAAATTTGTTGGTGTTTAATAATAACTAATGGGAGACTAGTGATTATGCAACCATACCCGCATTGAGCGACCTCTGTTTCGTCCTTTTACACTATTATCATTGACATAAGACCTATATTGCTTTGTATTCAAATTAGTTTTCAATGTTTGTCCTAGGTTTTGGTGTTGTGAGGTGAGCATTATCTTGCCTTTTCAAGGTTGTTGATGTTTGGATAGACCCAACCTTGAGCCTCCGTATCTAGCGTTAATTTGCTTAGAGATTACGGATTTACGTCTATTTAAGTTGGAAATTTACATTGTAGGTGGAATGCGCGGTTTTTTGGGAAGATGACTTGTAACGGTATTTTTATACACGATTATTTACGAGTCACAGTTTTACTTGTAAAGATGTCTTAAATTTTATTATGTACTTATGTTTCTGTGTAACCCATAAGACAAGTTTTTAACGATACTTAACCCTCCATGTGGGGTGTGACATACCCCAGTCCGACGAAAACCGCAATAATTTTAAAACTGTGAAAGACCCGAACTTGGAATTGTCAGTAGCTGGAATTACAATCTTGCTGCTCCGATGAGTGTTGCTAACTCAGCTTGGAGGTCATCAGCAAGAGAGCAGTAGGACCCTAAAGCACTCATAGAAATCTCTGATTTATATTTGAAGGCTTTTATTTTAATTTATGTGTGTCAAGCATTTTATGTGATTAATGTCTCAAATAAAGAAATGTGTAATAATGAACGCATACGCAACAAATTGTTGTTTCTTTGTTTTTGATTAATTAAAATGTTTAAATAATACATACTTTAATTTCAAAAATTTACTCAAACTTAATTATTACTGTGTATTTATAATTGCTAAATACTCAATTTTCTCTAAAAAAGATAATCTGCCATTTTTGACACTTTCATATTTTAGGGTATGTCACACCCCTCCACCTAGTACGGCCAATGGCTCGTCCCTGAACTCACGTACTCGGAACTCGTGTGGACAGCGCCTTATCGGGCAAATTCAAATCCCTTGGCGGGCCACTTCGCTTAAAACAGCTCTGCAGTCAGGGTAGTGGAACGAACTTAACATAAACATCAATAAAGATTAAGGTTTGGAGGTCAGTTAGATACCTCCAAAATGTCACAACTGTAGATGCAACTGATGCCATTCCAAAAGCACCACTAAGATTAAAACTGAAGATTAACTTTCCCTTATCATTGTTCCAGATCAAATTGGAGAGCGTGCTCGGACTGACGGTCGGCAGCAATGCGGCTCTGGACTGCGACCCCAATACTGAGCTGGTGGCGTACCCTGCAGGGTGAGTACAAGTAATTTTCATAATGAAATGAAAAAGATCCTTTATTTAAATGGACTATGCAATGCAATATTGCATTATTGCAAAGGCCGCGAAATAGGCAATTGCCATTTCGGCCGAGGCATAAATAGTGCTTTTCTCAAAAGAATGCAGGGAAATAAAACATATTTTATCTTTGTCGCTAAATATATGTCATCTGGGGCTTTAATTAAAAATGTTTTTTCTGTTTTTGCTTTTAAATCCGGTCGATTGTCGTTTAAATCAATCTCCATTTCACTCTCTGAACCATCGGAACTAATTTTAATTATTAAATTTATAAATATATTATTATGTTAATAACAAATCAAGACGAATTTTCAGCTTTGCCACCAATTTTCTATTTATCACCAAGACAAACGCATTATGGCTATACAGCCACGAGAACGCAATTTGTACAATCAACAGCACGTCGGGCTATACAAAACTGTCAAATTTCTCCAAACTATTTTCAACCTAAGGCTTTTCATTATAAAGTGTATAATCGATTGGGAAAATTTGACAGTTTGTGGTAACCCAACTTGCTGTTGTCTGTACTAAGCAAAGAGACTTTAGTATGCCAAGATTTTTAAAAGAGATCCAATCAAGAGTATTTAATAACTCCAGCACGCCGTTTCATACAATGACATAGAATTCCTACGTCATTGGTTTCATACAATGACGTAGGAATTCTATACGTCATTGGTTTCATACAACATTGCTGGAGCGTTGTAGTGTTCTAAATTCAAAAAATGCTCCAGCAATGGATTTGGTTTTCTTTGTCCGTAAATTCGATACTTCGCATGTTCTTTTTTCGAAAATAATGACAATATTTCCATGCATGTTTGAGAAAAGTACTATCGCCAAAAGCCCTACACCATTTCGAAAAAATATTATTATGCTGAGATGGAGAAGAAATGGCGAAAGAAACTTCACAGCTTACAATATAGTATTGATTTCAAATCATCAATACAGGCATATTAAAAAGAATCATGAAAATAGAATAAGTTAGTTAATACTATTCGTAACAAATGACCTACTTGGTTGCCACTAATTTCGCAATGAAAACAGCAAGAGTTCGTGTTCCTAGTAGAATTCGAACCCGGAACGCTTGATGTCGTAGCATTGCTGACAATTCCACTGCGACGGCGTCATAATAAATAATCATCATAATAGCCTTTCTAATTCGACCCATTGCTAGGACACACGGACTCTCCTTGTCATCGTCGGGTTTAGGCAGTAGTCCACCACGCTTGCCCAATGCGGATTGGTGGACGGAGTATAATGTGATCAATACTCCTTTGCTGATCCATTAGTCGCCTTCTACGACACTGGAAGATATAGGGTGATGCTATTCTACTCTGCCGGCATCACATGGCTTCATAATAAATAATACTAATAATATAAGCACCCGTGTTCCTTCTTACAATCTTGGGTCATTCAAAAGAGGTAGTAAGAATCATCTTGCAGGGTCTAGGCGAGGGTGGCTAGTGTGACGTTTATATTGTCTCGGATTTCCTCATTTCCCTGCGACATTAAGGTATCTACACAGTCATGGCTCAACCGGGTTTATGAAACAAAATACTATACAATTTGGAAAGTTCACACTACCTTGCAATTCTACCTAAATCACGTTAAGCCTAAATTCTCAATCGCTATCGAAAATAGCAATCGGTTAAGCATTCGACCAGAATAATAAGCAATGTCTATATCTAGCGAGTGCTCGTGAACTGTGTTTGGCTTTATTGATATGCAAATGTGGTCGTCATTGTTACAGATTTAAGGCTCAGTTTTGGCAACTGTCGTGAAAGGTTTTGACCCTGTTTATCTAGAAAGAAAGCAATGGTGTTCACGTGGTATATGGCACCTTTTTTTAAACATGATTTACACGACGCACTAGATAGCAAATGACTCCATTTCACCTGATGGTAAGCAGAAGTAGAGTCCAAATGCGAAGATAGCTGATGCGAGAGACAAACCGCCACGTTAGCCACCCTTGCCTTGCCGACCTGCTCGGTCGATGGACGACCCAGGATTGTAGGATCGTGTGCTGGCAGTGAATTCCATTTCTTGATTGGGCGACATAGAAAGGAGTTGCCGTATTTCTTAGTCTGCGTTGGAATAGTAGTCACAGTTTGTCGATTTTCGCGATTCTTCATGAGTATCCAATTTTTTAATTATCCTACGACATATACACAGTCATTTAATAGCCCACAATTTTTATTGAAATATTTTCCGTTTTGAAATCATTTTTTTAACAATTGGACTACGGAACTGAACTTGTATATTATTTATGTAAGCCCGTGTAACTAAACGTAAAATATCTAATCTCAAAGTTTAAGCCAGTCAGGTGTAAAGCACAAGAAGTAGGTATGCCGTGAACCAGAAAATGGTCGGAATACTCTCATTTCACGGATAACCGCGTCCAATTGCCAACGAGATAGCATCTAACACGCCACACCTGTACTGTGTGCAGCACGTGGCCAGTAGATATTGTAGACTGGATTTTATAATTTACCACGACATCGGCAAAATAGTTACCTACTTATTGTCTAGCTAGCCTACATTTCTCCCACACTCATATCCAATGCGGCTTCCTGAGAACTTTACCAGATGTTTGGTCAACTATCTAGAACAAAATTAAGTATAATTTAGTTAGAACTTGGTAATAAAGTTAAGACAAATGACTGGATCCCGTCTAATGTTTCTCCTTCTTAGTAATTGATAATAGGGTTGAAGTTAGAAGCAGGATGCAAATGCGAAGATAGCATATTTCAAGAGAGAGTAAACTCAGCGCCCTCGCCTTGCTCGCAAAGTTCTTCACACCACACCTCTTTTAAAACACTCAGAATTGACCCAGAGGGGAACATATATGCTGGCAGTGAATTCCAATTCTGGATTGTGCGACTTAAAATAACATACCAAATTTCTTAGCTGCGTTGGAATGGTAACCACAATTTGTCGGTGACAACATAAGTCAACCAACACGCGTAGCCCTAAGAAGAAATGAGAAGGTGGGATCAAAAAAAGCTTCAGTACCCTTAGTATGAGTTTTGATAGTTTTAGAGCTCGATCAAACGTATCGTCTCTTTTCATACATTGCTCCCTGTTTCTGATAGTTTACGCTAGAGGCGCTAATGGGCAATGTATGAAAAGAGACGATACGTTTGATCGAGCTCGAAAACTATCAAAACTCATACTAGGGGTACAGAACACCGTCGGTGTTATAATCGCAAAATTATACGTTTGTTTGTAAAAGATCTTCTATAATGAATACTAAATAGCCTTCCCGTTATGATTATGACAATTGCATAATGTCAGGTCAGTGACACCGGTCATGCGGTCGCCATTCATTCGGCGGTCCGTGGATTGAATGAATGATTAGGTTCATTTGCGAACTTAAAAATTGGCATGATTGGACAGTTTTCTTTACGCCTCTTTTGAAGAAGAATATGAGAATCCATGTCATAAGCGTCTTTAGGACGTCGCCATTCCTTCCCCTTCTCTCTCTTCAGGGCACAACACTGACGCTACAGAGCAGTATCACCATGCTCGGTATGGAGGTTCGCAGTGACTTGAATCCGAAGGATTACATCGAAAGCGTGATGAAAACAGCTTCATGGAAACTCGGGAGTCCTGAACAAGTTGCGTCGTTTTTCACGCCAGATCAACTGTGCTTGCTACACAAGACGCAAGTACGGTCCTGCGTGGAGTATTGTTCGCACCCGTGGCCATCCCACTCCGCCAAGTATTTACTCGATGCTTTGGATAGGTTACACGTCGCGGGACCCGCATCATCGGTCTACGAAGAGTTGATCAACCATCTTGAGCCTCTCCAATTGCGTCGCGATGTTGCGTCATTGAGCGCGTTCTACCGTCTATACCACGGCGAGTGCTCTGAGGACCTATTTTCCCACCTACTGGGTTACGGTGCCACCGAGAAACGGTGGTTGCTATTCCAACGCGGACTAAGAAATTTGGCAACTCATTTCTTTGTCGCACAATCAAGAACCTGTTCCCTCCTTTTTGCAATCCTGGATCATTCAACAGAGGCGTGAGAAAGCACCTTGCAGGTCAGCAAGGCGAAGGTGGTTATTGCGGGGCTTTAGCTTTCGCACCAGATGTCTTTGCATTTGGACTTCTTCTACTTACCTTCAAGTGGGATGGAATCATTTGCTTGATTGTTTGTATATAAAAAAAGGATATTACTGATAGGACTGGCAAACGCGCACGATACGCCTAATAGTAATCACCGTAACATATTTATAGACTATTAAACACTGAAATGGCTATGTGATGTTGACAGAGTCGAATAGCATCACCCCGTATCCTCCAATGGGTGTTGTAGAATGCGACTAATTGATCAGCAAAGGGGTATTGATCACCTTGTACTACATCCACCAATCCGCATTGGGCAAGCGTGGTGGACTACTGCCTAAACTTTAGATGACAAGGAGAGGCCCAGCCCAGAGTCCCGGGAGTGGGTCGAATTATAAAGGCTGTTATGATGAACACTGAAATGAACTCCCGCGTTGACAACTTACCCCATCCGCTATTCCGCAATTCTGATAACCCTACCAACAGAAACACAACACTACAACAATGAAGTATGTGGTCTTCTGTAAGGTAGAGCGAGCTACTACATCAGTTCGGGCTAGTCCGCTGTGTCCTGCCCCGACTTTGCCAAGCTTTAAACGCCTTAAAATTAAAATATTTTACAATTTATAATGGCTGATCGCCCCATCACGAAGTTTGCTCCCCTGGCTAGGGTTGGTCAACGACCGCCACACCTGTGGTCGCACCCACCGGTCGATATGTCCGTTTTGAACGAGGGAGCATAATCTCGTCATTATTACTACATTCGTAATGTATAAAATACAGTATTTTACGAACACGGGTGACCCTTGACCGTGAATATCTATTTACACACATAGGATCTCGCTTTCGTAAAATAAATACTGTACTTGAGAAACGTCACGTCGGTGGCGTAGTGCGTGTTCGAACCCCGCCACGTACCAAGGAAAACATCGTGAGGAAACCTGCACACACCCCTGAAGAAATTCTTAGGTTGTGTGTGAAGTCGACCCACCCGCACAACTAATGTGGGGTAGGCTCGAGCCCCTCACTGGGGACAATATATGAACTGTTGATGATGATGATTGATGATGAGAAACGTAGATAATAATAATTTCATATAATATATTTCATAAATATGAAAAAAATCTATAATTTCTTATGCTTGCGACTGTGCTCCGTACTTCGTTATTACTATGAGTATGGTGCCGATTGATGCCTACCATACAAGGTCGCGAAAATGCTTACCTTCTAAATGAAAATGAATGAAAGAGTTCTTTATTTAAATGAACTTTGCTAAGTCTACTTTTTTACTATTTTTTGCTAACTACTCTTAACTTTGCTAACTACTCTTAAATCATCAAAAGCCCTACCACTCTTTAATAACACCAGCTAGCTGTAGCGCCGATGACGGCTTGAAATTGGTATTCATCCTGATCTCAGTTCTTGAAATATTCGTGTTGATCTCTGAGCGTGACAGTGAAACCGACCTAAAAGCGATCACATCATCCAACACGTAATGCATCATTGCAATAGACATTGGTGCTTCAAGCTCGGACGAAAGTCGGGTCAGTGACCTCGGTGCGTCACATCCGTTTCCGACACAGCTGATGGAGCCTCCGGCGTTGCTGTCAAACAACGGGACGTGATGTTTGTAGTTCGTTATGACGCAAGCGTTTAAAGTTGATTTTGCAATGGCAAATACGCCAAAACTCTCGTGTGTGACAGACGTCTGTTGAGATAAAAAGTTGTCAGTAAATACGGTAACAATTATTGAAGCAAAGCTGTACTTACTTATATGTTTTCAAGAGCCCCGTTATGATTTGAAAATTCGATGAAACGGAAAAGCGACCCCAAACAGTTTTTGAGGCATAGAAGTTGGTTGTTCAACATTTCGACAACCATTATAAACATCAGTTGCTTCTGAAATTACTTATGCTACTTTTCTGAAGTTATCACTTCTGCCGTGTGTGAATTGCACATAAACACACTTTTTTAGTAATAATAGAAAAGCGTTTGTCCCTTTGTCCCTGTTACGCAATTCTCGTTTCCTTCGAAATAATCTCGAATTCGAGAATTTATTCGATTTTTCATGATGTTGAAAACGTTTGACGTTTTTATTCTGAAAATCGCGAGTTCGACTTTTCTCAAAGGGAAGCCACTCGAATTGCTTCGAGTGGTTGGTAGCAGTAGAGACAGATTTCGATTTCTACCATAAATAATTATTGCGTAATCTATGATGTTAAACATCAAAATGCTGTATGAAGTAGATACCTACCTACTTACATAACATATACAGAGTTATTTTTGTACGCATCATTTGATTACCTAGCTAGATCAATAAAAATTAGTGAGTGATGAGTGTTTATTTTTAGTATGTTGACTAAAACAAAATATTAATACATAAATATTCCATACCAACTTATACATATACATACGTACCTACTACATACATATTACATACATACTTATACATATTTACGAGCTTTTATGGTCCAAAAAGGATTCGAAGAGTAAACTCGAATTCGAGATTATTTCGAACGAAACGAGAATTGCGCCCCTGAGGCCTTAGTATGAGTTTTGATAGTTTTCAAGCTCGATCAAACGTATCGTCTTTCTTCATACATTGGCCACTGTTTCTGATAGTTTACGCTAGAGGCGCTAGTGGGCAATGTATGAAAAGAGACGATACGTTTGATCGAGCTCGAAAACTAACAAACTCGTACTAAGGCCTCTGATCTTAAGCGAAGATGCTGACTACGATGTTACATGCTAGAATAAGAGCCTATTCACTCACGCCTTAAAGTTACACAAGCTATAATTTTCTGGGAACACATCAGCAGGCAACAAGTTCCACTCCTTAGCACTTCGCATTATTAACTTGCCCATAATACACACACGGCCGAGTTACGACAACTACTAGCCTCGTGTGTAATGAACAGTCTAGCTCACTTAATGTACTATTAAAAATCTGTCGCTCAGTCCCCGAACCTATAACAACACGGTGTGCGGTACATGGCGTGTTAGGGGGCCGTGGGAGTGCCGCGCGTGTGCCTCGCACCGCACATACTAATGGCGGGGTGGGGGCTCGCTGATTGGACGAGCGGAAGCGATTAACGGGCAGCGAGTCTGGGTAGAGTGATTGGTTAAATATTTGGGGTATGTTTGGGAAAGATTTGATTCATAAATGTTATGGTTAATCGAATCATAGCTAATATTATGAATGCGAAAGTGAGTTAGCTACTCTTTTACGCATAAACTACTAGACCGATTTTAAAAATTCTTTCATCAATACGGAAAGCTGCATTATCTGAAAGTAACAGGCTGTATTTTTTTTAATTAGAGATCCTTACGAAAATTACAATCATGTAGTACTTTATTGGACGTGTGCTACCATTTCAATATTTGTTAGCAAATTTAGGTTCTATCGAGACCCCTTTGTCACTTAACCGCAGGCGGCCACTAGTTATAAATAAATGAGGCCCCGTTCTTGTTGACTACAATTTTTTCGATGAACTACAGTGCAATTACGAAGCTGTTGATGGTCAAATCGATCGACAAAGGCATAGTTTGAATATAATTGCTCCCACGGAATCGTATGAAATATGGTTAGGCAGAGAGAGAAACTAGGGTAGTAAAAGGTAGTGCTGGTGCACCTTCGCGAGGTACTTAACCCTGCACCTTGTGACCACAAGTCCCAGGTACTGCTATTGGCTCCCCTCTCTGTAACGCGGGTAATAAGGGTATATTCATAACTAAAGCAACTAAACTAAACTAAAGCCGGGTCTAGATATGTATCATTTGCCCGATCCGATCAGCGTATCCGTATCGCCGACGCGTATTTTGATCGCTTATGTGGACGGGTGATGATACGCGTATTATGATACGTGATCTTGATACGCCGTTATGATACGGCCCGTCCCATGTATGTCGATTTCGTACGGTTGTCATACGGAGCAAATCGAGGCATCTACAACTTGATACGTGGCTTGATATGTGATACGCTGATACGGATACGCTGATCGGATCGGGCAAATGATCATATCTGGACCCGCCTTACGAATCGCCTCGATCATGTCACCTTTCAAACAAAAAAAACGCCTAAAAATCGGCTCATTCGCTTAGGAGCTACAATGTCACAGATATAACACAGACCGACACACGTCCAACTTATTAGGTTGGGGAAAAAGTCTTTTCGCATTATAGTATGTATAAACTTGTAATAAAATCTCTTTGGCTATACTATTTGTATCTGGCTGGTTTTGGTATCATTGAAAGTTTAAATTTTAAAGAACATAATTCCAAAATTCAAATTAGGAAAATGTGTGATTTTCATTTGTTTTTCGTACCGCCAAGATGAGTGAATCTAATGAAGAAATTCGATACATTTTAAAATTTTACTACAAAAAAGGTAACAATGCAACGCAAGCCGCGAAAAAAATTTGCGATGTTTATGGACCTAGTGCAGTGTCTGTGAGAGTAGCACAAATTTGGTTTAAGCGTTTTCAATCCGGAAATTTTGATGTCAAAGATGCAAGTCGCTCTGGTCGCCCTATTACAGATAAAATGGATGCCATTTTTGAAAAAGTGGAGCAAGATCGGCATGTCAGTAGTTACGACGTAGCTGAAGAACTGGGAATTGACCACAAAACAGTTTTGGCGCATTTGAAAAAAACTGGGTACACAAAAAAGCTCGACATTTGGGTACCTCACGAGCTCACTGAAAGAAACCTAATGAACCGTGTACTCATTTGTGATTCTTTATTACGACATAATGAAACCGAACCATTTTTGAAGAAGCTGATAACTGGTGATGAAAGGTGGATTACGTACGACAAGAACGTGCGAAAAAGGTCGTGGTCAAAGGCCGGTCAGGCTTCACAGACTGTGGCGAAACCCGGGTTAACTCGCAACAAGGTGATGCTGTGTGTGTGGTGGGATTGGAAGGGCATTATTCATTATGAGCTGTTACCACCAGGCAGGACCATCGATTCTGAACTCTACTGCGAACAACTGATGAGATTAAAGCAAGAAGTTGAGAGAAAGCGGCCGGAATTAATCAACAGAAGGGGTGTGGTTTTTCATCATGATAACGCTAGACCTCACACATCTTTAGCCACTCAGCAAAAATTAAGAGAGTTTGGCTGGGAGGTGTTAATGCATCCGCCGTATAGTCCTGACCTTGCACCTTCAGATTTCCACCTGTTTCGGTCTCTTCAGAATTCTTTAGGCAGTGTCAGGTTAACATCACGAGAGGACTGCCAAAACCACTTGTCGCGGTATTTTGACCAGAAGTCCCAAAATTTCTATAACAATGGGATCATGTCCCTACCTACAAGATGGCAAAAAGTTATCGAACAAAATGGTACCTACATACTTTAGTTAAATGTAAATAAACTATATTAAAAAATGTTTTGAATTTTCTTAAAAAATGCGAAGAAACTTTTTCCCCAACCTAATATAATTATAACACGCCGCTTTTTGAGCCGAGAGTTTAAAAAATGTCTGTTTGGAAGTTTTATATTTATTTATGCTTTTTTGTCTGTACCAGAGCGTGGTGTTATTACGGTCTCTACTCGGTCGCTTACCATTAAAGTAAGTGGAAGGAAACATGAATCCGCTTCGCTTATTCCCATATCTCTAGCCTTAAAAATGGTCTATCGCCGGTCGCATGCGCATAGACTCCGTCGTACGTGTCTTTTATTCATGATCTATGTCGGTTTTGGAATGCTAATGCAAATTGTCTGATGCACAGTAGAGAATGTGTCAATGTAAAAAAATCTAAGTAACGAAGACTAATAGAACAATGATTATTTGTCTATCTGGCAGTACCTATGGGCTATACGTAACGTGAACATTTAAAATTTTCGTCAGAGCGGGACGCCCACGGAACTTTAGCGTCCTCCTCATGATTGCCCTTTCTAGACGTAGAACTTACTTATACTGTGATGATTGGTACTTTATAAACTAATTCTTACAAACATGTAGCATGGACAATTGGACAGTACGCACCGCGCGTGCCGGTCCGATCACAAGCAAACTACTTTGCGCGTGGCTCCTGTTAAACCTTGTTTTATATGTCGCAGGCGGATCGTATAACTCTCCGTTTTACTAAACGGCGCCGCTAACCAAATAAAACCGTTTGTTGATAAATCAGCAGTAGATTCCATCAATGTTAGTCTGTACAATCAAATGGAGATCGCTTGTTATTGGTAGGTTAGTTTTATTTTTTTAATGACCAAGCGGAAAGCTTTGGAAAGCTAAGGCATGTCTTTACGTCTTCCCTGCCACAATGCCTGACGACTAAGGTGTTTAATCAGTGTGTCCTACCAGTAATGTCTGCCGGAGAACCGACACCCGTTGGAACAGACGAATCTTGGAGTGGAGACCACGTTTAGGCAAGCGCAGTGTAGGGCGCCCTGCGACCCGTTGGTCTGATGACCTTAGGAGGACTGCTGGCAGCAGCTGGATGTGGGAAGCCCAGGATAGAAAAAGATGGCGTGACATGACGGAGGCCTACGTTCAGCAGTGGACGGACACAGGCTGTTGACTTTACCAAGCGGAGTGGACTATCACACACTACAATCGGCCGCGCCGTTTTTACGGCGCATTATACGATCCGCTTACGACGTAAAAAAAACTTTTACAGTCAAAATAAAACGTAGTTTGATAAATAATCAATCAACCCCTATTTTCAGATGCACGGTGGTCCTGTACAACGTACGCAAGAACAGGCAGTCGCACGTGCTGAACGCGTCGCGAAAGAGCGTCACTTGCGTGGCGTTCTCGCCCGATGGCAGGTATCTTGCCACGGGCGAGTGTGGACATGCGCCGGCTGTTCGAGTCTGGGATCTGCAGGTGATTATTTCCAATTGACAACATTATATTTTTATTTTGTCGTACGTAGTATAGAGGAAGTCTTGTAATCGTAAAAAAATCGACCTCGAGATTTTGACGGATTTACACGTTTTGGACCTCCCTGAGTCCAAAAATACCGTTTTTGGAATTATGTCTGTGTGTCTCTGTGTGTGTGTTTGTGCGTTAGCACGATAACTCGAGTATGCTTTAACTTATTGCAACCAAATTTAACATGCATGTATGACATCAAAATATAAGGTTTCTATCAACCTTTGAGTCGTTTCCGGTATACGAGAAAGTCAAGGGGAGACCACTCCCGATTTTTCATTTTAAGCAAACCACTAAATCACCACCGAAGTGGTTATTGTTACATGCTCGAATAAAACTCGTCAAGAAATTGGTTGCATTTGGGTTTGCTTTTGAGAAAAGGAAATTATTAATTCATTTAAGGAACTTTACGCTGTGCAAAGCTTAAAACAATAAAACCCGTTTCTAAAATTGGTAAATGAAGAAAGGTCTTAACGGTGCAAGTGGCGCCATCTCTTAGATAGTAGCGGTACTAATAGTTTATCTCCTTTTCACTAGATGGCGATTTTATTTAGATTAAGGTGCTCACGTTGACCTGTCTATTTGCAAATCATGAAATATCGAAGGTTCCTGATATGCCAAGGAATTCAATGATTTTTCTGATTATATGATACGACGCCGACATAATTTTGGTGCATGGTATACAAAGCGGGCATGGACTATAATAGTCCTTTAAATGGTCTAAAAAATTGTGAAATAAATTTTGAGCTTCTCCATACTCAAACAAATATAGTTCGGTCAGTAAAAACAAAATGTATGCGAGATTGTAAAATAGCGCAGTGGAGTGGTCAGTAACGCTGGCACATCGGGCGGTCCGGGTTCAAATCCTGGTTGGGACAATTAACATTTGTTCATGAGTGATTGTTGTTTATGCCTGACCAAGAAAAATTGTGTGTGTCAGCTCCGACGCACGACTGGAGTTTACTCCGAGACAGGTGAGATGGCGTACCTGCTGTCATCCGTGTTTTGACAATTAGAAAGTTGCGCGACATAGGATGCGCACCAATTATGACTTTGACCTTCAAAAACGTAACGAGGTCATTCATCGATAGATTTTACTCCTCACATTTTTCTCATAACGGGCCCCTTATATATGCAAATCGATTCTTAAGGAGTAAACTCCAAAAATAAAAAACCTCGCCATGATGCGGAAAAATTTAGAACTAATTTTTTCTTCTTCAACTGACGTGAATTTGTCATAAAAACAATGAAAAGGCGAATTTGGTGCCACCACAGTAGGTTTTTTATTTTTCTGGTCAGGCTTTATATGTATTTAAGTTATTTAAGTATGTTGCCCGTTTATAACACAAGTTCTTGATAATAGGGACTTAATTTGAGGTAGATTGGAAATACATTATTATTGATTACTTTTTAAAATAAATAATGTTATTTATTATATTAATTTCATTTTCAGGACCCCACAGCGTCAGGCGCCGTTCAGATAGCAGAGTTTCCTGGTCACACACATGGAGTCAGCTGTGTGGTGAGTTTTTTAACTTACTCTCTAAAATAAAACATTTTTAGCAGGAAACGCACTAGAAAAATACTAGGTGGCTTAGGGGGCAACTCGGACACAAAATCTCTGATCCACAGCAGAATATCTCACTATATTTCCGGCCTAACTTTAGGTATATTTCAGTGCCCGAGATTACTTCGTTTATAATTTGGAGTAGTAAATTCGGAAAATTCTTTATTTGTTACAACCTAAGAAGTTCTTCATAGGTGTGTGCAGGTTTCCTCACGATGTTTTCCTTCACCGTAAAAGCGTCGATTAAACGTACATATGAATTCAAAATTTGAAAACACATTGGTACGTGGCGAGGATCGAACCAGTGCCTCCCGGGTGGGAGACGACACTCTTACGCACTACGCCACCGACGCTTCTCTTATGCCCTACGCCACCGACGCTTCTATGTATACTAAAAAATATTTTTTACTTTTTAGTTAGATTTATCATTAAAGCGTATTTTTTTAGTTTTTTGATAATATTATTTATTTTCTACTTTTTAGTGCGATTTATTACCGCCGATGAAAGTACTTAAGTAAATTATTAAATAAAACTCGCCAACTAGAATAAGCCATAACAATGACAACGCCATCTAGCGACGTATAACTGAACTAACATTACAAACGTTTAATTTATTAGTCCTGGCGATTCTAATCAGGATTATGGCTTATTCTTAACGAATTATTGTAATGTCATCGGTCTTTGATAAGTCTAGAAAGTTTATAATGAAATCCGACCATTTGTAGTGGGTCTAAATTGCGCACAAATGAGTCGGTTACAAACATACAAGCAAGCAAGCATACATACAGGTGAAGCGAAAAAAGCGTGTTAAAAAGACAGAGTAACAATAACTTTAACTTAACGTTATTTTTGTTTCGTTCGGACCACTGATTTAATAATATAAGGAGATAGGCCAAGCCGGCGTTTTACTTGTGACAAGTGTATGCCCAGTGGGCATACATTGTCGCCAGTTCGCCTTCCGATAAAGTTGAGTGAATACGTATGTATGTCAGAAAGAAATAACCGTTTTTCTTCCAAAATGCCGTCCTGTTCAACTGTAACATGCAATCGTTGCAGTGAATCAGTTATTTATCAAGTAATGGAATAACTTGTCACACGTAAGAACAGAAAAACTTAGATTTATATTTAAAAAACAATATTTAAACAAATAGTTCGACTTTTATTTATAACAAACACAATCGCTTTAAATTATGCATTACTATCTTACAAATTGTATTACATTGCGGCTGTGCTTAACTTTCATTGCTTCGCAGTCCTTATGACGCGCGCAATGAATAGTGTACATTACGGCATGCTCAACTAGAACCATTTTATGTAGTACGGCCGCTGATCGCGACACTCGGTCTTCCTATGAACTCGGCGATTCGACCGATCTCCTTAGACTGATATATCTGTGGTTCGTACCTACCTATACAACAAAGAATCATATATTCCTTTGTGTTTACAGCAATGTTGTTACTGATATTGTTTCTGTGGTGTTGCCAGGCTTTCTCCACATCGTCCAAGTATCTAGTCTCCGTCGGCTCCCAGCACGATATGATCGTCAACGTGTGGGACTGGCGCGCCAATTTAAAATTAGCTAGCAATAAGGTGAGTGACACATCTACCACTTGTATAAAGGATGTAACAAGACCTATGACAAAGCCGAGAACTACGTATTCCGCTCATCATTAGGACCATTTTTGTCTTCTAGACTATACCTGGGAAATTAATAGTTATGAAGTTATTGAAGGTCAAAGTTAGAAATTTTTATTAAAACATATTGAAAAGATTGTTTCCTAATTTTTGTCCAAAGAAACATGATAATTTTTTTAAGTTTTTCATATACGGGTGTTTGGTACATGAGGTATGAAGCCGGCACCTACCCATGCTAACATAGTCATATAAATACTATGGTGATATTAAAAATTCAAAATTGTATTTTTTATTTTATTTTGTATACATTTTGTTTTTGTGACCAAACCATTTGTAAGTATAGGGAAATCAAAAATTTTTGATATCACTATAGTATTTATATGACTATGTTAGCATGGGTAGGTGCCGGCTTCATACCCCATGTTCCAAACATCCTGTATAATTTCATATGGCATCATAGCAAAGGGGTATTGATCAAATTATACTTCTTCCACCAATCCACATGGGGCAAGCGTGGTGGACTACTGCCTAAACCTCCGGTGACAAGGAGAGGCTGATGAAAATGAAAATGAAAATGAAAAAGCTCTTTATTTAAATGGACTTTGCTAAGTACTTTTAAATCGTCAAAAGCCCTACCACCATTTCGACGAAATAATTATTTTACTTAAATAATTATTATTATGCTGAGACGGAGAAGAAATGGCGAAAGAAACTCCGCAGCTTACAATTTCGTAATGATTTCAAAACATCATTACATGTCCATAGATATATCAATATGAAAAAATTACAATTTTAAATGCGTAAATTTGAGCAGATTTTACTCCCACGCATTTGGATCATTTAAATAATCATTTAACTTGTAATAAGCTTTTTTATATAATTTAGATTTTACAGTTTTTTTAAATTTATTAATAGGCAAGTCTAATATTCTTCGGAAGCTTATTGTAAAAACGTATACATTGGCCCATAAAGGAATTGCTTATTCTGTGGAGACGAGTTTTATATACAACCAAATCGTGTTTCTTCCTAGTATTTACATTGTGCGTATGACATTTCTCGGAAAAATTCATAATATTTTTCTTTACATATAGTAAGTTTTCCAGTATATATTGTGATGACACAGTTTGAATATTTATCTCCTTGAACCTTTCTCTGAGGGAGTCACGCGGACCTAGTTGATAGATTGCTCTAACAGCCCGTTTTTGCAGAACAAAGATGGTATTAATATCTGCAGCACTCCCCCAGAGAAGAATTCCATAAGACATTATGCTGTGAAAATAACTGAAATAAACCATGATGATGATATAGGTTGAATTGAGACTAAAATAAGCCCTTTAGCCTACGCTTTAATAGTTATTTATTATACAAGAGTGGAAAGTTCCTTTTTAACCGCGTGCTCGATTTGGATGACCGAGCAAGCGAAGGATTCTAAAGTTGAATCACGAGCGCAGCGAGTGATTCTAAATTAGAATCCTGAGCGTCAGCGAGGGAAACAAACGAGCACAAGGTGAAAAATCTTTCCACTCGAGTGCAATACGTAACTTTTCATCCCACCTCAGCGAGGAAATGACAAAATGAAAAAGATTTTTTTCACAATTTAAAAAGTTCTAATCATAAATTTGGCACCATAGAGGTTACATTAAATAGGTTTAATGACGTTTTGAATTTACAATTATATTGAGTACTCATTATATGTGATGTTCTAAATTCAAATCTACTTTGCCGCTCAAGCGAATAAAATAGAATTTTCCAGCCAGATTTCGAAGCGCAAAATTACACTTTCCGAGGTGGTGGGATGAAAAGTTAATATTCTGTTTGCAGGTGTCATCACGAGTGAAGGCCGTCAGTTTTTCGGAGAGCGGCAACTATTTTGTGACGGTCGGCTTCAGACACGTCAAGTTTTGGTACCTCGAGTATTCTAGGAATGCTAAGGTGAGATATATGTATTGGAACATGTAATAATAGCTCATCTTCTTTCCTTTTAACGACTACGCGTGCTGGGTTCCGCAGTAAAGGTTTTTGACGTGACAACGTCTTATAATTCGATAGAGCCGGCTGCACGCACGAAAAAACATGACGTCATGCGGCGTTACCTCGCTCTGAATCTAATTCTCTAATTTGAATTTGGAATTATGTTCTTTAAAATTTAAACTTTCAATGATACCAAAACCAGCCAGATACAAATAGTATAGCCAAAGAGATTTTATTACAAGTTTATTCATACTATAATGCGAAATCTATTAAACAAATGAAATTAAATTTTTCTTTTGAAAAATGCTACCATTCCATCAGTATTTTCTTAAGACGTTGTCACGTTCAACTATCGTCAGTAAACCGACTTTACAGACAACCAATTTTTTTTGTGTTGACGAGAACTTCAAATAGTTTGAAGGTTGTTGGTGTTTTACCAATAACCCTGTATACATTAGAAGGCAAAAGGTTGAGACTAATTTAGAAGGCTTTATACAGGTGAAGTTTTTAATCTTGTTATAGATACAAGTTGCAAAAAGTGACAGCATTTGACTAGACGTGAAACGGATATCCGGTAACTATCCGGTATCCGTCCTAAATTTACTATCCGGCCGGATACCGGATAGTAACTCAATATCCGGCCGGATACTGGATACCAAAAAGTTACGACAATTTCCTATAATAAAATGCAATACATTAATCTTTGTGAGGTTGAAAAAAAGTTTTTTCAAATATGGCGCCTAAAAAAGCTTGTCCATGCATAAAATTCATAAAATTTCAAAATGTGAATTATGATGATAAAACTAAATTAATTTATAAATTATAAATGTCACAAATATATCTTATCTTCCGCAGTTCAAAGAGCCAGTGCCGCTGATGGGTCGTTCGGCGATTTTGGGTGAACAGAAAGACAACGAGTTCTGCGACGTAGTATGCGGGAGGGGAGCGTCCTCGGACAGTACTTACGCCATCACCAGGGGAGGGTTACTCTGCGAGTTCAACAGCAGGAGACTGTTGGACAAGTGGGTGGAGTTGAGGGTAAGTTTTTTTTTCTTTCTTTTCTATTGGAAAACAAACATCATTTCTATTGGAAAACAAAAATCATCATATAAAATTATTACAAAAACATTTCACAATGGTGAAAAAAGTTGATGAGACACTTACAATTTGGTTGGGTAAACAAAAACAAAATAATATTGTTGTTACTTTCTCGTAATGTAGATAGAGGAAGTCTTGTAATCGTCAAAAAATTCGATCTCGAGATTTTGACGGATTTACACGTTTCGGACCTCCCTGAGTGCAAAAATATTTTTTTGGAATTATATCTGTGTGTGTGTCTGTGCGTTAGCACGATAACTCAAATATGCTTTAGCTTATTGCAACCAAATTTAACATGCATGTATGACATATAAATATAAGGTTTCTATCAACTTTTGAGTCTTTTCTGGTATACTCGAAAGTCAAAGGGAGACCACTCCCGATTTCTTTTTTAAAGATTATGGTTCGGAACCCTTCGTGTGCGAGTCCGACTCGCACTTGTCTCTGTTCGGCGACCGCGCTTTAGGTGGTATTGTTTTGAATATTTCGCAGACGACATCAGCCAACTGCATGGCCATAGGCGCGAGCTATATCTTCGTGGGGTGCGCGGAAGGCATAGTGCGGTGCTTCGACCCGGACTCGCTGCGGTACGTCACCACGCTGCCGCGGACACACTACCTCGGCGTCGACGTCTCTAAAGGCACGGATATAAGGTTCGTATCCCTTTACATACACAAAGTAAATTTAAAAAAAAACTAAAAAACACGCTTTATTAAATCGGACTAAAAAGTGAAAAATAACTTTTTAGTTTAGAAACTAAATGATGAATGAAAAGTATAATTATTATTTAGAGAAAAGAGTGGGGGGCAATTTAATTGTACCGATAGAATATTTTCAAGAACTAATGTTATTGATTTGTTGTGCGTGTTTTTTAGTTTTTTTAAAACTATTATTTTACTATCCACTTTTTAGTGCGACACCGCCAACTTGACTTTGACCTTCAATAACTACATAACTTAATTTTTCAGGTATAGTTTAGAGTGATGAAGGAAAAGTATAATTACTATTTAGAGAAAATCGTGGGGTGCTCAATTTAATTGCACCGATCGAATATTTTCAAGAACTAATGTAATTGAGCACCCCACGCTTTTCTCTAAATAGTAATTATACTTTTCCTTCATCATTCTAAACTATACTTGGGAAATTAAGTTATGTAGTTATTGAAGGTCAAAGTCAGATTTCTTTTTCAAGATATTTGGGAAAACAATTTGAAAACATTATATATTAATTTTATACTCGCTATGAGGCCCATTCACGTCAGCCGCGCGACTTGCGCGCTCTAAAAATTGCACAATATTTTTTGGAGTTTTCTTTAACACCAAAAAATAAAAATCGTTTCCCAGCAATAATTTTTTATATGTTCCTTGTTTTGATGTTCAGAATGCGTAGACTTTGACTTTAGGTCTTTTTACACCCTGTACACCTATGTACGAACCAATCAGCACTTTGGTGAAAAGGCTTTTTGTGATCATCATCATAACAGCCTTTATACTTCGACCCACTGCTGGGACACAAGGCGTCTCCTTGTCATCGGAGGAGGTTTAGGCAGTAGTCCACCACGCTTGCCCAATGCGGATTGGTGGACTGTATATAAGGTGATCAATACCCCTTTGCTGATCCATTAGTCGCCTTCTACGACACCCATTGGAGGATATGGGGTGATGCTATTCTACTCTGCCGGCGTCACACGGCAATTTTTGTGATACACTGTTTATTTTCCCTCTCAATAGTAACGAATGGTTACCTTCCAGCCACATGTTCAGCCAGCCAGCCAACGCCAGGTTCCCCGACGCCGTAGCTCTAACTTACGACGAGAGGAACCACAAGTTGACCTGCGTTTACAACGACCATAGTCTTTACGTGTGGGACGTCAGAGATATCAAACGGGTAAGTTGAACGTGTAATGCTGGGGCCGCACCTGCGCCTATCGTCACGAAGCTTCGTGCTAGGACGCGATACACGCAGATGTGACCGGCCGTTCGTCGGCTATCGTCGCGAATATTCGGGTTGAGTGTGCGTTATCGGCCGGGAGGCGGTACGTCAGGGTTTTAGCGCGCTAACCTATCGCGCTGCGGTCAGACATGCGTTGTTCATTTCGAAGGTTGTTCTCCATTAGTTCAGACGCGTACGGGTGACTAAGTATACGATACAGCTGAGTTATTTTTTTTTAATAAATGCATTACGTAATTATTAGCACACAATTTAGAAGTAAAGAAAGTGATTATGCATAGTTAAACGCAAGGATAATAATACTACGCAATTTACACGTCTGGAAATGATTTCGGCCATCTTGGATTATTGCACGATAGTTCGTGCAAATCAAGAAATGCCACATGCTTTATCGCGATAACTTTGCTAGGGCCGCACTTGCGTGTATCGTACGAAGTATCGCCACGCATTACTTCGGGACGATAGGCGCAGGTGCGGCCAAAGCATAACAGTGACATTGAGAAACTATAGTCGGTTTTTTTTAACAAACGAGTACTGAGTATTGACAGAGTGAGATGGGTCATGTTAGGGGCGGGGCTTACGCCTTTATTCTTGTTTTGAAATTGTAAAGGCCTGAGGGCCTAGACAAGTGGCAAACGATACTAACGTTTCGAACGAAATGATAATAGCCCCCCATCCACTAGTCACCTGCCGGAATGTCCAATTTTTATGAAATGAATTCACTCGCGGACACTCGATGCCAGCGCCCTCTTCATGTGTTTCATATAACAAGAGCAGCTATTCATTACAGACCCAAATTAAACGAACGGCCGAAACATTAAGTGACATGTACAGTCGACCAAATTGAATCATGACCCACCTTAAGATCATTTTCCTACAGTCACTCAATACAAAGTAGGTTGAAATTCGCTTGAACATGCATTTCTTAGGTAACGAACCTGTTATCAATTTATTAGACACTGACAGTGTCTAATAAATATGTCCTTTAAAATTTTTTTCAACTACTACTTGACATATGACACATAACGTAATTTTATTTTTAAAAATATAAAAGTTATTCGTTTTTCTCAGTAGTGAAAAGAGTTTAGATTATGAACGGCATCTTATTTGAAATTCCAATTGAGACTTTAGTGCAGTGATAACAAAGATTAAAACTGCATAGATCTCTGACCCGTAATTTTATTCATATTTAAAACGTACTAAGTGCAACACGCATGATAGCGAAGAAAACCTAACTAAATTTATGATTCTAAAGGAATGATCGGCCAAGTGGGTCATGATTCAGTTGGTTCGACTGTACTACAACGAGAGAGATGTGGTTTGAAAGTAGACATAGTGACAGTAATTGAGGATGGGATGCTCAAATTGTTATGTAGAAATGAGTGAAAGTAGATTTACGAAGAGGATATATGAATCTGAACATTTGGTTACAAGTTAAGCCATATCTGCCAGTACCAAATAAGGTAAAAGGTACTAAGTTGAATAGCTGTTGAGTTTGTCGGGATTCTCGAAGAATTGGACTGTATTTTTCTCCAATAAAATGTCACTTAACTATTACTGATATTAAAGGACTAGCTTCGCGTGAACATTTTACCCCCTTAGGGGTGGAATTTCCAAATATCATTTCTTAGTGGATGCCTACACTGTATAAGGTATTTATGTACAAAAGGTTCAGCGGCTTGGGCTGGGCGTTGATATCTCAGTCAGGACTTTGAATTTTATATACAACATGTAAACTAAATAACTAACACCCTGAATACAGGTGATTTGGGATCGGCTTCCGAGTTGATTTCAATAATTTTTTTTGAAAAAAAAAAAAAGATTTTTTTAATTTAAATAACCAACATCGTGAATACAATGGGTTCGGATCGGATTCTGAGTTGATTTCAATATTTTTTTCTTTTTTTTCAAAATAATACATAATTTTTTTATTGAAATTAACTCAGAAGCCGATCCCAACCCACCTGTATTCAGGATGTTGGTTATTTAAATTACATGTTGTATAAGAAGATTTATTAAAAACTCAAAAATTGTTACAAGATTTGATGTTACATAAGTTTTTACCAAGAATTGTAAATTTAAATGTTGCCAGCAATAAAGTTTATTTTTAAAACTACATATTGCATTATGCCGAATCTCTCCTGGTTGAGACTGAGATGAATGCCAACAGCTTTGAGAACTATGAGATTGTAATTTTGACTATTACCTCTATCCCACAGGTGGGCAAATCCCATTCAGCATTATACCACTCCGCCTGTATCTGGGGGGTGGATATGGTCAGTCCGGTCGAAGGACCATTATCGCCGGGGACCTTCCTGACGTGTTCCAGCGACGATACTGTCAGGATGTGGCACGTGGCAGCGCCGGGCGGGCCCAATATTTACAGTAATGTGAGTGTTTTTGTTATTATCTTTATACACCGTGTTACAGATATAACGCATACCCTGAAATAAGTTTGCTTTGAATCGGCTTCTGAAGCGTTAAAATGCAAAATTTTGACCTAAAAATAATTAAAATATCCCTACTATTAGCGCCATTGACTTATAATGGTAATTTTTAATTGTTTCGCGTGTGCTACATCTTCTCCTTGCCATTTCCAATTTCGATCTCACACTCACTTACTCGCCGCGCGTACAAGAGAAAGAGATGGCAACACCGGCGACGTCGTCACGTCTCTTTCGCTTCTTCTACCGCGGCGAAAACCTAAAAATTTGCACAAAGTGGGCCTCTTATTGGCTCCATTTTGTGTAGTTGCCTAATTTGGAAAGAACTAACAAATATTTGTGTGTATATTTATGCCTTTACAATAGACATTGAAAAGACCCAACACGTATTTTTTCTCTCTTTCATTTTGATTCTAAGTATTCTAATTTAAAAGTTCAAAAATTCTCATTCTAAAACGACGTAGGTGCAACTGTAGGATTTTTGTAGGTTGTGAGTCTACAAAATTAAAAAAAAATGACACAACGTCAGTGTTACGGAGATAAGTGGAAACTAGGAGTATGAAATATAAAGATTTAATTAGAAAATGTTACAAACTAGAAAAGTGCAGTGACAGGCGAAAAGAAAGGCAAAAGAGAAGAAGTGACAATACGGATATCAAAATATAGAAAATTAATAAAACCATACAGTATCAAAAAGTATACATAAGAATATAAAACATGGTACGCTACAGTCAGCTTAATTGTTTACTATGGTTATAGTAAAACCTTGGCCTCGGATAGACCATTCTCAGGATTGATTCCCGGTAAGAAAGCTATAGTTCTCGAGTGTGTTTAAAAATGTATTTTTCTTTACAGGAGCTGAACAAAGTGCTGTACATAGACTCTGATCTGAAGTTCCTGAAGGACGTTGACCTGACAACAATCAACGACAAGGACAAGTCAAAGTCTTACGATGACAAAACAGGAGTGAGGTGAGTTTTTACTTCCAATGCCATACACTATTGTCAGCAGCTGAAAAAATCAGTTTAATGTGGTCTACTCTAAGAAGTCTAGTGGTCACCAGTTTAACATGATTTATTGTGACAAGTCTGGTGGTCACCAGCTCAATGTGGTTTAATGCAACAAGTCTATTGGTCACCAGCTGAACTAGATCTATTGTGACAAGTTTAGTGGTCACCAGCTCAATGTGGTTTAATGCAACAAGTCTATTGGTCACCAGCTGAACTAGATCTATTGTGACAAGTTTAGTGGTCACCAGCTCAATGTGGTTTAATGCAACAAGTCTATTGGTCACCAGCTGAACTAGATCTATTGTGACAAGTTTAGTGGTCACCAGCTCAATGTGGTTTAATGCAACAAGTCTATTGGTCACCAGCTGAACTAGATCTATTGTAACAAGTCTAGTTGTCATCTTTTTTCTTTCTCGTACGTAGTAGAGAGGAAGTCTTGTAATCGTCAGAAAATTCGACCTCGAGATTTTGACGGATTTACACGATTTGGACCTCCCTGAGTCCAAAAATACCGTTTTTTGAATTATGTCTTTGTGTGTGTCTGTGCGTTAGCACGATAACTCGAGTATCCTTTAACTTATTGCAACCAAATTTAACATGCGTGTATGACATCAAAATATAAGGTTTCTATCAACTTTTGACTCGTTTCTGGTGTACGAGAAAGTCAAGGGGAGACCACTCCTGATTTTTTTAGATTGACATTTCTGTGCGGTCTATCTGTCTTATAACCCCTATTGGAACTTATCTAGAACCTGTAGAACAGGCTCTCAATGTTACATTCTTCCGCAGATGCGTCAGGGTGTCTCCTGACGGCCAGCATATAGCGTCAGGTGACAGAGCGGGCAACATCTGGGTGCACAGTGCCACTGGCTCCTTGCTCCACACGTTAGAAGCTCACGACGCCGAAGTTCTTTGTCTGGAGTACGCTTCAAAGCCCCGGCTCTTGGCGTCTGCGTCGAGAGACCGGCTCATACATGTCTTCCATGTGGATAAGGTGAGTTTATACAAACATAATACAACATGTAATTTAAATAACCAACATCCTGAATACAGGTTGGTTGGGATCGGCTTCTGAGTTGATTTCAATAATTAAAAAAAAAAAATCGGTAATTTTTTTTTAACAAACATTTTTTTTTAAATTTTTTTTTTTAAATTTTTTTATTGAAATCAACTCAGAAGCTGATCCCAACCCACCTGTATTGCGGATGTTGGTTATTTAAATTAAATGTTGTATAACGCATTTAAAAAAAAAACATGTTTAAAAATCTCTAAATGATTTTTGAAGTAAAACTTCTTTACGCATTCTTAACTTTGGGAGTAAGCTGGTGATTGCATGACGAGAGCGTCATGAAAAGTGCGAACGGAAACAAACGGAACGGAATTTGAGAGATATAAGTTAGTGAAGATAGAAATAGAGAGAGAGAGAGAGGACCCCTTTCGTTGACATAATATATTTATTCCTAAAATACTTTGGCATAATGAATTTGGCATATTTTTATTTGCATAGTAATACTTTGGCATAATTGATTTTTGGCCGGAGTGTGGCATAATTGTAATTTAGACTAATATATTTAAGCATATTTTTATTTTGCCTTAATATTTTTGGCATAGGCCATAGTCGCATAATAGAATTTTGTCGAGAGTCTAGAGTTTTATGCACCTATGTGGCTGAGTGATGGGTAGGTTAAGGTTTCTTTATGACCAGGCGGAGTGCACTGTTTTTGGGAGAGTCTAGTGTTTTATACACCTACATGACTGAGTGATGATTATGCTTATATTAATTACGGTTTGATAGCATTATGCCTTTTTAAAATTATGGTAGTGAATCTTATGCTTAAACATTATTATGCTGATTGTCTGTATGATTAAAACAATAATGCTAAATTTGTTATGCCTTTAAATTTTATGCGTAAGTATTATTAGTATAAATTAACATATGCCAAGATATTTTTTGGTTTAAATTTTTATGCAAATGGATAGATACCAGAGAGAATACCTTTCATATACTACTGTAAGGGCAAAAGAGAGAGATGCGAGCACACATTTTTTTTCATCCCACCACCTCGGAAAGTGTAATTTTGCGCTTCGAAATCTGGCTGGAAAATTCTATTTTATTCGCTTGAGTGGCAAAGTAGATTTGAATTTAGAACATCACATATAATGAGTACTCAATATAATTGTAAATTCAAAACGTCATTAAACCTATTTAATGTAACCTCTATGGTGCCAAATTTATGATTAGAACTTTTTAAATTGTGAAAAAATTCTTTTTCATTTTGTCATTTCCTCGCTGAGGTGGGATGAAAAGTTACGTATTGCACTCGAGTGGAAAGATTTTTCACCTTGTGCTCGTTTGTTTCCCTCGCTGACGCTCAGGATTCTAATTTAGAATCACTCGCTACGCTCGTGATTCAACTTTAGAATCCTTCGCTTGCTCGGTCATCCAAATCGAGCACGCGGTTAAAAAGGAACTTTCCACTCTTGTATAATAAATAACTATTCTTTCTATCATAGACAGTTTTACTTCAGTCTTGTCTATAGCACACTCTTTATTTCAAACGTAAAATTTTTACTTCTCCGTTTTTAGTTTTGAAGGCGGTTTTTTTATTTAACAATAATTTTTGACTCCGTCTACCTTACAATTTATTGTTACTATACAGGGTGTAAAAGACATGAACAGTCAAACGAGAACCATGTATTCTGCTCACCATCATAACATTTTTTTTCCTTTAGACTATACCTGGGAAATTGATAGTTACGATTTTATTAAAGGTCAAAGTCAAATTTTTTTTTTTAATTTTTTTATGAAAACGTATTCTGTAAGTTATTTCTTAATTATTGTCCAAAGAAACATTATCATTTTTTTTAGTATTTCATAACAAAAAATGGCTTCAAAACGTTAGCGTTCAATCTAGCTCACTCGATGCGCACGGACACTAACGAACGGGGCCGTCGTCTTGCAAAATTAACGCGGTTTTGCGAGTTGCGTGCGAGTTGAGCGCTTTACATTGCGCGGTACAATTTGCAATTTTTTTTAACACCAAAAAATAAAAATCATTTCCCAGCAATTTTTTTTTAAATATGTCTTATTTTGATGTATAGAATACAGGGTTCTCTTTTGACTGTTCATGTCTTTTACACCCAGTAGATATATTTTCACTTGAAATTGACTCAATGTGTAAAAAACAATTCGCTAAGCCATTAATTAAGAATAGAATAGAATTTATAATGTCAGTCAACAGCACGTCGGGCTATACAAAACTGTCAAATTTTTCCAAACGATTTTCAACATAAAGTGCATAAACGCTATTCAATATAAAGTGCATAATCGATTGGGAAAATTTGACAGTTTGTGGTAACCGAACGTGCTGTTGTCTGTACAGTGAACAGCATATCATGATAACACAAACTGTCTTCCAAATCGATTTTGCGTATTATAATATACACGTTTAAGGTTGAAAATCAATTGGAGAAAAAATAATGGCAAAATTATTGTAGAAAAAATCCCTTAGACTCTACTATTGTTACTGATGTGTTTAAAATATTTTCTTAGCGTTTTTGAAGAATTTACGATATTTTTGGCTTGTTATTTGATAAGACAGTAAGTACCTACGTCTAAAACTTCGAACAGTTTATACAGGGTGTAAAAGACATGAACAGTCAAACGAGAAGCATGTATTCTGCTCACCATCATAACATTTTTTTTCCTTTAAACTATACCTGGGAAATTGATAGTTACGATTTTATTGAAGGTCAAAGTCATAAATTTTTTTTTTCATTTTTTTATGAAAACGTATTCTATACGTTATTTCTTAATTATTGTCCAAAGAAAGATTATCATTTTTTTTAGTATTTCATAACAAAAAATGGCTTCAAAACGTTATCGTTCAATGTAGCTCACTCGATGCGCACGGACACTAACGAACGGAGCCGCCGTCTGGCAAAACTATCGCGGTTTTGCGAGTTGCGTGCGAGTTGAGCGCTTTACATTGCGCGGTACAATTTGCAATTTTTTTTAACACCAAAAAATTAAAATCATTTTCCAGCAATTATTTTTTGGAAATATGTCTTATTTTGATGTATAGAATACATGGTTCTCGTTTGACTGTTCATGTCTTTTACACCCAGTATCTATTTTTCCATACTTCGTCTAGGATTGTTTCTTATACCATTTTATTCAAGAATTCGATCTCTATATTTATGTATAGACGCTAAAAATTATATCAACAAAAATTTGTTAGAGATTTTGCCGTTGTTCTTTGACAGTTTTGGGTAGTCGGATCTGCTGTCATCTGTACTACTTTTATTTAAAAAAAGCTGTAGAATCAATTGGCAAAGTTAACGCAACATAAATATTTTTATTTTGTCCCTTAGGGCTACCAAATCCTTCAGACGTTGGATGACCACTCGTCATCCATAACCGCAGTGAGGTTCCTCAACTCTGGAGGTGGTCTCCAGATGGTATCCTGTGGGGCGGACAAAACGATACTGTTCAGACAACTGAGGACGGTGAGTACAAACATCTTAGTCCAAGATCCTGGAGCTGCCAGACGTTTTTACTAGGTGGTAGACCCATATGTAGGGTCGTCTGGGTAGGTACCACCGCCTTTCTTATTTCTGCCGTGAAGAAGTTCGCTGTGTTTCGGATTGAAGGGAAAGGTAGCCAGTGTCATTACTGGACATCGAGGGCATATCATCTTAGTCCCCAGGATGTCAACGCACTTGCAGTGCTAAGTGATTTACCCTTAATATTGCAAGTGTCTATAGGCGACGTTGACCACTTAACATCAGGTGGGCCGCAAGTTTGTTTGCCGTCTCATAACATAAAAAAAAGTTACATATTTTCTCAAAGATGGAATGTGTGTAATAGAGTAGTATTTCTATGTACAGTCGCCGTCAGATATATTGGAGCAGTCAAAGTGACCAAATACTTCTGAACCGTTTAAAATGTCAATAAGTTTTTTATTCGCGCATGTGTCAGTTACTTCCGGAATATCCGTCGCGAATTTTCCGGGTGTAAAAAAATAATAATATTTTTTTTGTAATAAAACTATAAATATGAGTCTTTGTCACTAAAATCGTTATAAAATAAGCTAACAGAATATAATATAATTAGTACAGTTATATTTTCAAATAATAATAATAATTATCATTTTCACTATCGGAAAACTGTGGAGGGGGGGGGGGGGGGGGGGGAGTTATATATTTTATTAAAATTTAACATTTTCCATTAGTTTCCCGTATATCATTATCTTCTTCCCAGAAATCGATCCTTATTGACAACACTATCGAATGGTGTAATAATAAATGGTGTTTTTTTTTAATTCTTAATCATTGTGTTCGATTCCTGGCTAGGATTATTGATTTTTGAAAAATCCAATGATGCAGTTTTTGTTTTCATCAAAATCGGGCTCGCGACTCCTTTGAGCATTTTTCGATGTATCTTATAGTTTATTATTATTATTATTAACTTTGTTTTCAATGTAGACTTTTAACAAAGCACTTATTGACGTCAAATACAAATATGTAGCTATTGAAATATAAATTATTACCAATGGTATTAGATATCGAGTAGGTACATACCTACTCTCGTCAGTATAACTATGTAGAAACTATACATAACTTTTTATTGCCATGGATGGTTATCTTCGGTGAAGTCTTTCACCCTATAGTACGCTTTAGCGATCAGTAGACTTTTAATTCTCTCTTTGAATTGTATATCCGTCAAAGTTAACAGTTCATCTGGTATTCTATTGTAAAACTTTATGCTATTCCCTACAAATGAATTACTAGTCTTAGCAAGTCTGAGCTTTGGAACCACTAATTTATCTTTGTACCTAGTATTCAGATTCTTAACGTCACTTTTTTCCTTCGATGACAAGGAGAGGCCTTGTGTTCCGCAGACTTCCTCTATAAAGTAAAAAATCCGATGTAGTTCGAACAGAAGCCTTCTTGGTTACAGTTCGAATCACAATTTTGAATTACAGCGCAACCAATGTTTCTTTTATTCAGTTCAATTTTAGTTTCATTCATTTTCTTCATTTCAGACCCAAGATGGCGGGTACCAATTCGCTCGCGGTCAAAACGTGTCCGGCAGAAGTACCTTGTACGACATGGAGGTGGATGCGGGGGGCAGGCATATACTCACGGCGTGTCAGGTTGGTTCGCTGATCTAATACATTCAGTCATAATGTCTCGCCTTCTCGCCGTCTCCCTAATGCAGATATCACTTGTTCCCACTTAATACGATCCTTACATAACGAGTGTACCAAGACCTATGACAAAGCCGTGAACTACGTATTCCGCTCATCATTAGGACCATTTTTGTCTTCTAGACTATACCTGGGAAATTAATAGTTATGAAGTTATTGAAGGTCAAAGCTAGATTTTTTTTTCAAGATTTTTATGAAAAGAAATTGAAAACATTATTTCTTAATTTTTGTTCAAACAATTTTAAGTAGTTCATACCAAAAAAATCGGGAGTGGTCTCCCCTTGCCTTTCTCGTATACCGGAAACGACTCAAAGGTTGTTAGAAACCTTATATTTTGATGTCATACATGCATGTTAAATTTCGGTCACCCATCTGAGTACCTACCGTGCACTTGGTTGCTTGACTTTGGTGATCGACGGCTCAAAATTTGATAGATACAGACACACAGACACACACACAGACATAATTCCAAAAAAAATATATTTGGACTCAGGGAAGTCAAAAACGTGTAAATCCGTCAAAATCTCGATGTCGAATTTTTTTACGATTACAAGACTACCTCTGTACTACGTACGAGAAAGTAAAAACGGCTTTAAAACGTCCTCGCTCAATGTGACCACTCGCTATGGTCCCATTCCAGTCAGCTGACCGACCGTCGAGCACGTCTCCAAGTTGCTAAGCGCCGCGAGACTAGCGCGCTCTATACATTACAAGGTGTTATTTTGGAGGTTTTTTTAAACACCAAAAATAAAAGTCGTTTCCCAGCAATATTTTTATGGCTTTGTCTTATGTCTCTTTGCATCCTGTATATCTCTCACTCTATCCACTCTTATCACCTTTTTTTAGAATGTCTTCGATTTGATCGACTAACTTTCGCTTAGGTTTCCCTATCCCGTTTCTCCACTTCGCAGAAGAAATTTAAAGAAAACATTTTCCTCGTGCTAGTTTTATTTAAATATCTTACAGCGACAGTACACGGCGTATCTTACACGCGAATCGATGCGCGTGTTTTTATCATCAATACAAACTCAACCATCAACCATCAGCACCTTCGGCGCTGAGAACGCGCCTACCTAAAACGCGCCTACATAAAACGCGCCTACCTAAAACGCGTCTACATAAAACGCGTCTACCTAAAACGTGCCTACATAAAACGCGCCTACATAAAACGCGCCTACCTAAAACGCGCCTACCTAAAACGCGCCTACCTAAAACGCGCCTACTTAAAACGCGCCTACCTAAAACGCGCCTACCTAAAAAGCGCCTACCTAAAACGCGCCTACCTAAAACGCGCCTACCTAAAACGCGCCTACCTAAAACTCGCCTACATAAAACGTGCCTACCTAAAACGCGCCTATCTAAAACACGGTTCGTCTGCGCGTTTTCAATACGCCGTTTGCTATCGCTCTTAGATATTTTTGTTGGCACAACGGATTAGCCATTCAGAATAAGTATACACAGAAGGCCGGCTGCCCATAACGCGCGCAAACAGGCTTACGCACAACGTATCCATGTACACCAATCTTGGCATGTTTCGGCATGATTGACCTAAATCAGCATGCCGGATAGCAGCTTCAAAACTTCAATGTTAGGTAATTGCAAACTGTCGGTATCCGTCCATGGGCGCTTGTCGCGGCGTGTGGTGATGCTGCAGTGACGACGGCTGAAGAAAAGGTATCCCGCGAAGTAGGCTAATGGCAGGGACGCGAAGAATAGCGCATACCTGGCCCAGATCCTGAGGAAAAGGTATAAGGGCAGGGACGCAAAGAATGGCGCACACCTGACCCAGATCCGCCAGTAGGGATATCCTCAGCCACAATTTAGCACTTAGCTCACTGAGACGTATCTCACTCTCAGTGACCACTATTTTTTGGATCTCCAAAAACATTTTGCATCCCATTTTTGTCAGCAAAACCAGTAGGAAATAATAAGGCATAGCAGTTGCTAGGGCGTACAATTAATGACTAAGAAATAATATTACAAATATAAAAGAAATATAAAATTATCCAGCCATTCCTCAACAGTATCATTGTAAGATCGTTGCTAATTAGAACGACGATTTTTCAAATCACTTTCTATGTAGTCAGATGAATATAGGAAAGCAAAATTATAGTTAAGAAATTGTAATTTCTTTCGTTTTTCAGGATAGAAATGTCCGCGTATATAGCGCTGCGCACGGCAGACACACGAAGACTTTCAGAGGAACCACTGCCGACGACGGAACACTTATTAAGGTATCAGTAACTGTTTTTTTTATATATATAAAGATCTAAAGCAGAAGTGCAGTCTAAATAAGTCAAGATACTTGACCCCTAAAGGTGCTTCTTGATCAACTCGATTAAAGTTCTAGGATTGTACGAACACGTGTGCTGGCAGTAATTTTCATTTCGTTATTGTTTACTATAGGAAATGAGTTGCCAAATTTCTTAGTTCGCGTTGGAATTTTACCACAGTTTGTCGGTGACAACGTAGACAGCACGCGTGGTCCTTAAAAGGAAGAGAGAAGAGAAAAAAGTTCCTCACAGCACTCGCTGTGCTGTGGTAGATATAGAACGCGCTTAATAACGCAACAACGCGACGCCATTGGACAGGCTCAAGATACTTGTACCGCACACTACGACTACCAAGTGCTAAGTGACTACGTTTATTCCAAATATTGAGGCTGGCAAATGTAGTTCACTTATTTAATTTAATTTTTTTTAAATCACATAAGTTTTACGTTCCCCCTTTTTTATTATTAAATATATTACAGTTTTGAAGTCTGTTTAGTCTTTTACATTACTTTTTCTACACTCATGTCATAATATCCGAAATATCATTTCAAAGGTGAGCATAAAATGACTTACTTTTTTAATACAGATAGTCTAAATGAAAATACACGGCCCGGTGACAATAACACCGTTTAGTTATTTGTCTTAAAAAATATAACATACTTATGGCAAAACGGATTCAATTTGACTCCGCCAGATAATTTGCAAAAGCCACTAAGATAACAGATTTTACAGAAAAAGGAACAAACAATCAAAGATTGATTAAGATTTCCCCTCATTGTATTGTTTTAGTGTGTAATTATTCTATGGAGGTCTCTTTAAGAAATCCGACGCGTTTCTTATCGGTTCGCTGCATAACGCGTCACGGTGGGATGCTTCCTATTGGTCGGCTTTTACTGGCGGAGCGCTAGGTGATTGGTTATAACTTATAATGGACGGATTATGTGACAGTTACATAAATTACTATTTTATATAAAATAAATCTGCAGAAGTAATTTTATTTAATGTATTCTTAGATGTAAAGCTGTTTGTACAGTAAACATAAAGTATGTAATATAATAATGATCGTACATTAGGTGGCGTTGGACAACAGCGGTATCTACCTGGCTACCTCCAGCACAGACAAAATTCTCAGCGTGTACGACTACTACTCGGGAGAATGTATGGCGACTATGTATGGACACTCCGAAATCGTTACCGGCCTAAGGTAAGATTTTGAAGAACATAATAGAAAGAAAGAAAGAAGAAAGAAAAACATTTATTGGCCTCGCCAGGACAAAAACAAAAGGAAGATAAAATAACAATTATATCTTCTAAAATAACAATATACAACTTAACTGATAGGTATGTACACATAACGTTCTGTGCGAGGCCAAAAGGTTCCTGCCTCAGCATCTGCTCCTACGACTTAGTGCCGCAGGAGCGCTGTTATTCTGGCAGGGCCTTTCTTGCTGTGACGTACGGTGTCCAACAAATATAATAAAATACTAATGAAATAAATATAATCCTACGAATTTTTACTAATGATTCAGGTAGTGAGGATAAAATGTCAAATAATTTAAAATATATACTATGTAGAACGTATAACAGTAATAATAATACGCTCTATTTGGTGCGTGCTAGGGCTTATTTTTAAGGCCGCCTGGTTACTTGCCATTGTCTTATCGAAATCTGTCACCTTAATAATAGGTTTAACAGCAACATTTGTGGTGAGCGTGCCGACAGAACGACTGCAGATATTCCTAAAGGAAGACTTCTTTGAGCACTTTAGTGGACGGCTACCGGACACTGTGCCGTTACGTCATGTGACGCAAAATGTAGTGGCTTTGTTGTTAATTAGATAATTATATTAATTTTTTATATGTTTGTTAGTCTATAAGGTAAAGATTTATTATTGTGATTCGACAGTAAGCGATAAGATATCCAGTCTCTGAGTTGTTGAGGGTTTTGGAAACTAACTTTTTAGCCTTATCACATAATTGTATATGTGGAGGCTTGTAATTAGCTCTAAAGCGTTACTTAGTCAATATTTTTGTTTATAATAATAATAATAATAAATAAATTGTTTATTGCCAAAATAACATAAAAGGTACAGATTTCACAAGCCCCCACACTAGGTCAAGCCTGTCCTATGGGGGAAATATACGATTTACACTTTATATTTACGGCTAACAAACTAATAGTGAAACAATTAACAATCCACTTTGTATACAATTAATAAAAATACCTAGTTTTTAACTTATGTTTGTGAGTGTGAGTGCGTGTGCGTGTGTGTGTGTGTGTGCGTGTATTTGTGTGTGTATATGCAGGTAATGGATATGAGAAAGCTATTTAAAGACTTCCATAAAATTTTCTGATTTTTTGTACGTCCATTCGAGTAGGGTTCTTGAAATAAGTTTTTTTGCTTCCCTAACGGAGCAATCTTTGAATTTGCAAATTTTTACAAGTTTATTATAAATAAACGGATAAAGGAAGCTACCGAACCTCTGGGCGAAGGATGTAGCCACAACAGCATTGGGTAATCTGAACACTCTGCTTTTTAGCATTACGTTATACCTCAATTGAGACCGTAAAACAGTTTTGTGAACTGTGACAGCAACTCTCTTGAGGTATAACCTCCTGACACTCAAAACATTAGCCTCCCTGTAGAGATCATCCGTTGGGTATCTTATAGGTTTCCTAAATGCGACCTTTAGAACACCCCTTTGAGCTCTCTCAAGTGGCAATAGAGTTGCAGCAGTGCAGCCTCCCCTGGCAAGAATACAGTAATTTATAATTGACTGACAAAGTGCGAAGTACACTACTCTTAAAATATTTCCATTAACTGCTTCCCGAAGGTTTTTCATGACATTTATTACTTTCCTTACCCGTTTAGTCATTTCATCAATGTGAATTTTAAAAGAAAGCTTGTCATCTAGAAATACGCCGAGATACTTAAGGGACCCAGTACGTTCAATTTGATTACAGTTACACAAGGGTGACTGAGTTCTGCAGGGACAATAAACCGAATGAATTTTGATGCTATTGACTGAAATAGGAGCTGAAGCAGCCGTCTTATGAAAACATAAAAATTTTGTTTTTGATTCATTTAGTGATAGTAAATTCTGATCAAGCCATAATGAAATTTCAGCCATGCCATTTTCAGCTGTTTGGCAGACCTCTGGCCAAGTCTTACCATGGAAAATTAGGGCGGTATCGTCTGCATAACAAACTATATTGGCACATTGAAGCGGTAATGAAGCGATGTCATTAATATACAGTAAGAAAAGAGTAGGTCCCAGAATGCTACCCTGAGGGACGCCGAAAGAAACTGTCATGTATGAACTTTTTTCTTCAGAGACTCTAACACACTGCTGTCTTTCTGACAAGTAACTCGTGAACCATTTCAAAACATTGCCTCTGATGCCATAAGCATTCAGTTTCTTTAAAAGAATAGGTACTGATATAGAATCGAATGCCTTAGCAAGATCAAGAAAGACGCCGATACACTGGAAGCCATTATCCAGATGTGAAACTACAGTGTTTGTGAGCAGGGTAACAGCATCCTCTGTAGATCTGCCTTGGCGAAACCCGAACTGTTGATTCATAATTACATTGTTTGCTTCCAGAAAAGAAATCAGTCTCCTATTAATAACTCGCTCAAGCAGCTTAGAAATACTACTCAAAAGAGAAATTGGACGGTAATTACTAGGGTCGTCCTTGGGTCCCCCCTTGTGCAAGGGAGCCACAGCCGCAATTTTCCAGATATTGGGAAATATACCAGATTCGATGCTTTCGTTAAATATAGTAGCAAGTGAGTTCGCTATATATGGTCCGACTATCTGAAGTACATTGTTATTTATATTGTCGAGGCCCGGTGAGCTATCTAATTTCAAATTTTTGATTATTGTCAAAATTTCTTGAGAATCCGTAGGTGAAATGAATAAAGAGCTGCCTAATGAGTTACTGATTTTAACTTTAGATGTGAGGGATTCATGAGTCTCATTCACTTTTGTTAAAATGTTGTGGGCTAAAGTTTGACCGACTGACGAGAAATATTTATTACAAGCATCTAGCGACTCCTTCAGGGATCCTTTGATACCAGCAAGATCCTGCAAAGAAGTACTTGTGCCTTTAATTGACCTGTGAGAGATCCTGTTAACAGATTTCCAGAGTTTCTTTGGATCATTTTTATTGGAATTTATATCTTTATTGTCATATTCGGCCTTTAGATTTCTAAGAAGATTTGTGTAAAAATTTCTATATCTAGAATAAATCAGTTTTTTTGCAGTTATTGATGCTGTAAACCTTCCTAAAAACAAATAAATAAAAATATCAGGTAAGATATACGCCAAAAGCTTCCCAAATAAGTATAAAAACATTTGAAGTTTTAAAACCGTTCATTTACCATCTGTGATAAAGACCTCAACTTGTCTAGAACCTCCGTAAGTTCTGTACTGAAACGCGTATCTAAAGCTCACTTACTATCAGATGAGATCAAGAACAAGAGCTTACCCCTGAAAGATTATAATGTTGGAAGCGAGCTTCACCCGAAACCATGGATAACTGAACTGGCTACCTTTACTTACTTGCTTACTGTCTCCACACAATAATGTTGTTAACACTACTATTATAGCAATATTATTATGATAGTAGCTTGTTATATGGGCTCAAAACAACCCCTAACACATGATCTATAGCCATATTTATATTGTTTTTGGGTTTTATGCGTTTTTAATGTGTCTTATGTACATGGATGATTTTGTTGTAGGTTCACTCCCGACTGCCAGCACTTGATATCGGCTTCCGGAGACGGTTGTATCTTCGTGTGGAGAGTGCCCCATGATATGGTGGTCACCATGAGGGCCAGGTTAGCCCAGCAGGCAATACGGCAGGGGAAGTGAGTATTTTAACCAAGGAAATCATACACACATTCAAACTATCACGCTTAGAATCCTATAGCTTTAGATAACTAATAGTGTAAGACTTATTGTTTGTCTTAAAAAAAAATAAAGTCACATCTGGAAGTATGGGCCATCTATCGCCTCAAAATCGTGACAGGTTGCTAGTATGTCTTGAAAACGTAACCATTACTACAGTTTGATTTTTTTTTTATCGTTCATTCACTTATTATTTCATTTGTTCTAGGAAAGTGGCAGCGCCTACCAATGGCTTGTCAGCTTTGGACAGCGAAAGTGATTCTCACTTCGGCTCTCCACCGAGAGAATTACCGCACGAAGACAATAAGTTCACCACGCCCATTGTACCTGATTACACGTGCGTACACTAAATTTTGTTTTTTTTTAAATTCGATGTTGATAAAAAAAAATTAGAAAACTGGAAGTCAATTCACGAGTGTGCCCTCGGACTGGCTCTGGTCATTGAAACTGATAACAGCGCCAGTTTCTATGTATGAACACACAATATTCCTGATTCAATATTTTTTCAAAAAAATAATTTGCTCATATATTTATTTTAACTAATTAATGGGGTTATTCTATGGTTTATTATGCAGAGGGCTTTCGTTCCAAAACCAATGAAAAATAACAGTGTATAATTACTTTTGTAATAAAACAAATCTTTGTCTTCAGACTTCGCATAGGCAGACTACCGTCGTGGGCCAAGAAGAGTCTTGGAGATGATTTAGTAGGGGGCGAAGCACCCGCCCCGGAGCCCCCGGCCAGGGGCAAGTGGGCTGCCAGGATACAACCAGTTAACGGTAAGTTAGGTGTTAACAGAGGTATGTGTCAGTAACATCAGCCCGCCTAGCATGACCACCGAAATACGATATTATATGATATGATATAGCCATTTATCGCGTTGAACTGTCAAAAATTATTGGATATAACCGCAATCTTGCGAACATGTGTAAGTCTTATACATGTTCGCAGTTTCGATAAAATTTCAAGTTCACGGTTATATTCAATAATTTTTGACAGTTCAATGCGATAAATGGCGATATCATATCGTGTTTCGGTGGTCATGCTAGGCGGGCAGGTGATTCGGATTATTCAAATCCGGTAGTGGCAAATGTTTGTTTGATGAGCACAATCATTAGTTCAGGAGTCCAGGTTGTTTGTATATTTGTTTAAGTTTATTAATGAAGTATCTAGATTATTAGGTATATTTGTCCGATTCTTAGTATCTATAACAACTTGTTAATGATACTTAATTTGGGCTAGATTTGGTGTGTAACCAAGTGCTACCTAAAGCTCTGATCAACTCCTATTATGAGCTGTATGTATTGCGGTACCCTTATAGGGTTCATGTTAATAATATGAAAGCAATAAATGGTTGAAATTGAAATATGTAATATTCAGTTCCTCGAATCCTTAATCTGTTGAGAATTCCTGGCGAAGATGTTTCAGACCGAAGACCTTCAGCTTACTCTCATAACTCAACACTTCCTTGCCATAGTAAAAAAGACTTTAAAGTAAATGTTTTTTCTTCAATAGAAAAACGCGATTCAGACGGATCAAAAGACAGTTCACTGGATAGTGGCACAGATACGAGATACGTCGAGAAACGACGCGAGCAAACCGGCGTGAAACAGGTATGTGTTTAGAGGAAGTATATTATTGCCCTGACTGAGATGATTGGCTAAGTATTGTGGCAGTTACAATTCGAAATAATATAAAAACGGAAAAATGTCGTTCACGATTAACAATGTAGTATTACAAAAGAGCGGTAAAAATTTATTATAATTTGTTATTTGTAATCATTGTGAATGTATGAATGAACGAATGACTGAATGGCGAATGAGTGAGACGAACGAATTAATTTAGTTTGTGTGTTTGTATTGTGGTGTAGACAAAATGTATTGCAGTAAAATTATGTATTTATTTATCTCTGTGCCAAATTTCATGCCGATCTATTTATCCGCGTTTCAGTAACGAAAATCCATTGAAACTTTCGCATTTGTAAGTAGTAACATCCTTAATTAATTATAGAATCTATAGAAATATTATAAATATGAAGAGTTTTTTTTTTAAACGCATGTAAAATGTTTTGTTTGATTAAACGCACTAAACTCAGGAATACTACACTACAGATACTAATAGGACTACAGATTCAAATTGGAAAATTCTTTTTGTGTTGGATAGTACATTTATCTAGGAAGGCTGTAGTCTATCATAACCGACGTTAACGCAACTGAAGCCGCGGGCGACCACTAGTAGTAATAAAAGTTGTAGCTGTCACAAAAGTTAGCCAAGTCTTTTAAATGTCTAATAAAGAAGAGATCAAACCAATAAATACAACAGGGTCCATTTTATTAGACATGTTCAGAGCGATGTGACAGTATGTTGTTTTTATGTTGTGGGTTGTCATTATGTTGTGTGTTGTCACTATGTTGTTTTTTGTTGTGTTAGAAAATATTGTATTGTGTTATCACCTTGTAAGATCCTGCTTACCGCACTGTGTGTCTTTATACCGGACGGTGCATAGAGAGAACTTAATTTTCTATGATTTTTGAAGGTTTTTGAGTTGTCACTCTGACGTAACACTGAACACTAGAATTGCAAATGTACTGGATTGATTATATTCATTCGTTCGTGAACCTTCAAACAGCGTGCTCGCATCCACGTGTTCGGTGAACGTCAAAGTTAAATCGGAAATTATCATTACGATCACTTGTGATTTCATAATTGTAATAATCTCATAATTAATTAATACACTGTAGTTATCGAAAAGTAGTTGTATTTCATTAAAATATTACGTCATCGCCCGTCTACACTCCAATCACTTTGGATTATACTCATAGCAGTTTCCTATTATTCTATAAACATATTGTTACACTGCAACATAATGACAACTGACTATGTTGCAACAGTTTTACCCTTTTGTCAATTTTAATCCACTAACCACTCACAATTTTGGTTTTTGTTTTTTTTTGGTGTTGGTTTTTTTTTTTCATAATTTTACTGTGGAGTCTGATGAGAATCGAATAGGTAGCGTAGATTTAAATTTCCTTTTTTATTCTGCGTAAAATTCGAGAGATTAGTAGTGTTTTAATTGCATTTAAAAACAAAGAAAACATAATAGAGACGTCGAGTATTTTGTATGGCAGTAAGAACTCGTGACGTCATATTAAATATTTATATATATTAATTCCTTTGTGGGCCAATATTACGTTTTTACAATAAACTTACGAAGAATTTTAGAGATTTGCCTGTTAACAAATTTAAAAATCTGTAAAAACTCTTACAAGCTTATTACAAGATAAATTGTAATTTAAATGTGTGAGAGTAAAATCTGCCCAAAATTTACGCATTTAAAATTGTAATTTATTCATATTCATATAGGTATCTATTGACTTGTAATGATGTTTTGAAATCATTACCAAATTGTAAGCTGTGGAGTTTCTTTCGCCATTTCTTCTCCATCTCAGCATATAAATAATTATTTAAGCAAAATAATTATTCGTCCCGAAATAGTGGTAGGGCTTAAAGTACTTAGCAAAGTCCATTTAAAAAAGATTTTGCATTTAAAAAAAAATTGATGACATAGTTAACAGACAGCAAATTAAATAATTTTGATACGCGTAAAAATCAAATTCTAGAGTTAATTTGAAACGAAAGAGATTTTCTGGTATAAAATCTCCCTCTTCTTTTACGCAATTAATATTTGTAAATGGCGTCAAATTCCCTCTTACTATATTTCAAGAACAATTACAATTATGGTCCCGCAATTAAATGATTATTTAGCATAACTAAATGCCCATGTTTATTTTACAAATTAATTTCATCACACTCCACATTATGCATATAATTTTGTTTCCAATAATTTCTAAAACGCCTGCACCCGGTTGTGGTCTTTCTTCCATGCTGTGTAGAGGCCGAAATCGCTCAACTTGAGCCAGCTACCTCGAGTTGAGGCGTTATTCAGGCACTTCGACGACAACATGAGGAAAACTTACGATATTTTGACGATATCGCCGAGGGCGGAGAAGGTTTCTCTTTTTTTATTTGGCATTTTGTGTTTGACACTTGTTTTGTTTTGTTTGTCATTAGCTTTTTATGCCAGTGTCATGATCTCATTTTTCGGGAGCAAAAGACGGATATCTCGAAACGCAAAACATATATGAATGCTAACACGTTGCCATAAGATTGAGTATTGTTTGTAAACTAGTAATTACTCGTATATTCATCTCTTCAAGATTGTAGGGAAAGGTAGCCAGTGTAATTACTGGGCATGGAAGGCCCCAGGATGGCAACGCACTTGCAGTGTTAAGTGATTTACCCTTAATATTGCAAGTGTCTATAGGCGACGGTAACCACTTAACACCAGGTGGGCCGCAAGCTTGTTTGCCATATCGTAGTAAAAAAAAATTAACGTACAAATTTGGAAAACCCGTGGCGACGTTCGTCGTTAAACGAATTTGCGCGTCAACATTCGGTTGGAGTCGAGCGATTTCATGTCACATTTTTTTTAAAAATTAGTATATTATTGAATGGAAATAGAAATGAATCCAAACGAATATTATAAATGCAAAAATGAGTTTGTTTGTTTGTTACGCTTTCACGCCTAAACCACTGAACCGTTTTTGATGAAATTTGGTATGGAGATAGTTTGAGGCCCTGGAAAGGAAGAAGAGACATTAACGCAAGCGAAGCCGCGTGCAACCGCTAGTATACGTATTTGAAAACATGACTTATCGTGTCAATTCGACTCTGCGTATAAAAAACATATTTATGTTTTTTGTTGTTGAGTCATCTCCACGGCAAGACAGTCAAAAAATCGTGATACCAAGTGGCGATACCGCTATTCCAAGGAATCGGTTAATTATTAGCATTCATCGATGTCTTGTATGTAAGGATACCGTATTCTTTCACTGATTTTTCATTATGTAGGTAATTTAGTGTCACTATAAACTATAATAATTATGTGGATTAAAAAAAAATGTGTCACTTTCAGAGTTGAAATTTTTTATGTAGAACTATTTGTTGTTGTTTTTAACTAGTTGCAGATTTATTGTAGATACAGATGTTGTAGATAACACTGTTACAAACGATGAAAATTAAATAAATAGTTCACATCATTTTCGTTTTGTTTTTTTTGAAGTATTTTTATTAGGGTTACTAGAGGTATTCATTTACTGCTTCTTGCTTCTGTGCTTATTTTAGTTCGTAATTTGTTTTAAGTTGACATTTTTAACTCTTCTATTATCTACTACCTACACGTACACGCTTATTCCCATATACGAAGTATATTGTAAATTTTTTATTCCCGTACACGAAGTACAAATTTCCAACAAGGGTCAAATATATGACAGAGCATAGACATTATTATATTTATACAAGTTTTTAATGATATTTAATTTGGGGTAGATAATTGGTGTAAACGTTAAAACAAACAGAGCTTGAAATATTTGTATTCCGTACATTAATACTAGGTGGTAGACCCATATGTAGGGTCGTCTGGGTAGGTACCACCGCCTTTCTTATTTCTGCCGTGAAGCAGTTCGCTGTGTTTCGGATTGAAGGGAAAGGTAGCCAGTGTAATTACTGGGCATGGGAGGAATATCATGTTAGTCCCCGGGATGGCAACGCTGTTACTGTTAAGTGATTTACCCTCAATATTGCAAGTATTTATAGACGAAGGTAACCACTTAACACCAGATTGGCCGCTAGCATGTTTGCCATCTCGTAGTATAAAAAAAGTTGAATTCCGATATTTGCGGACACAAAATACAGATGTACAATTTTTAATTTACCCTACTGCAATGCAGAGTAGTCGATTTATGAGCGGCTCCTAAATTGTTTCAGCATTGTATTTCCTACCTCTCTTCTTTCTCATTCTTTACTCTGCTATATATTGTAAAGCTGAAGACCAGAGATAGAGTAGCCCCAGACAAACCAGAATAACCCCTAAGTATGTTCTACGATTTTTTGTAGTTTTCAAGTTATGATTATTTAAAGTTTTTTGTAGTAGTTTCTGACTTTCAAGACATTTTTGTGCATAATGATGCGGTAAACATACATGACGCCTTGATTTTCTTTTCTTACATAGCTGAATATATGACTAGTCAAACAAAGTCATCACCTTTCTCCTCAAATGTAAACACAGTGCAACAAAAAATAGTAACCCCTCAAAACAAACAAAAAAACGTTTTTGAATAATTTAGTTTAAGGAAATAATGATAAAAGAAAAATCAATTTTCTTTCAACCTTTTTTCAAAAACATGTCCGTTTTATCTACCATAAAAAATAATCTAGTCGGATTTGTCTAGGGCTAATCTATCTCTGGGCTTCAGCTTTACACTATTTTTTGGGACAACATGTGTATGCGAATAGGAAATATGCATCAAAAAATACTGTATTAATGGATTTATAAAAAAATACGTAAAATTATACTGCTAAAAAAAGTCCTCCTGTCTCTTTCTAAAACAACTTTTTTTTGAAATATGTATGGCGTGCGTCTATATCGGGTGTCCTTGTCTAACACGCAACTTTATATGGTTGTAAGTCTGGTATTTTTCTAAAACTCTTTCAGTTTTGTAAATTGTAATTGTGTAGAATTAATTTTAAAGCCTAAAAGATTTATGCATATTCTCCGTTTATTTGTGTTCGGTGCAATTACAAAGTTAGTGCTTGTACAATTTAGGAGCCAGTTTAATATTTGCGACTCTCCCTTGTAACTAAACTGTTCACATCACTCATTCACGTTCATTAACCATTCATTCATGCTTCAAATAAGATTTTGGTGCATGTTTATGTAACGCAGTAACGCAGTCTTCTGCAAATAAAACTGTAAGGATCTATAATATTTCCCCAATATTTCTGGAATCAAATTGAGAGTAGTTTTTTTTACCTTTTAATTTACATTCTACCCCCAAAGAGGACAAAGAAATCTAGCCCATACGGTCATGTTTTACTCAATATTTTGTTAAAACTTCTTTCTTGAACTTTGATTTAAAATATTGATATCAGATTTTAATGCCCTTAAGCTTGACAAGTACAGACAACAGCATGTTGGGTTACCACAATCTGTCAAATTTTCCCAATCGATTATGCACTTTATATTGAATAGACTTAGGTTGAAAATCGTTTGGAGAAATTTGACAGTTTTGTATAGCCTGACGTGCTGTTGACTGTACATTAAACATGCTCGTGCATCTAAGTAACACTGCTTTGACAAAGTTTACTCAGAAATAATTTTTGTGTATGAATTGATTTAAAAAGCTTTGTTTTTCTTTTATTTTTGTAAAAAAACGTGTTAATTTTTTGTTTTGGTTTATTTATTTTTATTATTTTACGGCTAGGTGACATTAAATTTGTCGAAATCGCGAACGACAGACGTTCGGACGAGGCATCACACCGACGATTCTTCTCTCGGCAGCTTGAGATATGAGGTTGGTTATTTTTTTAAAATTTGTATAAGTTTCTTGATTTGTTTTTATGTTTTTGGACGCGCACTGGTATATATTATACATAGATGGAGGAAGAGAAAGAGCATACCAACACGTATATTAAAACGAGATAGATAGATGAGACCATTCACGCACACGCAGGTCGGCTTGTCAGTCACGTAGAAAAGACGTCAATTGTTAGAGTGCAGTACTCTTGCTCACGCATTTTTTGGTCTCGCCTTAGTCGGTTCATTGCTAATCTATAAACGTAAGTAAAAATGTATGATATAGCGGATGGAAGAACAAGACTTGTTTTGGTGGAGCCTACGTACTACTTAAAGAGGTGACAATTTAGAAAAGATGCCATCCACGCCGCCGAAGATAGAGCGAACTGGCGTAAAATAGTCCAGGACGTTATTCAAAGAGGCCACGACCCTCAGCATTGAGGATAAACGACGCAAGGAGGACGTACTAGGCATGGAAATGATTGCTATTTTTCGTTCATTTTCATTTAATGAAATGATGATTTTTTGTCATTTGATTTCACAAGTGAAATTTCACAGTTAATGATTTTTTTTCATAGTGGCCTAATATAACACTTGCTACTTTTTGCTTCGTTATGAAGTATGAATTATGACGAGCTGACCTACTACATAATCATAACAAGATAAACGTTACGGCCCTTACTTTAAGATTCAACAAACATACGAGCAGGTTTGAACCTGCTCTCGTATGAATCATCTCAAGGAAATGTAAACTTAATGACGCTGAGCTAAAAATTCATATTTAGAAAGTTCGGTGTCGTCCGTCACCCATCGTAAATATTTGATTGAATATGTTTCTCTTTTTCTAACACGCACTGAGCGAGCACAAATTATTCCTAATTCCTACTCGCTCGCTCTCGCTTGCACTCAAGGACATCTTGCGGCAGGCACATCGCATTCAAGAACGAAATGCGAATGATCGTGATTTCACAGAGTGTGAAATACCTAGAAGTCCAAGCGAAGAAAAATAGCAGGCGTGATGTATGAAAAAAAAAATCATATGATTTTTCACAAGCTATTCATGAAATGTTCCATGCCTACTACGTACAAACAATCGACAAAGTTGCCGCTGTTCCATTTAGCAAACAGGATCCTTTAAACGGCTGCCCTGCACTAAGCCCCGCCCACTTTTTACTTTGGCCAATAGAATATTCACGAAATATGGCGCAGCCAATAAAGCGCGGCGTCTTCACTCCTCCCGTCTCCGCTCAGTCGCTCTAGCGTGGCCGAAGACATTGCCAACTCTTATTGGCTCAAACCGGTTGCCACGTTTGTGACCACTGTTGTTCACGATGTCTCGCGAAACATCCCTCTCTCTCTTCTACGGCTCTCGGTAATCCTCGGCTTGTCTTTTTTGTCGATAGGACCAGGAATCCACGGAGCACGATGGAGACATTGAAGACATATCTGATGGTGAAAGGACCTCATCGTCGGAGAGGGGCAACCGGCCTACCTATTACCCTGGCAATAACGACGATGAGACACCCGGGTGAGTTAATACGAAATAATAATAGCATAAAATAATAATTTATACATATACCCAGGGCCAAACTCAACACATGATTCAATGATTACTTTGCATGAAAGGTATATCATCTTAGTCCCCAGGATGGCAACGCACTTGCAGTGTTAAGTGATTTACCCTTAATAATCTTAACATTGCAAGTGTATAGGCGACGGTAACTACTTAACACCAGGTGGGCCGCAAGCTCGTAGTATAAAAACAATGCGAATAGAAAGAATACGAGCGCATCGGCCGAGTCGTCCGCATCATCTGCGCCGAATCTGATGCCGTCATCCGAATTCTTCTCGGATTTCTGGCGTTCTTTCAGTTGGGCTCGGCTAAATGTGCGACAACCTTTAAATGTTAGATGTGGTTCCTCACATCATCAGTGAAAAAAAGGGAAAGGGAAGATCTTCCGCCGAGATTGGTGTTCGCTCGGGGATCACGGCCCAACTGTACATCGTTGAAACTTGTAGATATACTGATGTATCTCGGACACTTCGTAAGCGTGACCTTTCTGTGTCGTGTATTGGCTCCGTGTTTACATTTGTACTTTTCGCTGGTCAACCTTTTCTCGGTTACTCAATACTAACGCCCGTATTCACAAACAATACTTATCGTAGTAAAAAACAATGCTATGCAAAATAAGGCATTTCTCAGTGCATGCCATATGGCAAGGATTTTAGGTCTCATAGTGCGCGTGGACGCACAGGGTCGTAAAAACCTATTCATAGACAATATTTTAGTGGGGATCGAAACTGTGCGTACAGCTTAGGAAGCCCAGCTAGCTATATTACACAACGCACAGGTCGAGATGTCAAAAGCAACGTCCAGATGTCAAAAGTTTAAAGGAGGTTTGAAGTAATAAAATGTCAGTACATTCAACGATGTGAACTAGGCAACAGAATCGAACCAATCACAGAGCTTTATTCAATGCAATGCGTTTACTTAACCAAGAGTCGAGAAACCTCATAGTAATGTTTGTGAATACGGGGCGTAGCCGCTACACATCTTAACAGACCGGGTAATGTTTAATGTTGAATTTTAAACCCTATCTACTATTACAGAGAGTTCATGGTGAACGCGATGGACGCGGAAGAGTTGAGGCAGTCGGTGCGACGCTCTAAGAGATGGAAGAATGAGTCCACGAGACTCGAAATACCGCCCAGCGGGACTTCTCTCAGCGGGTCTGGGCATGATTCAGACGATGATGAGGTAAGTAATCAGACATACATACATAACGCCTTTCTCCCATAGCGATAGGCAGAGATGACATCTTTCCACTTGCCACGATCCTCATTATATATCTTTCGCTACATCTCTCCTCGCAGTCTTTATGTACAGGATGAATTTTTCAAGTGTGCCTTCAGGACCAAATCCTAAACTATAAGGAATATCGAAAAATGCTCAAAGGAGTCGCGAGCCTGATTTTGATGAACACAGAAACTGGATCATTGGATTTTTGAAAAAAATATTGATCATTGCTTTGATTATCGCTTTAACCAAGGTGGAACAAGAAATATTTTATTAAAATTTAAAATTTTCCATTAGTTTCCCGTATATCATTACTTCCCAGAAATCGTTCCTTATTAACAACACTATCGATTTCTGGCCGGGATTATTGATTTTTCAAAAATCCAATGATGCAGTTTTTGTTTTCATCAAAATCGGGCTCGCGACTCCTTTGAGCATTTTTCGATATTTCTTATAGTTTAGGATTTGGCCCTGAAGGGCCACTTGAAAAATTCACTCTGTATGCTCCGTGGTTTCAAGTGAGTGAATTTCCCAAGCGTCATTTTTAGGCGGCGGAGCTAAAATTCTAATCTAAAATAAAGAATACTTATATTTTGTTTATTTAACAAGCCAATGAGATTCTTAATAAAATAACATCTGTTGTTTATGTAAAAAAATATTCGAATCCGCCGTCTTGGTGGATTGGTCAGTATAGCTGCCTACACATCAAGCGGTCCGGGTTCGAGTCCTGGTCCTGGTCCTGGCAAATATTTGTGTGATGAACACGAGTATTTGTTGACGAGTCATGGTTGTTTATATATTTATTTAGGTTTATTTATAAAAAATATCTAAAAATATTATGTATATTTAAAAAAAAAATGTCCATTATCCATCCATAACACAAGTTCTTAATACTTACTTTGGGCAAGATAATTGGTGTAAGCGTGTAAACATTATTATTATTATTATAAAAAAAATTCATGTGTTTCTGATTTTGGTGGTTTGTCCACAATCTGTTTTCCTGAGTATTATCACCAAATTATTGCTTACAACCAAAATTTATAAATTACACCTAAATTAGTTTAGCTTGGTAGGTTATGAGAAATACTATGTAAAGAACTCAATTATCAATTTTGGTGTTTAATCAATTTAGGTGGGTATAATATATAAAAAAAACATAATTAATTAATGAACTCCGCTAAGTAAATAGGTATGTTTACCAAAGTAGCACATTAAATACCATGTACACACACACCTTTTACCAGACAGTTTTAAGATTTCCAATCTTTGATAACACCATGCTATTTATATGACTAAGTTAGCATATGTAGGTGCCCGCTTGTTATACCATGCACCAAATCATAGCAGCCTTTACAATTCGACCCCCTGCTGGGACACAAGGCCTCTCCTTGTCATCGAAGGAGGTTTAGGGAGTAGTCCACCACGCTTGCCCAATGCGGTTTGGTGGACGGAGTATATGGTGATCAATACCCCTTTGCTGTTCCATTAGTCGCCTTCTACGACACCCATTGGAGGATATGGGGTGATACATTCTACTCTCCGGCATCATACGGCTAATAAATAATTATACTGGGTGTAAAAGACATGAACAGTCAAACGAAAACCACGTATTCTATACATCAAAATAAGACAAATTTCAAAAAAAATATTGCTGGGAAATGATTTTAATTTTTTGGTATTAAAAAACTTGCAAATTGTACCGCGCAATGTAAAGGGCTCAACTCGCACGCAACTCGCAAAACCGCGATAATTTTGCGGACGGCGGCCCCGTTCGTTAGTGTCCGTGCGCATCGAGTGAGCTACATTGAACGCTTACGTTTTGAAGCCATTTTTTGTTATGAAATACTAGAAAAAATGATAATGTTTCTTTGGACAATAATTAAGAAATAACGTATAGAATACGTTTACATAAAAAAATTAAAAAAAAAATTATGACTTTGACCTTCAATAAAATCGTAACTATCAATTTCCCAGGTATAGTCTAAAGGGAGAAAAATGTTATGATGGTGAGCAGAATACATGGTTCTCGTTTGACTGTTCATGTCTTTTACACTCTGTAGATAGATAGATAGATAAAACGTTTATTTGTACCAAATAACACACACACCGGCTTTAGTTACACAGTAATAGAAATAAAAAAAACAATCGATAATGCACCAAATATTCCGTATTAATTTAAAAAAAAATTAACTAGGTATCAACGCCATCTGGCGACAACGCTGATCGCAACCCACTATCCGGCTCGTGCGAGTCTCTGGACACGGCTGGCAGACGAGAGCAATACCTTAAGTCCGCATTTGACAGCTTATGTGGCAATGAGGTGGACACTACTACCGTTACTGGAGGTAAGAACATACATACGGTCGCGGTCAGAAAATGTTTAGCACTGTAGCGAACGCAACACAATTTGCCAAATTAAGATCGTATGACCGATGACGTCAAATTTGACGCCTTCCATCAAGATGGCAGCGCACGCATCTTTTGTTCATGAATGGCTTGACAAGGACAGAGATTCTTCCATCGCACGCGCACCTCTTTTGCGCGATCTGTGGAGCGTGAAGAAAATTGTGTCAAGCGTTAAGCTTTGTTATTATTAAATAAAAACTTGTTTATAGGATATTGTTTGTGTTGTATTGCATTGGATTTTTGTTGTAAATTTTAAACATTAAATCAGTTATCTTTATTTTCGTGACTTCATAATAATTGTGGCGTACCAATGTGTTTTACAATTTTGAATTCATATGTACGTTTAATCGACGCTTTTACGGTGAAGGAAAACATCGTGAGGAAACCTGTACACACCTATGAAGAAATTGTTAGGTTATGTGTGAAGTCGACCAACCCGCACTTGGCCAGCGTGGTTGACTAATCGCCCCTAATGTGTGGTAGGCTCGAGCCCGAGGTGGGGACATTATATGAGCTGTTGATGATGATGATGAGTTATTAGTTTTGTAAGCGATATACCTATAACTAAATGGCTTCATCACCTTAAGGATCACAATTGCATGAACACATTTAGGTCACAAGCTTTAAATGTCTATTTCATAATAATTTGATTGACCATAGATTATCTTTTTCCTAATGATATACAATCAATCCCTCTATAAGATGAACTTTCTACTATTAAGGATAGAAAAAAGTTCTTTGGAAAAAACCATAAGTTTAAATTACTGACGTTTATAGATTGACAATGAGATGGTGTAGATCAGCATTATCTTGGGAACAGTGGAGGCATTTGCTGTCTCGAAGCACCTTTATTCGATGAAGGTGGGATGGCACCAAGCAGTGACCAAATCTCACACGTGTGATAAATTTTCTATTGATATCCTGCTTATAGTACCATCGCGTCTCGTCATTGCAAGCGTCTATAGACTACGGTGACTGCTAACCACCAGGCAGGTCATATGCTTTTTTCCCAATAATTCAACATAAAAAAAATTGGGAGTGGTCTCCCCTTGACTTTCTCGTATACCGACTCAAAAGTCGATAGAAACCTTATATTTTGATGTCATACACGCATGTTAAATTTGGTTGCAATAAGTTAAAGCATACTTGAGTTATCGTGCTAACGCACAGACACACACAGACATAATTCCAAAAACGGTATTTTTGGACTCGGGGAGGTCCAAAACGTGTAAATCCGTTTAAATCTCGAGGACCAAAACTTGTGGTGGTTATTTTGTATTCGTAACTCGATCAGAAATGTGGACTGTATTTTTAGCGATGGTTTTTTTTGAAGAATTTGTACCTACTTGCAAATATATGTAACCTTGTTTTCGGAGCGGAGTATCAGAGCTGCAATAGGATTGATGGAAAAGACAGATTCACTGCTCCCTTAGGATGGAAAACTAATGCACATGGTCATGCGCAATCTGGATCCGGTATTGATATATCTTCGTGGTAAAAACACTCTCAAAATAACAACTACTGTTTGTTGTTTAGCGTTTCACAGTTCAAACGCACAAAATACACAAAAATATAAACCTTTTGAACACTTCACACACGTGCTTCTTTAACAGCTCATATAATGTCCCCACCTCGGGCTCGAGCCTACCCCACATTAGGGGCGATTAGGCCTTAGTCAACCACGCTGGCCAAGTGCGGGTTGGTCCACTTCACACACAACCTAAGAATTTTTTCCGAGGTGTGTGCAGGTTTCCTCACGACGTTTTCCTACACCGTAAAAGCGTCGATTAAACGTACATATGAAATCAAAATTGTAAAACACATTGGTACGTGGCGGGGATCGAACCAGTGCCTCCCGGGTGGGAGACAACGCTCTTACGCACTACGCCACCGACGCTTCGCTTAGGCGGCTATAATTAAGATGGCGGTTAGAAAAACTGATCCTCCGTTCGATTTTTTGACGATTACAAGACTTCCTCTATGTAAATCGTAAAAATTCCTTCGTCTTATGGCCGGAATATAAAGTATTCTTATTTCACCAAACGTCTTTCCTCAGGAAATACGAGTTCGATATCATCACAGCACCTGTCTCGTGGAACTCCTAGGCCCGCGCCTAGGACTCCTACGAGGCCCATAGACCCTGAGGCAGCCAGGAGGAGAGAGGAGTTGAACAGGAGAATACTGGAGACGAGAAGACAGTTGGAAAGTGTGAGTACTGTTACATGACGGTGTATTGCGATTAGAGCAGTGATTACGTCACTATAACGGGTGTAACAAGATCTATGACAATGCCGTGAACTACGTATTCCGCTCATCATTAGGACCATTTTTGTCTTCTAGACTATACCTGGGAAATTAATAGTTATGAAGTTATTGAAGGTCAAAGTTAGTTACATTTTTCATTGATGTATAAACCCTGTTTCAGTAAAATTAAAGAGAGAAACTACGCAGAATGTTTAAGTAATTTTAAATTAGAAAAAATACACTGAAATAAATCGACCTGCCCCAGGCGGGAATCGAACTCCAGCATCTTCCGCAATCCGGGCGGCTGCGTTAACATTGTTTCATCAAATCTTTACAACCATAAAAACATAAGTACCAAGCACTGACAAATTTCGACAGCGAAAGCAATGCCTCGGTGGCGTAGTGGTTAACGCAGCCGCCCGGATTGCGGAAGATGCTGGGTCAGGCCAATTTATTTCAGTGTATTTTTTCTAGTTTTAAAAATATTTACGCGTTTGTAAACGCAAAAATGATTCCAAAGTGTTCAGAATTTTCGTAAAGAATATCTTTATATCGTAATATCCCAAGTTAGAAAACAGTGTAATATTTTCAATTTGTAAACATTTTGTATCTAAATTAAATACTATTTCACTGTAATATCATATTTAATTTAAGGCTTTTTTTCAATCGTGAGTTAACAGACCTTAGACAAAGAATCCTGTAGACTTGGCATGAGTTTTGACAGCTAAGTGTAAGAAGGATAGATGTATACAGATACCCATAAGAGTGAAAGAGTACTCATTATAATTTTTGTCCTTGTCAGAGTTTCACTTTTTGCTTATTTGACACAAAATTTTGGTGTCAAAGAAACGAAACAACAAACTGTTGGTGATAGTAAATATTCAAAATATTTGTGTTTACAAAGTGTTGTTATCAGTGTGTAAAACGTACAAGTGTTGGAAACTATATCCTGCTTGTGATTGTTACAATGCATTGTTGTGTAATCGGCTGTAAAAGCCGTAGCTACCGAAATTGCGAGAAAATAAGTTATTACTCGTAAGTACGAAAACTACTTTAAATTAGTATTTTATTGGCATTATACAATAAAGTTTAGATTAAAATCGAATAATATAGGATCTCAAGCATGATAGAAAACTAAAAAAATCATTAAAAATTTGCTTACGAAAATATTGTTATTGTCCAATAATTGTCATAGAAATCCGACCAAATTTAGTAGTTTAGTTGTAGTTGTCAATTGCTATATAATTTGACTGTCGGAGCGTCATTTTGTAGATTTCTTATTTTTCTGGATTATACTGCAGTTTAGGGATACCAGTAATATAATTTGAAGCTGTCCTTGTTGTTGGGTAAATACAAAGATTTAAGTTAACTTAATGTTTCAGATTTCTAGGACATAATATTCATGGATATTCAAGCACGTACTGCTGGTCAATATGTAAATACCATGAAAAGGACATCGCCAAAAACGTATCACACTAGGCATTTACGTTTTACCGCACTATAAAAACCAATAAATTCTTGGAATTATCGTTGTCGTTATTTATTTACATTCACGGATATTCAAGCACGTACTGCTGGTCGAGCTGTAAATACATACCATGAAAAGGAGTACCACCAAAATCGTATGATACTTTGTATTTACGTTTTACCACGCTATAAACCAATAAATACTTTGAATTGAGTGTTAGGCGGGATACCATGGCGTCTCGACGCCGATCTTTTGGTTTTAAATTTTTTTAATATCTTTTTATGATTGTTTATTTCTTTGATTATACTCGTGGGCGCCACGAGGATAATCAAAATAATAAACTAAGTTTAAAAACTGAAATCTCACTACGTAAACAACTAATGTTAAACACCATGGGATAGGCAACATTACCTACCCCATGGTGTTTAACATTTGTTGTTGTTGCTATAAGCAACGAGGAAATATAAAAATCGACTCCTTCTATTATTAAAGTCGGTTATAATGTAGCCTATATTGTCCGGACCATAATATGAGAGATGCTAGAGAGATTGCTACTACCAGGGATTTGAACTCGGACTGCTTAATGTGCTAGCTAGCTTTACAGACCACTCCACCACGACGCACAGCGCACTTAAAAAATCCTATTGTCGTCCATCCAGTCATGAGAAGGGAGATGAACTCGAGAGTACACACATTTTTCAAACATTTCAAAATAAGGCAAATTAAAATATTTTAAACATTTAATGGGGTAATATTTTAAAAACCTGGCCTCTTCTGTTGACGTCAGTCACTTCTGTCACTGTCATGTCAACTCTCAGTCTATCCCTTACAGGGTGTACGCGGATGCCCAGTCTACAGGATTCTTTGTCTAAGTAACAGACAGTTAAATTATTACCCAAACTGAAGCAAATATCACAAATACAAGACACAAAATGACAACTGACAATATAATTTTAATTTGTCCATATAGTGCGGTATTGGACGTACAAAAAAATCTGAGGATTGAAAAATCACTCATTAGTCTTTTTTTAGCTTTTAGTTGAAATTCATTCCCCCATTCTCTTCAGGTGGCTTTCCGATCAAACCTCAAGTCGAGTCAATCTACGAACGATTTGTCATACATACCAGAAAAGGACAGCTCTAGAAGAACGCGTCCCGTCTCCATGGCTGTGCCGAGCAATAGCAGGCCTTATGGTAAGTGTAATTAAGGTTCATTAAGGCTAATTAACGGTTTTTGATGGTTTGTCGATATAGTCCGTTTGAGTTGAACAAAATTTTTTTTGTATTGTAAGTGTTAATTTTTTTAGGGTTCCGTTCCCAAAGGGTAAAACGGGACTCTATTACTAAGACTCCCCGTCCGTACGTCCGTCCGTCACCAGGCTGTGTGTCTCATGTCTCAAACGTCGCGGCAAAAAGAAGACCCATTTTGCCGCGACGTTTTCTTCTACAAGAAACAAAAAGGCTGAATCCGAATGAACGTTCCCTCAGTGTTTAGACGTTCATTCATCGTTCATTCCGAGTGGGAATGAAAGCTGCCGAATGCCAATATCCAACGCTGTTGGGTCCGTTCATTAATGAAATTCATTCGGCACTTGTGTTTCATTTTGGGTTCAGACACTTTATTTCGGGTGAAAGGTACAAAACTAGAGAAAAAAATAGGGAGTGGTCCCCCCTTGACTTTCTCGTATATCGGAAATGACTTAAAAGTAGGTAGAAACCTTATGTTTCCATATTATACATGCATGGTAAATTTTTGGTCACCCATCCGAGTACTGACCGCGCACTTGGTTGCTTAACTTTCGTGATCGACGACTTAAAAGTTGATAGAAACCTTATATTTTGATGTCATACATGCATGTTAAATTTGGTTGCAATAAGTTAAAGCATACTCGAGTTATCGTGCTAACGCACAGACACACACACAGACATAATTATAAAAAAAAAATTTTGGAGTCAGGGAGGTCCAAAACGTGTAAATCCGTCAAAATCTTGAGGTGCAATTTTTTGACGATTACAATATTTCCTCTATAAGTACTACGTATACGAGAAAGTAAAAACATTACATTTGTGGTGTTGTATTTCTGTTGGTGAGATGGTCGCCAGAGTTCCGCGGGCTAGGGAAGGGTACTCAGGGTGGCAGGACGCGAGTCACGTCTATGTTGCAAGCGTATATAGGCTACACCAGGCAGGCAGTATGCTTGGCAAACAACCAAAAAACATTGTCTTGTTTTCGTTCTTAACTACAAATCGGACTGCATCGATAAACCAGTGTGTTTCGCTAAAGATCGTCACATCATTAACATCTGCATTTATTTCATTTGTGAAATGTTTTTCAATATGGCCGTGAATAACGAAAATGGATTTTTAAATCTTGAGTCTAATATATACTACTAAATGAAGATACATACATAATAGAGAGGGAGGCCTATGTTCATCAGTGATGATGATGAAATACATAATATCACTTTGAGAGCTGAAAGAAGGTATTTCGAGTCTCGTGGACTCATTCTTCCATCTCTTAGAGCGTCGCACCGACTGCCTCAGCTCTAACGCGTCCATCGCGTTCACCATGAACTCTCTGTAATAGGAGATAGAGTTTAAGATTCAACATTAAACATTACCCGGTCTGTTGAGATGTGTACCGGCTACTTTACAGCGCTACATAGACAGTTAGTATCGAATAACCGAGAAACGGTTCATCAGCGAAAAGTTACGTAATGCAATCCTAAATTATGCTTACGAAGTTTGTCAGGTACATCAGTATACAGGGCGAATTTTTCAAGGGGGCGTGGATAGCCATATCCGAAAATATGAGGAATAGCGAAAAGTACCCAAAGGAGTCTCTGGCCCGATTTTGATGAAAACTTAAATTGTATCATTAAATTTTTTAAAAATTAACAATTAATTAGTTAAACTATAATGTGCTAAAAAAAGGATTTTGTTAAATTGAGCTCTTTCCTTAAGTTTGTCGTATGTTGTTACTTTCCAGAATTTGTTCCTTATTAGCGACACTATCGAATGGTGTACACAGGCTGTGTTTTTTTTTTGTCAAAATCAACGGGTTCGATTTCTAGCTAGGAATATTGATTTTTTAAAAATCCAATGATGCAGTTTTAGTTTTCATTAAAATCGGGCCCAAGACTCCTTTGAGTACTATTCGCTATTCCTCATGTTTTCGGATTTGGCCATCCAATCCCTCTTGAACAATTCACCTGTATATACAAGTTCCAACGATGTACAGTCGGGCCGCGGTCCCCGAGCGAACACCTAGCTCGACGGAAGATCTCTTTTCGCTGAAGATGTGGCGAACCCAGCCACATCCAATATTACATATAAAGCCAAATCAATCAGCGCTTCAAAGTAGTGTCCGGTTTGCAGCCTGTCGCCTTCACAAAAGGGGCACCAAACCCAAAAAGTGGTAATCCTTCAAACCAACTAAAGCCACCAGGACAGATGTTACACTCAAAATCATCTCGGCAATCCGGGTAAATCGAGATAATTCACATCGGACAATTTCATTTGAAGCCTTTTACTGTAAGGAGTTATTCCCTCTTGTTATAAACCATGGACTAAAGTTAGTTATGGTTTTAAACTGATGTTGTCACCTTTATTTGCTCAATGAAAGACAGCGTAAGTTCTAAACCAAGACTAACTTTAGTCCATATTTTATGATAAGGGGGATTTAGTTTTGAAGTGGGTGTATTTAAGTCAAAAATTTTTGGTCATTCTAGAATAGTTCTTGAATTTGTTTTTATTATTTGATAGGGAAGCTCTTGGTTGGCTTCATCTTACCTGATGGTAAGTGCCACCAATCGTTATGGCTCCGTGCCATGTAGGACTGTCCCATGGCAAACGCTTCAAAGCATTTCTACGAGTAAAAATGCTTACTCGAACATTTGAGACGATAGGCCGCCTCTATGTTTTGTCAGGAATATGTCAGCTTCATGCATTCTATTCTATTCTTAAAGCTAATGGAATAGATTGGACATTTGTTGACTCTGACCAAATTATTATAAAATGTGTGCCACATTAAAATATAGAGAGAAGAAAGTAGTTTCATATCCCTTCTCCCCCGACTTATGTGTTGGTACGTAACTGAAATTAACTTCTATTCAAAGGCACTAAATTCCATTTTCGTATTCACGGTCTCATCCACGTGTACCGCTAAACTAACATGATTGATTTTCCTGTCACGCTAACCAAGGATTAAACACGACATGTCCAGAAGAGAGTTTGGACAGCTTAAATTCGAATTTCTTCGACAGTTTAAATCCCTATCAGAATCTCGACTATCGCAACAAGAACCCTTACGCGATTCCCGCGAATTTGAACAAACTCATTCCGGAGTATAGTGAGAATTTGCCTCCTTATGTGCCGCCCCACGCGAATATACCAGTCACAAAAACAGACAAAAGACAGATGAATTTCACTCCCTTCGGCACAAAACCCGTGGTTTTCAAAGACCAGTTACCACAAAAGCAAGCTTTAGCTTTCACGGTGGACATGGGCAAAAAACCAGTTCAGTCCAAAGTTTTTAACAGGCTCTTTCCTAAACCGGACGAGAAAGAACCGCCTAAAGTGCCTCCTAGGAATTTCCAGTTGAATTTGACTAAAGATGAACCTCAGAAACCTCAGACTAAGCCTAAACCGAGCTCTCGTAGCATATTCAAGAACTACAAGTCCTGTCCAGTATCGCCGGTATCTGAGGAATGTAAATGGGCAGACAAAGTCGCGCAAAGCACTCTGAACCAGAATCAAAGCAGCCAGAAGAGTCAGAATCCTTTGGATCCCAAAAAGAGGAATTCGCTTTCTTTCTTTGTTGGATTAGATAATAAACTCAAAGACAACGGCAAAAGCATTGTGGATACAATCAAGAGTGACACGGAGAAAATGATAGCGGAAATTACTAAAAAGTACGGCGATTTGGATGAATACGAATCTCATACACACAACGATTTAGATTTGCAACCGACTAAAGAAGTTGATGAGAAAGACGATGGCAATTTCTCGTCCGATTCTTTAGAAGACTGCAGCTTGAGTCAAGACGCTAGTTGCAAAAACAAATTGTACTCCAAAAAAGTTTGCAAGAAACATACGAAGATGAAACCGCGCCGCGCGGTTTCCAATTATGAAATTTACGCAACTGAAAAGCCAGCTGTCCCCGCTAAGCCTCATTGCATTAACCAGAAAAGTTCAACGTTGCCTCGTAATATGCCGTCAAACTTAGACGACATTTTGGATGAGAACGACCCAATGAATTGCAATTATGCTAACATGTATAGGTGTCAAAGTGTTTTGACTAAGAGATGTGTCACTAGATCCAATGAGTCAGTTCTAAGCGACAATTCGAATTGTTCTAGCGTGTCTAACGAGATATTCCTGAAGTACGGCAATGAAGTCGCTTTTCAACAAGCCAAATTTAGCGACAGTAGATACAATTTGAATGATTCTCAAAATTGTTCTTACGAAAACATTAACGACACTGAATATCTGGAGAACCATAGGCATAGTAGTGCTAGCTTCTTTTTGAATCAAAAGAAGTATATGAAAAACAGCTGTAGCCAAGAGTCTGTATTATCTGATGAGATGTTCATAGACAATGATAATCACCTGTCAAGGACGAACTGTAATTCTTTAGAGAGCGTTTTATCAGACGACTCAGAGTGCACGAAGAGTGCTCCTCTAGAAATGCTATTCGAAGGCACAAGACCTAAACGACAACAAAAGCAGATGCCAAGAAGCAGTAAAAGCTGTTACGAGTTCGATAACACGTCGAAAAGCTACGGATCCAGTCCGAATAATGCACCTTATTTCCATGGATATATGTATAATAATTACCTGGAAGCCACCAGTCCCAAGTACAGAGAACAGCCGACCAGTATCAGTCCTAAGCCTCCAGCTAGCAAAGTCTTCGGTTTCGAAGTGCCTGTAGCCGAGATTTCTGGACACAAAACCGTTACACGATCCCGAAGCTTGTACGATTCATCATCGAAACAGAATCCACCGCCGGCTAAGAATATTGCGTATTATTTCGACGGAAATAATATACAGCAGTATACGAAAGATAAGAAGGCGTGTGATGAGATTCCTAGACTCAACACTGTAGACTACATGGCAAAGACTAGCAAATCGCTCCAACCAAAGTTTGTCGAAAAACACAAGTATAAGAGCGAAATGGCAGGCTGTGAACAAAATGCAATGGTAAAGTCTAAAAGCTGTAGTTTTGAAGTTGTGCTAGAACCAGCTTCAAAACCAAATCCTCTTAAAAATCTAATGGAGAAACGAAACTCTCACGTCCAAAAGAACTTGGAGAAATTCGAGGAGCAGATACGTAAAAATGCCCAGAGTAAAGTCAGTAAGAACCAGCAAAACAAGGAGAAATCTAATGGTGCCAAATTTAATAATGCAACAAAGAGCTTAGAGAGGGGCTCACAAAAGAATAACAACGTTAAGATTACTATGGAGTTTGTTCCACATAAGCCGCCCAAGCCGATGAAGAGAACTTCGTCTGTTAAAATAAACAATAGGCTTAAAGCTGGCATGGAAAAAAGCACTTTGAGTTCTTCCATATCTTCTCAATACAAGGCAAAATTAGATGGACTTCAGAATAAGAATTACTTAGCCAACAAGAAACATGAGGACAAAAATTCTAATAAAGTTGAGTCAGTAGATAGCGTAGAAAAAACATTTGATGTTTTCGTGAAAGAAAAAGACGTTAATGAGAATAAATCTGAAATGCAAATGGATAGTTTAGAAGTGTATGCCATGCAACGCATGGAAAGGATGAAGCAAGTTAGTTTGGACTCTCTAGATGTTATAGATGACAATCATGATTTCGCCAAAGACTCTTTAGATTACTACGCAGAACAAGACAATAAACTAATGTATGCCAAATCCAAAAAAGATCAGATTAATTCAAGAATTTCCAGACATGAAAAGGATATATCAATGCCTAGTCACAGCAACCAAACTTCGGAAGCTAAAGAAAATATAGCACCAACAGAAAGTGAAGATTTTAAAAAGTATAAAGACATTGAACGTAAGATAGAAATAATTAACAAGTTAGTAGAAATGGAGGAACGGAAGATATTGCAAGAAAAAATATTAAAGGAATGGCGTATGAGACCTTTGGAAGCCAATATAAATGACGGGAAAGGGGTAGTAAAAGTACTTTCTAGAAAGTTCGAGAAGTTAGCCACTAAACAGAATACATTGCCTAATTTTGCGTCGTTAACTCTAGAAGAAGCTGACACTGATACGGAACCCAATAATGATAATAAAGAAATTAAACGGAACCTTAGTTTGCCTGACATATTGGACTCTGAGCAGATTGGTGGCTTAGTTGTTGATGGTATTGAAGTAGCTAACGAATCAGGCAACGAGATAACGCAAACTACAGAAGTGGATACTGTAATGAAATTGAATAACACAATAAAAACCGAATGCCATGCAACTTTCCCTAAGCTAAAACAGAGGGTTTACAATGAGATGGTTATCCCGAAAACCGACGTGCATTTAGACAGCGAGAATTATGAGTCCTCAACCACAAGCTCAAGCTGCACTAATTCTCCAAAAAGAATGTCTATATACGGTTTTAATCGCCCGAAAATGCCGTTCAGAAAAATTATCCGTGGCCCAACTCCCCGTCTGTGCATGGAGAATCGGATGTACGAAGCGTCTAGTGTCAGAATCCGCCCAGTTATATACTCTGGGGGTTTCGTAAGAGGTTCTTGTCTTGCTAAGCGAGTGCCTATACAAATTCCGATGCTGCCATCAAAATTCGTCCCTCAAGGTTGGCAACGCATGCATGTATGTTGTTGATCTTAAGTTGCGCTTAAAGTGTTTTGATTCGCAACCGTTTATGTCTTTAGGTTAAAATTTGGTCATTGCCTTTTATATTACTGTTGTTTATTTCCAGATTTATGTTTTTACAAGCTTTTTCAGCATTTTTCTATGTGATATTTTTACGTGGTAATTTTATATTATTTTTTTGCATGTTGTATTGTAATAGCATATGCCTTTAGCTGCAATCTGAGTGTATGGTTCTTAGAAATTCAAGTTTTAATAAAATCAGCAATGGGAGGGAGTTGATATCTGTTGTTTTTAGGTCTGCAGTAGATGATGCAGATACTTTAACATGGAAAGCAACAGATACTAATGCATTCTTAGATTTGCATAAAAGTCAAAATGCTTTCAAGCGATGTAAAATATAACTTGATACCCATACGCTCAGAAAGCGAATCCCGCATGCTAATTTTAACCATATTGCCAGCGAATCGCAACGTTTCCGACCAAGAGGAAGAGTCCACGGGAATGCGTCGAGCTATATCGCTCTCCGACCTCGCTGTGAAACCTATGCCTGCGCCCAGGACGCCGCAAGGTAAAAAATGGTGCCGGTATTATGTACAGACAATAGGAACCATTTGATAACCGGTGGAGGTTTCATTTACAAAATAACAAATTGACTAAAATTGATTTGATATAAAATCTTCGAAGTAGTTTGCGTACCAAATGTTTGGAACTATTTGATAAATAATCGGTGGAGATTTCTATAACGAAATTACAAACTAACTGATTTTTTTTATAAGCTATCTTCGAAGCAAATATTTTTAAGAAATAGTAGAATATTCGTTAATTTTCTTTTATACTTTAAATCATATTATATTATTAACATTTTAGAATATCTGAATGAGATTGTGGTTAGGCAATTTTAAACCTAATGGTGGAAATTATTAGAGGGCTATATTGATTAGGGATAATATTGCATGTTTGCATGCTTGTGTATCTATTTAGAGCTGAGATATTGATATCGTCAAAAGTATCTACAATAGTACATTTCTTAACTAGGGCAGTAAAACAATGTCTCAAATCGCAGGTATGTAACTTGCGCTTAATATGTGATCTGAGGTTTTCGTTTTAACCGCCTGAGGTAGGAAAGAAAAAAGGCGGAAGAAATCGTCGTCGCTTTCAGCTCGGGTGTCATATATGCAATCTAAGCGATTCTTTGTTTTACTGCTCTAGTTAATAAATGTACTATTCCACGTTAATTATTTGCTTAAAAGGTTCAAGTTAATATTTTCATGCTTCATACCATAGATATAGGAAACTGTACATCGGCAATTTGAAAGAGAAAGAGCATACTAACGCGTATATTAGAGCGAGACAGATAGACGAGACCACTTCATGTACACGCAGGTAGCCTAAGTCGGCCTGTCAGTCACGTAGAAAAGACAGCAACTGTCAGACTGCAGTACTATTTTTCACGCACACACATGCGCATTACTCACATCATAATCAACAGCTCATATAATGTCCCCACTTCTCTGAGGGACTTGAGCCTACCCCACATTAGGGGCGATTAGGCCTTAATAATAATAATAAATATAATAAATGTATTTTTTAAAGCTTCCTTGGCTCATTTTTGTTAGTATACAATCCCTTAATAATTATATTAGTGCAATTTCCTTAGTCACGCGTCGGTGGCGTAGTGCGTTAGAGCGTCAACCACGCTGGCCAAGTGCGGGTTGGTCGACTTCACACACAACCTAAAAATTTCTTCATAGGTGTGTGCAGGTTTCCTCGCGATGTTTTCCTTAACCGTAAAGGCGTCGATTAAATGTACATACGAATTCAAAATGAAAATACATTGGAACGTGGCGGGGTTCGAACCGGTGCCTCCCGGGTAGGAGACAACGCCCTAACGCACTACGCCACTGACGCTTCTATTACTCACACATTGGTACATTTATTGGTCTCGCCTTAATCGATTCATTGCCGATCTATAAACGTCAGTATTTATAAATCTATGCTTCATACACACACATCACTCTGATTGCGGTGTTACTATAAACTTAGCTGCTCTGGTTTGAGTAAAACTGTTTATTATGAAATCAATATCTCATTTCTGAATGCTAGTTTCGCTTTTATAAGAGTAATTTTACTGTATGCTCTCATGCATGTTGACCATATTACACTAATATTTTCCTATTATGTTTTATTACTAAATCGACTTCTTATTTTGTTATTTCATGGAGGGTATTTTAGTTAAGTTATTGAACTCGATAAAGACGATGATTAAGAGCTTCCGGGTTCAAGTCCTGGTTAAAATGTTTATGTGCACATTTACAAACTTAAAACCTGTACAATTTGTACGCTTATGAAGGTCAAATTTAATGCCATTGGTCACCGAGTCTACCAGGAGCACTTGTTCTGAGAAGAACCGGCAAGAAACTTGGTGTTTGTCATCTTTACATATTTCTTAATAAAGATTCAGAAAGAGTCATCATTTCGCAAGTTCGATATTAAAATTAAACTCTTCCTTTACATTTAAATTTCTTCATTAGGGTTTGTATTAAATAAGTAAGACTTTGAAGTACATTGATGACAAATTAGAAGCGTCAATATAAAGATGAAATTGACCCTTCCGCAATGTAATGCACACATTTGTCAAAATAATTCGCGCGCATTGGTTCGGTTTCGCACGTCTTTGTGCTTGTTCACGTTGACTCGCGGGCGCGGTGGCGGTCGCGGTCACGAAATATCAAACATATGACGTGATATCCAAGTGTTCACGTACGAAACGCACGTGCGTTCTAAGTAGCGGGCAATATCAAACGGGTGAGACATTTGTGTGTGTTCACGTTGAAGTAGCGGCGGTCTCGTTCTCGCGACGTCAGGTAAGTCCAACCAGTTTGATCTTGTCGCTCGAAAAGATAGAACGTTTTTATCATGTCTTTCAATACAGAAGAGTTTATTAGTGCTGGTCAGGCTAGAATTCCGATTTGGCAAAGTAAGCACAGTCATCATATTAACAGAAACGTTCTTAATAAGCTATGGAAGGAAATTCACGATACCGTTCCCTTTCTTTATTAATTTCGTGCCCACCAATTCTAACTTTTAGCATCTCCCACTTTAGGTGTGAATTTTTGGTTAAAAATAAAAGATCGTCATCCATCTTTTCAACCCCTGACAGCACGTCACACTCGCGCAAACGCCTAGCGGCTAATGTGAACACGAGCTCGCAACGTCTCCACGCCCGCGCGTTCCTACGTGAACAAGCACTTTATCTCGATAGTACTGTATGCATTACGTTTGGCAGATAAGGGTCAATTTCCCAAGTCGAACTTCAATTTCGCGCTTCTATTCTGCTATACTACATTGCAGCTACGTCGAAAATTTCACCGCCAGCGAATTCGAACCCGAATAAGAACGTGAACTCGTTCGTGAAGCCAGCCCCTCGCTATAACAACAAATCCAACATGACCAGAAGCTCTAGCGTGGGCGTCCTGAATAACCAGGTTAGTATAATTTTTCTAGATTTATGTAACATATTCAATTTTTTTTTGTTCTTATTTCAAGTGGAGTTGTGTTTTGTAAAGTGAAACTTCTTTATCGACGTATGAGATAGCAATGTTAAAAAAACTCGTCACAGTTTTAGACGCCATCTTGAAAAACATCGTCACATTTTCTGTCACTTTGGACTCCCAGGAGAAAGCAAACTTTCGCCTGGATCATCAGTGAAAGTGGCGAAAGTGCCACTTTCACTAAGAAGTCATCTGTGCCCGCCCTTTCGGACCCAACCGGTGCATCGTTTAATCGCGGCCTTGCAGACCGGCCCTGGTCATGGCCCTGTAAATGGGCCTTTTCCTGGGTCCACAGTGGTGCCAAGGGTTTGGATGAGATTCGGCGCAGTTTAAAGCCATATGTCTAATCCCTCTACTCGCATCGTCTTCTTGCCTTTACACCTGACTGTTCATAAAAACTTATAAAGCCCGGTTATTAGCAGCCTAAATTCTAAATTTTACAACGTCTAATATTGCACTACCAACATTTTTAATTAGCCTTAAACTGATGCGCTTTTTCTCTCAACAGAGCGACTCAGAATCCGACCCACAGCCCTCCAGACCTCAAACCAACAGAGGCCAGGGTCTAATGAGACCCACAATCAGTTCTATGAACAAAGCGGCAGCGAACACTGCGAGAAGGCGGGGCCTGGCCAACGCTTACAGTGCTGGTAAGTTTAGAGGATGTTCGATCTTATATTCACACACATAGGAGTAGTTATTGCATAACACATAGATATTGATTTCTCAGTACAGTTCCGTTAAGCCGTTTGAAGTTCATTAGCTGTTTTTTAGTTGTAGAACAGATCTGAGTAACTTTAGGTGTCATCATAACAGCCTTTATAATTCGACCCACTGCTTGGACACGAGGCCTCTCCTTGTCAGGAGGAGGTTTAGGCAGTAGTCCACCACGCTTGCCCAATGCGGATTGGTGGACGAAGTATAAGGTGATCTATACCCCTTTGCTGATCCATTAGTCGCCTTCTACGACACCCATTGGAGGATATGGGGTGATGCTATTCTACTCTGCCGGTCTGTTCGGTTTGTAATTTTCAATGCTGTAACTTTGATGATATTGCTGATGCTGCAGCATCTCCTGGGATCTGTAGAATACCCAACTCCTCACGAAATTGCGGGAGAGATATCTTGCAGATTGGTCTCAATAATTGGTTTAGGTATATAAATAGATAGTGGTCAGAGCCTCGTAATGGAGCAGGAGAAAGTATTGGGGACAAAGTGATAGTCTAGAAGTAGTCCTAATATTTGTATCTGATAAATGGACCGATTTATGCAATAAGGATCCAACCTACAATAACTATAAATGGAGATATTCAATGTCTAAGTATTTTTTATCCTTTACTTTAAATTTTAAAGTAAAGAATACATAAGCATAATTAATGATGGTACCTATAAGTATTGATAAAAAAATACTTTGACATTGAATATCTAAAAATGTAGTTAATGTGGGTTGGATCGTTTTTGCATAAATCGGTCCAAATATGCTTTTAGGTGCTTTAACACGATAGATATAGTTTATTTGACACACCTAGATTAGTTTTCGTAACAAAAAGGCGAGCCAATGTTTATGAGTAAGATATTAAGGAATACTTTTGCGGATGTTTCCACTGAAGCTGAGATGAAGAGAAGGAATTTAATTCTTAATTCATTTGTGTTAAATTTCTTTCTGACCTGTCAGTGAATTTCGAAAAGCAATTCAACTGGCTCTGCGGTTTGTTCAGCAATTCTATAATTTATATAGATTGTTTTGTTCCCCAAGTTCCCTTTATAAACTTTTCTCTGATTTTTTTTTCAAGCTTCTGATAGAGTGAACCCTATATGTCAAATTTCTTCATTTGATTTTCAACCTTAAACGTGTGTCTTATAAACCGCAAAAGCGCGATTGAGTAAATTTTACAGTTTGTGATAAGCTGATGTGTTGTTGAATGTACCACATTTCAAGCGAAATAAAGTATATTTTTACCTCTCCAGCACCAAAAGGACTTTTTGTTTTGTAAAATCTCGAAGCAAAAACGGTTTTTGCTGCGAACCCCGAACAAAACAGTAACGTTCATTTTTCACAAATGGCAGTAATTTTACTTTTATTTTTAATACTAAATTTTAGCGTAATAATGATGTATTTAAATATAGTGTCGTTTTTCTCATCTATAACAGTTTTCTCGCTGTAGAAGTGAAAAATTTTATTTTTAATTTTTTTTTGTCTCAACTTTGAATCAGTCTCTGCGCTCAGTAGTCTATTTATGAATCAATTCTAGCATTTATCGCTGGTTCGTGATTTAATATCGGCACTCGCAGGAAAAAATAACTTTGCTCACTGTTGAACAAATGAATAATATCTGTAAATTAAACATTGGCTCGCACTAATAGCTAATACACGAACACCGTAGTGTTACGAAAAGCAACCTTATCACCGAGTACTAAAGGCGACTAACGTTGCACAGTGAGCTTGGCTGGTGGGCAAGAGGAGTCCAGCTCCGAGGCGGAGGACCGAGGGGATAAGCCCGCCGTTCCTCCGCGCCCGAGAGCGGGCTCTGTGGATAACCGGAGGATGGGTAAGTTTGAATAAAGCGAAATGTATAGTTATTATATTTATTTATTTTATATTTTCAGTGATTTTTCATTGTATTTGGGCACTGAGAATTGCCTTATTTTGCATAGCATTGTTTTTTACTTAGACAAGTATTGTGAATTAGGCAGTCTTATTAGCGATCTTAAAGTGACAGCCACAAGTTGTATAATTGTACAATTATTGCTAGCAAAACAAATTAAAAGTGCACTGTCAACCTCTGGGAACACAGCGACCGATTGTAATTTGGTATTATGAAACGTTTTTTGACAGCGACGTGAAAACAATTGCGACTATGGTCTAGCTACTAGTGATATTGTAATTGTTTGTAGTTGCTTTGGTCAATTATTGAGGTGTTTAGTTTATTTAGCTGTAACGGACTAGTGATTTGTGTTAGATTATTGATAATTATTAATTGTGTGGTGTTAACTTATTGCTATATATGCGAAAAAAAAAGATCGAGGGTACTTTGCGAAACAGTCCATATAATTTTTGCTCCGCGATTTTAATTCGGAAACGCGGTTTAAAGTTAATTTTCCATTAACTACTATATATCGCTTTGTAGCTAATAAAAATATAAATCGAATTGTGAATTTGTGGCCCATTCAGTGCAGTGATTCAAAACTTATTCTGAATAATAGCTAAAAAATATTATAACCGTGCAAGAAACCCTGACCTACGACAACCCGCGCTGGGCTCGCTGGTGTGAGTCATCCCGCGCCGTGCCGCGTTCAGAGGGACACTATTTACTGGAACGTGCCGTGCTTCGTTCAGACGGATTGCTGACCATTGCATCATTTAAGTTCTAAACTATGGCGAGTAAGATTTTAACCTGTGCGGGCTGCCGAGGGGTCATAAAGACCAAGGAACTTATGAAGTGTGCTTCTTGTAATCAGCTGTATGACCTCGAGTGCTCGGGTTTAACGTCCCAGCGTTTTGCACAGACGACTACTACGATCAAGCAGGGCTGGAAATGTCAAATGTGTCGCAGTTCAGAGCCAAAATCTGATAATACCAACACACCGGTTCGTTCAAGCCAGCAGACCTTTTATGAGAACGTAAATGTCACTAAGCGCAACAATAAGCCACGAAGATCCTCCGATGAAACATCCGAGTCAGCCCCTGTAGACCAATCGTCAGACGACAAGTTACGCACTATTATAAGGGAAGAAATTTGTCACGCGTTTGACTCCAAGTTGGTGACTTCATTAAGTAGCATAAACGAGAAGATCTCTGCTTTTGAACAGTCGTTGACTTTTTACAACACCATGTATGAGGACATGAAAAGGGAGATGGAAACACAAAAGTCAATAATAAATGAACTGAAGAAAGAAAATGAGGCTCTTCAGTCGACCGTCAGATTTATGCAACGGGACATGGGAAATAGGTTGTGTATAGTTGAACAAACAATGCGTGAATGCAATGTGGAAATTGGCGGCCTACCCGAGCATCAGTCCGAAAATCTTATTAATACACTCCAGCAGGTAGCTAAAAAGGTTGACATCTCGCTAAATAAGGAGGATGTTCAGCATGTGACTCGAGTTGCCAAGATTAATAAGGATAGCCCCAGACCCCGCGCAGTGATTGCTAAACTAAACTCGAGGACATTGCGGGATAGTCTTTTAGCTGCTGTGACCAGATTTAATAAGCAAAACCCCCAAGACCGACTTAACTCTCACCATATTGGCATCGGAGGAGAAAGCGTTCCTATTTTTATCAGTGAGCACCTAAGTCCTAGCAACAAATTTCTCCACGCATCAGTCAGACGCAAAGCTAAGGAAGCTGGCTACAAATTCGTATGGGTAAGGGACGGGCGAATCTATATCAGAAAGAATGAATCCAGTCAGGCAGTTTTGATTCGCTCTTTAGAAAACCTAGACGTAATCTCCTGAAAAGGCGTTTTTTCATATTACCTGTTAGTGCTTTTTGGAACACTTTAAACGTCACAGAGCTTGAAATATACTACCAAAATTTGCGTGGAATGAGAACAAAGACTAATGACATATATCAAAACATTGCACTACAAAACTCATATGATATCCTGATTTTCACCGAAACATGGTTGAACCCCGGTGTCGCGAGTGGTGAATTCATTGACTCGAGATATATTGTGTATCGTCGTGATCGTGGTAATAACAGTGTCAAAAAAGATGGCGGGGGTGTGTTGATAGCTGTATCGCGAAAGATAAAGTCATTTCGCGTTCAATGCTGGGAAACCACATGCGAGGACCTGTGGGTCAAGATTCAAGTACGTATAAAAAATCAAATAAAAAACATCGCTTTATGTGCTGTCTACATGCCTCCCCCCGTTAAGCTAGATACCTTAAGTATTTTTCTGGAAAACGTTACTGATTTTATCAACCATGTCGACGATGTCTTTATAGCTGGAGACTTTAACCTTCCATTTATCAATTGGAATAGATCAACTAATAATAATGATAAATTTGTGATACCCAACAATTATGCTAATTCTTTGGGTAATATGTTTGTAGACTTCATGTCACTGTGCAATATTAGTCAATTTAACAATTTACGTAATGAAGACGACAGAACATTGGATCTTATACTTAGCACACTGCATGGAACTGGTGTCTCAAAGCCATTAACAACACTTAGTAAGCTAGATCCTAAACATCCGCCATTGTTGATCTCATTATCGGATAATGTATTTGAGTGTCTTCGCGAGCGTAATGTTAGCGGTTATAATTTCTTTAGGGCCGACTATGGAATCGTAATGTCTGAATTAAAAAAGATCGACTGGCAAGATACCTTTTCGGTGACCAGAGATCTTAATGAAATGACAGATATATTCTATGAAAAAATTAATCATATAATAGACATGTTTATACCGAAGAAAAGAAACATAGACAAAAAGAAATTTCCACCGTGGTTTAATAAAAATTTAAAGAACATGTTACAACAAAAGGACAAGCTTAGAAATCGTTTTAAAAAATATCAAAACCCTCGTGATCGGATTGAATATGAAATCCTAAGAGAACGTTGTCGTAGTTACTCTGATGCTCTTTACACGGATTACATGGGAAGGGTTGAGAGCGATATTATCAAGGATCCTAAAACGTTTTGGCGATTTGTGAAGGATAAAAGATGTGACAGGTCAACTTTTCCTGCAATAATGCATATGAATGACAATGCAGCCGATACCGGCCCCGGTATAGCTGATCTTTTCGCACAAAATTTTGAATCCACGTTTCTTCCATCGGCTTTCAATGTGTCAATGCAATGCAATTCTAGCTTAGCGGGTATCTCTGTGTGCAACACCGTGGGTATGGTTCACTTTACCGAAAAAGAAATTTTTAATGCTCTTAAAGCGGTGGACATTCATAAAGGTCCTGGTTCCGATGGCATTCCTCCGCTTTTTGTTAAGAGATGCGCTGCTGCCCTAACTTTACCTTTTAGTTTAATAGTAAATCGTTCACTTGCAGAGGGGCAATTTCCCGATAAGTGGAAACAGGCTCGTATTATGCCATTGCATAAAAAAGGCGATTTATGTGATGTAAAAAATTACAGGCCCGTGTCAATTCTCTCATGCTTTCCGAAGGTATTTGAATCTCTTGTATGTCCAATCGTCACTAGTCATACGAAACAGATAATTTCAGAACATCAGCATGGTTTTAGAGTGGGACGGTCTGTAGAAACTAACTTGGTGTCTTTTGTAAACGAGCTTTCGACGGAAATTGACAGAGGGTGCGAGATTGACACAATATACACCGATTTTAACAATGCCTTTGATAAAGTTTGTCATCCCATTCTTATAAACAAACTCAAGCAAATCGGTATACACGGCTCATTTCTCAGTTGGCTTGAGTCATACCTCAATAATCGCCCCCAATCTGTTGTGGTAAACGGTTTTGAGTCTAAGCTGTACGTACATTGCTAAATCTGGAGTACCGCAAGGATCAATTCTTGGACCGGTTCTTTTTTCTATTTTCATCAATGATATTACAAATCGAATTATGCATTGTAGGTATAGCCTTTTTGCTGATGATTTAAAAATATATAGAGTGGTCACTACGTTAAATGATGCCGGTCTTGTTCAGGAGGACATCAATAACATCAACATGTGGTGTAGAGAAAATGGGATGACCCTTAATCCAAAAAAGTGCTTTTACATTAAATACACTAGGAAAAAAGTTACATCAAAAAGGTTATATTACCTTGGGGACATTCCCCTAGAAGAAGTCAATGAAATACGTGATTTGGGTGTTACCATTGACCAAAAACTTACTTTCAAATCTCATATAGAGACAGTAGTAAAAAAATCCTCACAAATGCTCGGGTTCATTCATCGTAACTCAAAAAGCTTTAGTAACTTGATGACGAAAATAGTATTATATAATTCGCTAGTACGTAGTCATCTTGAGTATGCGTCTTCTGTATGGAATCCACTTTACAGCTGCCACTCGCAACGAATCGAGCGTGTACAACGTTCGTTTACAAGATCCCTTGCATTTTCTTGTACTGGTATATCACACAGGATCGATTATGATAGCCGCCTTGCGTTTTTTGGGATGACCTCTCTTCGTATAAGGCGTAAACAACGCGATCTGCATCTTCTACACAAAACAATACACGGTGATATAGACTGTCCGTACATGGTGAACAATATCAAACTGAATGTTCCATATTGTTATCCTAGACACCCAATCAAGAAACTTTTTGGTCATACAATGTGCAGGACAAATCTCGGAGTAAATGCACCATTGATACGACTGTGCTCTTCCTATGGTGAGTTCAGCAATAGCGTTGATATCTTCTCTGGCTCTTTCAGACATTTTAAATGGGAGGTTTCTGATGTGCTGAGTGTAAAATGATGATGTCATATTATTTTCTTTAATCTCACATTTTATATTGTGTTAATCCCAATTGTAATTTGCTTTAACTTTAATTAGTTTAATATTTTTATAAAAGTACTGTTTTAATAAAAAAGTTGAGTATGCCTGTAATTGGCCCATATATCAGAATGTAACCCTTTGAAATATTTCTATTTTGTATTAATTTAATATGTGAGCTGTTGGTGTACCTAAATAAATAAATAAATATCTATTCAAAAAACAACAAAAATATAACGTTTAGTAAGATGGCACGAGCTCTGATGATAATGGACTATTTAGACCAAGAAGCTAGTGTAGGAAGGGTCAACGCTGCTCGGCTTCGAAGAAGAATTCGCATTAATGCCATAAGTCATTTCAGAGAACGAGTTCAGAGCTCACTACAGGCTAACCAAATCACTTTTTAAAACTTTATGTTCTGAACTTGCTCCTTTGTTGCCTAAATAATAGGTTGGGGAAAAAGTTTCTTCGCATTTTTTAAGAAAATTCAAAACATTTTTTAATATAGTTTATTTACATTTAACTAAAGTATGTAGGTACCATTTTGTTCGATAACTTTTTGCCATCTTGTAGGTAGGGACATGATCCCATTCCTATAGAAATTTTGGGACTTCTGGTCAAAATACCGCGACAAGTGGTTTTGGCAGTCCTCTCGTGATGTTAACCTGACACTGCCTAAAGAATTCTGAAGAGACCGAAACAGGTGGAAATCTGAAGGTGCAAGGTCAGGACTATACGGCGGATGCATTAACACCTCCCAGCCAAACTCTCTTAATTTTTGCTGAGTGGCTAAAGATGTGTGAGGTCTAGCGTTATCATGATGAAAAACCACACCCCTTCTGTTGATTAATTCCGGCCGCTTTCTCTCAACTTCTTGCTTTAATCTCATCAGTTGTTCGCAGTAGAGTTCAGAATCGATGGTCCTGCCTGGTGGTAACAGCTCATAATGAATAATGCCCTTCCAATCCCACCACACACACAGCATCACCTTGTTGCGAGTTAACCCGGGTTTCGCCACAGTCTGTGAAGCCTGACCGGCCTTTGACCACGACCTTTTTCGCACGTTCTTGTCGTACGTGATCCACTTTTCATCACCAGTTATCAGCTTCTTCAAAAATGGTTCGGTTTCATTACGTCGTAATAAAGAATCACAAATGAGTACACGGTTCATTAGGTTTCTTTCAGTGAGCTCGTGAGGTACCCAAATGTCGAGCCTTTTTGTGTACCCAGTTTTTTTCAAATGCGCCAAAACTGTTTTGTGGTCAATTCCCAGTTCTTCAGCTACGTCGTAACTACTGACATGCCGATCTTGCTCCACTTTTTCAAAAATGGCATCCATTTTATCTGTAATAGGGCGACCAGAGCGACGTGCATCTTTGACATCAAAATTTCCGGATTGAAAACGCTTAAACCAAATTTGTGCTACTCTCACAGACACTGCACTAGGTCCATAAACATCGCAAATTTTTTTCGCGGCTTGCGTTGCATTGTTACCTTTTTTGTAGTAAAATTTTAAAATGTATCGAATTTCTTCATTAGATTCACTCATCTTGGCGGTACGAAAAACAAATGAAAATCACACATTTTCCTAATTTGAATTTGGAATTATGTTCTTTAAAATTTAAACTTTCAATGATACCAAAACCAGCCAGATACAAATAGTATAGCCAAAGAGATTTTATTACAAGTTTATACATACTATAATGCGAAAAGACTTTTTCCCCAACCTAATATATGCTTATAAATTTAAATTTATATAAATCTTGTATGGAAAGAAATTGTTGAAACTAAAAAGTTTTTTGACTTAAAGTAATCGCAATCACAGTTGTCATTAGTTGTAAGTTTAATTGAGAGTGGCGCTAGTTGCCATACATTTTGGTTGCAAATGCACATAACGTGCGACCACTATGCGATTTGTTTCCGTAATACCAAAAAAAAACCGCAACTAGTAGCAGTCGCGTTTCCGTTGTACAATTAGCTACCGGTTGCTATAGTTCGGTAATTGGACTGCGGGCGTTAATAGAATTATTAGAGTATTACCTAGTCATCATTGGTATTGTATCGTTTGTAGGGCGCAGTGGTAGCGAGCGAGATTTGTCTGCGAAGGCTCGGGAAGTGACAGCGAGACTCACATCGGCCACGGGGCGCCCGAGGGCGAAGCCCGAGCCGGAACCAGACGCCAACTGTGAGTATTACATTGTTCTCGTTTGACTGTTCATGTCTTTTACACATCGTATGTACTGCATTTGTGTGTGAAATTAAATGGAAAAAGCTCTTTATTTAAATGGACTTAAGTACTTTTAAATCGTCAAAACCCTACCACCATTTCGGGACGAAATAATTATTTTACTTAATTAATTATTATTATGCTGAGACGGAGAAGAAATGGCGAAAGAAACTCCGCAGCTTACAATTTCGTAATGTTCTCAAAACATCATTACAGTCAATAGATATATCAATTGGATCATTTAAATAATATTTTATCTTGTAATAAGCTTTTTATGCAATTTAGATTTTACAGTTTTTAAAATTTACTCATAGGCAAATCTCTAATATTTTTTGGAAGCTTATTGTAAAAACGTATACATTGGCCCAAAAAGGAATTGCTTATTCTGTGGAGACGAGTTTTATATACAACCAGATCGTGTTTCTTCCTAGTATTTACATTGTGCGTGTGACATTTCTCGTAAAAATGCATAATATTTTACTTTACATATAGTAAGTTTTCCAGTATATAATGTGATGACACAGTTAGAATATTTATCTCCTTAAACCTTTCTCTGAGGGAGTCGCGCGGACCTAGTTGATAAATGGCTCTAACAGCCCGTTTTTGCAGAACAAAGATGGTATTAATATCTGCAGCACTCCCCCCAGAGAAGAATTCCATATGATATTATGCTGTGAAAATAACTAAAATTAACCATTCTAGCGGTATCTACATCGGTTAGCCGTCTAATAGTTTTAACTGCGTATGCCGCAGAACTTAGTTTACCCGAAAGTTTTACAATATGTGGACCCCATTGCAATTTGGAGTCTAACATTACTCCTGAGAAAGTTGTTGTTTCCACAGGTGTGTGTAATGTACTATTGTTGAATTGTAATTGACGCTTTCCCCGTTGTCAGTGAGTTCGTCAGCGCTGTGTTCCGCGCTGACCGACCAGCTGACCAAGACTGCGTGTAAGGTGGCTCAGCTGTACGCCAGCTTGCAGCGGGAGCCCGGAGCCGCCGCTGATATAAGCGGTCAGTATTCTTGGATTTGTTTACGAACTATTTCAGGGGACAATAAGTGGTACCTAACATTTTTGAAAGTCGCACCAGTGGCAGAAAGACAGAGTAACAGATTGGAGAAGATAATGAGGATGTAACAAAGAGAGTAATGAGAATGTGGATGGATATATAGAGAGAAGAAGACCGAAGAAAAGATGGATAGACTGTGTGAGAGATGATATGGAAAAGAAGAGAAGATGATGAGGATGTAACAAAGAGAGTAATGAGAATGTGGATGGATATATAGGGAGAGGAAGATGGAAGAAAAGATGGATAGACAGTGTGAGAGATGATATGGAAAAGAAGAGAAGATGATGAGGATGTAACAAAGAGAGTAATGAGAATGTGGATGGATATATAGGGAGAGGAAGATGGAAGAAAAGATGGATAGACAGTGTGAGAGATGATATGGAAAAGAAGAGAAGATGATGAGGATGTAACAAAGAGAGTAATGAGAATGTGGATGGATATATAGGGAGAGGAAGACCTAAGAAAAGATGGATAGACTGTGTGAGAGATGATATGGAAAAGAAGAGAAGATGATGAGGATGTAACAAAGAGAGTAATGAGAATGTGGATGGATATATAGGGAGAGGAAGATGGAAGAAAAGATGGATAGACAGTGTGAGCGATGATATGGAAAAGAAGAGAAGATGATGAGGATGTAACAAAGAGAGTAATGAGAATGTGGATGGATATATAGGGAGAGGAAGATGGAAGAAAAGATGGATAGACAGTGTGAGAGATGATATGGAAAAGAAGAGAAGATGATGAGGATGTAACAAAGAGAGTAATGAGAATGTGGATGGATATATAGGGAGAGGAAGACCTAAGAAAAGATGGATAGACTGTGTGAGAGATGATATAGAAAAGAAGAGAAGATGATGAGGATGTAACAAAGAGAGTAATGAGAATGTGGATGGATATATAGCGAGAGGAAGATGGAAGAAAAAATGGATAGACAGTGTGAGAGATGATATGGAAAAGAAGAGAAGATGATGAGGATGTAACAAAGAGAGTAATGAGAATGTGGATGGATATATAGGGAGAGGAAGATGGAAGAAAAGATGGATAGACAGTGTGAGAGATGATATGGAAAAGAAGAGAAGATGATGAGGATGTAACAAAGAGAGTAATGAGAATGTGGATGGATATATAGGGAGAGGAAGACCTAAGAAAAGATGGATAGACTGTGTGAGAGATGATTTATGAAAAAGAAGAGAAGATGACGAGGAACAAAGAGAGTAATGAGAATGAATGTGCCATATATAGGGAGAGGAAGATGGAAGAAAAGATGGATAGACTGTGTGAGAGATGATATGGAAAAGAAGGATGTTAATGTTGAGATGACGGCTGATCGAGGACAGTGGCAGTTGAATGATGATGATAAGTGTTAACCTGCAATGTTTGTCGATTACCGAACGTGGAAAATATGTAAGTAACAGTAATTCGCCTCCATTCTGTCCTGTCGCAATGTGAATTGAGTCTAAATTGGTTTTCATTATTTAACTAATTCCGTTTTGATTGTTTTTCAAACATTTCAAATAATCCCATTACCTGACAGACAGTCATTATCTGACGGATAGTCCACACAGAATTCAAATCTAAGTAAGAGTGAATGAATAGTATAGTTGAACGATAGAACGATTCTGAATGAATATGGAGTGAATCTATGGCTGCTGTCGAAAAATAGCAGTCGTCCCCAAGGAGGGTTGTTATCAGGCACACGGCCGTACCATTCTAATGCCAAATCCTTAAGCAGTATTGTCGATATTATCATTATTGTGTTTTTACTTTTAGATGTATTTACCTATGTTTGTTGCCCTTGGCTTTTTGTACTTGGCATTTACATTAACATTTACTTTGATGAAATGAAATGAAAAAGCTCTTTATTTAAATGGACTTTGCTAAGTACTTTTAAATCGACAAAAGCCCTACCACCATTTCGACGAAATAATTATTTTACTTAAATAATTATTAGTATGCTGATTATCTTCCTAATTGAGTAGTGTAAAGGAAACGCAGATTCGTGTTTTGTTTTTAATCTACCCTGCAATAATATTAAGGTAACACAGTGGAAGTCTGTAATTGGTTTATGTATGGTTTAATATTTTTATTTGTTTTGTAAATTGTTTTATTTATGCTGTTGACTTCAGTAAATAAATAAATTGGCATTCTTTATTTTTATGTACTAGTGTAAACATATAATAATATAATATAATAATAATATATTTCCACGCTCACATCAATTATCTAGCCCAAATTAAGTATCTTTAAGAACTTGTGTTATGGATGCTACATAACGGACAAATATATTTAATACTCTAGATATTTTTATGAATAAACTTAAATAAATATATAAACAACCATGACTCGTGAACAATGCTCGTGTTCATCACACTAACATTTGCCACTACCAGTACTCGAACCCGGACCGCCCGATGTGTAGGCAGTGCTACTGACCACTACACCACGACGGCGTCTGAATGAGATGGAATGAATCTACGAATGAACACCTGTTGATTCTATCGTCGAATGATAGATGGCGTTAACAGTTTGATTCGTTTTTCAAATAAAACTATAAACAGCAGTAACGTGTTTATCGCAGGTCTGGAAGCGGCAATTCTAGAAACGCAGAAAGTACTGCGCAGTGCGGTGTCGCGACCGCAGAACGGCGACGACGGACCGCAGCCCGCCGACACGCAGCGGCAGCGGCTCGAACACCTCGTCTCTAAGGGTAACCATTCATTATTTTGCACAGGACCCTACTATGAGATATCTCGACTCTTGGATAAGTAACGAACCAATCACAGCTCTATTCGATGCCATTGCGTTGAATAGAGCTCTGTGATTGGTTCGTACCGGGACATGTAGGGATTGAAGGTAACGAAAATGCTGACAAACTAGCAAGGAAAGGATCGGCTCAAAACATCAATGGGCCCGAGCCTTTTGTAGAATTATCTAGAAGTACCATAAAAATGGCACTAATGGAGTATTGTCAAAAGAGGGAATGGTTATCCACTCCCCGACTGACACACTCATAGAAATTTGTAGGATCCTCACACACAGGCTACCTCAAAAAAATGCAGCAGAACCCAAATCCGCTGCCTCATAGGTGCTCTCACTGGCCACTTTGCCACTAGAAGACACCTGTGCACAATACGCAAAGCTGAAGACCCCATCTGTAGAATGTGTGGTGAGGAGGAAGAAATCATGGAGCACATACTATGTGACTGCGATGCACTAGCCAACAGGCGACTAAGGGTCCTAGGTTTAGCTTACCCTAAACCAGAGGACTTTATAGACCTATTCCCGCCAACATCTTGAAACTCATACAAAATGTTTTCGATGTTGGCGGGGATGGGTGATAAGGAAAGGGGAAGCACAAAAGATCCCATAGGGTCGAAGTGCTCTGAGACACAGCCTCAGCCCCTTATTTAAGAATAAGAATATCCAAGAGTCGAGAGCTCATAATAACGTTTGTGAATACGGGTGCAAGAAGTCTAGTCTTCATCTTTTATTCAATGTCAATTAGTCGTTTTATTAGGGGAACAACATTTCTGCCAATCTCAAGTTAGGAAAAACAGCTACATTTGAAATTTATCCGCTGTCGCTCAAGTTCTTGATGTTTGCATTAAAATATGGGCGTCACACATGCATCTAGGGAGTGCTTGGAAAGAAATGCATGGCAACAGACCACAAAACCGTAAACACGGAGGTTTAGGCGCAGAATGTCCAATGGTCGTAAATCCATACATCCAATTACTAAGCAAAAAAGTCTATTCCACACAGCCAATAAATTCAGTGAATAGTTTTTTCGCCTAAACAAAAACAAATTGGTTTTTTTTTCTAATTCTCCCTGTTAAGAGAAGGCAAAGGGATCTGGCCGATACAGACATGTCTTCAGTATTTATCTTCTTTCTTCATGTTAGCATTAAAATGTGGGTGTCACGCATTTTAATGCATCTAGGGGGTGTTTGGCGAGAAATGCATTGCAACAGACTTCACGATGGCAACTGATGAGGTGGAAATTCCACTATAAGTTCTCAACGTTATACACACCATAACACCTTTATTTTAATGATTTCTCATCAAATCAAAAGTGCATCAAAGTAACTCCACTTTCACTGCACAAAATCCACTCTGAACAATTTTGAATCGTCGAAACAAAATACGTCTTTCCGATGTAATCGTTTCCCACCAAACACTCGATATTTAAATTAAATTCACCGTATTAAACAGAGGCAAAGGAGGTCTATTCTATACAGCCACGTTGTCGGTTAAAATTAATAAGTACTCAATTAATAAAACACCTTTTACAGAAGCGAGCACAGCCGGGAACCCAGCCATGTCTCTGATAGAGCAGTATTCCGATATACTCTTGAACATGATGCAGAGTAAAATGGTGAACCAGTTCTCGCAGAGCCCCCAAAGTCTTCCTCCGAACACGAGGCAAACCGGGGGTGACAGCTAGTATAGGAAAAACAAGTGATAACGAACAATAAACGACATTGTTTTTAGCGCAAACTAAAGTGATAACGTCGACTCCTTTTTATGAAGTCGATAGTTCAGACTTCATTAGATGAAGTCGATAGCTCAACGGAATTACGTTGGTAGAACTAAGTTCAAGTGATCTTCGTGTGTGGATAATGACGGGTTTGTGACGTTGAATATACCATGTTAAGATTAGTGAAGTCGATTTTTCTGATATTCATAAGTTCAAGAGACTTCATTCGAATCTGATCAATGATTTTAAATATTCTATGCCAAGAAATAAGTATCTAATTTAAAATATTTAAAGTCAACAAAAAACGTGCGATTCTGTAAAGTGATCGATATAAGTAAATATACGAAGTCTTCTTGGAATACTTTATCCTGAAATTCTTCTGAAATTGAGAAGAGTGCCTGATGAAGTCGTTTTTGTTAAAGACTTCACTTATGAAGTCTATTTGCAAAAGACTTCAAATATTGATATGACATACTTCATTCCATGAAGTCGATTTTTCAATAGACTGCATAATTGAGGTCGATTTATTATTGACTGCCATTTTTAAATAATTAATTGCATTTAAATATTTATTTTAACCATTCCAAATTTTATTGTTTTGTATTTGTTTTGTTTGTAATGCTATCTTATCTGTGAAAAAATTAAGATTATTTGTGAATAATAATGTTAAATAATTATCTTTCTGTATAATATCATGAGTATAATGTACTATGTCCTAATTATAATAAAAAATTAAATAAATATAATTTCTATGACTTCCTTTTTATTGCTAAACATTTATCAAGAATTAGTTAGACAAGTGGCCAACCTATACGGCATTATTAGGATTATAAAATAATGCCAGAATCTAAACTCTATTTCGACGACCATAAGCTTTATTTTCGCACAGATAATTTAGCAGTCACATAATATATAAATAATAATATAATTAACATTAACCAACACTATTTCTCGTCCGTCTTTTTGGAGAGACGGGAGTAAATAGTATGGTCTTTATTTATCTGAGTATTAAGTTTGATTCCCGTTCAAGCTTCCTTAGACGGAAAGTTTAAATAAAAGAAAATATTTAAAAACAAATTGCCAATTTTTTAATTAAAGGTTATTGGGCATTTTTCACACGGTACCTCGTATTTCGCGTCCATTATTGAAATATGGTTTGTTCTCAATGTTATAATTTCACAGATTTTTGGAGTTTACTCCTTAAGAATCGATTTGCATATATAAGGGGCCCGGTATGAGAAAAATGTGAGGAGTAAAATCTATCTATGAATGACCTTGAATGACCTCGTTACGTTTTTGGTGCGCATCCTATGTCGCGCAACTTTCTAATAGTCAAAACACGGATGACAGCAGGTGCGCCATCTCACCTGTCTCGGAGTAAACTCCAGTCGTGCGTCGGAGCTGACACACACAATTTTTAAAATTTTAATCCAAAAAGGTATGAGGAAGAAAAGTTAAGTGATTTAAATCAAAACGTATATTTTTGTCAAGTATTGATTTATAATCAGTTTCAAGTAGTGTATTCTAACTGTAATATACTCTCTGGCGCTTGAAAGGCGCAATCCACATTGTAATACAGAGTTTAGAGGCCCTCTCTTTCACACGAAGCCCAAAACCGGTTTTTAATATACCTATTTAAATGTCATGATTGATATTGTTAATATTTAACAAGAATCAGAAAAAAAGTGTTGTAATTCGCATTGGCCTAGTTAATTCTCTAAATATAATGTGGGTAGGTAACCATTTTCAGGATGTTCCGGGGATTACTCTTATTCTATAGTATGTTTTTTTTAACAAACGAGTACTGAGTATATCTCTCGCAGATTTACGATATTGACAGAGTGAGATGGGTCATGTCAGGGGCGGAGCTAACGGCTTTGTTTTTGTTTTGAGATTGTAAAGGCGCGTTCATATTAAATACTTCTGAACTTATAATTGTATTCGTTAACAAAACATTCTGTTCGCGTGATATTATGATATTTTCATAAATAAATAAGTAATAATAAAACAATATTGGATATAGTATTAATATTTTATGCACTAGAACTTTTTAATCGAATATTTATCATATAATTCTTGTGATCTCAAAAAGTATTGTCATCACTTCCTTCTGATGAACTTTCTGCTGACACGTGAATGAATAATAAACGGCTCTTAACATATTTTCTACATTATTGTCTACTTCGTACATTTATGTCTTTTGTGTGAAACGGACCTTATGTAGATTACGTGGACCAATAGCGACGCAGTCAAAATGTTTGGTACTCGTTTCTTTAAAAAAATAGTCTATAGTATTTTTGTAAATGGGGACTTGATAGAAAAGCTCCTAAACATTCTATTACCTTTTATTCATTTAGAAGCATATGGTTATAGAAAAATTCGTTCTTAATGCCAATTCTTATTTTGCTCAAAAAAAAAAATTGTGTGTGTCAGCTCCGACGCACGACTGGAGTTTACTCCGAGACAGGTGAGATGCTGTCATCCGTGTTTTGACAATTAGAAAGTTGCGCGACATAGGATGCGCACCAAAAACGTAACGAGGTCATTCATCGATACATTTTACTCCTCACATTTTTCTCATACCGGGCCCCTTATATATGCAAATCGATTCTTAAGGAGTAAACTCCAAAACTTTCCGATACGTTTAAGGAATGCGACTCATCTCATTGGGTAGTATTCGTAGTCACCGACATACTTCGAGTTACCTTAGTGGTCGCTGGTGGCTCACAGGTCCGAATAAAATGCCCATTTACCTTTTCTTAAAGAAATTTCTAAAGAATCGATGCAGTCGAGAGGTTACCTGGTATACAGGGTGTAAAAGACATGAACAGTCAAACGAGAACCATGTATTCTGCTCACCATCATAACATTTTTTTTCCTTTACACTATACCTGGGAAATTGATAGTTACGATTTTATTGAAGGTCAAAGTCATATCTTTTTTTTTTCATTTTTTTATGAAAACGTATTCTTTACGTTATTTCTCAATTATTGTCCAAAGAAACATTATAATTTTTTTTAGTATTTCATAACAAAAAATGGTTTCAAAACGTTAGCGTTCAATGTAGCTCACTCGATGCGCACGGACACTAACGAACGGGGCCGCCGTCTGGCAAAATTATCGCGGTTTTTGCGAGTTGCGTGCGAGTTGATCCCTTTACATTGCGCGGTACAATTTGCAATTTTTTTTAACACCAAAAAATAAAAATCATTTCCCAACAATAATTTTTTTGAAATATATCTTATTTTGATGTATAGAATACATGGTTCTCGTTTGACTGTTCATGTCTTTTACACCCAGTATTTTCCCCAAGAAATTTGTAGATAAAACTCGAAGCCACAACAAAAAGCGAAGGCAGAAATCGGGAGTGGTCTCTTCTTGAGTTTCTCGTATAACGGAAACGACTCAAAAGTTGACAGAAACCTTATATTTGTCACCCATCCGAGTACCGACCGCGCACTTGGTTGCTTAACTTTCGTGATCGACGACTCAAAAGTTGATAGAAACCTTATATTTTAGGTAGGTTACAATAAGTTAAAGCATACTCGAGTTATCGTGCTAACGCACACACACACACAATTTTTGGACTCGGGGAGGTCCAAAAAGTGTAAATCCGTCAAAATCTCGAGGTCGAATTTTTTGACGATTACAGACTTCCTCTATACTTACTACGTATACGAGAAAGTAAAAATTTGACCTTGAAAGTTCTTAATATCCATTTGTCTCTTTCTAACCAGTAGGGCACGTGTCACGTGACCGTTTAATACGTCATACGTACGTACGTCATCTCATCATTTACTTGTGGGGAGAGTTAGAAAGAGACGGGAAGGAAATGAAAACATTAAAGTTACTTGGGGTCAAAACAGTGGTCTTCACTTTTTCATTGGTAGTGTGGCGTACAGTTTTATTTTATTATAAATTTCTTGGTTTTCCATTAGATACTCTTTCCTGTTAGAAACATTTTTCTCTTGAATACACTACAACCTGTCGGTGTGTAATAAGGGTACTGTGTGGCACATACTGTCAGATGTGGATTTATGTGTAACCGAATGTTACCTGAAGCTCTGATCGACCCCTTTTCGGATTTCGAGCATAATTATTACTCTGACGTTATTACAAGACGACTTTCATTTTATCGAAAAAAAGTTTTCATTTTATCGAAAATAGTTTAAAAAAAGACTTTGTGAATTTAAATTAGGAAAGAAATAATACAACGTGTAACAGAAATAGCGCACACCCTGAATACAGGTGGTTTGGGATCGGCTTCTGAGTTGATTTCAATAATTTAAAAAAGTTTTTTTTTGTTGAAAAAAAAAACAAAAAAAAGTTAAAAGTACCCAGAAAATTTTGTACAATACAACATGTAAACTAAATAACCAACACCCTGAATACAGGTGGTTTGGGATCGGCTTCTGAGTTGATTTCAATATTTTTTTTTTAAAAAAAAACAAAGTACTCAGAAAATATTGTACAACATTTTCTAAGACCTTTTTTTTTTAAAAAAAAAATATTGAAATCAACTTAGAAGCCGATCCCGAACCACCTGTATTCAGGGTGTTGGTTATTTAGTTTACATGTTGTATAAGTGGTCAATTTTTTTTTCAATTATTGGACAATATCATAATGGGTACGTAACTGTAATTCTTGAAAGTATGTCTAATGGGAAAGTATAACCACGTAATCTTTCGTCCTTACTAGAAACGGACAACTAACTAAAAACAAACGGTTTCACAATTTTTTTTTTATAAAAAGCATCTTGTGTTTTAATAGGAAATAAGTATACATTTAATGTCTGTAAAATATATTTTTATAGAGTTATTAAATCGTGTAAAACTAATGAATAAATTAATCATGTCTGTAGTAGCAATATTAAATTAATTACTCAATATAAACTTGGTACAGGCGACACCAATAAAATGAAGCCTTTAAAGATTGTTCTGTTGTTGCACAAATATGGTGGCACTCATTGTTTTATATATCTAATATTCATAACACAAGTTTTCTATAATTTTACCAAATTTACTCGGCGATTTTTATTGGTTTTGAAACTGAAGTCCCATGCATATTTAGTGATAATAGAACCCCATTAAAAATGGAGCAGGCAATTTGTATGATTCGGGAAGCTTCGCGACATATTCTCGGCCATCTTCCGCAGTGTCTTAAGACGAAAGTCTTAATACGTGTGTGTTGCCAGTGATGACCTAAGGAACCGTAATGTGGCCTCTTACAATGCGCCTCATTAGAAGGCTCAAGGTCACCTAAAGGGCAATGAGGCTCGAGGTTTCTCTGCGTAATCACATCAGAAATGATGAGATCCGCAGGAGAATTAAGGTCACCGACATAGCCCAAAGAATTGCGAACCTTAAGTGGCAGTGGGCAGGGCACATTGCGAGGACTGACTGCCGTTGGGACGGAAAGGATGTGCATGGATAGATATCAATTTACATATTGAAATAGCTTTGAAAACCAATTAAAAGTTCGCAAAGAACTTATCTCTATAAGAGATCTTCCAACCCAATGTGCGAGGGAGATAGATACATGGACGATGAAAGGTGTGAGTGAGATGATTAAATTTTCTTCTTACATGAAGGTGGAAAGGCATGAAATCTGTCAAAATAATTGGTCGTACTAACGTTAATTCTTTCTAGAAATTGATATTAATTATTGTTTTTTCTTGTTAGCATTTGTTGCAGCGACATGGCGCGGAAAAGTAGTTGTCAAACGATTTTGAGCCTAATGTCTATATGTATAGCACTCTAAAATTCCTTGATGTCTTCACTAAGAGAGATGAGACGCCATTTACAAATCCCTATTATTATGCTATCTCGTATATTTATTTGTTAATGATTTGTAATTCTTTAATTAGGACCATTATGAAACGCATCGAAATAATTCGCCATTTCGGACCTTAACTCTTTGGCATTCTTCGGTCATTCTCGGGATTTTTCGGCATTTAACTAACCGTTCCGTGTCGTTGGTATTCTGAATCTTAAGTTTCAAGTTTCCACTGATTATTTTGCAGGTTACAGCCTTTTTCGTGTTAATAACTTTTAACTCCAGTTACGTCCGTAGCGTAGTGTTGTAGATCTAAGTGTATTTTTTTTAATTCTACGTCACAATGTATAGTTAGTCGTGTTTAAGTATTAGTGAGTGCCGTGGGAATTGTAAATAGTTGTAAAACAGCTCGTGTTTGATATTAATTTTTGCATTTTAAGACTTTGGTCCGAAACGTCTACTCATGTGTGCAACATGCAACGTTATTCACGACATAAAGCCCAACGTAGTATGACGTTAACTACACTTACGTACAATGAAATCGCCTCACCGGTACGCTTTGGTTCAGAACTCCCTAATCAAAATCTACAATTAGTAAATAATAATTTTTAACTCCGTGTGTTAAACAAGAACCTAAACTTACATTAGACCAGTTTTTACTGTGATAGATTTTACAAAATGAAAACCAAATACAGTTGAAAGAGCTAAAATTTTTGGGGAAATCAGCTGAATTTTAAGGGTCAATAAATCTGTAAGATTAATCAATTATCCAATAAACAATGATTCAATTAGCTCTGAACACTCTGCATAGTCACAGAAATGGCGTATGACGTTAAAATGAGAAACCAGGCTTCCGAAGAAATGAGTCTATTGTCCCCAATACTTCGTTTATCGATGTTTAGAGTATATTAAATAAAGCAAGAAATATACATTCAAATTATATTTACAGGTTTTGTTTATCTAATCTTATTTTTATATACCGATATATTGAGAATCAAAACCTACGTGGTGAGTCGATTTCATTGCACGTATGTGTAGTTATTTTTTCTAAATTGGTTAAACTTATAGCGTGCCCTGTGTCGACAATATTTCTTATTCCTTCTACCCTGCTTTTTATTTTTTTGGGGTCGGTAAATTGTGTCTAATTCTTAATACTTCCCAAAGTCCATTTAAATAAAAAAAGCGATATCTCATTACAAATTAGTTGTCTGTAAAGTCAGTTTACTGACGATAGTTGAACGTGACAACGTCTTAAGAAAATACTGATGGAATGGTAGCATTTTTCAAAAGAAAAATTTAATTTCATTTGTTTAATAGATTTTTGCTTGCACTTCAAGCCTTACATGGAACGCCTCAGAACGAGGTAACGCCGCATGCGTCATGTTTTTTCGTGCGTGCAGCCGGCTCTATCGAATTATAAGACGTTGTCACGTCAAAATAATAACTGTTTTTTATAACTTGTCGTGAATCTTAACGTAACATGTCGTGGGTGTCACGACGCCCCGTTGCAATCGTGGTGTGTATGTTTTGGCTCTGTATATAGTGGTAGTGAACATGCCTTTTTTTTCCCCAAAATTATTATTAAGCTCAAAAAATCATGGTTAAATTCTTAAAAATGTTGTACCGAAATTCAAAAGTAAAACTTAATTTCCCCAAGCGTGTACGTCGAAAGGTCAACGACCCTGACTATGTAGATAACTTTTTATTTAATGTTCAAAATTGTATTGCCATTACGGAGAAGACTAATGTTATTAATTACGATATTACAATTATTATTCAATTATTTAATTTTGATTTGTTTTATTTTTTACCTCACCGTCCAAAGATTGTTTTTTTTTAATCTTACAACTTACGCTTTTACGGAATTGAGAATAAATACGTTATTTACAATGATTAATGATTTCTTAATGATATAAGGATTACCTATCAAAAATTTAAATCGTTAGATACGCCGTCCGCATAATTAACTCTCGCCATTCACACAGAGACGAAAATTTATCCCTACTACATAAAAAGATACACATTTCATTGAGATAATTTGAAAATGATGGAGATGTCTCGCGGTGTATCACGCACGACGTAGGCGTCACCTCCACGAGCGAATCAATCGCGACGATTTTTATATTAATAAACGTCGCGATAATATCGCCGTGGAGGCGCCTTAAACTTATAGAATTTAGTAGCACCGGCGATAATACCGTCGCTGGAAATGACGCCATAGAGTTGCTAAGACGCAGCGTCAATTCGTTTGGGTCTTCAAGCATCACGCGTCAAGCGTCTCGCCACGTTCCGGTGTAACCCTATCTTGGGAAAGAGGAAAGGTGGTTGAATTAAATTAGGATACAATAATTTAATTCAAACAAAATAAATAGCGTAGATGCGGCATATCTAACGATTTTAATTTTTGCCCATTACTTATTAATCACAAGTGCTTATGACGAAAATATCGACAAATATTTAACAAACTTATGAATAATGTCTCATTTATACTGTGTAAGGACCGCCATCTTGTTTAAAGTAGTTGCTGCTAACATGGCGGCAAATTAGCGTTTGGTACGTCATCGTAATATGTACATAATTATTAATTTTAAGAACATTTTTATGACAAATAAAATGGAAAATTTAAGGTTTTGTGTTTTATTTTGCTGTTTAGTTCCTAAGTGTGTTAAGGGTTGGCGCAGACGAAGGAGTTTGATACGCGAAGAACTGAAATCCCAGTCAGAAATATGTCCCCCAATATATTGCGGTGGAATAAACATTAACCACACACTATGTGTTGAAGTTTGTGTGAAGTTTAGTAAAGCAAGTGCTATGAATACAAGTCTTGTGTTGTAATATAGTTAGGCTTGCCATAATACCCGCCGTCGTGGTGGAGTGGTCAGGATAGCTGCCTACACATCAAGCGGTCCGGTTCGAATCCTGGTAGCGGCAAATATTTGTGTGATGAACACGAATATTTGTTTGCGAGTCATGGTTGTATATATATTTATTTAAGATTATTTATAAAAATAAATAAAAAAAAAGAAAAATATTATGTAACTATATATAAAAAAAGTCCGTTATCTAGTATCCGTAACACAAGTTCTTAATGATACTTACTTCGGGCTAGATAATTGGTGTGAGCGTGAAAATATATTAAAAAAAATTAAAGTGAAGACGCGAAAAATTTATGGGTCAATTTACTAAATATACTTACTTACGTTTAGATGCGGTGCTTCTCATGTTGTCCACATTTAAATTCGATCGACATCTGAGGAGTAGTTTTTAAGTTATCCCTAATAATGCCTATTTAATTGACATCGAAGATATCCTAATCTTATCACTTTTATGTCTAAAAGTTCTCGAGATAGTTTGCTGAAATATTCTATAAGCAAAAAAAAAAAATTATTTCAAAACTAAAAACTAAGTATTTTTTTTTATAAAAATCAAAATGTTTTTTGAGGTCGGTGCAAACCGAAAAAAACATTTAGATTTTTATAAACAAATTTTTATTTCTTAGTTTTTAGTTTTGAAAGTGGTTTTTTATACTATCTAACTTACACTACGGGCACAGGCGCTACGGAGGAACATACGTAAATATAAACATAGGTACCATACATAGATTGCTAAAATCATTATTCTACCCTTTGACTTTGCCGTAGTCGGTTAAAAACAAAAACCTCGTCCTTACAGGCCTCAGTCTTCGGTATATTTAAATTAGAGATGAAAGGGATATCCGGTAACTATCCGGTATCCGGCCTAAATTTATTATCCGTCCAGATACCGGATAGTAACTCAATATCTGGCAATTTCCTATAATAAAAGCAATACCTACATCAATCTTTGTGAGGTAAATATCAATAAAATGGCTTATAATTATGACGGCTTTTATTTAAAGTCGAAAAAGTTACAAAATAGCCATAAGGCCTTTCAAGAAACTAAAATTTTCTTTTGAGATATTCACTTTAATGATAAATTAATACATACATTGTAAATATCCAAACTAAAACTTTTAGTAAAAACTTAGTGGAACCGCCCGAATTGACCTGATTGCCTTCGCTGCACCACATTCACTAGGTGGTAGACCCATATGTAGGGTCGTCTGTGTAGGTACCACCGCCTATCTTATTTATGACGTGAAGCAGTTCGCTGTGTTTCGGATTGAAGGGAAAGGTGGCCAGTGTAATTACTGGGCATGGAGGGCATATCATCTTAGTCCCCAGGATGGCAAACGCACTTGCTGTGTTAAGTGATTTACACTTAATATTGCAAGTGTCTATAGGCGACGATGACCACTTAACATCAGGTGGACCGCACGCTTGTTTGCCATCTCGTAACATAAAAAAAATCTGTGCGGCGCTAAACTCGTCACCACATGCAACAAGACAATAGGCCGAATATCCGGTTGAAATATTTTCTTTAAGCAGCCAGCTATCTCGGTTCGTTGTCGACGTCTTCGTTAACGTTCACCCTGAACTCGTAAGAAGCGTCCTTGAGCAAGCCGAGGCCCAGGAGAAGTTCCAGCAGCGGCCGACGGCGAACAATACGCTGGCGGTACGTTGCTGAACGGATTTCTGTGGAAAAGATATTCAATTCAACATACATACCTACATACAAAGATATACTTGGTTTCTTCTGTACTCACTGCTTGGCTGCGGCGGCTTGGTGTTAGCCTGCGGCCCCAACTCGTACGTCACCTGGAAGTCTGCGTGGTTGCCCAACCGGAAGCCGTAGCCGAAGCGATGGTCGTTGCCTGGCAAACGTAGTCTTTATCAAAAGGTTTATACTTCTATCGCCTATTAGGCGCTTTGCAGATGGCGGGACAATTTCACCGCGAAAGATAGCGCAAAGAGAATCCTATACCAGCGCACATAGAGGGCAAAAAGTGGCATGTCCGTGGCTACCAGGGTTGCCAGGTCTATTCCAAAAAAATACCGAACAATGAGCAAAATAAAAAAAAGCTCCTCACTTGCCGTATTGCCGATCCTTTGACTCTTTTGGTTTATGAAAACAGCTTCACTATGTCGAATCTCCGGATTTTATTACTAGGGGGGGGGGGGGGGGGGGGGGTTGCTTTTGCCCAGAGAGCATACCGAACCTCCCATACTTCGGTATTTTTGTCATACCGAACACCTGGCAACCATGGTGGCTACCCGCCATGTATCACACAAACCAGTTTGTTTGCAGTAACTAGCTGGACTATCTCAGTCCGCGCTACCTTCACTAGAACAAACGTGAACTAACTGCCTCCGCCCCTAGTGTGCTCGTGTGCTTGTGTTCGCGGTGAGGGCAGCCGCGGGCATCTACGGGCAGACGCAGTCGTTATTGTTTCGCGGTCAAAAAGACCGCCGCCCGCCACCGTCTGCAAAGCGCTTTAGGCCACGGGCTCGAAGCCAGCGAGCAGGCGGCCCGGCGCTAGTGCGGCGTAGTGTTATGTTGACTAACTTACAAGTCCGCGGCCTTAAACGTGAAGTAAAATAAAACTACCACTCGCCCGTCGCCTGTCTACGTACACAGTTACACGCACACACACATGTAACGTAACCACATCATCAACAGCTCATATAATGTCCCCACCTCGGGCTCGAGCCTACCCCACATTAGGGGCAATTAGGCCTTAGTCAACCACGCTGGCCAAGTGCGGGTTGGTCGACTTCACACACAACCTAAGAATTTCTGCGTAGGTGTGTGCAGGTTTCCTCACGATGTTTTCCTTCACCGTAAAAGCGTCCATTAAACGTAACCACATAATGAATTCAAAATTGTAAAGCACATTGGTACGTGGCGGGGATCGAACCAGTGCCTCCCGGGTGGGAGACGATGCTCTTACGCACTACGCCACCGACGCTTTACGCACTACGCCACCGACGCTTTACGCACTACGCCACCGACGCTTACTTACTACGCCAACGTCGGCTTAACGTAACCACGCGTTGCCTTATATATAAAAATACCGTCCGTGAGTCCTTACGTTACGTCGAAAAACTGGGTATACTGTAAAACTCATTACATCGAAAACTATAAACCAACGAGAACTATGAAAATTCTAGAAAAATGCACTGAAAAAAATCGACTTGCCTCAGGCGGGACTCGAACCCGCACCTTCCACAATCCGGGTGGACGCGCTGACCAATTTCGCCACCGAGGCACTGCTTTTCGCTGTCGAAATTTGTCAGTGCTTGGTGCTTATGTTTTTATGTTAATTTTTCTAGTATTATATTTACGCGTTTGTAAACGCAAAAATAAAATTATTCCATTATGAAAATTCTGTCACAATAAAGCTTAAAAATAACAAAATACATCAATAGAATTTTGTTGATTACTGACCTAATATTAACCTTGGTGCGAAGCCGTATATCGCGGCCAAGGCAGCCGGGACGTCCTCAGGGATGACCAGGATGATGCTCGAGATTTGGGTCACTGAAAATAGGAAAATATGTACATACATTGAAGGGGTTTTCCACTTTATATTCATAAAGAGTACGAACATGGGTCGCGAGGGGAAAAATGTCTAATACACCGTAACTTTTTAATCACCCAGGATAATTAGGGACGCTTCCTACATATACAAACAACTCTTGCTATGGGACCAACATCGAAATCGCGAAAAATTATCGGATTATCAAAAAGGAACAGTGTATAAGTATGTACATTTAAAAATCCTTTTTGTTCTACCAAAACACGGTAATGAATGGTCGAATTCATAAATGATAAATAATAGATAAGCTTTGCCTTAAATTAAATAGGTACTTAAATTAATTATAATATAATTCGACCCACTGCTGGGACACGAGGCCTCTCCTTGTCATCGAAGGTTTAGGCAGTAGTCCACCACGCTTGCCCAATGCGGATTGGTGGAAGGAGTATAAGGTGATCATACCCTTTGCTGATCCATTAGTCGCCTTCTACGACACCCATTGGAGGATATGGGGTGATGCTATTCTACTCTGTCTGTCTAACATGGCTAAATTTATAATATAGACTAGCGACCCACCCCGGCTTCGCACGGGTGCAATGCTTATGTAAATATGCATGTATTTTACATATAAACCTTCCTTAAGAATCACTCTATCTATTAAAAAAACCGCATCAAAATCCGTTGCGTAGTTTTAAAGATCTAAGCATACATAGGGACAGACAGACGGCGGATAGCGACTTTGTTTTATACTATGTAGAGATTATAGATGGATCAAATAAAATAGACTAATGATTACGTTAGCATTGCATTGCAGTCCGCGCATAGGAATAGATTCGATATCTTTAGGGATTACAAATCCAAACTCGTTTTGTATGGTGGTGGAGCTTGTTTAAAATCCGCCTAGTTAAGCATCTTATCATAATAGCCCCTCCCAATAGCGTTTATTCTGTACTACTTGTCCTCATAGATAAACTGCAGAGAAAAGTGAATATAATAACAAAATATTCTGTATTTTTTTTAGGAGTTTACTCCTTAAGAATCAATTTGCATATATAAGGGGCCCGGTATGAGAAAAATGTGAGGAGTAAAATCTATCGATGACCTCGTTACGTTTTTGAAGGTCAAAGTCGTAATTGGTGCGCATCCTATGTCGCGCAACTTTCTAATTGTCAAAACACGGATGACAGCAGGTGCGCCATCTCACCTGTCTCGGAGTAAACTCCAGTCGTGCGTCGGAGCTGACACACACAATTTTTTTTAATGTTACAAGATGGCAAACAAGCTTGCGGCCCACCTGATGTTAAGTGGTCACCGCCGCCTACAGACACTTGCAATATTAAGTGTAAATCACTTAACACCGCAAGTGCTTTTGTCATCCTGGGGACCAAGATGATATGCCCTCCATGCCCAGTAATTACACTGGCTACCTTTCCCTTCAATCCGAAACACAGCGAACTGCTTCACGGCAGAAATAAGAAAGGCGGTGGTACCTACCCAGACGACCCTACATATGGGTCTACCACCAACTTTCAAGTATCTATTTGTTGCGGTTATCAATATCGAGCAGAAGCAAGTGAAAAAATCACGTTTGTTGTATCGGAGCCCCCTTAAATATTTATTTTAATTCTGTTTATTAGTATTTGTTGTTATAAGGCAACAGAAATACATCATCTGTGAAAATTTCAACTGTTTTTATCACGGTTCATGAGATACAACCTGGTGACAGACGGACGAACGGTCTTAGGCTCGTATTAAAGAACGAGTCTCAAAAATCAACGCCGTACTGAGCGTTATACGACTCTATATATTCGTGCTTGAAAGAAAGTGACAAAGGATTCTTAAGATATCATTGATTTCCGAGTGTTATTTTATAATATGGGCCTTAGTAATAGGGTCCCGTTTTACCATTTGGGTACGGAACCCTAATAAGGGTTAATTTTAAAAAGAATACTGAGATCTTCTCTCTTATTAACTCGTTAATGTAGATGACAGTGTCTTAGAGGTACTTAATCTTGATAGGTTTTTTTGTCGAGGTTTAAAAAATTATGTCTAACATTTAATTTCGTTAATTTTTTAAACTTTATCCGTGACAAATAAAAAATAGTAAAAAAATACGGTGTATTATTTCAAAATAAAGGTAAAAAACTTACACTCCGTGAAAAATAAACACAAACACAGTAAACTACGCGCCATTTTGCGGCATCACAATCCAAAATGGTGTCCGTGCAAGATGGCCGCCAAAATCTGGCGGGAAGGGCTCCTGGCGCAGCGTTTAATCGGCGAATGAAGGATATTATCTGAGTCTAGGTAAAACGCATTGTTTTACTGAATTGTTGTTCCCACGAAGTGTTAATGGTATAGTCAGTAGGACATTATTACTTTCCCTAAATACATTTAAAAAAGTTAATACTTTTTTAGAGCATATTATTTTGCAATCACAGAATAGATTGATAACTAATCAGAATTCGTTTATTTAAGGACAGGCCTTGTGTCCCGACAGTGGATCGAATTAGAAAGGCCGTTTTGATGATGATGACGATGGATGACGAAAAATACCCATATGTAGATTATTTCCCGCTTTTTGGGGTCAATTTCTAAAAAAATAACCTGAAATACTTGTTTAGAGGTAGATACTTATTTATCGGTAGGAGTACTTCTGTAAAGTTTCATGCAAAGAGGAGACGAGAGAGAAATCTTTACGACGTACCACCGCCTTTCTTATTTCTGCCGTGAAGCAGTTTGCTGTGTTTCGGATTGAAGGGAAAGGTGGCCAGTGTAATTACTGGGCATGGGAGGCCCTTAGTCGCCAGGATGGCAACGCACTTGCAGTTTTAGTGATTTACCCTTAATATTGCAAGTGTGTAATGGCAGAGGTAACCACTTAACACCCGGCGGTCCGCAAGCTGTTTTCCATCTCGTAATAATGAAAAAAAAAAACAGAAAGATATTAACAGACTGTATCAGAGGTGGGTCGATTAATTTGCTCCCAAGCGTATTAAAAAATAAATGTATGTATTTTTTTATATCATTCAGCAAATCATTTGGTTACCATTCCATGTTGGCTTCTTAGTTCCCACAGACGTAGTGAATTTACGAGGCTGACTGTACTATTGGCTTACGCTTTTTGCGTCCTACTTTGGCGTGTAGTGTCAGTGATTGCAACGTAATCTGTTAATCATTTGCTAATCTTAAAGACCTAGATTAAATACTATTGTCTTAAGTTTATAATAATAAAGGTTAATTCAGTTACGTAACGGTCACAAAAGCTGAGCTACCAAAGGCGCAGTTGGTACTCGGATGGGTGACCAAGAAATTTTTAAGCTAGTGGTCCTGACCGCTGGTCATTGTCCATTCAACCATTGATTCACCTTCACCAGTTTGCTTTCCTCAATCAATATAAATACCAGGCATAAATCACGTTGCTCAAATACCTTCATCATCCAGGTATACAAAAATAATACGTCCTTTTTAATATATTCTGAGAATGTGTCGCACTTACAATGAAATGCAAGGTGTTTGTAAGCAAATAGACATTTTTAATAACAGTTTTTCTAAGTTCAAAAGAACAATATCGGATATACTCAAACCCTCATCCTCAATTATATTTTTTGCATTTGTTTTTTGCTTTTTCGTTTAGTTATAAACATATAGGTTACCGTAGTTAAGTTAAATTAATGTGCATGCTGTGTACACTCAATCTGGATTATTGTCTTGTATTATTTTTTAGTGTATATTTTTGAGCTAACGTAATTAGTATGCTAGTGTCCCTATCTCAAATAAATAAATATATATCTATATTTTTCTAGATCGATAACCTTCCTTTTAAAATAATAAGATCATAATACATTTGCGCAAGTAAGTTATAAATAAATATGGGGTGATGGAAAGAGAACTGACCGGTCTGTAAAAACTAAATGATATAAAAAAAGCTTATTACAAGATAAATTATAATTTAAATGTGTGGGAGTAAAATCTGCCCAAAATTTACGCATTTAAAATTGTATTTTATTCATATTGATATAGGTATCTATAGACTTGTGATGATGTTTTGAAATCATTACGAAATTGTAAGCTGTGGAGTTTCTTTCACCATTTCTTCTCCATCTCAGCATATAAATATTCGTCCCGAAATGGTGGTAGGGCTTTTGACGATTTAAAAGTACTTAGCAAAGTCAATTTAAATAAAGAGATTTTTCATTTCATTTCAGAATTACCGCACGTATGCTTCATAGTAGGTGGACTATCGGAATAAGATACATCAGGTCCCAGATTCGATCCTCCATGGGAGTACAAATTGATGGTACCCAGAGCTTGTTCTGAGCCCGCCTGGCCTGACAAATAACGGCAACCGTCAGACTGGAGTACTGTTTTTCACGCACACATGCGCATTATTCACACATGGATGCACTTTTTTTGGTCTCACCCTAGTCGATTCATTGCCAATCTATAAACGTCAGTAATTATAAATTTATGCGTAGCATACGATCCGATTTCGAGCGCAAACGCTCCGATCACTCCGATCCCATCGAGTAGTACTCAGATGAACACTACACACTCAGGCACTAGACACACTTTTGTTATACACCGCACTCGTCGAACAAGGGTGCGAAGACCCGGTCTACATACGACGCGCTATACCGGTACAGATATGTACCGGGGCGCTTCTCCCCGCCACGACAGGATGTGCCCGAGCCGAGGTCCGAGCCTTTAGAGGCACCCTCGGGCATGTCGCTCCCTACCGACACGGACGCCCTAGGGACGCTAGGCAGTCGAGAGACTCCCCACGGGGGAGATGCTCGGTCGCCCAGTAATCCCCTAGGAACGTTCGACCTACAGGCTTGAGGACTCCCAAGGTCTTCGCCTTCTTAAAAACCCGGTGACACAGAAAATGTCATCAGAGACAATCTGCAATAGAATAAAAAAAAAGTCCCTTTATGCGACGAGTCTAGTTCGTGCCATTTACTACGACACATTTCACTGCACCGCCTGCAAATAAATTTGGGAGCAGGACAGGGAAAGACTAAAGAAAAGACAAAGTAAAGATGAAATACTAAACAAATACTATATTTATTTATTATAATATTATGTCATCGTATGGCGATGACATAATATTATAATAAAAATATTATAATTCCCTAGAACTCTCTATTTTTAAATCATGTCCATCCTAAGGTTTATTTCAAGAGATAACTTTTAGCGACAAGGTTGCCATTGATTAAAATTAATTTTAATGATAAATGTCTGTATTATTTTGCATTTTTCAATGTTCTCACAATAAAATGTAAATATACTTCATAAAAATCGTTTATTAGGTACATATTTTATTGAAGAGCGCGTTTATGTCTTTTGTATGAGATCTTTCCCTGCCTAAGTAAAACAAAATTATTGACGCATGCGTTTAATGGCCGGTTTCAAACCCTGGTCGGGAGATTTCTAACTGAGAATTGAATTTTGAAACCGGCCGCTTGACAGTAAAATCCTACTTATATTATGAGGGCTAAAATTTGTTAAAAAATTATCTAACGCTTCCTTGCCTTTACATTTTTGAAGTACTTCTCGCAAGCCAAAGTGAGAGAATATACTGAAAAAAAAAATCGAGCTGCCTCAGGCGGGAATCGATTTTTTTCAGTGCATTTTTCTACTGTTTACTGATCATTAAGTTGCTACTTCCTACTTTAAATTATCCTTCACTGTAGCTGCCAACCTATTATTATCACAGATAAATATATTATTACTAGTATAGTATTATATTATCTGTGATATTATTAAAGTTTTAATTCACTCAAGTCATCTCGTGCGGTCTAAAAGCACACTCGTTTTTTTAAATCCCAAATTCAGATTAATTGGTCGCCGCGTTAAATAGGATTCTTTATTGCCTTTTACATTCTATCCAATTCCTTATTCACTGCTAAATTATTTCTCTCAGAGAAAATTCCTAACTATGTAATTTTATTTTGAAATCGCAAGTTACCGGAAACCTTGACCAACCTAACAATATTGACATTCTCACACCATAAATACATCTTGTAAGGACATTGCGTTAGAGCGAGATGCTGCCATACACGGCATATACACGCGTCACTTTCTAAATTCACTATCTCTTTCATACAATTGAAAGTTTGAAAGAAAGTGTGTTTATGATTAATTGATAATGTCATATGTGTTTCACTCACTGCAAACGTAATTCATCCATATTTTGTATGAAATATGTGCGAGAATCACATGACGATATTATTGCACTAATGATACAAGAAGTAGGCTGCACCGAAGTGAATGGACAACGCACACATGAGTTGGCTACTAAGCTTTCAATCGACTTTATTTACAGTAACGTAAAGCTTAAAATCGTATAAGACGCAGCGCTACTAATTTAATATGACATCATTGAAATTTCGAACACATTCTCACGTAGCGTGTGGTGAGTTATAGGAAATTATGTCTTAGTTGCAAAGCGATAAGTGTAAAAATCGTCTGTGACTGTTTTATTGTTCTGTCGTTTTACAATTAAGAAACCAGTAGTCGAGCCATGTTTCCTTGGTTCAGTTTGGCGGCAAATCTCGGAGTGACAATTTACTTTTTTATTTATTAATCTTTAATTTAAATAAAACCTCGATGTCGTGACAAATTGAGTGGACTCATTTGTATTATTTAAAAAGTTATGATTTAGTGCACAGTGCGTTTAAGACAATTTTTAATTTATTTTCGAATTTAAGATGCTGATAAAAGTTTGTGTTTGTTTATCGATAATTTCTTTAGGTAAGTTTTTTATTTATAATAAATTTAATATGCATTATTGTAATATTAATTTTACGGTTACGTAATATCTTATCGGTTGGTTTAAGTTAGTGGTTTCATAACTTAATTCCTATATGTACCAATTAATCGATTTTCTCTTATTAATATTACGGGAAGTAAAGTGAAATTTTCCTTACTTATTGAGGTTTTACAACACCTTGCGTAGCCGGATTATTACTAGTGGTAATGGCGAGTAAGGTTGCCTGAGCTCCTTGTGGTTTTAACGTCTGTCCTGGTTGCCGGATTACAGGTTTAGTTGCTTTTTGGTTTAATGTCCCTGTTATGTACGCGACAGGCTTGCAAACTGGCCCCTGTAATGTATGGCCCATACTGCCAGATATGATTTTATGTGTAGTTAGATATACGCTAAAGCTTTATCAATCTTTTTAAGATTTTGAGCCCAACAGTTAAGTTAAAAAAAAAGCGTCGTTGGCGTAGTGTGTAAGAGTGTCGTCTCCCGGGAGGCACTGGTTCGATCCCCGCCACGTACCAATGTGTTTACAAATTTTGAATTCATATTACGTTTAATCGACGCTCTTACGGTGAATGAAAACATTGTGAGAAAACCTGCACACACCTATGAAGAAATTCTTAGGTTGTGTGTCGTCGACCAACCCGCACTTGGCCAGCGTGGTTGACTAAGGCCTTAAGCGCCCCTAATGTGGGGTAGGCTCGAGCCCGAGGTGGGGACATTATATGAGCTGTTGATGATGACGATGAGTAAAGTTACGGCAAAAGCTTAACATTAATGAAGGCGACCTCTCATCTCTATTACTAGTAAAAAGCAGGCTGCAAAGTCGTCAGGCAGTCGGTATGAATGAATGACCTCTATTACTTCAAAGCTCAAGATCGGTCACCCATCTCAGCGACTAACAAGACATCAGTTGCTTTGTTTTTAACCGACTTCAAAAAGGAGGAGGTTATCAATTCGACTGTATGTTTTTTTTTTAATGTTTGTTACCTCATAACTCTTCACTGGGTGTACCGATTTTCAAGATTCTTTCGACCTTTGGAAGCAGGTGCTTGTCAGTTTTAAAGTTATCCCTAATAATGCCTATTTAATTGCCATCGATGATATCGTAATCTTATCACTTGTGTGTCTAAAAGATCTCGAGATCGTTACCTGAAAATTTACATACTTAAAACACTAAAAGCAAAATATAAAATTATTTTTAAATAAAAGAACCTCAATATTTGGATTAAACGTTGTTACTTGTATTTGGGACCGACCTCAAAAAAACACCTAGATTTTTATAAACAGAATTTTTATTTCTTCGTTTTTAGTTTTGAAGGCGGTTTTTTTTTATTTAAAAATATTTTTTTTAATGTTATCTTGTTAATTATGTGGTTGGCAGACAAGCATCGGTAGGTATAGGCTCACCGGAAAACATAGAGTTATACATATAGCGATCTTCTGTAAGGTTCTAATGCTCCAAATTAAGGTTTAAAGAAAATTCTTTTTTTAGTGCACGTGCAATGAGATATACAGAGTGACTAGGTGGCAGACCCTTAATATGTAGGGTCATCTGGGTAAGTACCACCGCCTTTCTTATTTCAGCCGTGAAGCAGTTCGCTGTGTTTCGGATTGAAGGGAAAGGTAGCTTTATTACTGGACCTGGAAGTCATATCATCTTCACGGCAGAAATAAGAAAGGCGGTGGTACCTACCCAGACGACCCTATATGTGGGTCTACCACGTAGAACACACATGTGCTAGCAGTGAATTACACATATTGATGCGAAATGAATGCCAAATTTTTAAGTCTGAGTTGGAATGGTACCTATACAGGGTGTAAAAGACATGAACAGTCAAACGAGAACCATGTATTCTGCTCACCATCATAACATTTTTTTTATTTAGACTATACCTGGGAAATTGATAGTTACAATTTTATTGAAGGTCAAAATTATATTTTTTTTTTCATTTTTTATGAAAACGTATTCTAAACATTATTTCAAAGAAACATTATCACTTTTTTTAAGTATTTCATAACAAAAAATGGCTTCAAAACGTTAGCGTTCATTGTAGCTCACTCGATGCGCACGGACACTAACGAACGGGGCCGCAGTCTGGCACAATTATGGCGTTTTTGCGCGTTGCATGCGAGTTGAGCCCTTTACATTGCGCGGTACAATTTGCAATTTTTTGTAACACCAAAAAATAAAAATCATTTCCCAGCAATATTTTTTTTGAAATATGTCTTATTTTGATGTATAGAATACATGGTTCTCGTTTGACTGTTCATGTCTTTTACACCCAGTATAGTCACATTTTGTTGGTAACAAAGTAAGCCAGCAGCTTTAAGGTTATGACCTAATGACGTATATTCCGTAAAAAGAGGTTGATAGTAGGTAAAATGTTATATTCCCTTTTTCTAGTTGATAAGTCTACTGCAACCTTTATTCCTTTAAAGAAAGGGAGAAGGATATTAAAACCAGAATGCGCAAACAAAAACTTAACACGAATAGTAGAATTTTTAACCATTAAAATGCCATCGAAAACAGGTCAACGTTGTTACAAAATTATGGCCAATTTATTTAATAACGTTAATTAGTTAATTGATAGCTAACGCGTTATTGAAGGTTAGTTATTTATAGAAGTTATAAGTATTCAATGCTATTTCAACATCAGTGAAGGAGACATACAATATTATATACAAAGAGAGAGCTTTAGAGCTGTCGCCCACTGTGATTTTTTGCAGCGATACTGTCGCGCGATCGCATCGATATTGTCGCGATGCAAACGCGATACTGTCGCGCTTCCGTCGCATTAGCGTCACCCTATTGTATTTATAAAATGTTTGCAATGCCTCACAAGGCCCATAATTGTTACCTTGAACATACTTAAATATTTTTACCATCTGTATGCATTATGAAGCAATTTGATTTAATTTTGATTTGATTACTATCACGCTCACGCGCTACTCTTCCCCCGTTCTCACTCCGATGTCGTCCAACACAGTCGCGCGTTTGTATCGATATAGTCGCGATGCTGCAGCGCGTTACCAGCTAGTTCGCATCACTTTTGTAGCTTCCGATTACTGCGCTAATAGGAATGTCGCACGTAAACAACGCCGTCCGTAAAACGTTCTCTTGGACCCAGACGATCCAATTTCGAGCGCAAACTCTCCGTTCACTCCGATCCGTTCGAGTAATTCTCAGATAAACACTACACACTCAGGCACTAGACACACTTTTGTTATACACCGCACTCGTCGAACAAGGGTGCGAAGACCCGGTCTACATACGACGCGCTATACCCGGTACAGACATGTACCGGGGCGCTTCTCCCCGCCTCCGCCACGACACAATGTGCTTGAGCCGAGGTCCGAGCCTTTAGAGGCACCCTCGGGCATGTCGCTCCCTACTGACACGGACGCTCTAGGGACGCTAGGCGGTCGAGAGACTCCCCACGGGGGAGATGCTCGGTCGCCCAGTAATCCCCTAGGAACGTTCGACCTACAGGCTTGAGGACCCCCCAAGGTCTTCGCCTTCTTAAAAACCCGGTGACGCAGAAAATGTCATCAGAGACAATGTCACGGTCTAAACCGTCTTCCAATATACTTACGTTGATTTTCAATAAAAATCCATACAAAACAAAGCATTACATAACTATCAACTATAATAATTAAATATTCTATATTAATGTTAACTTTTACTTGTCTTTAAAACAAATATAATCACAGCAATTGTTATTTCATAAACTTATTTTGATGTGTCTACTAATGACAGTTCTCATGTCGGCTGACGCCGATACCCGCTTCTAAATTATATTATTTATAATAATGATTCTGACTACCCTCCATTTTAAAAATATCTCGAACTTTGTATACAAGCCTTTTGGCCCACCTAATTTGTGCCATAAATTAATTAAATAACTAATATATTTTAACTTGTATTTTCAGGGTATAAAATAATCTAATAAATATTTTACATTATTTTTGTTTACATGTTTTACTGCAGTAACCATAGATACAGGTACTCTGTATAAACCATCCTTTGGTTATGGCGGCATTATTCATTAAACGGAACTCCCACTACAAATTTTGGGAAGATTCTAGAAATTTTTGGGTATTTAAGGCGTAGCTCGGAGAAACTGGGCCTCTTCTTCAATTTTCTCCAGCTATAGTTCTTATCTTTCTTGACGTCATTCAATAGACATCTGTATCTAGTACTTACGCGATCCCCGAACTAGGGGATCCTATCTACGGGCAGCCGCCTACCCTGCTGCTCCGCTGCTGTGCTTCGTGCCACCCTACCGGCCGAAGCTGAACCCACGCCGACCACGCTGGTAGTCGACGTGCCTGGTTCCTGCCGCTTCCTGCGCTAACCGCTGAAGCTAAGTCTCTCTTTCTAAAGTGCGAGAACCCCAGTGCGAAAGCCCACTCACGCCCTGAGCTAATAAATAGTGTTAAATTTAACCTATCTTTTATTTCTCTCTTTTCTGCACATCTGGCCGTGCTTCCCACGGTCAGAGCGTGTCAACAATGTGCAATAGATTTCAATAAAAAAAAACACTTTTGTGGCGCGTTGCAAATGCGATTAACACGCGCTAGTAGCGATCGTCGCTACAAAAAGTCGTGGGCGAGGGCTCTTGGATAGCATTTGCATAAAGTCACGCCTTTTTCCCGTAGGTGGAGAGATCACTTGTTAATTTCTCGTATACGTAGTATAGAGGGAGTCTTGTAATCGTCAAAAAATTCGACCTCGAGATTTCCTCGACATACGTTTTGGACCTCCCTGAGTCCAAAAATACCGTTTTTGGAATTATGGCTGTGTGTGTGTCTGTGCGTAAGTACGATAGCTCGAGTATACTTTAACTTATTGCAACCAAATTTAACATGCATGTATGACATCAAAATATAAGGTTTCTATTAACTTTTGAGTAGTTTTTTTTCTTTTTCGTTTCCGGTAGACGAGAAAGTCAAGGGGAGACCACTCCCAATTTTTTTTCGTTGGAAAAGCCTACGAGCCAGCCGAGCTCCCCGTAGGTTAGTGCTCGAGTAAAGATCGTATTACAGAATGAAACTCAGAAATCAATAATGTCTTGGGAATCGTTTGTCACTTTCTATCAAGCACAAAGTGATAGAGACGAACGACGCTCAAGTTGGCGTTGATTCTTGAGACTCAGGCGAAGGTATTACCCTAGTTCGAGGGACCTCAACCACGACTGTACCGAGTACATCATCAGCCTTTTCATTCGCCCTACTGCTGGGATACTAGGCCTCTCCTTGTCATCGAAGGAGGTTTAGGCAGTAGTCCACCACGCTTGCCCAATGCGGATTGGTGGACGGAGTACCCTTTGCTGATCCATTAGTCGCCTTCTACGACACCCATTCGAGGATATGGGGTGATGCTATTCTACTCTGCCGGCGTCACACACTTGTTCCGAGTAAAAAATCTTATTTGTGATATTCGTAAAATATTCATCATCAACAACTCATATAATATCCCCACCGAGGGGCTCGAGCCCACCCCACATTAGGGGCGATTAGGCCTTAGTCAACCACGCTGGCCAAGTGCGGGTTGGTCCACTTCACACACAACCTAAGAATTTCTTAATATGTGTGTGCAGGTTTCCTCACAATTTTTTTTTTTTAACAGTTAAAGCGTCGATCGTTAATATGAATTTGAAGTTTGAAAATACATTGGTACGTGGCGGGGTTCGAACCGCTGCCTCTCGGGTGGGAGACAACGTCCGGACGCACTACGCCACCGACGCTTTTAAAAATATGACGTAAAATATTCATCACATTGTAATATTGTTTTAATTATAAATAAAAGATTAACTTGCGTAATAATTTAGCAACACGGAGGATGTAAAAAACTTTCTTTTGCACAATGGTGGGAACTACAAAGTTCAATGAACTAATGAATAGCTATTGAGGTGGTTTTTTTTTTACCACAATACTCATAATACTAGGAGGTGGTTCGCGCCGCGTGCATGCCTTCTTCCTAACGATCAAGTTAAGTTACCAATTGCACGGTCGGTTATCGGATGGGTGACCGAAAATTTCAACTCGATTTTTTCCGGTCTTCGGGAGCCACATTAAGCTGGTGGTCCTGGGTGCTGTGGAAAGATATCAGTCGTCCCCAAGGATGGTTGGTGTCAGGCACAAGCCCGTAACAAATTAAATAAAATAGTCCTTTGCAATTAAACATAGTAATGTCCCAAGATGTTTAAATTTGTGTACACCTTACTCTGTCTATATTCACAGAAATAATCAAGCTGTTAAGTTTATTACTTTATTAATGCGGAAGAAGACATATGTGGAAGTTATGATATTTTTTTTAAGAGAACACAAATATTTCGGGTTGGATCTTTTTAACTATTTCTTTACGAATTTCAGGACGCAATCCTACAATTGTTTCACTACTCCTACTAAAACCTACAATGCACTTTTCACTAATTTGCGATGTGATCTCTCAGTGCACACACACATAAATCTAATGCCAAATCCTATAACAGTATTTCGATATCTAGACATAGGTACTGAATCGACCTCAATTAAATGGGAGCAGGGTAGAGGAAGACTTTATTCCCGATGAGTCACACCATTTTGTGTAACACTGTTTGTTACCCATTGGTAAAAAAAATACCGATTAGTAACACTGTTACCCAATGCCACCTTTTTTGTCCCTTTGAGTGACAGTGTAACAAAACAAAACTCTTCGCCGATAGAATACACTTCAACGACAAATGGTTAAACCACAGATTTAATAATACAAGGTGATAGGCCAAGCCGGACTTGTGACAAATGTATGCCCTGTGGGCATACATTTCCGCCACTTCGCCTTCCGATAAAGTCAAGTGAATACGTAACTCAGCGATTCGACCGATCTCCTTTGCGGCTGTGCTTAACTTTCATCGCTTCGCAGTCCTTAAGACGCGCGCAATGAATAGTGTATATTACGGCATGCTCAACTAGAACCATGTTATGTAGTACGGCCGCTGATCGCGACACTCGGTCTTCCTATGAACTCGGCGATTCGACCGATCTCCTTAGATTGATATATCTGTGGGTTAAACGAACATAATGATTATTCGCATAGGTTAACGAGGAGCGAAGCGACGAGCGGGTTAGGTGTACATAAACATAGCGAGAAGCGACTTAAGAGCGTTTCTTACGGCAATAGGTGGGTAGGTTAGGTCTATTCTATAGTTCGAGAAGGTGTTACTTAACGGGAACACAGAGTTTTGTTGCGTTACACTGTCACTCAAAGGGGAAAAAGGTGGCATTGAGTAACAGTGTTACTGATCGGTAATTTTTTTACTATTGGGTAACAGTGTTACACAAAATCGTGTGACTCATCGGGAATAAAGGATAGGTAACAGTGTTACGCAAAATCGTGTGACTCATCGGGAATAAAGGATAGGTAACAGTGTTACGCAAAATCGTGTGACTCATCGGGAATAAAGGATAGGTAACAGTGTTACACAAAATCGTGTGACTCATCGGGAATAAAGGATAGGTAACAGTGTTACACAAAATCGTGTGACTCATCGGGAATAAAGGATAGGTAACAGTGTTACACAAAATCGTGTGAAAAAGGAAAGAAAGAAAGAAAGATACTTGTAAAATAAAGCCGTAATAATCATCGTTACTCATCGATTATAAAATCGATTTGGTTGCATCGATTCAAGTAGTATTCCGAACTCGTTATTACGAAACCATTACGCATTTTAAGTAAGTACTTAGTGGAATTTTGTGCGAAAGGAAAAATCTTATTTTAATATGTCGTCATTGCGTTTTTTTATAATTATTATTAAGTCGATATTTTATAGATAGAGTTACGCATTTCTTATTTAAGTACTTTATTTCTGTTAAACAGTAAAAAGTATATTGTAGTGTAAAACAGTACAATACTGTTTTAGTATTAAACTGTTTTTTAGTAAATGATCCTAGTTGGCCCCCGTGTGCCCGGTGCAGTGCACAGGGCTCCCTGTCTGGGGGTTGCCTAGTACCCTAGCACAATCCCCCAATGACGCGGTGTCTCATCGTTGGGCCGGGGCAGCCCGGGGACATTTTGGTGACATGGTGTACGTAATGTACGCCGATCTTAAAACGCACCCAGAGGGGCTTAGGCGGGTACCGGTGGGTTTTAGTGGGCAGGAACGGCGTTGATCAGCGCCGGGTGAGCCCTACACACGCCGTACGCCTAGCCAGCGTGCGGTATGGTCCGTCAATGGATTTTCCACTGTCTTAAAAAAAAGGCGTGACTTTATGTATGTATTATGATATTTTTTTTGAAATCCCCATTTTTGTGAAAGTCCATTGGCTTGAAAATTCTAAGCAAGTTGCCTCGCTTTAGTAAAGACGTTCCTTTTGCAGTCAAAGGTAGCAAAAGTAATCTGGGTTATGGGTTACTATGACTAGTCTACAGAGACAATATGTAATGTTTTGGTAAGAAAATGCAATGTCGATGTCTTTTCCGACAAGCTTAGAAAGTTCAGACATGTAATTAAAACTTATAAAGGAGTATGAATAGATTTTCACTGTTTTGGCAACGTATAAGATGCGTCGTAAGTTATGAAAACAGATGTTCAATCTTAATAGGTATTTGTTTTGTATTTAAAATCTTCTATTGTCCTTCTTTTTTGAAATTTTATCTATTCTTGTTAGCCTATATTTAATTTGTTAAATTATTAGATTTTTTATATAAATATTTTGTTGTGTCTACGTTTGTATGCCGTAGTAGCCTGTAATTAAAACTGCACTTAGATATAAGTACATATGGATATTACGATTAAGTTCTTTTGTAACTTTGTTGGTTGTCCTAAATAAATTTAAAAAAAATTCAAACATAAGGTAACTATACCACTTATGGTCAGAGTTCTAATGATGGTTAGTTTCAAAAAAAAACGGCAAAATAAGAAAACTAAATGTTTTGTTAAAAATGGCAAAACTTAATAATAAACCATAGACACGCTGCTTTTAAAAAAATGTCGTTTCTCATTTTGATACTTCATATTTGCAACGTGGCGAGCTGTTGAACAGGACGCAGTAGTGAACTCGTAATATAAGTGTTATTTTTGATAAGGTTGGAGAGTATTTGTATTTAAATTAATATAATAAAGTAAAGGTTTTGAGATTTAATTTAATTTAAAAAAATCAAACTGACCAAGACTGGTGCGTTTACCTTAGCTACCAAAAAATAAATCAGTCGCCGCACAAATTTCTTGATGCCAACTGCAATTGAGGCCAAGAGCTTTCGCGTCATAGAAGAAAAAAATGTAGAAATAATTTTTAAACAAGCATTTTTTAAATACTAATCCCATCGAAACATGTTGCGCACCATTCTTATGCAACAGAGAAAAGGTCGTAATGTTGCGACACATGATGAACACAGAAGGTTATGGATTTTTGCTGGCTACTAAAACTGCGGTGACACTCAAACGCTTAGTTAAGTAACAGCTTTTAGGGTCTATGTCCCTTGACCCACTCCGCCAGATGTAGTATTATGTGTTACTTAAATCTCTGCTCAACATCTAGTGGGATAACAAGCGTGATTATATGTATGTATGTTAATTTAATGTCTTGTGATGTTCTTGAATTACTCAAAAACTGGCTTTTTTTAATGCAAAGTTCTCACCAAGTATTATAATATTTCTTTGTTTGTACATTTTGATTAAAAATAAATCATTTTTTATTACTTATTTAAATTTGTTTTATTGTGCCTATACTTCAATTATTTTTTGATATTAGCTTAACAAATATCTTGACAACTGTACTTTTCCTTACCTATTAACTAGCTGACCCGGCAAACGTTGTATTGCCTTCTAAATTAAAAAAAAAACATTAAGGGTGAACAACCCTTCGTCACTTGGTATGGAAAATAGATAGTAGCCGATTCGCAGACCTACTGAATACGCATTCAAAGTTTCATGAAAATCGGTCAAGCCGTTTCGGAGGAGTACGGTAACTAACATTGTGACATGGTAATTTTATATATAAGATAAGGGACAAACGAGACCATTTGTTATTTCAAGGGGTGAACGGGTTCATTTATGGTATGAGGGGTGAAACTTAGGGGGCGAACAGTTCCGAGGCCCAAATTCCTACCGTCGCGAGCGCGATGTACCGATCTTAAAGCAGATACTTAACTATTATACAGTCGAAATCAATATACAAAATATATTTTTAGTCGACAGAGAAGTTAACATATTCGTCATAAATATTATTCTTATAAATCAAAAAAGTATTAAAAGTTCGTGGGATTCATTGCCAAGAGATTAGCATTAACTTGACATATTTGCCAGATCGAGTGAACATTAGTGTCATAATCGCTTTTCAACAGGTTTAATTTCGTTCAAACGCCCACCTTATTGAGTATAAAAAAAATATTTTTAAATAAAAAAAACCGCATTCAGAACTAAACACTGAGAAATAAAAATTTTATGTTGAAATATTTTTTTTTTATTTCGGTCCCAAAGACATATGAGTAATGTTTATTCTAAATATTGAAGTTCGCAATTTTTATTAGTCAAGACAAAGTAATTATTGTACATACATACAAGTTACAAAACCGCAAATTTTACCGCTGCGTTTTCCTGGTCCAGCTCCGCAGAATCAACATATATTAATTTGTTTTACTCTTCGTTTCCAGGATGGTGTTCTGTGATCATACCAGAGGAGCTGCCATCACTTCTATCGGTGGCCTACTCCAATATCCCACCCATCAAGAAAGGTAAATAAATTCGATTCTCGTCTCAGAATATTTTCAAGTTTTTGTTTGAAAATATTATATATTCAATTTCTTTTCCTGTCAAGTGTATTTTCTATTCTATTCTATTCTTAATTAATGGCGTCGCGATACATTTACGTCACGCATTTTGCCAATTTCAAGTGAAAAAGTTATTAAGTAACTGAAAATTCTACGGTAGATTTGAGTTTATTAAAATGGAGTCTCTCAATACAACAAGAACTCGGGAGAAACGCCAAATGTAGTTTATTCCTTGCCATAACGTGACTATACATACATAAAGTCACGCCTTTCTTCCATAGGAATATACATCCAGGTATAGGTAACATCTTTCTACTTGCTACGATCTTTACGTACTTCTTTCGCTTCATCTACTTCCATCACTGTCCTCAGACATGCTCGGTAGTTTCATGTAGGTACTTTAGACCCTGGCCCTTTTTGTAGACGTCTTCGATTTGATCTATAAACGTTCGCCTAGGCATTCCTAGTCTCGCATCTTCTTTCACTTCTGAATCATATATCCTCCAAAGGGAAGTACTTCCGCCGGGCAAGGTGTTGTATGCCCGGGGACCGCGGTCCGACTATCTTTTTTTTTTTTTTTTTTTGTAAGACTACTGCAGTTTGCCGCTGATGGCATTCACTGCTCCACCGGATTTTTTGAGAAGGCGAAAACCTTGGGGGGTCCTCAAGCCTGTAGGGCGGACGTTCCTAGGGGATTACTGGGCGACCGAGCATCTCCCCCATAGGGAGTCTCTCGACCGCCTAGCGTCCCTAGGTCGTCCGGATCGGAAGGGAGCGACACGCCCGAGGGTGCCTCTAAAGGCTCGGACCTCGGCTCGGGCGCATCGGGTTGTGGGGGACACGGCGAGAAGCGCCCCGGCACATATCTGTACCGGGTATAGCGCGTCGTGTGTAGACCGGGTCGACGCACCCTTGTTCGACGAGTGCGGTGATTAAAAGGTGTGACACTAGTGCGTGAGTGTGAAGTGTTGTTGTGAGGCGGTAACGACGCATTTGCGCTCGTGATTGAGTCGTCGGCGTCCAGTAGGACGTTTTTTGGATGGCGCGAGGCGCGCGCGGCATCTCTATTAGCACAGTAACTAGAGGATTTGACTACGAGTGGGTTTGGATGGTGTGGAGCTTTGTCGAAGTAGCGCCTAGACGCTTCCTTCATGAAAGAGGATATGGTTGGGAGATCGAAATCTCTATGGAGATCGACATTGCGTATGTACCAGGGGCAGCCTGATGCCATGCGCAGAAAGCGGTTCTGAATGACCTGCAGTTTTTTGATATTTGTGGGAGCCGCGTGTGCAAAGACAACGCTAGCATATGTCATGATAGGTCGTACACAAGCTTTGTAAAGCGTCCTCTTATTTCTAAGAGACATTCTACTCCGCTTGCCTATAAGGTGGTATAGGCGACCTAGGACGAAGTAGGCCCTATCTCGGACTTCCTTGATGTGGGGTGCAAACGTTAGTTGTCGGTCAAGGGTGACCCCCAAGTATTTGGTCTTTTTGACTAGGGGTACCGGTCGGTCGAAGACGGATATGGTGGGCAGTGTGTGGCCTAGGAATGAACCCCTACTAAAGTACATGGCAGCACTTTTGTCCGAGTTCACTTCTATGCGCCACTTGCGAAACCACTCTGATAGGGAGTTGGCCGCGGCTTGCAGCATGCGTGCTACATGCGGGCGGTTCCTATGCGAGTAATAGATGGCCGTGTCGTCTGCGAAGAGCGCGAGCTCGGTACCTTCGGTTTTTGGGATGTCGTTCACATAGAGTGAGAAAAGTAGCGGCGAGAGCACGGATCCCTGTGGAACTCCGGCTCGTATCGGTCGGGGAGTGGAGCGCGCTCCCTCGACGCAGTAACGGAAGGAACGGTTCGACAAGTAGTCTCGTAAGATGAGTACGAGTCTGTCCGGCACATTGAGTTTGTATAGCTTGTAAATTAAGCCATTGTGCCAGACCTTGTCGAACGCCTTCGCCACGTCGAAGAAGAGCGCTCCAGTACCTATCGGACGTCGGGCGCTGAGGCCCTCGAGAATGTGCTCCGTTAGGCGGTGCACTTGGTTGATGCAGGAGAGTCGAGCTCGGAAGCCGAACTGCTCGTCAATAAGGGTGCTAGTTGCAGAAGTGAACTCTATTAGTCTAGCCAGACTATCTGTAGTTGGAACTTCTATATATAGCGAGCACCTTGGGAAACTTCGTTTGCGCGATTCAGGTTTCCATACTAATTGTCGCGCTTGTATGAGCACTGTCGTATAGCGCCATCTCTGTGTTCTATGAGGAAGCGGCATTGGCCGCCACAATCCTTTTCATCAGTCTACTTTCACATATTCTATCTACATGACCGAACCATTTGAGCATAATAAAGAATATGCACTTTACCACCACTCCAAAAATCCACATTGGGCAAGCGTGGTGGACTACTGCCTAAAGCTCCGATGACAATGATGCCCTGCGGCACGCCCATAAGAATATGCTTGAAGACTTCGCTTTATTTAAGAGCCATTTCACCGATCGTAAGCGCTCGACTTTAGGTTTTTTACGCGCTGCACGCTTGTGTGCGCGTACTTGGCAGCGTGAGTAGAACTATCGTCTGCGAAATAATCTTGATCCTTAATGTTTTTTTTTTGTATTGGTTAGTACATATTTAATGTGTTTTAAAGATATTTTTTATAGATACCTATCTACTGTCCGTGTTTCATGATACTCATACTAAAGAACGTATTACAGCACAATAGTTATTGATCAATGAGAGATGGGTGAAAGTGGTATTGTTATGGCGGCCACAAAAGCATAAAGGTATTCTGTGAATATTTAAAGTGCCTACCTATTATGGTAAGAGATATAGCCATATGACAGAGAGACAGACACATAGCGGAGGCATATTAATCGGGTCCCGTTGGCACCCTGTTTTATTCAGAGTTCCCTATGGGTAGGGAACTCTGAATAAAATAAGAATAAAAAAATATCATACAGCGTCACACACATTGACACACATCGAAGATGCCGTTGGTGGAGCGGTCAGTATAACTAACCATATTTTTTTATATATTCCTCCGATACTTTTTTTTTATTGGTTATATGGCTATGGTAACTAATGTGAATTTTTTGATTCCATATTACATCCATGGATATCGGGGTGATCCCAAGATATTTCAATGACTTATCGCTCTATTCTTAAAGATATATTACAATAAAAAGTGAGATGATATGTATTTTTAAAATAACCACTTGCTTAAAAAAAAGCCGTTACCCTTTAGTATTAAATGACGTTTGTGATTTCACGTACCTACATCCACGGATATCTACTTGATCTGTAGATATTTTGGTGTTCTAAAGATTTAATCTTAAACAGATATTACGAAAGGCTTTGATATGGTGAATATTTTTGAAAAAAATGGTTGTCTGTAAAGTCTGTTTACGGACGATAATTTTACGTGTTAACGTAAATACCGATCGTGCTTCTCTATCGCCTATTCCGCGCTCTCGATTGAATACTCTCCTCAGGCGGAACGTGACAAAGAATCATGTCTTTTTGTGCAGTCGGCTTTCGTCGATTTATAAGACGTTATCACGTCAAACTACTTCACAATACATCCACGTATATCCATGCAATCCTGTGATATTTTAGTGATTTTAAGAGTTCATTTTAATAACGAATTATCGTGGATTTCGGGATAGTATATATTTGTGTTTTATATGTGCAACAAATAAAGCAAATATCAGTGATTTAATATTCAAATCAGTTTGTTGTCGCGTTTTGTATCAAGGGAATTTTCACTAAATTTCGTTATCCATAATACATCCACGCATATCATTGCGATCCCGTGATATTTTAGTGGTTTTACGATTTAATTTAATAGACAAATTGCCAAGGATTTCGGGATTATATATATTTTTGAGTTACGTTCATTTATTAGTTTTAGTGCAAACATAACAAATACCAGTAAAATAAAATAATAATATAAAATCACAGTGTCATATAGCTTCGCTTTTTCTTCGTTCAATATTTTTGATTTCGATTGTAACAAGAAAACCACTTAGCTATTTCTACATACTTTCATCCCCTATTTCAACCCATTCAACCTTTTTTTCGAGATAAAAAGTAGCCTATGTCCTTTCCCGAGATCAAATCTATATTTGGACTAAATTTCATCAAAAACGGTTCAGTGGTTTAGACGTGAAAGCTTAACAGACAGACAGACAGAGTTACTTTCGCATTTATAATATTATAAGGAATAAGGAAGTGGGGATTGTGAATATTGCTTGCCTTACATTGTGCCCGGTGCATGGCAACAGGCTCGCCACCTATTACATGGGGACCTAATCATATCTGGCGAAATGTGGGTGTTAGCACCTCTGCCTATGCCTTCGGGGATAAAAGCGTGATGATATGTTTATGTGTATGTTTATAACCAGCTTCCAGCTCCGTCATCAAATCAGCTTCAGGACATCATAATATTGCTCAAGTACCTATATCGTTATTTCGGCCAAGTTGAAAAATAAATTATTTGCTTTTTTTAAGGCTGCAGAATTATCGCGTTTCCTTTTTTTAACGCAACGGTAATAACTATCCTTGCGACCCATAGCTAAAAATAAATAAATAAAAAGAATGTTATTATTATACAAACTACTAGTATAATTCTTATACCAACATATTTAATAACTAACAAAACTTAAATCCAAAAACAAAACTCAAAATATATCAAAACTATTTGTCGCAGTATGATTATGACTACTCGATACGAGCGAACGAATATCGGGACGCGGGAAAAAATAGCACAAGTCCTACCTGGACGGACGCTCGCGTCAGACTAATCGGAGCACGCTTGTGCATCGTGATTTATACTAATTTATTTCACATTTCATATAAATATATTGACAAATTTATTGTTGATAGTGACCAAATAACTCTAGAAATCAAAAGTCGAAGGAATATTGTTTATTTTGGGATAATTTTATTTTAGTTATTACGATGTATTTTAACCAAAATTGGCGATGAAATTATTATGTTAATGTTAGAAATTTGCCAAATGATTTATTTTTTTACTCATAAATGGTAATGAAATTCAAGAATCTATTTCATTAAGTACCGACTGGAACATATGTCCGATGATTCCTATATTTTTTTACGTTTATCATTTTAACATTATTAATAGAATAAGGACTTTGAAATTGAGTCTGCGAATGTTTTTCAGCAAAACGGCTGTGGGAGATCGAACATTACAAATTAATCAAATAAGTTTTAGTAATTTTGTTTCATTAAATGTCAACAACATAGATTGGCCTATTTTTATCAATTATTAAATAATATCTGGGTATTCCTTAAGATTGTGATATAGGACTCCAAAATCTCCGAAATTCGTGCAAAAACGTGAAATGGCTCTTAAAACTACTGTTTGTAATCGGTCACTTAAGTATGATTTAATTATTTATATTTAGTTTAATGGGACGCCATAATGTTGCAATTAGCTTTAAGGTTTTATGTTATACACAGTCTACTTTGTAAGTAGGCGACAAAAAAATTATTTGGGCTACTAACAAATGATTGGCGGCTAATTTAGTCGCCCAATTGATTTTTTTATTTTTAGTCGCTCATTGTGGATTTTTTAGGGAAAATGAAAAATGAAAATGAAAAAGTTCTTTATTTAAATGGACTTTGCTAAGTACTTTTAAATCGTCAAAAGCCCTACCACCATTTCGGGATGAATAATTATTATCATGCTGAGATGGAGAAGAAATGGCGAAAGAAACTCCACAGCTTACAATTTCGTAATGATTTCAAAACATCAATACAAGTTAATAAATAATTATCAATATAATTTAAGTTACATTTTAACATGCGTAAATTTTGGGTAGTTATTACTGCCACGCATTTGGATTAATTATCGTGTGAAAAGCTTTTCTATATAATTCAATTAATCATATTATTGAACTAAGCAATTTAAATTTTGATACCCACCACCATTTTATGTTATTGTTAGATAGGTACTCACAGATATTTCTTTCAATTTAAGTGCTAAGCATACATTTCAGATCCTCCGGTTAACAATGTTATAAGAATACAATGTGTGGTATACAAAAAAAATAATCCAATAATGCATTAGTTCTAGAAAAATGCACTGAAAAAAATCGATAAAACCTTAACTTAACCTAATTGCAACGTTATGGCGTCCCATTAAACTCAATATAAATAATTAAATCATACTTAAGTGACTGATTACAAACAGTACTTTTAAATAAAGCAAAGTCTTCAGGGGCCCCTATTCTTATGGGCGTGCCGCAGGGTTTGATATAGGCCTTGTGTCCCAGCAGTGGGTCGAATTATAAAGGCTGTCATGATGATGCATTTTATTTAATCTATTGTTTATTTCAGGGACGGACTCCCGTGTCGGTTTCGGTTTCGCGTTCGGCAACCATGCCGACTTTCAAGTAATGCTGGAGTTGGGGCCGCAGACCGAAACTCAGAAGCTTACAGGTACGTCACATGTGTTAAGAAGTCACTAGCAACCCTCACGCGGTTTCGCCTGCGTGATCCCGTTCCCGTTGGTTTACGAGGATAAAGAATTTCCAATGTCCACCCTAAAAGTTTGCTGATAGAAGAATCTAAATAATTATAATAATAATTCAGTCGATAGTCATATCTGCACATGGACTGATAGCCAAGAGCCTCGATAAACACCTTAAGAGGCTCGCGTTAGGTGGTTGGATCAAGAGGCAGTACTTCTGGACACGGCCCGTATAGTGAGGAGTTTTCTGTCTCTGGGGGAACCCATCACTTTATCGCAATTAACTTCATCGATTTTCATTCCCCATAAAACTATTCGCAGATCTTTTTATACAATACTTAACAACTCCTAGACTTAGGTTACATCGCAATTTCATTTCCTCGAATAGTTGTTATCTACAAGCTCATTCCATCGTAAATTCTATTCCTATTTTATTTATTTTATCGAAATAATGTTAAATCGATGTTTTGTTACCCATAATTTTGTTTCCACGTAAGTTTCAGTTTGCAGAATAGTTGAAACATCAATTTTTACTACACTAAAGTTAGTGTACATCGAAAATACATTTTTTATGTAATTACTCGTAATCATTTTTGTTTCCCTGTAAAGAAAACCTATGGATTAAGTTAGGTTAGATTTAGAACAACAGGCAGTCAGCAGCGGTGCAATCGAAGCTAACGGAGATTGCTTGTTGTATTCTGGCATGCTACATGCATGCTTGCATTGCATGCTGTATGCATGCCTGCAAGATGCTTGCCGGGGGGTGCAGGGGGGCTGGCCCCCCTGCTCGGGGGGGTCGGGGGGCCTGAGGCCCCCCGCTATAAAGAAAAACCATTAATACGAAAATTAACCTAGGTTAGGTTAGGTTAGACTTGTGACCAAGCATAGCGGAGCGAGCGAAGCGAGCGGAGCATTATATTGCTTGCTGCATGTTTGCTTGCATGTTGCATGCTTGTTTGCATGCTGCATGCTTGCTTGCATGTTGCATGCTTGCTTGCATGCTGTATGCTTGCTTGCATGGTGTGTACCTACAAATTAAGAATTGTTTTTTAAATAAAGAACTAACCTCAACAGTTTTTATCGTCAAACGTCAACAGGCAAATGTATCGTCCGATGAAACGTTACTGCGATGGAAAGTTGTTAAACGAAACATTACAATGTGTAACGTTAAATATTGAAACATGTTTTTATAAATAGTGTTATCGATAACTTAATAGTTTATATGAAATGTTAGTTCGATAGACCGTTATTCTGGTAAGCAACACAACTCTGAAACATTTTTTTTATGAAAGTTTATTCGATAATATGAAACGGTGATCATTAGCTAGTCGATGAATCAAGAAAAATAGATATTTAAAATCGTGGAATAGTTTTCGGTGAAATGAAATTCGATGACAAAAAAATCTGTATTTTGATAGGTACCCCTGTCTCTGGATCCTTAACCACCGGTAGCCGGGACCCTGATCTTGCTACCGATGGGGAACTGCAGTTTTGTATTTTTAAATGTTATATTTTTTAGTGTTTGTACATTGTAAAAATTTAATATTTAGGAATATAATTTTGTATGTATTTTAAATGAAATAAAGGACATAATAATAATAATAATGATTTATTTCTTTTAACAAAGTTATGAATATTACATAGTTTTTGTTGGAGTCTTCTTTTAGGCAAAAAATGCCTGTGCCAGAAGGCTCCGCTCTTCCAAATTCACATTACAATTTCAAAATTTACCTTATTAACAATTAAAAAATACATACAAAAAGATATTTAGGTATATAAAAATAAAAAAACACTTATTACATTTCATGCAAGAACCAAAAATGTGTGTGCCCACGAGAGTGTGAACGTGTTAAGCATCATGTGTTAGTCAGAAGAAATGTCTCTATTTCCTCATATGTTAACATACATAAATACTGGTGAAAGATTTTTGAAATTAGTTTAGTGGTCCATTCTTGAAGACAAATACGTTCCTAGAATACCTGCCCTAATTGTCCTGACCTAATTTAAGTAAAATAAAAAAAGCGTCGGTGGCGTAGTGCGTAAGAGCGTGTCTCCCACCCGGGAGGCACTGGTTCGATCCCCGCCACGTACCAATGTGTTTTCAAATTTTGAATTCATATGTACGTTTAATCGACGCTTTTACGGTGAAGGAAAACATCGTGAGGAAACCTGCACACACCTATGAAGAAATTCTTAGGTTGTGTGTGAATTCGACCAACGTGCACTTGGCCAGCGTGGTTGACTAAGGCCTAATCGCCCCTAATGTGGGGTAGGCTCGAGCCCGAGATGGGGACATTATATGAGCTGTTGATGATAATGATGATGATGGTAACCTGCAGTCCGCTAGACACCATTGTGGGTCTAGACGGACTGCAGGTTACCAGAAGGTAGTGAACCACCTCGTACAAATTTCACCTTTCGATGACTGTTGCGCCTATTTTGCGTCGAAAAATGCAGTGGGGCTGTGTCACTCAAGCCATCCTAATTCCCCCACCAGAAGGTCTTAGTTTCACCCGATCTCTTGTTCTACTTTCAGCTGCATCAGGATTTTCATCAAACAGCAAAAGGCAGGCGCCATCGCCACCAAAGATCACTAAAAGCAGAGAAAAGGTACCTAAATAGCTTTATTTTTAATTGTTTTTAATGTATACGTTTTTACAATAAGCTTCCGAAGAATATTAGAGATTTGCCTATTAATACGTTAAAAAAAATCTATAAAATCTAAATTATTTAAATGCTTCTTACAAGAGAAATGATTATTTAAATTATCCAAATGCGTGGAGATTTAAAATTACAATTTATTCATACTGACGTACTTGTAATGATATTTTGAAATCATTACCAAATTGTAGGCTGTGGAGTTTCTTTCGCCATTTCTTCTCCATCTCAGCATAATAATAATTATTTAGGTCAAATAATTAATTCGACTCGAAATGGTCGTAGGGCGTTTGACTTAGCAAAGTCCATTTAAATGACGAGTTTTTTCATTTCATTTCATTCATCAATTTGCCTGGGCGGCAATAGTATCGCAAAGTTTGTAAAACTAGATCGACTCTCTATAGAGACGACACAATTGAAAAAGAATTCACAACATAGTGATTTTTTTTCGATAATTGCCAACTGAGTGGTAGTGGGGATTTTTCTGAACACAAGGGGCATCAACCTTCGTTAGTTCCGAAACTCGCCTCGTGTCCATTTCTGTGAAATATGTCAACAAGAAATCCCGCCAAGTGCGTGCTGCGAGGTGTCATAAGGTTCAATTTGAAATGGAAGGTGAGGAATTTCTGAGCTCTGTAGTGACTGGTGATGAAACAATGGTGACTCATTACACCCGTGAGGCCAACAGGGTTGTAATGAGCCACTCATGTTTGGGGGCAAAAATTCATCATTTTATAAACAAAATTAAAAAGTGTGTCTGGGTACATCATCTGTGAAAATTTCAACTGTAACTATCACGGTTCATGAGATACACAGCCTGATGACAGACGAAAGGACGGACAGCGGAGTCTTAGTAATAGGGTCCCGTTTTACCATTTGGGTTCGAAACCTAAAAACCACAATAACAGCGTATTTTTTTGTTTTTTCAGTTCCTCCAATCAGAAGCCGGCAACTACCTGCAGAACTGGGCTCAGAAGATGAAGCAGCCGCAGAAACAGGCAAAGCCTTCCCTTCCCAGACCCGGAGAGGTTCCCAACCTTGAAGACTCGTTGGTAGAGCTGGTGAAAAATGAGAAGGGGGAGTTCGAGATCCACCAGCCTAAACCTGGTCATATTCCTCAGAAGGTCATGGATGATTTGAGGAGGTAAGTACATTTAACCGGTTTAGGCGCCTTTGGTCCAATTGTAAAAAAAAGTCCAATTCGCGGTTCTTCTAGTTTGCGGTTTGTACAATTCGTGGTTAGTCCAATTCGCGGTCAAGGCGCGTAAGGTAAAGGCGTTCCCTCCATACCCAATAAACATCCTCCCCGGCCTGACCTCCAGTGTGCTATTGCGTGACGGCTCCGGTTCTGCGCACGTGAGCGCAACTACACCGAGACCGTCCCAACGCTGCCCGTCTAGGCACTCCTGTCACCAATTGGTGGCCAGCATCCAGTCTTCCATCGACGGCTGCTCGACCTAGCGCGTCCTCCTGACGAGGACACCGGGAGCAGCCATCGGACCGCATCCGGGGGACTTCGGGCGCGGTCAGGGCTCTGAAAAGGGCCGTCCGGAACTAGCCGTGGTGGGAAAACAAAAACAACTCGACTTCGAATGCCAAGCGGACACACTTGGCATCAAAAGCCACACACCCGCCGAGAAAGTTTCCCCACCACGTTACCAAGGTCCGCCACGAGGAGACTTCCGGACATGGGTCCGTTAGGGTGGGGCCTAAGGCCGGCCCTAGGGTTATGTTATAAAGGGGTTATTGCCTGTTGCCAAAGTGGCTATAAAGCTATCTGAAGCACACGCTGCCCTAGACATATAGACTAGGGCAAATGCGTGGAGGCGCGAACGGTCCATAGCGGGGCGAACGCATGTGTGTGAGGGGACTGTTCACGTAGTGGCGGAAAGCCACGCGACAAACCTGAGTTGCCAGAAGGGCAGTGAAGTTAATCTGAGTAGACATCCAAAGTTGAGCAGCGCGGACAAGTAAAGTGAGTAAGCGTGGCCCCACACTAGCCGGTCGTTCTTTGCTACCTAGAAAAGACCATAAAACGGGTTCATCGTAACACTCTCACCGGTGGCCGGTCTTTCTTAATCGGCGCTCAATCGTAGTCTAGCGCTTGCCGAGAGAAGTACTCGTGTACCTTTGTAAATAATACGTAAAAAATCGTAATGGACGATGATGAACTCATGCCCCTTTGTTTAAAGTCTGTTAAAAAGGAGATACTGCATATCCCTTAAACACATGCATTATTGAATATGTAAAATAAGAGATTCTGTCGATCCCGTCAATTTTCGCAACACTGCAACGAGTCTACGCAGGAGCACAGCTACCGACGTACTGAATGAAGCAAATCGCGGAGGGGCGTGGTCCCGTTGCTTGCTTACCGGGCGTTCTTTCCGTTTCACACCGGGTGGTGTGTGATGGGTAGTACATTTTGTATTGCATTTTTGCCTTCCGGTTTTATGGTCTTTACTAGGTAGCAAAGAACGAACGGCTAGTGTAGCGGCCGAGAGAAGAATTTCGTGTTACTTGAAGGTAGCTGGAGGGTTTTTGTAACACTAAGATAATAGCCGCGTTTTACCTGAAATAAAACGCATATTAAAATACTTACCTCACTGGAAGCTTTATATTGAGAGAGCGTTTCCGTTTTCCCGTCGAATTGCTATCAGTTTCCATACTTTTTATCGCTTTGTATCCGGTCCAGTGGCGACACCTGGCGGATGCGCGCCATTTTGTTTTACAAGTTTTCGAGCGCGCCATTTTTCCCTCATTGGCTCAATTTCACCAGGCAGAATTAAAAAGGAAAGCTTCCAGTGAGGTAAGTATTTTAATATGCGTTTTATTTCAGGTAAAACGCGGCTATTAAACTACTTGACCGTCACTGGAAGCTTTATATTGAGACCTGTTTGTTATCGCCTGGTGATCGCCACTGATGATAAATATACGCCAATGTGATCTTTAAAAGGTTCCGTTAAAAGTGAAATAAACACACATTTATAGAGAAAAACATTTTAATCAATATTTTATAATTGAACCAAATAAACGTGCATTTCAGTATTGATCAAACAAACAAAATAAGTATATTCTAATCGATTGGACTAAATAATCGAATTACATTATTGGACTCGCTATTTTTCATTACTTCGCGTTTATAAAACCGCCGAAAAGTATTAGCTGATCGCCAATTTCCACGAGCTAAAATTTCATCAAGAGAATGATTTTCAAGCCAGCTTTTGGAAGCTACTGCTGACCGGACACTTCCTGGTGTAGCTTTAATTTCAGCTTCTTTAAACAGTGTTTTTACCCAACTCGCTATTACTGTGCGCGAGGCAGGTTTAGCCACACCTCTAAGAGTAACAAAAAGATTAAATGATTTTGCAGCATTACGTCTTTCATCTAACGATGTTATTAGTTTTTCTAACCAAAAAACAGGATCAAGTTTACGATCATTAGGGTTAGAAAGAAGTTTCCAGCCGGATTGCCTATAATTACTGCAGTCTGTTTTCGAACCAAACTGTGGCCAAAAAATTATACTTTCGTTACTCCTTATGCAATGATTAGGGTCAATTTGCAGTAAGGTCAAGTCGTGTATACGACGTCCCGAGCAAAGCAGTAATAACACTGCAGTATGACGTGATATATCAAACAGTTTATTATCGTTTATAGTGTAGTTTCTTAAAAAAGTGGTTAATTCATCGACATTCCAAACTGGCGGCTTAGACGTTTTAGGTTTCTTTAAAGCTATAGATTTTAATATATGTTTCACAAGAACATGTGAACTTAAATTACTAGAATTATCAGCGTTACATAACGTGGAAATTACAGATTTGTGTAAAATTATGGTATTGTATGATAAATTATGAATTAAATATAAATCAGACAAAAATTGTGCTAACTGAGAACCTGTGGGGCTTATCGGGTCAACCTCATTCTTTTCTGACCATACCAGCCAGCGTCTCCATGCAACCTCATAGGTTTTCAAAGTAGATTTCCGCCACGAGTTCTTGAGTAAAGACAATTGGTCATTGTTCCATTCCTTTGTAGCCTCTGTCCACCCCCACATTTCCAGACTTCTAGGATGATATTTTCTACTTGCGGTGGAGGGAGCCCTGTTGATGTGTCGATTAGATACTTCGTTAGGTTTCTCAAGGTTAAGGGGGGTTCGAGTGCTCGTGATTTCAGGTCTGCACGCCAGAAGACCTTCTCCCATCGTGGTACTACGACTAGGAATATCCCTGACGACTGGATTAAGTGCGTCAGCACTTTGGGTATCAGAAATGGAGGTGGAAATACCCAAGCTAGGGGATAGTGCCAAGGAACGCTGAATGCATCGTAAAACAGGGCTTGAGGGTCTCTCAAATCCTGTGTCACGTAATTGTGGACTACGTGAGCAGAGGCTGAAGCGAACAGATCTATCATTGGAATTCCCCATTTGGAAAATACAATTTGCAGGCAACCCGGAAGTAGATGCCACTCCGGTGGTCTGCGGTGACGTGACAAGTGATCTGCGTGACTGTTGTATTTGCCTGGGATATGATGTATTGAGAGGTTTATCTGATGTTTGTCCACTAGATTCAAAATTCTGCGAGTTATTTCTGTCAATGCTGTCGATTTTGTCCCGCCTTCTCTCCGTAAATGAGCAACTGCGGTTTTGTTGTCGCATTGTATAAGGATTGAGCTGTGACTTAGTACACGAGCATGTGTCTGCAGTGCATATAATATTGCTAACATCTCTTTCTGATTGGAGTGGAACGTTTGCTCCTCTCGCGACCAGGTGCCTGACAGGGTTGTGTTGTTCAATTGTGCTCCCCAAGCCTGATCCGATGCATCTGTGGCCAGAAATGTTGTTGGCGGGGCGTGATGCAGTGGGGTTCGTAACTGATAATTCTGACTCCACCAAGTTAGTTCGAGTAAGGCACTCTGTGGCAGTTTGTAAGCTATCGATGGCAGTTGTGGTAGGAATTTCATGAACATTAACAGTTGGCGGTGGTTGAGACGACCTCTTGGGACTACAAAACTGGCAAAATTTAATAATCCTACTAACCTCTGGAGTTCTTTCAGCGTTGTCCTTCTTTGATAAAGAAACTTCCTTACTGTTTTGATTATTTTGGTGGTCTTTTCCTCTGGTAGGGATTTTAGATTGTCCCAAGGTTGCCACATTATTCCTAAATAAACTAGACCTTTTTGAGGACAAAGAATAGACTTTTCGAAGTTCACTTGCCAACCCAATTTCTGCAATGTTTGGACTGCTAATGTTATATGAATGCGAAGTGTGTCGGCATTTTGATGTACCAGTAGAAAATCGTCTAAATATACCACAATCCTCATATTCCACCTTTCTCTTAGCACTTGAGCAATCCAGTTGGTCAGGATAAAGAAGGTTTTGGGAGCTGTGCTTAAACCGAATGGTAGACAGGTCATTTCTAGCAATTCTTGATTGTAAATGATGCGTAGGAACCGTCTGTGTGCTTTTGTTATTTTTAAATGAAAATAAGCCTGAGACAAATCGACTTTGCACATCCAGTCTTTGGGTTGAAGGAAATTTGCAATGCGGTACATATTTATCAAACGAAATGGTTTGGCCCTCACGTAGCGGTTTAACGCTTTGAGGTTGAATATGGGTCGAGCAGTCCCATCGGACTTCGGCACTAGGAACAATGGGGACACAAAACTTGGTGCAAGATGAGCTGTTTTTAATATACCCTGCTCCTTCATATTCTTTATAATGATAGACATTTCTTCTGAGGTTGGAGTTTGGCAAGAATTGTTCGTTACATTTGGATAGACAAGTGGGGGTCTTTGAAGAAATGGTATGCGATACCCTTGAATCAATTTTAGAATTATTTCGGGTGCTCCCATCTCCTTCCAATATGGTTGGTATTTTACCAATTGACCGGCTCGAACTTGTTTCGAGTCATTGTTTAAACTTTCTTGGATTTCCCCTTGAAGCAGTATTCGAACGTCCTCGGTAATTTCCACGTTGGGGCCGCGAGCCTCGGTTGTGAAATGTACCTCTATTCGTAGCATTGTGGTGTTCGTGCAAACCATCTTTATAGGAGCTTACGTGCTGACATCCACCCCGCGAGGATGGGTTATTACAAGTGCTTAGGATTGTAGGCAAGCCTTGCGCAGGCATGTCATGATATGCACATTGAGTTCCACGCGATGGAACTAAAAAATTTCGTACGCCTTGCCCCCGCGAGGGGCGGCTATTGAGTTGTTGGTGTCTCGTTTGAGAAGACACTTCATTTTTAGGCGGCCAGAACACTTTGCGAACCCCTCCAGCTTTGTCAAGAAAAGCCGTTAAAAGTTGAGAATCAAATATGTGGGTCTGTGACGGTGGTATCTTATTTAATGAGGCTTTCAGAAAGGGATCACGAACTTGTTTAGTAATGCTTTGGCGTCGCATTTCTATACTTTCAGCTCGATGTCCACAAACTAGTTGTAAAAGGTCTGATGAGGTTTTGTGAAATTCGCCCTTAAGAAATAATGTTTCCACCTTATCACTTAGGTTGTTAAAATCAACATCTGTATTCTTAGCCCAGAAGAGAAGGTCACGAATACCCTCTTGCAAAGACTCCTTTTGTTTTAAAATGCAATACGTAATGGCTGCAAATGACTTGTCGGCATGAGCATGATAGCGCATAGTATCATAGATTTTTACCTCGTCGTTTGTTTCCAGGTCTATAAAACCTGGGCTATGGTTGTATTGTTTTTGTGTATCAGCATATCTGACATCTGACCATGACGAGCTGCCAAGACGTTGCACGTCTGTTAACATTTTTAAATAAATATCGGGTGTTTTTGGAACAGAAGGTTCTTTTAACTTAGTTTCAATATCAAACGTGAAATCAAAATTATTTGAATTGTTCGGGTTAGAAAACTGTTCTTCAGATAAGTTTTGTTCGTAAAGTTCGTTACTGATTCCAGAAATCATTGAAAAATTGTCATGCTCATGACGGGGAACATCGATATTTGTAGTCACAACGTGCTTACGAAGTTCCCCGATTTCCTGAACTAATTGGTCCAACATACGTTTGGAATGCCGAGAGCGCTTACTTTTCTTATGGCGGCGATGCCGCTTCCTTTTGCTGTCAGAAGACGAGCTTGACGAGCTGCTACTGCTGGCGCTGCTTGACGAGCTGCTCCGAACTCGCTTACGACCCTCACCGCTAGTGCCAGCCACAGCTCGCGGCTCAGATGCTTGTTCCATTTCTATGATATAAATCGTAAGATTATTATATTTGGCTAACCAAGTACACACTCATTTGCTATTTACTAGTATGGAAACATCAAAATTAACATATATGGATACAAATCATTATTAGCGTTAAAAACTGCTAATAAAAGTTGTATTTCTTTACACGAACGGCAAAAACCGTTAAATTATATAATTTTATTAATACTTACACTTCATACGAACGGTAGAACCGTTAAAACCATTTATTTAAAATTTACCTGCATTTAAAATTTATTGCAAATGGCAAACACTGTTTTTTAATGAAAAAACACTAACTTACTGTATATAGATGGTGTACACGTTCTCACTTTTTATATCACTGTTTTAAGTACTCGCGATTGTGTAGACAGATCGTTATAATGAGCAATAGTTGCTTCGACGGGATTCAGAACGCCAATGAGGGAAAAATGGCGCGCTCGAAAACTTGTAAAACAAAATGGCGCGCATCCGCCAGGTGTCGCCACTGGACCGGATACAAAGCGATAAAAAGTATGGAAACTGATAGCAATTCGACGGGAAAACGGAAACGCTCTCTCAATATAAAGCTTCCAGTGACGGTCAAGTAGTTTAATGTAATGATAAGGTAGCCTTAGGTTCCAATAATTTTTGCGTTTATAAACGCGTAAATATTTTTAATGCTAGAAAGAATACACTGAAAAAAATCGACCTGCCCCAGGCGGGAATTCTCCGCCAGCATCTTCAGCAATCCGGGCGGCTGCGTTAACCACTACGCCACCGAGGCACTGCTTTCGCTGTCAAAATTTGTCAGTGCTTGGTGCTTATGTTTTTATGGTAAACATTGTTTCATCAAATCTTTGAAATTTGCACTTCTAAGATCCGAACGAAATATTTGACGATGAAACTTTTTACATTTTTTCTTGCCAATTTATTTTGCTTTTGTTCGTAGGTTATATGGCATCAAAAAGGAAGAAGCCAAGAAATTAGGAGAACAGAAGAGAACGGCAGAGGAAATCAAGAAGATAACGGCGGACCTTTCAAACGTCGACCTGGATTGAAGATAGTTTTTAGTTGTAATTAATAAATTAAGTTATTGGGAGATTTTGTTTTATTCCAATCATTGTAAGAAATAAACCTAGATTTATTATTACTGACATTTAAAGATTGGCTATAATCGACTAGGGTGAGACCAAAAAAACACTACAATGTGTGCGTAATGCGCATGTGTGCATAAAAAATAGTACTGCAGTCCGACAGTTGCTGTTTTTCTACGTGACTGACAGGCCGACTTGGGCCGCCTGCGTGTACGTGAAATGGTCTCGTCTATCTATCTCGCTCTAATATACGCGTTAGTATGCTCTTTCTCTTTTACATTGCCGACCTACAGTTCCTATATCTATGATCCTATCAGCCTTTATAATTCGCCCCACTGCTGGGACACACGGCCTCTCCTTGTCATTGAAGGAGGTTTAGGCAGTAGTCCACCACGCTTGCCTAATGCGGGTTAGTGGACGGAGTATAAGGTGATCAATACTCCTTTGCTGAACCATTAGTCGTATTCTACGACACCCACAGATTTAATAATACAAGGAGATAGGACAAGGAGATAGGCCAAGGCCAAGGCCGGCGTTTAACTTGTGACGAGTGCGAGCCCGGCGGGCATACATTGCCGCCAATTCGCCGTCCGATAAAGTCGAGTGAATACGTACGTAAGTCAGAAAGAAATTACCGTTTTTGTTTCAAAATGCCGTCCTGTTCAACTGTAACATGCAAACATCGCAGTGAATCAGATATTTAACAAGTAATGGAATAACTTTTCAAACGTAAGAACCGAGAACTTAGATTTATATTTAAAAAAACAATATTTAATCAAATAGTCCGTTTTTTATTCATAAAAACATAATCGCTTAAAATTATGCGTTACTATCTTACAAATTGTATTATATTGCGGCTGTGCTTAACTTTCATTGCTTCGCAGTCCTTAATACGCGCGCAATCAATAGTGTATAGTACGGCATGCTCAACTAGAACCAAGTTATGTAGTACGGCCGCTGATCGCGACACTCGGTCTTCATATGAACTCGGCGATTCGACCGATCTCCTTAGATTGATATATCTGCAACACATGGCTGTGATAATGTATCATCATAACAGCCATTATAATTCGACCCACTGCTGGGATACAAGGCCTCTCCTTGTCATCAAAGGAGGTTTAGGCAGTAGTCCACCACGCTTGCCCAATGCGGATTGGTGGACGGAGTATAAGGTGATCAATACCCCTTTGCTGAAAAATCATATATCCAACACGATCGAGGTTATTTGTATTTATTTACTTATTTAAAAAATAAATTTCATAATTATGAAATATCTATGTATAGGTATTAGTATTTTAAACGCCATTGCTAATAAACAATGAATTATTTTTAAACGACGTAAGACTTTTTTTCTCATTGGAGTCACGGCGTAAAATCCATTGAAAAACAAGCAGGCGGTACTCAGAACGTCATATAAGTACTTACGAGCGATTTATTAAGAGATCAAAAAGCGTGGGCTAAGTTACAAGAAGTAGATGCGAGGCATATTTTCTAAGAAGGGAACTTTTACATTTTAAAGTTTTCTATGCTATAGGTACTATAGATTTATTGTAGTATTAACTACTTGCTGTAGTATTTATTTTAAGACAGCCAACAAATCTGATAAGCACTTAATTAGCTTTAAGCTGTAATAGTGTAGTATTTATTATTATTTTTTGTATTTTGTTAAAAAAGTTTCTCCATGAATATTTTTTTTTGTACAGTAATGTAAGAATCTTTGAATCAGTGCTACCTGTAGAGGCTTGTTACTGGCTTCTTGTAATGTATTGCAGTTTATATTTCTCTGTGTAAGCTGTAAGCACCCCAAATAAAATAAAATAATACGGTCCTTTTATTTATAAGTATAACTAGTTTTGAAATAGCCCCCTGACTAAAATAAAAGGGATACTAAAACTAGATACCAACAAAATACATAAAAACTACTAAATTAAAGATAAAATACTTCGCCTAGGTCCTCTGAAACAGGAAGTGTACCAATAACACTGGCTGCATTACTTCGCTGAATCGCGAGACTTATTTTTTGCGCGACATACAAACCAGCCTTATTGTCACTTACTGTCTCACGTAGCCGCTCTGCAATATCCCGAAAAAAGTCGGTGAGCTCCTGGACCCCATGGTCCCAGAGTCTCTACCCCAAACGGCTCAAACATAAAAGTAACCTTGTGAAATTAAGTGAAGTGAGTCAAGCTAATCAGAAAGGGCTGGTTCGTCAACGATTCGAGACGCTCTCCTATTTCCTATATGCGGTCTAAGGGAAGAAGTTGGTACTAGGGGATGAAAATGTACACGAAGTAGCAATAAATACGGAGATTGAGTTAAAAATAGAGTTTCACAATACATGTTATTACAACAAGAACTCCAGTGAAACTCTGTATGGATCATGTAGTGCCTCCATATGCCAGCCTTGCGCCTACATAAAACGACACCAAACCTCAAGTAAACTGAATGTGATACTCAATCACGAAATTAGGAACATGAAAAACTCCATCCCGAAATCGCGCCATCACGAAAATAGGTTACACGAACAATGTTTACCCGAATCCCGAATGTACCAAGAAATCACATAACCACCAGTCGATTCACCACGAATGCCATTAGATATAGGTACATTCGGTATATACTGGTGGGGTCATGTAAGTGGGGTCATTAAAGGGCTGATGATGACATGTACATGTCATGTACTATCAGGATCTTGCTAAACTTTACAGTTTAAAAATTTTTCGTTTGAAGCGAGCCCTTTCTGTTGATCCCGCCTTCTATTATTGTTTATTTATTGCTTGTCACATGGATACATAGGTGTAAAAAGATTAGTTCAGAACATTGAGAGTTCATGAATAGAAGACCCTCTTTTGTTCTGTAAGGCATCTTAAGGTTGCAATTTACAAAAAAAGGTCATTGTTTTAACAAATTGCAACCAGATGTCTTTACGGCAATGTTTGCTAAGACAAGGCTAAGACAATTGTATTGCATCACTCTGCCCGCCTAGCATGACCACCGAAACATGATATGATATAGCCATTTATCGCGTTGAACTATCAAAACCGCTAACTTGAAATTTTATCGAGACTGCGAACATGTATAATATATATGTTTGCAATTTCGATAAATTTTCAAGATTGCGGCTATATCCAATATTTTTTGACAGTTCAACGTGATAAATGGCTATATCATATCGTGTTTCGGTGGTCATGCTAGGCGGGCAGGGATCTTCACTCAGAATTCTATTGGCCAACAGGCTAAGGGGTAGCCGTCGACAGTGTAATACAAAAACGACCCTTAAGGTGGAATATTACGGAGACCGCGATAGTAGATGGACATCATGTCATCATCAGCCTTTTAATAACCCCACTTTTACTAAGTGGGGTTATTAAAAGGCTCACTCAAAATATAATATTCAGTGAATCTAGAAAAGTCCATAAACAGACCAGACCTACCACTCTAACGCATCTCTAACGCATTGTTGAAACTTCAAATAATTTTTTAATACTAAAACGCTACCTCTTATGCCTTGCACCAGCGCAGCAACACAATAGTTTTATTTTACTGTAAGCAGCTTATAACTTAATAGATATGTCCCGTCTGATCCCCTTAACAGGCTCTATGTACAAGGCATTGTCTGGTAGGACTGGGGGAATAAAGTGTAATTATCAGGAATTTATGTATTGTAGAGTTTCTTTGTAATACTGTTACAATAGTAGATTATACACCGAGGGGATAAAGCACTGTTTTATGTCATGGGCGTGATATTGAATCCTGGACGTATTAGAAGGACTCCAAATTTAACTCCCGAGCGCCACGAGGGTGCTATGAGGAATTAAGACGAGTCCTGAGCGAGTGAGGGTTTCAAGCGCGCCCAAGACAAAACAGATTTATCCCCGTGGAGTGTACTCTACTTTTCTCACCTTTTGCGAGACAATAAAAAGCAAGGCATTAAAAATAGCATTTTATTATAGTAAATACTTTTGACTTGTTTGCGCGATGACCATCCGATTTCCTTTTTAAAAATGCCAATAACTTGGTATATGTATTAATCTGGATGTCGTGTTTAATGCTTATTGTCGACCTGAGCATAGAATAGATGCACCACAGGCTGCTCGACTTCTTTGTTGATGATAAATGCTGGAAATAGACCAGAAGTACTGAGTCAGACACAGACTTTGCACCTTTTGCAGATTTCCATTTGTCGAAATCGTTGTAGGCTTTCAGGTATTTTTCCTTTGTCCTCTCTGCGAGTAGATTATGAACAATGCCTCAAGACATCCAATTTAATGGACTCCGGAGTTAAATCACTTTCGTCACATTTTAACAGAACTTTTCTTCTATTTTGATATATTTTTATAAAATCTTTGCAGTTATTTCGTAAATTATTGCAGCGTCTTACATGGTGCCACAATTACATTTTATATAGTAATTATTTTTTGTATTTTAATATGTCATTGTAACGTTAAAATACTGAATATAATGTCTTTTTTTTAATTGATTTTGTACGAAAAATTTTTATGAAAAAATACTCCTTTTTTGGAGGTCTAAGTGAGCTTGCCACAATTTTATAACTTAACTAGCTGTCCCGGCCACGCATTGCTGTGGTAATTTCATACTACTGACCTATAATATTGTGTCTGCAGTAAAAAAATATATGACTACTTATCAAGATAAAAACTATCCTATCTCTCAAGTTGGATCGAACTGCACACGGTGTATAAATTTGATTAAAATCGGTTAAGTAGTTTAGGAGTCCATCGCGGGCAAACAACGTGACACGTAATTTATATATATTAAGATAAATAAAGTGGATTTAATAAATGTACGTTTATTGGTAAGTCTTTTGAATAACTATTAGGTCCTTACCTATGAAATTGGCGTTTTATTATCTTGTACCTAAACTAGCAATTTCTTTTATTCAATTGTTGTTTTAGGTTCTTATTATTATTATTATTTGAAACTACACTCTTTGCAAGATTTTTGTCAGTAATTAAATTATATTTCACTTGGTAAATTCTGAAAAAAATGTAAAAATGACTCTTTAATCTCTTCACCAGAATTTGCGATTTGATGCCTACTAACTCTTGGACAGACTTGATTTTTGCATAATTTATTGATGCTAGACTTAGCCGAGAGTTGTTCGCTTATTTCCTCCAAATTTTATAACATTGGGATTTATAGTTAAAAGAAAAATAGAGTTAGTATGGAACAACGCCAATTTTTATGAAGATTTTCAATTAAATGTGTATTTACCATACTAACGTTATTTAAAATTTCTAAAAAAACTCCGTTGCCAAATCTTTTGAAATTTAGAGATTGAGCACTTGGTTAAGTATTGCATCAATGATTTAGACAAAAGATGGGCCTGTCCATGAGTTACAACGATTCCAAGAGTTGATTCTGCTGACAAAATAAAACTTTCACTTTTTTCTTAAATAAACATTTAAATAATTCTAAGTTTACTACATGCAAATCCGTAACAGTATAGTACTTATTCATAATTAAAATATAAACCTGAAACAGCGACTAAATCAAAGAAGTTATACACCTAATAGTGTGTAAGAAAAAACGCCAATTTCATAGGTAAAGACCTATTATAATAAACATCGAAAGCTCTATCAAGTATATATCATATGAAAAAAGAACTTTTTTTCCATTACCCGTCGTTTCGGCGGATGGTTAACTTAAATAGGGTACGTCAGAAGGTTAGCTATCTAGGAAAGCAAAAGGTACGGCATCCTCCTCATCGCATCTTTCAAAAAGCAGGTCTCGTCAACTACATAGACCATGACTATGATGAACGTGTCGCTCTCGCACGACTTGCATTTTTTATCTTGCTCACCTAATGCAGCTGAGACGTAGTAAGGCCATTGGTCTCAGTTTTGTAGGCACTCGCGCGTTATTCGGGTAACGTAACTTCCTTTTTTGCTTTAATCTAAGTTTTTAATAATTTTAATGATTTATCGGGACATTTAGAGATCAGGTGCGAATCGGGACGCCTGGCAAAACTCAACAACCTATTTGCGAGAGTGTTTGGCGGGAAACCATGGCCTTTAGATGTCGATCTTTATTTCAATAATTCAAAATTGCTTCGGAGTGGATTTTGTGCACTGAAAGTGATGTCGTTTCGTTGCATAAGCATCTGTGTTGACGAACAGTTATGAGGAATCATTGAAATAAAGGTTTAGCGTACATGACGCTGAGAATTGTATTGAGGCTGGAAATCCCACTATACAATAATTATCATCCATCAGTCACAATCATCTAGCACAAGTTTATACAAACTTAAATGGATAAAGCCTACACATTATGTAAGAAAACATGTATTTTTACCAATAAAATATTTGTATTTGTATTTGTATTTGTATCATGAGGTCTGTTGCCATGCATTTCTTTCCAAGCACTCCCTAGATGCATTAAAATGTGTGACGCCCATATTTTACTGCAAAAATCAAGAAAGAAGACATTAATAAATGAAGATATGGCTCAAAGGTCTTGATACCAAGCCAAAAACTCTAACAAACAACCTATTTGTGATTCCTCTGGTTGTTGCAGATGTCCATGGGAAGCGGTGATCACTTATCATCAGGTGAACCTTCTGATCTTGTCCCTGCCCGCTCTCGGAACCTTTGGATCCAATTCCACGGAGGCGCGGTCACCCATCCAAACACCAACCACGTTAGTCGCTTACCTTTTACGATCATTACGTCGAACTTCCCACCTGTCTTGATTACGGTGAACAGTAGCCAACAATTTTTCATCATATTATTATAAAGGCGTTACCCCAAAAAACCCCACCCAAATTACCCATGGTTTGATTAAAAAAATTGGGTGGGGCCATTCTGACAATTACACCATACCAACCTCAAGAGAAGTAAATTTAAATTGGACTTTAAAGTTAAGACATAAGATCGATTTTCAAAGTTGAGTTGGACATTTTTTTCCCTCCGAAATCTTGTTCCGAATGATGTTGGACAATTGTGTGTTCAAAAATAATTATGTACAGTTTTCTCGTCTGCGGTATTTTAGTGTTTTTGTACGAATGTTTTGGTGCAGTTAAGCTTTTTGCTAATATGTCTGACATATTCGTTTGTTGAACAAAGTGGCATGGAGTGGTATATTCATAGAGTTATGTTACTTGGTTTTGAGCTTTTAATGTCGTTTTTATGAAGGTGACAGGCTGGCAACCTATCATTATTTTGAGGAACTGCATGGCCTGTAATGTCAGATGTTTATTTTTTATTATTATTTTATTTTAATTTAACAAAGAGTTACACATTAAATAGTTGTTTCATGTATTCCTTACACATATACAACGAAAGTTTGAATGTGTGCTACCTCACACCATTATCTACAATATCTACTTATAACTATCGCGGTCGTCCGCAGCTTCGCGCGTGTTTGTGTTGGTTATCGCATCAACAAAAGTACCGCGACCACTCTATGCGAGCTGCCCGAACATCCGTATAGAAGCTTCGCTTCAAAAATAATTTCAGAAGTCATACCTACTCTATATATTTCTGCCAAAGAATTTTTTTTTTTATTTGTTTTAATTTATTATGAAAACGGATCATGATTGCGTGTAGCCAAATGTCATCTAAAATATGCTAAAGCCTTTTTGGGATTATGTGCGCAATTTTGGCCGCGTGATGCCAGTAGTGTAGAATAGCATCACCCCATATCCTCCAATGGGTGTCGTAGAAGGCGACTAATGGACCAGCAAAGGGGTATTGATCACTTTATACTCCGTCCACCAATCCGCATAGGGCAAGCGTGGTGGACTACTGCCTAAACGTCCTTCAATGACAAGGAGAGGCCTTGTGACCCAGCAGTGGGTCGAGTTGTAAAGCGCAATTTTTGTGTATTGGTCAATGTAGTGAACGCTCTTGGAGTAGATATCCAAGAGCGTTCACTACATTGACCAAGGTGGGATCTATTAAAACAAATCCAAAAAACAATCGGCCTATTGCTGTTTGAAATCAAATCAAACTAAATACGTTTATTATTTTATGTGGTGAATAAGATGTTATAAAATTTACTGATCGCACCTGAAGCCTGTAAGGTTTCACTACAATAATAATAACCAGTTAACTGCAACTATAAAAGGTAAATTATATAAAAAAACTTTTTTCTTCCTTGTTCTTTCTACCATTTCCATCTTGACACGCTCTGACCGTGGGAAGCACGGCCAGATGTGCAGAAAAGAGAGAAATAAAAGATAGGTTAAATTTAACACTATTTATTAACTCAGGGCGTGAGTGGGGTTTCGCACTGGGGTTCTCGCACTTTAGAAAGAGAGACTTAGCTTCAGCGGTTAGCGCAGGAAGCGGCAGGAACCAGGCACGTCGACTACCAGCGTGGTCGGCGTGGGTTCAGCTTCGGCCGGTAGGGTGGCACGAAGCACAGCAGCGGAGCAGCAGGGTAGGCGGCTGCCCGTAGATAGGATCCCCTAGTTCGGGGATCGCGTACTACAGTTAATAACTTCAAGAAGGATTACTAAGCTATAGCTGGAGAAAATGGAAGAAGAGGCCCAGTTTCTCCGAGCTACGCCTTAAATACCCAAAAAATTCTAGAATCTTCCCAAAATTTGTAGTGGGAGTTCCGTTTAATGAATAATGCAACCATAACCAAAGGATAGTTTATACAGAGTACCTGTATCTATGGTTGCTGCAGTAAAATTATGTAAACAAAAATAATTTAAATTGTTTAGCAAATTTTCTATGGGCAGAAAATACAAGTTAAAATATATTAGTTATTTAATTAATTTATGGCACAAATTAGTTGGGCCAAAAGGCTTGTATACAAAGTTCGAGATATTTTTAAAATGGAGGGTAGTCAGAATCATTATTATAAATAATAGAATTTAGGAGCGGGTATCGGCGTCAGCCGACACGAGAACTGTCATTAGTAGACAGAATCAAAACAAGCCGATTGAAATAACGTGTGTTTATATTTGTTTATTATATTTGTTTTAAAAACAAGTAAAAGTTAACATTAGTATAGAATATTTAATTATTATAGTTGATAGTTATGTGATGCTTTGTTTGTATGGATTTTTTATTAAAAATCAACGTAAGTATATTGGAAGACGGTTTAGACCGTGACAATCTTTTCTTCTTTTTTGCCATATTATCTCTCAAATCAAATCAAATCAAATCATGTTTTCTTCGGTCTTCTTCTCCCTTCTCTTCACCCATCCAAATTTATGTTCTCATTCTCATTTTTTTTAAATTAAATAATTTTTTATTTATTTCATATAACATTTGCATCCATATGCGATAGTACAGTGGCTTAAAAAGTAGGTAATTTTTATAAGTAAGTTTTTACTTAATATAATGGTATTAATGAAATTAGAAAAAAAGAGCGTTGGCAACTCTACTCCTTTTGTGTTGTGAATAATTTCTTTAACAGTATTTAACGGTGACCAAAATATTTAACTTTTTACTCGTATATAAGAAGTACCTTTTTACTAAGAAACGATTTTTGGGCGTATTTTTATGATACTTACATGTATGTACGTGTATGTATACACATACTTGATGCTATCATTTGTCAGTCCTATAATCATGTTTAACTGATAAGGGATATTGCGATAACGAGCAGCCGAGAAAGGTCCTCGAGTGACGACCACGTACCGGGAGAGGCAGCGTTGGTAGGCCCCTCACGAGGTATACCGAAGATCTGGTAAAGGTCGCGGAAAGTCGCTGGAAAAAACCGACTATTAGGCCAAGCGCGCACTACGATTTTTTGTAGCGCGATAATTTTGACGCAGGAATGTAACGTATGAGTTAGTACGGCAGTGCGCGCACATGCGAGTAATAAATCGTAGCGATTTTAAAATTGTGATTTGTCACAATTTGCTGCGATTTCTCGCGATGCGATTATCGCGGAAGTAAACTGCAGCGTATGGATTTGTATGGTCCCGCGCGCACTGCGACAGAAAAAACACACACTCGGGCCGCCCGGCACCTATTCGTGTTCCGTTCTTTCGAGAATAAACATGTCGGCGCCTGCATCTCCACTGGAGTCCCAATACGAAACGAGGCTAGATGTGGAACATTTAATGATCGCAATATAAGAAAGACAACCTTGGTGGAATAAACTGATTGCATTTTCATTCTATAATAGCCATATAACTTTTTGGGATATAGCCGAAGATCATTGTTTCTGATAAAAATAAACCTTTAATAAATCTATCCTATATTCTATATATAAAAGGATGAGTCCAGTATTGACAATTATTTTTCTTTTTTCTTCTTTCTCTCCGAAGTAGTAAATAGAGACAAGCAACTTGTACTGAATCCATCATGAGACTGAGCAATGACTTTATATTTTTTTATCGCAGTGCGCGCACTGTACTTTCTGCGATAATTTACAGCGCGATTCTATAATCGTATCGCAAGAAGTAAAATCGTAGTGCGCGCTTGGCCTTATTGTCTGTTTTTTTTAACAAACGAGTACTAAGTATGTCTTTCGCATATTTATGATATTGAAAGAGTGAGATGGGTCATGTTACGGGGCCAACTTCTTTGTTCAAAACATTATTGGAGAAGTATAGTAGTACTATTTTATGCACTTGAACTTATCATTATTATTTAGACAATTCGGGGCTTTTTAACCGACTTCAAAAAAGGAGGAGGTTATCAATTCGACTGTATGTTTTTTTTTAATGTTTGTCACCTCATAACTCGTTACTGGGTGGACCGATTTTTAAGATTCTTTTGACCTTTGGAAGCTAGTGCTTGTCATGGGGTCCCATTTAAATTTTATCGACATCTGACGAGTAGTTTTTGAGTTATTCCTAATAATGCCTATTTAATTGACATTGATGATATCGTAATTTTATCACTTGTGTCTAAAAGATCTTGAGGTAGTTTCCTAAAAATTTCTATACTTAAAACACTAAAAAGCAGAAAAAAAATTTTAAATAAAAACAAAACCGCCTTCAAAAAACGGGAGAAATAAAAATTTTGTTTATAAAAATCTAAATGTTTTTTGAGGTCGGTGCCAACCTCAATATTTGTAATAAACGTTGTCACTTGTATTTGGGACCGACCTCAAAAAACATTTAGATTTTTATAAACAAAATTTGTATTTCTCCCGTTTTTTGAAGGCGGTTTTTTTTATTTATAATTTTTTTTTTGCGTCACTGCGACCTAGAAAGATCTATTGTGACTAGCCTCCAAGTAAGTCCTATTGAGGCCTTACATGTACTCCTTTAGCTGGGCATTATTATCTATCAAAATACTTGGGAGTCATGGTTGTTCAGCGGCTCTCATTTCTCACATATTGAGCTAGTCTCTGCTAGAGCACGAAAACTAATATGGATATTCAAGAACTAAAGTCATGGGGGGAAGTTTTGTGATCATGACTCCTCGAGAAATATTCAAAAGGAAATTTATACGGCGTTGGCGCAATCAATTTTAACCTATTGCATTCTTGTGTGGGGTGGCAGTAAAACCAAAATGATTGAGGTGGAACGTGCATAGCAAGCTTTATTAAAAACTAGATGACCCGGTGTACTTTGTATCACCTCTTCACGGAGTACTAAACGTCTTTGCACCTATCCTAACGTCATTAAAACTCTCCCTTCGCTAAAATGGCGGAACGTCAAATGTTTGACAGGCAAGTAGGCAGAACAGTTTATATGGGAAAATGAAAATGTTGTTTTTACTATCTTCCTAGCAATTTCTCCATATTTTCTCACCGTTTAAACCTTCCCTAGACCTCCACGAACATTTCAAGACCAAGATAAGATAAATCCGTTCAGCCGTTCTCGAGTTTTAGTGTGACTAACGAACAGCAATTCATTTTTATATATATTTTAATTTTAAACGTAGGAGATTCCCAACAGCTGCTCTATACATGCTCAGCAACGTCCTATCAGTGCGAAAGTTGTACATTCTCTTCACTATTTAAAAAAAAAACAAAAAGCACTCCCTACCCTCCTGCAACAATGCGTGCTAGAAGAAAAAATGTTATTTCCCTTGCCCTAACTAAAACTTTTTTCGCCCGCAAACAATTCTTTATTCGCTCAGTATCTTTGTATAATGAAATCAATAAAGTCATAGATGTTTATGATAAAACAGTATATGAATGCAAGTCTCTTGTTACAAAATTTCTAATGCCGCTAGATTATGATGAAACGGTGTCTATTATAATACATTAAAAATAAAATACATACAAACATTCACACGCATAGAGCACACATATATATATATATACACACACACACACACACACACATTAACACACAGACACCCACACGTACATACTCACCATAAAATCATTATGTAGGTAACCCTTTTTATGTAGTAGATACAGGAATACATTATTATTTAGTGTCAAAGTTCTATAAAAGTCTATAAGAAAAATCTATAAGATTGTAAAAATATTATGTAAAAAATGTAATTTACTATTACCTATAACTTACGTTTGATATTTACTACTAGAGGCTATGGAAGAGCGAGGTCACCTGGCACAGGCATTATTTGCTTAAAAGGTCATCACTGTGCATAAAATGTACAACTTTTTATAGTAAATAAATTACTTATTATTATTATCTAAAAATGATAAGATATTCCCAGCTTGGATTGTTTTGATATCGTCTGGGTCGATGTGTCTTCCCAAATGTCGGCTTCTTTTGTGAATGAGACATTCACAAGAGCACAGGAGGTGCATTGGTGTTTCACGCTCCTGTTCACAGAATCTGCAAGCATCAGTATCTTTTAGTCTCATATTGTAGAGATGTCTGTTCAGCTTGCAGTGTCCAGTCAGAGCCCTAATCAACACGCTCAGGTTGCCCCTGTTAGTCAATCACGCTGGCCAAGCACGGGTTGGTCGACTTCACACACAACCTAAGAATTTCTTCATAGGTGTGTGCAGGTTTCCTCACGATGTTTTCCTTCACCGTAAAAGCGTCGATTAAACGTACATATGAATTCAACATTTGAAATCACATTGGTACGTGGCGGGGTTCGAACCGGTGCCTCCCGGGTGGGATACGACGCCCTTACGCACTACGCCACCGACGCTGTCAGTTGACTAATAAAACACAAAATCGTAATGCAATGAAAAGTGTAAGGTACAATAGTGTTTTGAAAGCTTATAAAAAGCATCAATCTCAACTTATTTATTTATTCAATTTGTTTTAAAAGCTAACAGTAACAATCATCCAAAGCGCGTATAAGATTAATTTATAAAACAATACAATGTCTTGATTAAATTTAATTAAATTTTATAAGCAAATTAAATGTAACATTCATGTCAATTATACTACAAGACTACACATACAAATAATATTATGTCAATAAAATCTATGTCTAAACTATACCGGGTGGAATTTTGTAATGCGACCTGAAGGGAAAGTATTCTTAATACTGTAGACAGAAAATTTTACTCAAAGGAAACATTCCTTTATTTTTGAAAAGAAAGAAAACTGCTTTCAAAGGTTTTCGAAAATTCGCTTGCCACACCCGGGAGTCGAACCAACTAAAAACTGTAAAAATTACATAAAATTACATCCTGTACTTTTATTGCATCGATCGTTAGGGTCAATTATTAAGACGAAATCTCTCCAACAAACTTGATTCTCTAGATCAATTAGTTTTAATTAAATATTCTCTAGTCAAATAGACATCACGACTACACATACAAATCATATTAAGTACGTCAAAATTATGCTAGTTCAATTAAACAATTTACATAAATAATATCATGTCAAATAACATATTGATTATTGTAATTAACTTGTCAAGCAACATCCCGAAAATTTAATTAAGGGAAAAAACAACCATCGAAATTAAGAAGACGAAGTTAAAGTTTTTGAAGTACATCCCATCCTTGTTTTAACATCATAAACATACGGAGGTCACACGACAAAAAGACGTTAATTAATAAAAAATGATTAATTAATCATTTTTTTATCCAAGAAACTCTTCAAAAGAGTCATCTGAAGGTTACCCCTTTGGCTACAAAAAGATGGGACTCAGATTATGATTCGTATGAGTGCACAGTATATGTTAAACGCAGAAAGTTAACAAAATAGGTAAATATTTTTTCTACTTTATCATGAGTTACTAAGCTGATTCGTGAGTGGAATTCTGAAGTGTAAAGTCTCAATTAGCGCTGGTCTCTACAAAATTGGAGACGAGAATACACGAAAAGAGATGTGTTTTAATTTCTTTATGCTATTTGCTAAAATCGATTTTTAATATGATTGTGAGTAGGTGTTGTGGTGTGCTCCGGAGTGTCCGGAGAGGGTTATGCTATAACACTAAGTCACTCTATGATTCACTGTACACTGTGGTGGCAGACGTCCGCTCGGTCGGGCGGTCGGAACACGACTGACTCAACCGAGCCGTCAACGCCACTACGGCGTATACCCTTTATTGTCTAATGTTTGTTATTATTATTTATAATATATTTTTATTTTAAATCACTTTTAATAGAATCCTTGCAATATGTCTATATTACGAAACGCAGCATTTCATTAATTTTAGCATTAGCAGCAGTCAGTTTGTTAGCGCCGCGGCTGTGTTATTTCGTATGACCGTAGCGGAATGACAGAAATGAATTAGTAATAATTTAAATTCGCAACTATGATTAGTTTAATGATTGCTAACAGTAAACATGTTTTCTCAGGCTCAATCAGTTAGTCCTATTCCTTCGTAAACTATCGTGTACTGTCGGGCCGAGCCGTGAATTCATTCGTTCGCTGCTGAGTTCGCAGCGCATGGGACGAAACGAAAAGTAGCAGTTCATCAGTGCAGTGCGCTCGTGCTATTTCGTATGACAGCATCGGGACGCGAATGTAGACGATCGATGTGAATTAGCATTAACCCCACCATCTCCCTTTCTTTTAAGGACCACGCGTGCTGATCTACGTTGTCACTGATAAACTGTGGCTACCATTCCAACGCGAACTAAGAAATTTGGCAACTAGTTTCTTTGTCGCACAATCAAGAAATGGAATTCACTGCCAGCACACGTGTTCCCTCCTTCCTACAATCCTGGGTCATTCAAAAGAGGCGTGAAGAAGCCCCTTGCAGGTTCAAGACGAGGGTGCTAGCGCGGCGGTTTATCTCTCGCACCAGCTATCTTCGCATTTGGACTCCACTTCTGCTTACCATCAGGTGGAATGTAGTCATTTGCTTAACCTTTTTAAATACGAAGATACGTCACATTCTCCCGGGGACTATAAGTTGCAATGCTAGGTAGTAGCAAAAAAACTAAAAATGCATGTCTCTTCTGATGAAGTGAATAGGGTGAATTTCCCGGGACCAAAAATTGCGCGGCATCGGTGATATCAGTATTAAAAAACAAAGCTATAACGTTCTTATTTTTTTTCTAGATACATGAAATAGATATCTTTGTGGGGCACTAAATATTTTAATAATAGGAATAATAGGTACTTCAAAAAAAATTATTAAACCTCGAAATCTTTCATTGCCGTGTTTGTCCACACGTCACCTTGAATCGAAGTTGACCTACTGGTCTCGTTTATGCTGTGGTCACACGATTCGTTCGCCACAGACCCACAGAGGACATAAGTCACCGTCGGTACATTCAAGGTATTCTGACGTAAAAGCTACTTGGGGTTTACACCTTACGATAGTTTGATTCATTTAAATAATATTAATACATAATTTCAAAATGAGTTTTTTCCGTCAAAATTTGTCAGCGCTTGGTACTTATGTTTGCTCGTTTGGCAACGCAGAAATAATTCCAAAATAGTATAAGGTAGTTTCATCTTAACTGGACGTCAAATATTTGTATAAATATTTCACGTCCAGTTAAGATTTAAGTTATAAAAACATAAGTACCCAAGCACTAACAAATTTCGACCGCAAAAGCAATGTCCCGGTAGTGTCGTGGCAGTATGGACCATGCAGTGCCTCCAAACAGTGACAGGTTACCTACCAACCTATACATACGGTGGCCGTTAAATTAAAAAATCATAGCCCGTCGTCGTCCATTCGTCGTATCGGAATTGTGTCGTGACGTGTAAAAGTACCAAATAGTTTCTTATTATTGATGACTTCAGGGCAGCCGGCGGATGGGTAAAAAAATATTTTTTTCTTCAATATCTACGAGAACTGCGTAAAAGGAGTTATTTTTAAACCTTGCATTCTATAAGATAATTTAGTGATTATGTTAAAAGGCGTATTGTAATTTAGTAGCGTGCAGTGCCCTATCATAATAATATAAGAAATTATGATAACCAAGGTCACCGACAACCCAAAGAATTTGTCGTCATCACTGGAGTGGACAGACAGCCGTGTGATGTCGGCAGAGTAGAATAGCATCACCCCATATCCTCCAATGGGTCGTAGAAGGCGACTAATGTATCAGCAAAGGGGTATTGATCACCTTATACTCCGTCCACCAATCCGCATTAGGCAAGCGTGGTGGACTACTGCCTAAACCTCCGGTGACAAGGAGAGGCCTTGTGTCTCAGGAGTCGATTTATAAAGGCTGTTATGATGATGATTGGAGCAGAAAAGTCCTGGACTGGTGACCGCGTACCACGACACGCAGCGTTGGTAAGCCCCCTCAAGGTAGACCGAAGATCTGATAAAGGTCACGGGACTGGACGTGGACAGCGCAGGACTCCGATGGGAGATCTTTTATGATGATGATGTGATAGCCAAATGCATTGAAAACCTTTAGTGGCAGTGGGCAGGGCACATTGCGAGGACTGAAGGCCGCTGGGGCGGAAAGGTGCTCAAGTGAGGGACTCGTACCAATGGCCCAATTCACGTAAATACATTCGATCTAAAAATCCTTGTAGTTTAGAAATCGTTCGATCGTAGTCCTATCTAATTTTGGCATTCAAATGTTACTCAGCTACATTTCGATAGGACGACAACTCAATAGGATCGGAACTACAGCACATCTGAACGACTTGTCAACGAAACAAAAAAGATGCCCGTAAGATTATTTGATTTTCTACTAAAAGGTTCAAATATACTTAATACTTCAAATACAGTGATTTACGATAAATTAATCAAATTAAATTAAACAATATCGATATTATTTAACATAGAACGTGATATGAGAATATTTTAGCTGAATACCTCTCAGTTGACATTTCAGGTACGATTTATTAGCTGAATACGGTTCGACGATGGTTCAACGACATTGCGATCGAGCTACTTCAAAATCGATTCATTTGACGTACGTGAATACGAAAAAGTGTTTAAACGACTAAATCGCTGCGATATCCCAACGGTTTTAATACGTGAATTGGGCTACTGGAGACGCAGTGTTGGTAATGGCATCCCACAAAGTGAACCGGCTGGTAAATGGAAGGCTTTGTCCAACAGTGGACGTCTGAGGCTAAAATGAAATGTAAAAGATCTTTATTCAAATGGACTTTGCTAAGTACTTTTAAATCGTCAAAAGCCCTAACACCATTTCGACGATATAATTATGTTACTTAAATAATTATTATTATGCTGAGATGGAGAAGAAATGGCGAAAGAAACTCCACAGCTTACAATTTGTTAATAATTTCAAAACATCATTGCAGGTCAATAGACAATAACATTATAATTAAAATTACTGTTTTAAAAGCGTAAAATTTTGGGTAGTTATTACTCCCACGCATTTGGATCATTTATATAGGTGCTAATTTATCTTGTAAAAAGCTTTTTTATATAATTCAATTAATCACATTAATGAACCAAGTAATTTAACTGTTGATACCCACCACCATTTTGTTTTAATGTCAGATTCCTTTCAATTTAGGTGCTAAGCATACATTTATGATCCTCCGGTTTCCAAGGAGGCATACAGCGGCATCTCGATAGACACTGACGAGTAAGACAAAGACTTTATTGGGGCGTGGAAAAAAATTACATTGGGAGATATTATTGACAAAATGATTTGACCAAAACCCCTTTGTGAGACCAAAAAAATAGAACTCAAAAAAATCCTCATATTTGATAGTTGAGCTATTAATAACAGATCTAAAAGTCGCTCCGATGTTTTTGAAAACCATCTATACCTCATATTAAACATGTCCGTGATAAGATCGAAAGAGTTTATTGAATAAGGTTTTCATTCCCGATTGTTATCTATCGTAGGACACCCGGATGTCTTGTAGAGATTCCGTCGGCTATGAGAATAAAAAAAACATATCAAAGTAAATACTTCAGTATCGAACGTCTTTGTAGAATCATTTTTAAATTCTTTATGGGTCTGTAAAGACACGGTTATGAAACAGAGCTTAAAAAAATAATGTTGTCCCTTTCTGTTGTTAGGCGGCCAACAGAGATGTAGCGATCATTTTATCTCAAAGCGCGGGCCAGCGGTTGAGAAACAAAACGGAATGGCCTTATAGGCAGAGGGATAGTGGACCAACGAGTAAGAAGAATAATATAACTAGTAAATGATTTATAATGTTACGCTCAAAGACCGAAAACGCTCATTGAGCGAAAAATAGCTCACAAGGTTATGAAAAAAATAATAGTTTAAAAAAACACTAGAAAACACGCTTTTATATTAAATTGGAGTTAAAAGTGAAAAATAACTTTTTAGTATAGAAACTAAATGATGAAAGATTAAAAGAAAGAAAGTATAATTGTTATTTAGAGAAAAGCGTTAGAGAAAAACATTATTTCTTGAAAATATTCGATCGGTACAATTAAACTGAACCCCACGTTGCTGAGTGGAAGCATTTTCATTGCTGACTGGCGGTAAAAGTGACATATTGTAATTTGTGATGTTTGGCAACTAATAATTATTTTCTTTCTTTGAAGCTCTTGTGACCTTACACACCAACGGAAACACAATACCACAAAACTGTAGTGTTATTTAACTGTAGTTTTCTGTAATGAGGTACGTACTACACCCGTTCGGGTTGCTCTAAATTCGAGCGGCTATTCCGCTGTGCCCTAAAGACACACGAATTTTTAACATGAGTAAAAACAGGAATTATTGCAATTAAATTACCTTTCAAATGCTTGACGTTTCAGCCGGGTTACAATTACAACGGGTTAATCGCGTTAATTCCTGTTCTTACTCATATTAATCATGTTTTTTTTTGTTTTGTTACGGTTTTTGGCTTGGTATCAAGACCTTTGAGCCATATCTTCATTTATTTATGTCTTATTTCTTGATGTTTGCATTAAAATATGGGCGTCACACATTTTAATGCATCTAGGGAGTGCTTGAAAAGAAATGCATAGCAACAGACCTCATGATTGTGACTGATGAGAATTGTATAGTGGGATTTCCAACCACTATACAATTCTCAACGTCATATACACAAAACCTTTATTTCAATGATTCCTCATAACTGTTCGTCAACACAGTTCGTCAGCACAAAATCCACTCCGAAGCAATTTTGAATTATCGAAATAAAGATAGACATCCAGACGCCATGGTTTCCCGCCAAACACTCCAAATTATGCAACGCGAAAGTTTAAAAATGACTTGAATTGTTTATCGAATCGTCGATTACAAGTTTTCACTCCAAAATCAGACCACAGCTCTTGGACTACAGTGCGCTTTTTTACTTTAAAAAAAATGAAACAGTATTCCTTTTTTAAATAAATATACGCGTCACACGCAGGGAGACAAATGTTAGTCATTCGTTCTGTGCATGTATTTAGATGTTCGAAATATGAACTTCTTTGAATGGACTTTGTTTTTTTGGCGGCCACGATTGTTTGACGTTTTGAAATGGACCAAATATTTTGCATATCGAATGCTCAAATTATGACTAATACCGGTATGGCACGATATACACCGTGTTCCTGAGAATATACATACATTAACTTTGAATAATAATTCTATAGCTCTTGTTAAACATATCGTACAAAGGAACTAGTAGTTTAAATAGCATAGTTTTTAAGTTATTGGTAATTTAAGTTTAACCAATTTAATTGTGTTGTGCAGTGAGAAAGAGTCTTTATCTGTGAGATGTTGCCACTTTGTGCAACCAAAACTATCAAACTGAATTTCAAGAAAAGTTTCGAAAAGTTTGTGTGGAACCTGGACCAAAGTTTCAAATGCGACGTTGCCAGCTCAGGTAAAGAGTAATTCATTCATATTAGACGAATTACATCTAAGCATTTAGTTTATAAAAAATGTTAAAGAAATTGGAATTTGTAATAGTGTTCATAGTAAAAAAAAAACCGGCCAAGTGCGAGTCGGACTCGCACACCGAGGGTTCCGCCGTACAAACGTAGCATTCCCTAGCGTGTGACGGAAATTCGTCTAAGGTGTCGGTATAAACTGCTGTATCTTTTGATCGCGTTAACTTAGAAGTTTGATTTTTTCACTGCTTCAAGGGACAATAGACTTAGGTATTTGGTATAAATTTCAATTTGATACCTTTATTCGTTCGTGAGAAATAAGGTAGTAAGTTTCATTTTATTAAAATATTTTTATTATATTATATAACTAAAAAATGTAAGTTTCGCAATTTTTCCTATATTTGTATTATATGACAATGCTTCATGCCAAATTTCAAGATTCTGAGTTTACGGGAAGTATCCTGTAGGTTTTGATTCCTTTGCGGGTGTCGGTTTGTCTAAGGTGTCGGGATAAACTGTTGTATCTTTTGATCGCGTTAACTTAGAAGTTTGATTTTTTCACTGCTTAAAGGGACAATAGATCTAAGTATTTGGTATAAATTTCAATTTGATACCTTTATTCGTTCGTGAGAAACAAGGTAGTAAGTTTCATTTTTTTTAAATATTTTTATTATATTATATAACTAAAAAAATGTGACTTTCGCAATTTTTCCTATATTTGCATTATGACAATGCTTCATGCAAAATTTCAAGATTCTGAGTTTACGGGAAGTATCCTGTAGGTTTTGATTCCTTTGCGAGTGTCGGAAATTTGTTGAAAATATTGACATAATCGGCTGTATCTTTTGATTGGCTTGGCTTAGAAGTTTGATATTTTCACAGCTTAAAGGGACAATAGACCTGAGTATTTCATTTGAATTTCAGCTTGATACGTCCACGCGTTCTTGAGATAAAGGGTCTTGACAGACAGACAGACAGACGGACAACAAAGTGATCCTATAAGGGTTCCGTTTTTTCCTTTTGAGGTACGGAACCCTAAAAATGATAAATTTCATAGTCTGAATAACATACCAAAGTTAATGTATAACCTCAGGAACACGGTGTATACAGGGTAAATTTTTCAAGAAGGCCTTCTTGGCCAAATCCTAAACTATAAGGTATATTGAAAAATGCTCAAAGGAGTTGCGAGCCCGATTTTGATGAAAACGAAAACTACATCATTGGCTTGGTTAGTAAAATAATGATCATCGCCAATGATTATCGCTTCAACCAAGGCATACATTGTTCCAATGTATGTCTTGAAATCGACAATACTGCTTCAAGATTTGGAATTAAATTGTTACGGCCGTGTACCTGACACTAGCCCTCCTTGGGCACGACTGATATCCTTCGACAGCACCCGAGACCACCAGCTTAAAGTGCCGACGAAGCACGGAGGAAATCGAGTTGGAAAATTTTCGGTCACCCATCCGAGTACCGACCGCGCACTTGGTTGCTTAACTTTCGTGATCGTTATTAGTTCTTGTTGAGAACGCACGAACACTTCCTCCTTCAGTGATACCTATTGTTATTTTAATTAATAAGTGTGTGTGTTGTGTTGTGGTGTAATTGTTTTTTCTCAAACATGCATGGAAATATTGTCAATATTTTTTGTAATCGTCAAAAAATTTGACCTCGAGATTTTGACGGATTTACACGTTTTGGACCTCCCTGAGTCCAAAAATATTTTTTTTGCAATTATGTCTGTGTGTGTGTCTGTGCGTGTGTCTGTGCGTGTGTCTGTGCGTTAGCACGATAACTTGAGTAACTTATTCCAACCAAATTTAACATATGTGTATGCCATCAAACTACATATAAGGTTTCTATCAAATTTTGAGCTATCGATCACGAAAGTTAAGCAGCCAAGTGCGCTGTCGATACTAAGATGGGTGACCAAAATTTAACATGTATGTATGACATCAAAATATAAGGTTTCTATCAACCGTTGAGTCGTTTCCGGTATACTAGAAAGTCAAGGGGAGACCATTCCTAATTTTTTTTATCCAATTGTCCATATTCTCCGCAGCGGTGAAACCTGATCATCAATTGGACGGTAAGCTTCATTGCCACCAGTGTAGTTTTAAAAACATTTTTTCACAATTTAGTGTTTAAAGTTATTTTTTTTACTAAGAATCCCTTTTTCAATATGGCAGCGACATTATTAACATCTGCTATAATAATTTACTTCACACCACTGATTAAAGATCGTAAAAATTTTTACGCCCGACCGTTTGCCGAAAGGCGGGGGACATGCGCGTGCGGTTATTTATCTACTATTGTCGAGAGTTACAGAGAAATTTCATTGATACGTTGATCCGTTATCGATAATGTTTTGATTTTAGATAAACTTTAAGTTATGTGTTTACAGTTTTTCGTAAAATGACTTAAAACTTTTTTCCTGGGCTAAACATTAACTTTGCAGAATGCTTTAACATTTATTAAATTATCTTATACAAGCAAAATGTTATAAAACTTTGTTCCGACAACGGGAAAAATAATCGGGGGTGGTCTCCCCTTAACTTTCTCGTATACCAGAAACGACTTAAAAGTTGATAGAAACCTTATAATAGGGGTTTAAGTATGAAATTGCCGTTTTGTATAGAGAATTTAACGAAAATTCATTTTTCCATACAAACATATTTGCCATGTTTTAAGGAACCACAAATCTAAATTTTGTGGATATATTTAGACAACATTAAGCTATAGGATACTTAGAGAAAAAAATTGAGAATTGATACCTGTAAAAAAATATTCATATTTTTATAACGGAGACGGGCACCTCTTAGGACGAGCTGTTTTTGAAGATGTATTTATAGTGAAAAAAATAAAAATAAGAATAAATTTTTTTACATAAATATATGTCCTTGTAATGAAGTTTAAAATAGAAAATGAATAATGACATAGCTACTGTATTAAAGGAATTATACACTAATAAATAATGAGGAAAAAATCGGCAATTTCATATCACCCCTATTATTTTAATGTCATACATGCATGTTAAATTTGACTACGTCTGGCATTATATTAAATTAATATTAAAGTTTGAGACAAGCTGCATCGAGGCAGTTGAAGAATGACACAACCTATGAAGAGCTATTAAATCAATTTGTTGACGACGCACCCGAAGCGATGTTATATTGAATTTGTAATCTATTGTCATAAGTCGCTAATCTCCGCGCAAGACCAAATAAAACTGAGTAACTTAACAAATTTACGCTGAACTCCTTCAATAGCCAAAGAATGTATATTATAAGAAGGAGACCAAACTGAACAATATTCAAGTTTGCTTTTCACCAAAACTTTTCGTAGTTACAAAGCCTTTGGTGATCCTGTATATAAAGCCCACCATTTGCATAGCACTTTTCCTTAGATATTCATTATGACATAATATATAGGAATATTCTATTCTACAATAAGCTTGCGTTCAACTGCATAGAAATACTGTTACTTTACCCCTACAGAAGGGGTCATTACACATTTAGTCTTTAAGAAAATAAGTTAACTCTGGCAGGTTTGGCTGGGCTCTTACTCTTTAGCAACACATTTTAAAGATACACAAACAGTCGAATATCAAACACGACACAAAAAGGAACACAAACCCCGAACATAAACACAAGGCGACCCGCAGTGAAAAAATAATAATTAATTGAATAAATACATAAATTGACACAGTGCCAATAATTCAGACAAGATGGCGGATGACCTCATTATAAATATGAAAATGTGGCGCGTCAGATCGGTCGTTTTGCATTCTGGGCTTAAGGCTGGTGGCTCACTGAGAGCTTTTTTAAAAAGGCTTTTTCGAAAAGATTAAATTTCTATTTTAGAAAATAAAAACATTTTCTCAACATAAACTAATTAAATCTGAGTAATACTGATCTAGGGAGACGAACCAGCATACGAGTCATCTGATTTATTTATTCAGTTTCACATGCTGGCTTACAGAGCAAATCCAACACACCGGCAAGTCGATGAAATACATACAAAATATTCATTCATAAATCTAGATCATAGTATTACATGTCAATCAAAAGTCAAAATATTCATCAGTCAAAGAAATTACAAAATCAATGTCAGCTATAAAATGAATAAGAAATGAAATAATAAAAGAAAAGGGGATACATGTTAAAATGTCAAATTATAAATTAAAAACTAAAATAAATAGATACAAGGTAAAATAGATTATTGCTCATGTCAAGTGTACAGTCAGCTTCATAATGATATGAGGTGCCAAGGTGGTCAAAAACATGTTAGGAGCAAAGTTTCAATAATATCTTTTCATTTAAAGTTATCAAAATATTGTACACTAACAACCAGTCTTATATATCTTCATACCATAAATCTCCAATTACATATATACGATTAAAATGATCTTTTATATGTATGCATCGTAACTGTTCATTGGTATCTAAGCGCTCAGAGTACTCATAAATATCTTCACTTACATAGATTATTCCATTTTCAATAGATTGAAAGTTAGACATTAAGGGCCTTCACAGATTTTTCTTTAAATTGGTATTTTTGCGATTTGTTATAATTTAATTTAGTTAAAATTTTCAGACGGAATATTTGCCATGGGAACTTGCCCACGGTAACAAAGAATTTTTATGACAACTTCTGTCAGCGATTTTGTGAGCAGTTTTGTTAGCAAGTTAATTTCCGTTCGTTCCTTTTTAGAGCGACAATCGCTTCGCCCGGGATACAGACTTTAATGATGAGCAACTTTTTGTAGCAACTAGGCGTTTAAGTATGGAACTCTGATTATTTTATATTCTATAACAAAATAGCTCAGCGATTGTCGCTAGTGGACTAGTGGACGAACTCCCTAAACGATTTTGAATTGATGTGATCAGAGATTGATAACCAAAGGTAACAAAATATAACGTAACAGAAATAAAAAAGATCATCAATATATTTTAATTGAAACACTCAGCAGTGTCATGGCAGATGATTGCATTATTGTGAGCAATATATCCTAAAAGACTAGGAAAAATGTATGTAGTATTTAATTTCATTGATGATGTAATATACAGAATTATAAAATAAACTAAGCCTATAGTAAAAGTTCTCGAACAATTGTAAATTCAACCTTTCATTTGTAAAAGAAGATACTCAAAAGTTATAATCGGTTAAAGGTGGTCCCTTAATCGTGCCTGGCAAGTATCTATATCTTATAATTTTGGTAAAATTTACAACTTCTATAAATAACTACTCTTATTAATAAAAATAATTATATTAAATATCAGACCTTCCTGTTCACTGAATAAATCGGTCTCTAGATCGAACGGCATAAGTTCATATTAAGTGGGAACCACAATAATATTTGAAATACCTAGATTATAAGATATGGATACTTGTCAGTCACGCTTGAGGGACCACCTTCAACCGATTATAAATTTTGAGTGCCTTTTTTTACAAATGAAAGGTTGAATTTACAATTGTTTGAGAACTTTTACTATAGGCTGAAGCATTCAAAAGTTTAAAATTCCAATGTGGACCCTTAACGGGAACGCAAACGGCCAACCCGCACTTGGCCAGCGTGGTTGACTAAGGTCTAATCGCCCCTAATGTAGGGTAGGCTCGAGACCCTCGGTGGAGACTTATTATGAGCTGTTGATGATGATTTATTCATGACCCATGACATACTAAATTCGCTTAAATATGCAGCCTTTTATCCAAAAACATATCTAAGTTGCAATAGAAAATTGCATTAAAATCTATATATTTTCTTTTTATTGATTGATATTTTAATCAGCATTCGATTTCAGCATTTTAGGAATTAATTTATATTAATAAAAAAATTTCATTGACGTAGATCACTGAAATGATTAAATTTTAACTGAAAAAAAAATATGACAGATACTTACGACCAATCGAAATTACTATTTTTAAATAGCGGAAACTACACAGACTATAGAAAAATAACAACCGTAACTAGGCAACCGCCATCAACGTCAATTAAATACTGAGCGTTACTTCCGTTAGAAAAATCTGAGTTACCCCCTAGTCGCGCCTAAAGAAGTTTTACTTCAAATATAATGATATGTAGAATTCGGTAAAATTAATACCTTAGATTTAGAGCCCCTGCATTTGTCAAATGACATATGCATATGACAGCTCAGGTTAGTTTACCTTGGTTTACAGGAAGGGAGTATATGGACCGTAGTACCCCGGATTAGCGTTTACTTTTCTTTACTACCAAGATATTTTTGATAACTTTGAGTGCTTAGATACCATTGAATAGTTATTCGCGAATATATTATTGGTCATCTTAACACATTACATAATATTGGAATTGTGTTGTTAAGATAATATTGAGTACTCTGGATGGTTACAACAATAAGATACTCTAACAGCGCATATAATATTGAATTTTTGTCTGTTAGATAATTTTGATCAGTCTTGACACTCAGATATTTATGAAGCTGACTGTACATAAAAAATAAATTTAAAATACAATATCACAATTTCAATAAATTATATCATCATAACAAATCAAAAGCTACAGTCTAGAATCTGGCGAGTCAATACAGTTAATCGCACCAAACCATCAGCAAATTTGAAAATCTGATGTTAAGCCTATCATCAACCGCAACACTGTATCAGTTGTATGCCGAAAGGAATAACTAGGCTCTTTTCTTGAAGGTCCCTGGTTCGGAAAAGACTGTTGATACAGGCTGATTCCACAACTTGGTTGTGAGATGCAGAAAGTTGCTAGAGCAATGCACAGTGAGGGATTTCCAATTGTCTAGCTGGTAGGGATGGAATTAGAATTTATTACGGGTGATGCTTTAGTGGAACTATTAAATTAAATTATTTGGAATAAATTTGCGTTTACAAACGCGAAATATTTTTCAAACTAGAAAGTACTAGGTGGTAGACCCATATGTAGGGTCGTCTGGGTAGGTACCACCGCCTTTCTAATTTCTCCCGCGAAGCAGTTCGCTGTGTTTCGGATTGTAGGGAAAGGTAGCCAGTGTAATTACTGGGCATGGAGGGCATATCATCTTAGTCCCCAGGATGGCAAACGCACTTGCGGTGTTAAGTGATTTACACTTATTGCAAGTGTCTACAGGCAGCGGTGGCCATTTAACATCAGGTGGGCCGCAAGCTTGTTTGCCATCTCGTAACATAAAAAAAGAGAAATTACACTTGCTGCGTTAACGCAGCCGCCCGGATCGTGGAGAATGCTGGGTTCGATTTCCGCCTGGGGCAGGTAGATTTTTGTCAGTTTTTTTTTCTAGTTTAAATTATTTATACTGAATGCAGTTAGCAAACACTCAGTGTATCCGCAACCTTATATCGTGTCTCGGAAACCTTTATCACACATAAGCGTGCCCCCCGCCTCTCGTACACAGAAATCATACGAAAACGAAAAATTTTGCCAAAAAAAGAATCGATGAATAAATAAAATTTACCTTAATGTGACTTTGTTTGTCCTTCAGTGCGCACAAGAAAAACGAATGGAATTATACCTACATGTTTCATAAATTATGAGTGAGCGTTGGCGAGTAGGGTTCCTTAGGAAGGTGTGTGCAGGCTTTATTGATCAACTATCTTTAAATTAATACATACATACATACCGATATACAATGTGTCGGCGTACCGAAGTCAGAGATTACAATACTATTAAGTAAAATCAATTTCAACGACATATCACCTTTTTAACCGACTTCAAAAAAGGAGGAGGTTATCAATTCGACTGTCTGTTTTTTTTAATGTTTGTTACCTCATAACTCGTTACTGGGTGGACCGATTTTTAAGATTCTTTTGACCTTTGGAAGCTAGTGCTTGTCATGGGGTCCCATTTTAATTTTATCGACATCTGACAAGTAGTTTTTGAGTTATCTCTAATAATGCCTATTTAATTGACATTGATGATATCGTAATTTTATCACTTGTGTGTCTAAAAGATCTTGAGGTAGTTTCCTGAAAATTTCTATACTTAAAACACTAAAAAGCAGAAAAAAAAATTAAATAAAAAAAAACCGCCTTCAAAAAACGGGAGAAATAAAAATTCTGTTTATAAAAATCTAAATGTTTTTTTGAGGTCGGTGCCAACCTTAATATTTGGATTAAACGTTGTTTACGACAAAATTTCGACAGCGAAAAGCAGTGTCTCGGTGGCGTAATTGGTCAATTGGATTGTGGAAGATGCGGGTTCGAGTCCCACCTGAGGCAAGTCGATTTTTTTCAGTGCATTTTTCTAGTAGTGTAATTTAGTTATTTAAGTAAATCCTCTATTCTTGGACCCATACCCTGTATTCCGTCTCAGTATTATCTTTTAGCCGAAGGTTGCCTGGTAAAGATTGCTTTTCAGCAATAAGTACGTTTTCATTGCACATCTCTTCTGCTATTTTTTTATTGTATGTGCTTCTATTCTTGTGTGCTATAAAAGAGTAATATTATTTCCTTTATTTCATTTAAAATACATACAAAATTATATTTCTATATATTAAATTTTTACAATATATAAACACTAAAAAATATAACATTTAAAAATACAAAAATGCAGTTCCCATCGGTAGCAAGATCAGGGTCCCGGCTACCGGTGGTCAAGGATCCAGAGACAGGAACCTCCTCACTATACGGGCCGTGTCTAGAAGTACTGCCTTCTGCATCTGACTCTTGATCCAACCACCTAACGCGAGCCTCTTAAGGTGTTTATCGAGGCTCTTAGCTATCAGTCCATGGGCAGATATGACTATCGGAACAATAATTGCTAAATCGATGTCCCACATGTCAACAATCTCGTGAGCTAAATCAAGATATTTGTTTTCTTTATCTTTTTCAGCTTTCACAAGGTTGTCGTCACGGGGAACAGTGACATCAACAATTACTGCGCGGCGTTCTTGTCGATCTATCAATACAATATCGGGCTATTGGCTTATTATTATTATTATTATAAATCTAATGTCGCTCCACATTCAAGCGGCCAGGCCACTGTGCCCTACCTCATTATACGAAAATAACGGAGTATTTTATCCTCCTAGCCAACGGCCAGTTATAAAATAATAAAGCCTTTTTGTCAAGTTTAACGGTAATAACAATAAACCGTACAGTAAGATTTTATTTCGTGCACAAATGCGTTCTTTAGTCGGCCATAACAATAGCTACGTAATTCGAAAGTAAATATTGTTGAAATAGGTAATTAAGATTTTTTCAAAGCTCATACCGTTAGGGATGTGTCATTTTCGTGCATATTTTTTGTCCATAATTTTCTAGTACTAGCACAGTATACCAAGAACAGTACGTAGTTTATCTGCGGGCTGTCGGCGAGTTATTAGCCTACTCTGCGTTGACGCTAGGGCTATCGTAAATGTGCCGGGCGGAAACGAGCGGCGAGCGAATGTGCAATGACATAAAAACGCGCGATCACACCGAGACGGCGAGACCACCTTATGCCCCCATATTTTTATGTCAATGTGTGCGTCACAGTGCGTGCGTACACGGCGCCGAGTACGCACGCACACATTCTAATGGACAGCGGCCAGTTTGTACGAAGACGTATTACTGTTCTTGGTATACTGTGGTACTAGCTTACGTCCGCGGCAGCATTTATATATTTTTTATAGTACATACTTATTACGTGTAGTAAAAATAGACAGGTACATAGACAGGTTAGTACGAAATTTCATCCCCTATTTCATTCCCACATGGGTCAAAAATTGTGTCAAAATTTTGGAAAAAAAAAACGCTAGAACAAATATTTATTTACTTCTTTTTTAGGATTTTAGGATCCTCACACATAGGCTACCTTAAAAGAATGGGAAGAATCAGCAGAACCCAAATCCGCTGCCTCATAGGTGCTTTCACTGGCCACTTTGCCACTATAAGACGTATACAATAAGCAGAGCTGATGACCCCATCTGTAGAATGTGTGGTGAGGAGGAAGAAAACATGGAGCACATACTATGTGACTGCGATGCACTAGCCAATAGGCCTCTAAAGGTCTTTAGGTTACCCTAAACCAGAGGACTTTATAGACCTTATTCCCGCCAACATCGTGAAACTCATACAAAATGTTTTCAATGTTGGCGGGGATGGGTGATAAGGAAAGGGGAAGCACAGAAGATCCCATAGGGTCGAAGTGCTCTGAGACACAGCCTCGGCCCCTTGCATAAGAATAAGAAATTTACTTCTTATCAAGTGCCTAAATTCAAAGTTTTATAGTTTCATCGTCAACAATGACGAACTTCCATATAAACTTTCATGCCCTGTTTAAACCCATTCAAGTCTTATTATCGCAATAAAAAGTAATGTTTATCCTTACCTAAGCTTCAATCTATATTGGTACAAAATTTCATCAATACTGATTCAGTGGTTTAGGCGTGAAAGCGCAACAAACAAACAGACAGTTACTATCGCATTTATAATAATAATATTGTGGGAATAATTTACTATTTAGGTAATATCTGTAAGCAATTGAGACAAATGAAAATGAAAAAGCTCTTTATTAAAATGGACTTTGCTAAGTACTTTTAAATCGTCAAAAGCCCTACCACCATTTCGGGACGAATAATTATTATTATGCGGAGATGGAGAAGAATTGGCGAAAGAAACTCCACAGCTTACAATTTCGTAATGATTTCAAAACATCAATACAAGTCAATAAATAATTATCAATATAATTTAAGTTACAGTTTTACATGCGTACATTTTTGGTAGTTATTACTCCCACGATTTTGAATTATTTATCTTGTGAAAAGCTTTTCTATATAATTCAATTAATCATGTTAGTGAACTAAGTAATTTAAATTTTGATACCCACCACCATTTTATGTTATTGTTAGATAGGTAATTACAGACATTCCCTTAATTTAGGTGCTAAGCATACATTTAAGATCCTCCGGTTAACAATGTTATAAGAATACAATGTGTGGTATACAAAAAAAAAAACAATAATGCATTAGTTATTTACACAATATTATTCACGAAGACAAAATTATCCTATTATTGCATGTGTCATACAATTGTCCATCTAAAGATAACAACTATAAGGATAAAATTTGGATAGGTGTCTATGGGGTATAGACCTACCGAGTCGAGTTGAAACATTTTCGGTCACCCATCCGAGCACCGACTGCGCATTTGGTAGCTTAACTTTTAAGATCATTCCGAAGAATGGCACGACCGCGGCGGCATCGAACTTCTCCACCTGTTCGATTTTGATTCTTTTTATCTAAGAATTAAATTTCATTTTGTAATGGCTCGCATTTATCGCGTGGAATTCACACAATGTAGTTGTAAATATTTTTGTGGAAAAATTGCCAAGTTTTAAAAGTGTAGGGATATTTTACTTTTGTAATTTTTAACCTCCGACATAAAAAGAGGGGTGTTATAAGTTTGACGTATCCGTCTGTGGTATCGTAGCTCCTTAACGAATGAACCGATTATGATGCGGTTTTTTATTTGAAAGCTGACGTGATCGACATGGCTCTTAGCTATAATTCATGAAAATCTGTTCAGGATTTTCAAGTTAATTAGCTCTCTTTTCGTCAATATTTAAGAAAAATGTAATTAAAGTAGTTTTCTATCGAAATTGGGGTCTTCGAGTAATTTAAAAAGAATGAAATACCAAGTTGGATTGTTTGTCCCAGGTAAACAAAATGGTCGAACACTTTCAGTACAGAGCTTCTAACCTGTAAAAGAACAAGCGTGCTGCAATTTCTTGATTGTGACAAAGAGATAAGATGAGAAATTTCTTAGTTCGCGTTGGAATGGTAGCCACAGGTGACAATATAAGCCGGACTCGGTGTAGTTGCGCTCACGTGCGCAGATCCCGAGCCGTCCCGCAACAGCGCACTGGAGGTCAGGCCGGGGAGTATGTTTAGTGGGTATGGAGGGAACGTCTTTACCTCGAGTCCCACACATCCCTTGCGGTTGGCACCACCCTGCAGGGACGATGCGTAAATGCATTTGACCTTCCTGTCACAAAAAAGGTGACAATATAAGCCAACACGCGTAGTTAAAAGATTTTGCGTCTTGGCTACAAAACTTGGCAATTGCACTGCCATGCACGATTTCAATAAAACGCCTGCGTCGTAAAGTCTTGCCCGCAAATGTGGGGCCCTTATGGCCTTCGGACGCCATAAAACGCGTTGCGGTCTCACGGGCTGGACTTGTCTTTATGCATGGGGGTTCCGGGTTCGACGCCTGATTTCTGCCGTTTTTTAAGGTTGAGGCTACTTTTTACTTTCTCGTATATGTAGTATAGGGGAAGACTTGTAATCGTGAAAAAATTCGACCTCGAGATTTTGACGGATTTACACGTTTTTGACTGTCCTGTGTCCAAAAATACTGTTTTTAGAATTATGTCTGCATGTGTGTCTGTGTGTGTCTGTGCGTTAGCACAGTAACTCGAGCATGCTTTAAGTTATTCCAATCAAATTTAACATACATCAAAATATAAGGTTAATCAAATTTTGAGCCGTCGATCACGAAAGTTAAGCAACCAAGTTCGCGGTCGGTACTCGGATGGGTGACCAAAATTTAACATGCATGTATGACATCAAAATATAAGGTGTCTATTAACTTTTGAGTCGTTTCCGGTATACGAGAAAGTAAGGGGAGACCACTCCCGATTATTATTATGATAAAAACTGCACTAACAATTAATAAATATACACTATCAAAGACATTTTTTTTTAAATTGTGAGTTTGCGTACAGACATGTTCATACCTAATCCCAGAATGGGTTGAGCAGCGCTTTAGATAATATTTGTTTACACACGAAGCCACATCTGGCAGTATGAACAATGCAGTGCCACAAAAATAGTGATAGGTTGCTAGCCTGTTGCCTAGATACAGTCGAATTGGGTACCTTCTCTTCGAGATCGTGTCCAAAAATTTCTATACTTAAAACAATAAAAAGCAAAATATTTTTTATTCAAAATTTTTTTTTGAGGTTGGTGCTAACTTCCATATTTGGAATAAACGTTGTCACTTGTATTTGGGACCGACCTCAAAAAAACATTTAGATTTTTATAAAAAAAAATATATATTTCTCCATTTTTAGTTAGGTGTTTTTTTTATTTAAGATAATTTTAGACATACGAATGATAAGATTATGATATCATCGATGTCAATTAAATAGACATTGTTAGGGATAACTCAAAAACTACTGGTCAGATGTCGATCAAATTTAAATGGGACCACATAACAAGCACCAGCTTCCAAACGTTAAAAGAATCTTCAACGGTACACCCAGTAAAGAGTTTTGAGGTAACACACATAAAAAAGATACGTACCTCTTCCTTTTTTGAAGTCGGTTAAAAAACCAGCATATAAAACACACACTTCACACACACACACACACATACACATGGACTCAAAAAAGTTTTCGTGCAGCATGTTTGGTAATTTGGTTTAATGTTTCTAAATTGGTATCTAGTTGCCTAATATTTACCTACCTACCCGTGTTTAAGTTAATATACTGGGTGTAAAATCAGACATATTTCAAAAAAAATATTGCTGGGAAATGATTTTTATTTTTTGGTGTTAAAAAAAATTGCAAATTGTACCGCGCAATGTAAAGCGCTCAACTCGCACGCAACTCGCAAAACCGCGATAGTTTTGCCGCCCCGTTCGTTAGTGTCCGTGCGCATCGAGTGAGCTACATTGAACTTACTTTTACTTATTGGGAAGTGAACACATTTTTTGTTATGAAATACTAAAAAAAATAATAATGTTTCTTTGGACAATAATTAACAAATCACGTATAAAATACGTTTTCATAAAAAAATGAAAAAAAAAATTATGACTTTGACCTTCAATAAAATCGTAACTATCAATTTCCCAGGTATAGTCTGAAGGAATAAAAATGTTCTGATGATGAGCCGAATACATGGTTCTCGTTTGACTGTTCATGTCTTTTACACCCTGTATTTGTCATCAAAATGTTATTTAGTTTATTTTTATTTTGTGTGTTATTGCTGTTGAAACTTTCTTTATTAAATAAACAAAAATAAATAAAAAAATTAGCAACACAGTGGTCTTTTCCATGAAGTGACCGCGACAAAACAATTGTTCACCTTTGCCCATCAGTGAGTCATACATTTCTGAGAAAGATATCTAAAATGTTGTCGGTTTTTTCTTTTCGTATTTTTTCACAGTATCTACTTATTGGGAAGTGAACACAATAGTTTGTGAGTTTACCCGTGTTTATTTATATTGATGAGTTACTTGCTTAAGCTGTTAGTAACGGTAAACATGTTATAAAGCTCCGGGTATAAATATTAGGCCAGTTTTGAAGTTATTAGGCGCGTTAAGAAAAAAATGATGGGTTGATAATTTGAAATTTTAAGATGCGCACGCATCATTGTAACACACAAGACATAATTTGTACTGAATATTATAAGATTCTTAATTTTAAATATTTATTATTAATTATTTAATATCATCATAATCATAACAGCCTTTATAATTAGACCCACTGCTGGGACACAAGGCCACTCCTTGTCATCGAAGGAGGTTAAGGCAGTAGTCCGCCACGCTTGCCCACTGCGGATTAGTGGAGTGAGTATAAGGTGATCAATACCCCTTTGCTGATCCATTAGTCGCCTTCTACAACACCCATTGGAGGATATGGGTGATGCTATTCTACTCTGCCAGCATCACACAGCCAACTTTTATTTAATAAAAATACACTACCCTCTCCTCAGCTCATCATTTATATTGCTGTGCTCGTCAATGTCCATAATTGTGCCTTTACTGTAACTACATAAGAACCGATGTAAAAAAAATTGATTTTGAATATGTATTAGAAAAATGTCATACTACCCACTTCAATGGTTTCATTACTAGTTGAAATTGTATATTCATGGAAGTGACTAAGTGTTAATGAGAAATTAAGTTCTTTACACCAAATGGCAGGCCGTCTGACATCAACCCTCATTGTTAACTAATTGAACTGTACCTAATTTTAAACCAGTTAATAAACGGTTGGGTATAATTACCAATAATTTTAAATAATGTTTGAAGTCCCTAATTTAAACGCACCATTAAGTTGCAAATCAAACAAATTATAAACTACACAAGTCAAACTCAAACAAATTAAATCATAACTCCTCCCAGACCCACCCCAAAGCCTACTTCAAAACTGACTGCGACGCAACAAAAAATGTAACTGGTATTTTAAGCTTCTCCAAGCGGTTTGTGGTTCCGTATGAATTAACATACAGTTGGTACAAAGTCTATAGCTTTTATCATAGTCTTTAGTATTTTCTCGTATATATATTATATGCATATATATTTGTCTAAGAAAGAAGCGTCAGTGGCGTAGTGCGTAAGGGCTTTGTCACGGAAGGCACCGGTTCGAACCCTGCCACGTACCAATGTGTTTTCAAATTTAGAAATCATATGTACGTTTAATGGATGCTTTTACGGTGAAGGGAAGCATCGTGAGGAAACCTGCACACACCTATGAAGAAATTGTTAGATTGTGTGTGAAGTCGACCAACCCGTGCTTGGCTGCGTGGTTGACTAAGACCTAATCGCCCCTAATGTGGGGTAGGCTCGAGCCGATGGGAACGTTATATGAGCTGTTGATGATGATGAGAGACGCTGTGACAACGACGTATGAGTCACGTTGTCGCGGTTTCTGTATTGCTCATACGTTCATTGAACGCCTAGGCTGGACAAGAGCTAGTGTGAAGGGGCTCTTAATACTGAGATGACGACTGACCGAAGAGAGTGGAGAAGTTATTTAATTGCGAGGAATTTTACTGAATTTTTATTGCAGAATATTTACAGAATTCTCTACACGTTTTTGGTCTCATCTTACGGATCCCCAAATACAGTGAATCACACCCCAACTCTGCCACTAAATAGATAACCACCTATTATGACAAACAGACGTACAAAAAACCGTGTTAGTGGACACAGAAGTTAGCGGTCACGACACGGTGGTATAGAGGAGCGGTGAGCGGAGCGATTAACGGTTTTATGAAAATTGTATTTAATAGTATATTATATGACAATAGGGATGATGACTGAAAATATGTTTATTATTATCAATTGAGACTTCCTCTCCATCCAGAGTAAAGCTTTCCGCTGAACTCCCAGCCGAATCAGACCAGCTCGACTAATACTGGTTTACCCAGAGGTTTTTGATCCCCTTAGTATATTGCTTTGGCATTGCTGTAAATGTATCCGATAAAATACAAAAAATGAACGTGATGCACACATGCAATTATAAATACTTACTTCGGGATCGTAAATGTGATAAAAACTGTGAAAAAAATAACCCTAACCTTTCCATCATCACTCAGCCATGTAGGTGCATAAAAGACTACTCTCCCAAAAATATTGGACTCCGTCTGGTCATAAAAAAAATAGCCCTAGCCTACCCATCACCCAGCCACAGGGTTCGAAAGGATTATGAATAACAGTTTGATAATTATTAATAATAACCAGTCTTAAGGACTGCGAAGCGATGAAAGTTAAGCACAGCCGCAAAGGAGATCGGTCAAATCGCTGAGTTACGTATTCACTTGACTTTATCGGAAGGCGGAGTGGCGGCAATGTATGCCCACACATACGCTTGTCGCAAGTTAAACGCCGGCTTGGCCTATCTCCTTGTATTATTAAACCTGCAACCGGCAACCTTACTCGTCGTGCTGCACGTCATGCTCCTCGTCTTGCCCAGCGCATCTTTTGTCGGTTTTTTGTGCGCGAGTGAAAGTATCAGCAATACGACAAGTAAGGAGGTTTTTTTTTGCTCACTTTTCGGTATTTTTTGCAAAAGACCTGGCAACCCTGCTTAGGCCTCATGATCGCTATCTATTGGCTTTTTTATGTTACGAGATGGCAAACAAGCTTGCGGCCCACCTGATGTTAAGTGGTCACCGCCGCCTATAGACACTTGCAATATTAAGTGTAAATCACTTAACACCGCAGGTGCGTTTGCCATCCTGGGGACTAAGATGATATGCCCTTCATGCCCAGTAATTATACTGGCTACCTTTCCCTTCAATCGGCGGTGGTACCTACCCAGACGACCCTACATATGGGTCTACCACCTAGTAAAGCTGGTGTAATTGTAGTCAAACGCCCAGATTATTAAAACCAATCGTACATTAACCTATTGTTTTTGTTCATCCGCTATCTCTTGCCACCGCACGCACAAGCTTAAGCCCAGACAAGCAGACAATAAATCAGGTAGATAGCGCTCAAAGACCTACCGAACATTGGCTCGAATTTTAAGGCGAAGACCGACGTCACTTTATTATTATTTTTTGTTTATTTTTTTCTTTGTACCCTTGCGTAATGTATTAGGAATGTTGTCATTTGGAGTTGACAGTGTTTAGGGCAATTAAATAAGAAACTTTGGCAATGACTCTGTTTTTCAACCGACTTCAAAAAGGAGGAGGTTATGTTACACTAAGAAGGAACAGGAGTCAATAATTTGTTTATTGTATTAAGTATTTATTCAATGTCGGTTTGAATTATTATTAATTGTTTATTCTGTTTTGATTATTTAATTTTTTGTGACTTTATATGTAATTAATTAATATGTAAATAAATCAAATTAAATATTTTTATTGCGTATCACATGACAATAAGGGTCTTAAGCATAGGCTGTAGTTCCTGTGATACACCGTATGGACAGTAAAATTTAAGAGGGTACATTATTTACTTAAAATCTATAATCTTAGTTATATTAAACGTTGCTATAAACTATAAAATAACATAATCAATATGAATAACATAAAAACACAATTTCTATCATATTTATACAATTTTATTGTTGGCTTGTGACTTTATATGTAATTAATTTACTTCACATCACATCACACATCAACAGCTCATATAATGTCCCCACCGAGGGGCTCGAGCCTAACCCACATTAGGGGCGATTAGGCCTTAGTCAACCACGCTGGACAAGTGCGGGTTGGTCGACTTCACACACAACCTAAGAATTTCTTCATAGGTGTGTGCAGGTTTCCTCACGATGTTTTCCTTCACCGTAAAAGCGTCGATTAAACGTACATATGAAGTCAAAATTTGAAAACACATTGGTACGTGGCGGGGATCGAACCAGTGATCCCGGGTGGAAGACAACGACCTTACGCACTACGCCGCCGACGATTCATTTTGTCAACATAAAAATATTAATTTAGGGTCAGCCGTTATGATTCCCCTTAAGATGACATTGTAAAGACATTCCGGGGTTCAGAATGCATCGACACAGCTCCACTTAATGATCCGGGCCCGTTTGATAGATAATGCGCTGTGGGAAGACAGGGTTGAAACGTCATATTTATTTGTTATAACGTACGGAAAGACAGAGCATCATTTTTTGTATTGAATTGTGTTTCTCATGACTTAAAGTCAAACATCTGATGTCTGCAGAGTAGAATAGCATCACCCCATATCCTCCAATGGGTGTCGTGGAAGGCGACTAATGGATCAGCAAAGGGGTATTGATAAACAGACTCCGTCCACCAATCCGCATTGGGCAAGCGTGGTGGACTTCTGCCTAAACCTCCTTCGATGACAAGGAGAGGCCTTGTGTCCCAGCAGTGGGTCGAATTGTAAAGGCTGTTATGATGATGATGAATGCTAAAAATGTTCTAAAATATTATAAAGATCGGGAAGAAATATCAAAACATTTTCTCCGTTTGAATGCAGACGGTGCTGGCCGTGATATCCTCTTGACCTAAGCAGTAAAAACACTAAATGGGCAACTAACACTGAACCACAGATTTAATAATACAAGGAGATAGGCCAAGCCGGCGTTTAACTTGTGACAACTGTATGCCCAGTGGGCATACAATACCGCAACTTCGCCTTCCGATAAAGTCGAGTGAATAAGTAACTCAGCGATTAGACCGATCTCCTTTGCGGCTGTGCTTAACTTTCATTGCTTCGCAGTCCTTAAGCCGCGCGCAATGAACAGTGTACATTACGGCATGGTCAACTAGAACCATGTTATGTAGTGCGGCCGCTGGACGCGACACTCGGTCTTCCCTTCCGATCCGGACGACCTAGGGACGCTAGGCGGTCGAGAGACTCCCCATGGGGGAGATGCTCGGTCGCCCAGTAATCCCCTAGGAACGTCCGCCCTACAGGCTTGAGGACCCTCCAAGGTTTTCGCCTTCTCAAAAAATCCGGTGGAGCAGTAAATGCCATCAGCGGCAAACTGCAGTAGTCTTTAAAAAAAAAACCTATGAAGATTGATATATCTGTGCACTGAACCTACTTTCGAAAAATTATTTCCGCAACAGATTTAAAATTAATAAACAATAACAAACAAACACGCAGAGCACTACACACTACATTTGTAGTTCCCTGATACAATAATCTGTACGGCAAACAATTATTGCAGTATCAAATTCCTCAATTGAGCAATGCCTCGCCTATGAACATAAAGAGAAGTTTCAATGAAAAAAATATAAAAAAAACCTTAAAGAATGTTTCTTTATCTATTTTAAAATAAAGTATCTAAAAGTATATAATAGGGGTTTATTTTAATTCCTTTAATACAATAGCTAAGCCCATTATTCTTTTTTTATTTTAAACTTCTTTACAAGTACTTATATTTATGTATAAAATTTCATTCTCATTTTCTTTTTTTCACTAGAAATAAATCTTCTAAAACAACTAGTCTTAAGAGGTGTCCGTATCCGTTTAAAAAATATAAATATTTTTTCAAAGTTGTCAATTTTCAAATTTTTGAAGTAAAACTTCTTTAGGCGCGACTAGGGGGTAACTCAGATTTTTCTAACGGAAGTAACGCTCAGTATTCTATAGTCTGTGTAGTTTCCGCTATTTAAAAATAGTAATTTCGATTGGTCGTAAGTATCTGTCATATTTTATTTTTTTTTCAGTTAAAATTTAGGCTGGATTTAGTGCTACACGGACGGTCCGTACGGACTACCGTACGGACCGCCCGTATACGGACCATTCAGTCGGTTGATCGTTTAGTGCTCTACGGACCAACGTACAGCTCGGATAAGTATAGTCGCGCAGAAAAAATAAATGAATTCCTTTTTAAAGACCGTAATTGCTGCCTACTACTTAAGGCGGTTACATAAAAAGAAGAATTGAAGGATGAAGATTTTAACATCCTTAACATAATTGTCAGATCGGGCGACGCATTGAGAGAAAGATTCGCTAGTTATTTTGTATCTACCACAGGTCCAGTGCCTTGGCAAAATAATTCAATATTTTAATGTAAAATAATTTGCAATACAGTAGTTGTTCATTAAACGATATATCTAAATAAAGAGCATGTTTTACTCAACGATATCTTCGTAGGTAGTACATACCTACTTATTATTCTTTTGTTTTTCCTTTGTGGTACTTACCAATGTCCTTTTTCTCCATAACTGGTAAATCATCATAACCAGGATACAATGCTCGGTATACTTCTATCCACGCATGTAGCTTGGCGTCACGATTTTTATAAAAATTATCGCTAAAATCCCATAATGATGGTTGACTTCGAACTTCTGTAATGACTCGTTCCGTGTCTATATTTCCCACAGACATTTTTATTTATTTATTTAACAATTTTAATTAATAAATAATAAATTAATTTTCATTTTTTATTTTGACAGTACCGTACACACGTCCGGTTGGTTTTGCGTCCGCACAGAACTAAACGCTTCTATTATATGCCTAGCGCGTCCTGATACGGACGTCCGGAGAACGGACGCGTTTGACGGATGGTTTTCCTCCGGATGGACGGACGGTCCGCGGGCCGTGTTCTACTAAACGCAATAGTTGATTTCGTTGATTTCTATACGATAGCTCCGGATGACAGTCCTCCGCACGGACCGTCCGTGTAGCACTAAATCCAGCCTTAATCATTTCAGTGATCTACGTCAAAGAAGTTTTACTTCAATCGCGCGTAAAGGTTACACGCACACAAAACTTTTTTCTTGAAGTATCCTATAGCTTAATGTTGTCTAAACATATCCACAAAATTACACAAAATTTAGATTTGTGGTTTCTTAATAAATCGTAAATATATTTGTATGGAAAAAATAATTTTCGTTCAATTCTCCATATAAAACGGCAATTTCATACTTAAACCCCTAATATTATACTAGCTTATGCCCGCGAGTTCGTAGAATAGTTACTTCGGGCAGCATTTAAATTTTCATATTATTTCTTCTAACCCAAGCGCTATATACCGATTTTCATGAATTTTACTTTAAAAAATGACGGATTTCCATCTCTTATTTTACCCCCCTAGGGATTGAATTTTCAAAAATCCTGAAATACATCATTCTTAATTTCTAACTAAGTAGCTAAATATTTTATCGATTTAGCTTCAATACTGACGGATTTCCATACAAACTTTTCCCTTCCTTTTCACCATCTTAGAGGGTGAATTTTCGAAAATCCTTTCTTAGTGCACCCCTATACCTCATAAGGATCCCACGTGCTAAATTTGTAATCTCTAGACCCAGCGGTTTGGGCTGTGCGTTGATATGTCAGTCAGTCAATCAGTCAGTCAGTATTATAGATAATGTCTATGTAGGAATGTATTTATGCACTTATATTAAAATAATAAACATAAGAAATATACTGAAAACAAATATAGGACGACCGGAAATGTATCTTAATAATACTCCCCTTGTGAACTCACAGTCTTTATATGTAATTCTTTATTCGGGTAGGACTAATAAAATTTTAGGCGAACAATATTAGTACTCTTTATTGCATATAAAAATTTACAGAAATATTACACTAAAACATAGTTAGCAAGGGCGAACTTATCTCTAGAAGAGATCTCTTCCAGTCAACCCATGAATGTGTGTTATAACGTTAATAAAGTAGGCAGCATAAATGCAAAATAAAGGTTATAAATAGACAGCAGTATTACACTATAATAATAAATATTATACTTATATAAATATCTTCATAACACATATACATATATACTTACATATGTTCATATATATCTTAAATAAATAAATAATAAAATACTATAATACACATGATGAGATAAGCTTGCAATGATTAATTTGAAATTTGTGATAGATAGAACTTCTTAATTCTACTTTTGAAAGAAGTAATGGATGGGCTGTCTTGTACAACGGCTGGAAGATGGTTCCACATTTGAGCAGCACGAAATGAAAAGGAGTGGAGAAAGAAATTAGTATTGGTCTTAGGCAATTCCAGCATCTTAGTGACACATTGACGCCTGGGACGAGGGGGAGTTTGAGATATTTGGAAACGAGAGCGAAGGTAGGAAGGGGCATTAGGATCGTAGAGGATCTTATAAAGAAAGGAAAGGATGTGCACATTACGCCGGTCCCGAACGGGAAGCCACTCAAGCTCGGAGCGAAAAGTAGATACATGATCATATTTACGCAGACCGAAAATGAACCGAATGGCCATATTCTGAAGTCGTTCGAGCTTGTTTAGCAGTTCCTCGGTCACATCCAAGTAGCAGATATCAGCGTAGTCGAGAATAGGGAGAAGGAGAGATTGCGCTAGCATAATTTTGGTTTTAAAAGGGAGAAAGTATTGAAGCCGCTTGAGAGAATGGTATGAGTAATGCATTCGCCTACTAATTTCGTTAATGTGAGGATTCCACGACATATGGCAGTCCATTATTAAGCCAAGATTCTTCACTTTGTCAGAGTATGGGATGGTGGTACCGTTGTAAACAAGTGAAGGCAATAAGTTGAAATCAAGTTTATTTCTTAATCTACTGCTGCCTACTATCATTGCCTGCGATTTTACTGGGTTAACAAGTAATCCGAAAGAATTGGCCCAAGCAAGAATAGCCGATAAATCCTTATTTAGTTCACGAATAGTCTCAGTGATCTCAGATAGTCCCGAATGCCGATAAATCTGAAGATCATCGGCATATAAATGGAAGGAGGAAGAAATAGTATCGCATACTCTATTTATAAATATTGAAAATAACAAAGGTGAAAGTACGCCACCTTGAGGACCGCCGTCACGTAAACAAAGGTGTCTAGTTTTTATTAGTTTTATTTTGTTTGTTATGTTGAATAATGATTATAAGAGTAGCATAGCAAAGGTGAATTCTAGTGCCCTAGAAAACCTAAATTGGTTTATGTGGCACTAGCTTAGCGTATATAGCTATTTTATTGGTTTAAATGATAATAAAAAAAATCGTTCATTTCCCTACAAGATCCCTTCGTACTACCAGAATTGTTCCATTTTGTGTGAATCCATCTCGTAGTAACTTGGGTCATAATGCCACCGTCAACACGCTACAGAGACAGTACAATGGGCTGGTCAAATCCTTTGAAATTTAAAGTATTTGTTAATAAGGCACGATCTTTTAAACATCATATAGAACAATACTTGATAGATAAGAGAGAATCATAATAATATGTAATCACAGATACGTACGTACTAGTCAGTAAAATTATGTAGTGTTATAAACTTACCTTACTTCTAAATTGTTAGTCCACTATGCATGCCGTGGCAATCTTTAATTAAAACAGCATTAAGAATGTAAATTGTGATGTAACTTTTATATACTAGTTGTGATGTGTGTCTTGTTAATGGTCCTAAATAAAATAAAAATAAAAAATCATTCGCCAATTTAATTATTTTAGTCTCTTTTTTTGTGCTTTTAATTGTTTGATTTATTATTTTCCATATTAATTTGTGTCAACACTCGTTGATGACTTTTGCTTGTAAGAGCGCGTTGATGTCTAATGTACTGTATTGTTTTTAAATTTCAGACTATTCATTCTGCCCGTATTTTGATATGGAAGAGAGGGAAAGAGAAAGGAGTTATGAGAATTGAGAACCTCTTCCTTTTTGAAGTCGGTTAAAAAAGAGAGAATTTTAGCGATACTCTACCCCTCTCTCTAAAGAGAACTGATGAAAAAACCGGCCCAAAACAACGCAAAAATTCCCCTGTCATCCGTGAGCCATAATGAAAAAAGGGTCGGAAAAAATGAAACGCCAACATGAAAAAAAGTATCGAAATTGGCGATGGATTCCTCAGAGATTCATTAGGAAAGGGGCCGGGTCGGTGCACTGCAAATTACTTTGGTAGCGATATTCTGGAGGCTTTGTTGGGTGGGGTTTGTTGCCTGTGTTTTTTCCACAGATATATCAATCTAAGGAGATCGGTCGAATCGTCGAGTTCATAGGAAGACCGAGTGTCGCGATCAGCGGCCGTACTACATAACATGGTTCTAGTTGAGCATGTCGTAATATACACTATTCATTGCGCGCGTCATATGGACTGCGAAGCAATGAAAGTTAAGCACAACCGCAAAGGAGATCGGTCGAATCGCCGAGTTCATAGGAAGACCGAGTGTCGCGATCAGCGGCCGTACTACATAACATGGTTCTAGTTGAGCATGCCGTAATATACACTATTCATTGCGCGCGTCACAAGGACTGCGAAGCAATGAAAGTTAAGCACAACCGCAAAGTAGATCGGTCAAATCGCTGAGTTCATAGGAAGACCGAGTGACGCGATCAGCGACCGTACTACATAAAATGGTTCTATTTGAGCATGCCGTAATATATATGTACTATTCATTGTGCGCGTATTAAGTAAATGAAAGTTAAGCACAGCCGCAATGTAATCCAATTTGTAAGATAGTAACGCATAATTTAAAGCGATTGTATTTGTTATGAATAAAAGTCGCACTATTTGTTTAAATATTGTTTTTTAAATATAAATCTAAGTTTTTCGGTTCTTACGTGTGAAAAGTTATTCCATTACTTGATAAATATCTGATTCACTGCAATGATTGTTATTTCTCCAAACAAATTTTTTATTTCTCCATTTTTAGTTTTGAAGGTGTTTTTTTTTATTACAAAATTAGATATTCTGACTACATAATACATGTCTTGGCTAAAAATTTCACCAAAATACGGACGCGCTCGCCAGCAGAGGCGATATGTCATATAAACATTGTGGGGTTTGATGGATTTTACACCTGGGGAGTAAGGTGATGTTCACACTGGATTCTAAGTTGCAAAATTATTTATTAATGTCTTTATTATAGTTGGACAAAAAGTACTGATCTAAAGCTAAATTTCCATATTTTTCAAAGAGCATCGTGGAATAAGCTAACAATATAACGTTTATCTATAATATAGGTACTATTTATAGATAAATTTGTAAGTATTTGTTGCAATATTTTATTTTAGCCAATATACTTATAACTTAGTAGAAGCGTCGGTGGTGTAGTGCGTAAGAGCGTCGTCCACCCGGGAGGCACCGGTTCAAACCCCGCCACGTACCAATGTGTTTTACAATTTTGAATTCATATGTACGTTTAATCGACGCTTTTACGGTGAAGGAAAACATCGTGAGGAAACCTGCACACACCTATGAAGGAATTCTTAGATTGTGTGTGAAGTCGACCAACCCGCAGTTGGCCAGTGTGGTTGACTAAGGCCTAATCGCCCCTAATGTGGGGTAGGCTCGAGCGCCTCTGTGGGGACATTATACGAGCTGGTGATGATGATGGTGATGATTTTATTTTAGCCAATATACTTGTAACTTAGTAACGGTACACCTACAATTTCACTTATTATTGTAACATGTCAATCCTGTCCATCCAAAGGTTGTCTGGAAAAAATCGCTTATTTACACTGGCTACCTTCCCCTTCAATCCGAAACACAGCAAACTGTTTAACGGCTGAAATAGGAAATGCGGTGGTACCTACCCAGACGACCCTACATACAGGCCTACCACCTAGTGAAGTGAAAACATAATAAAAACATATCATATATATCTTATATATAAAATTTCCATGTAACAATGTTAGTTGCCGTACTCCTCCAAAACGGCTTGACGGTGTTTCATGAAACTTTGTATGCGTATTAAGTAGATCTGCGAATCGACTACTATTTATTTTCCATACCCCTAAGTGATAAGGGTTGTTCACCCTTAATTTTTTTTTAATTTTTGGACGAAATCGGTTACAGTTATAACATCAATAATTAAAGTAATTTCCCCATATTTAACGATAATTTTTAATAAATGAATGCATTTATTAAAAATTATCGTAGTCGTAGTATCGGGAAAAACCCCATCTTCAATGGAAGATGGGGTTTTTCCCGATTTAATGAAATGTAGTAAAATTATACCTTTGTTTAAGTCTGGGGATAAATGTGATCCCACTAATTTTCGTCCCATATCCATTTTACCAGCGTTAAGTAAAATATTTGAGAAAGTTATTTACAATCAATTGCTTTCTCATTTTACATTGAATAAACTGTTTCATGACAGACAATTTGGTTTTACTAAGGGTAGAAATACGACAGATGCAGGTGTTGCGTTAATGAAACATATATTTGATGCTTGGGAAAACAAACAAGATGCTTTAGGTGTCTTTTGTGACTTGTCCAAAGCCTTCGACTGTGTAGAACATAAAACCTTATTGGCCAAATTACAACATTATGGCGTCTCAATGAACTCAATAAAAATAATTGAATCATACCTGAGTGACCGATTACAAACAGTAGTTATAAATAAAGCGAAGTCTTCAGGGGCCCCTATGCTCATGGGCGTGCCGCAGGGTTCGATATTAGGTCCGTTACTTTTTTTGATTTATGTAAATGACAAACAAACCGCCTTACTATGTAAGCAACTTATGTGAGACGGTATTATTTGCAGATGATACTTCCCTTATTTTCAAACTAAATAGACAAACAGAAAATGTTGACGATGTGAATAATGCCCTTTCCAAAGTAATGTGTTGGTTTACTAATAATAACTTGTTACTAAATTCAAATAAAACTAAATGTATCAAATTTTCGTTACCAAATGTCAAGCAGGTCAGTACAAATACTAAAATTAACGAAGAAATTATACAATGTGTTGACTCAACAGTATTTTTAGGAATAACTTTAGATTCACGTCTACAATGGAATCCTCATATTACTACCCTATCAGGAAGACTTAGCTCTGCTGCTTTTGCTGTTAAAAAGATTAGATTACTGTCTGATATTGAGACGGCAAGACTTGTATATTTCAGTTACTTCCATAGTGTTATGTCATATGGTATATTGCTGTGGGGATCAGCAGCTGATATTCAAGACATTTTTGTATTACAAAAGAGAGCCGTACGTGCCATTTATAAATTAAGACCTCGTGACTCGCTTAGAGAGTTATTTAAAGAAATAAATATTTTCACGGTTCCTTCCCAATATATATATGACAACATTATGTATGTTCATAAAAATTTACATACATTTTTGAAGAAAAGTGATTATCACAATTTAAACACAAGAGGTAGAAATAAACTTGCTGTTCCAAGTTTCAGACTTCATAAAATTAGTCACTCATTCATGGGGAAATGTATACAAATATATAATAAACTCCCACATCATGTAACTGAACTTCCGTCACATAAATTTAAGCTTCATATTAAACAAATTTTAATGAAGAAAGCGTATTATAAAGTTCAGGAATATATAGATGATAAAAATGTGTGGACACATCCAAATGTGCTCGATTCTCCATTGTAATCTAGTGAGATATCAATATGTGTAAAAATTTAATTTTCTAATTGACAAGGTTGTAAGGAAAGATGTCTTAAATCACTTTTTTTTAATATATATTTTTTATTTTTATTTTAAGTTTAATTATTAGTCTTTATTTTAATAAATTATTATGATTAATTATTAAAGACTTGACAATGTGAATTATGACTCTTTCCAAATCAATACTATAAAAACTGTAAAGGGAGGATAAAACTTGTTGAGTTTCTTGCCGGTTCTTCTCAGAACAAGGCCTCCTGGTAGACTCTCGAACCGATGGCATCAAAATTGACTTTCATAAGTGTACAAATTGTACCTAAATGAATAAAGTAATTTTGACTTTGACTTTGATTGTTTGTTTTTATTTTTTTATTATGTGGCATTAAAAAATACATACAACCCTAAATTTTTACTTGTTTATCTCCAACCCCTATTTTTTTAAAGCCATTTTAGTAATTTAATCATTTTGTAAGGCAAAATAACGTTTGCCGGGTCAGCTAGTATATACAACATGTAAACTAAATAACCAACACCCTGAATACAGGTGGTTTGGAATCGGCTTCCGAGTTGATGTCAATAATTGAAAAAAAAAAAAAAAACAAAAAGTACCCAGAACAGAAAATGTTGTACATTATTTTCTGGGTAATTTTTGTATTTAAAAAAAAAATATATTGAAATCAACTCGAAAGCCGATCCCAAACCACCTGTATTCAGGGTGTTGGTTATTTAGTTTACATGTTGTATATATAGCGTGGTATTATCTATCGTAAATGTTTTATTAGAGCAGGTATCCTCGAATGGAGTTGCGACTGTCATGACAGTTGGATATTATAGTATATTGACACCAAGTTAAATAGAGACGGGACATTTACTGGCACTTATCTATGACAGGATTTTTTTCCATGTTTTTCGTTTTTTTATTTAATTTGGCATCAATTTCAATCATAACTAAACTTGCCAAACACAAAAAAGAAAAAAGAAAATATTATGGTAGGTATATGTTAACGGTGAGCAGACGCAAAACCATAGCGTGTACCCAATATGCCGGGGCTATTATTTTACTTCTATGTGGGTTGGCGAAACGCAACGCAAGCAAGACACCCCTTCCTCGGCGATCCGACATATAAGATGTATAACCAAGTATACTAATGTCCATTGTGCACATGGCATTATTCATCAATCATGAATCATTGATAATTAGGTCCCAAAAATGAAAGGAGAGTAATTCGAAATAAAACTAAAATAGCGCCGGTATTGTGCAAGATCTTTTCATATTTTAATGAAATTCGTATTAAGCTAATGATCAATACGAAAGGAATTCTTCACTGATGATTAATTAGAAAAGTCTTATTAAAAACTTTTTGGTGGAGTAAAATTGATTGCAATTTTAATGATACTCGTTTGTCTAATTGACATATAAAAGCATGTATAGGCGTCGGTCAATGATTGGCGTCGGTGGCGTAGTGCGTAAGAGCGTCGTCTCCCACACGGGAGGCATGGTTCGATCCCCGCCACGTACCAATGTGTTTTCAAATTTTGAATTCATATGTACGTTTAAACGACGCTTTTACGGTGAAGGAAAATATCGTGAGGAATCCTGCTCACACCTATGAAGAAATTCGTAGGTTGTGTGTGAAGTCGACCAACCCGCACTTGGCCAGCGTGGTTGACTAAGGCCTAATCGCCCCTAATGTGGGGTAGGCTCGAGCCCCTCGGTGGGACATTATATGAGCTGTTGATGATATGGTACACCTTGAAAGTATTTTGTTAGTAATATGCAAATTAATCAATTTCAATCATTTTTAACCGACTTCAAAAAAGGAGGAGGTTTTCAATTCGACTGTATTTTTTATGTTAGTTACCTCATAATTCTTTACTAGTTGTACCAATTTTGAAGATTCTTTTAATGTTTAGAAGCTGGTGTTTGTCAAATGGTCCCATTTAAATTTGATCGATATCTGCTGTGCTTTTTGAGTTATCTCTAATAATGCCTATTTAATTGACGTCAATGATATCGTAATCGTGTTATTAATAGTTTTTTTAAAGGTCTCGAGATTTTGTTTTAAAATAAACCACACGGACATCTCACAGCGACCTACTTTAAAACAAAAAAAAACGCCTTCAAAGCTAAGAATGGATCAAGAAAAAATTCATTTTTTTTGGGTCGTTTCCAAATACAAGTGACAGCGTTTATTCTAAATATTGATACAGGTCTTACCTAGTTCAGGTATCAGCCCGCCATAATTATTAGTTATTCAAAAGCTGTGTTTTTAGCGTTGGTATTGTAATGATTGTCATCATCATCATCATTTCAGCCGAGAGACGCCCACTGTTGGACATAGGCCTCCCACAAGGATCTCCAAATCGGTCGGTCCTGCGCTGCCCGCATCCAGCGGCTTCCCGCGACCTTTACCAGATCGTCAGTCCACCTTGTGGGGGGCCTACCAACGCTGCGTTTCCCGGTACGTGGTCGCCACTCAAGGACCTTTCCGCCCCAGCGACCGTCAGTCCTCCTCGCAATGTGCCCTGCCCACTGCCACTTAAGGTTCGCAATTCTTTGGGCTATATCAGTGACCTTGGTTCTCCTGCAGATCTCATCATTTCTGATGTGATCACGCAGAGAAACTCCGAACATAGCCCTCTCCATTGCCCTTTGGGTGACCTTGAGCCTTATTAGGAGGCCCATGTAATGATTATGGTGATAAATAAACGATTATTATCATTATTATTATATACTTGAGGTAGCATACTTTGTTAAAGCTAAATTTGGGCTCTTCAAAAATGCATCTGATATTTATCCTCGTAATATAAGGAACTCTAAGTGTGTGGTTATTGTGAATTCCCGCACATATTGGGAGCAACACACGATGTGAAAATAAAAGTTTCGTGTCGCAACGTCTGGGAGACCTAAGGCTAATAATAGGGGTTAAAGTATGAAATTGCCGATTTTTTCCTCATTATTCATTATTGTATAATTCCTTTAATACAATAGCTATGTCCCTTATTCTTTTTCTATTTTAAACTTCATTACAAGGACATATATTTATGTATAAAATTTTATTCTTATTTTTATTTTTTTCACTAGAAATACATCTTCAAAAACAGCTCGTCCTAAGAGGTGCCCGTCTCCGTTATAAAAATATGAATATTTTTTTACAGGTATCAATTTTCAATTTTTTTCTCTAAGCATCCTATAGCTTAATGTTGTCTAAACATATCCACAAAATTACACAAAATTTAGATTTGTGGTTCCTGAAAAAATGGCAAATATGTTTGTATGGAAAAATGAATTTTCGTTAAATTCTCTATACAAAACGGCAATTTCATACTTAAACCCCTAATACACCAAGGTACTCACGTTTCGGATCCAATCCAACTGCCGGTCACCAGCCAATTTGGGTCAGACAGTGTCCAAACTAATCACCGGTCAGCTGACGGCACGGGTACAGAACGGCACAAACACTTCCTAGTGTCTTGCTTGAAAGTTTATAATTAACAAAAAAAACACAGCACATAGAATCTTGTAAAATGATAAGTTCAGCTCAGCGCGACCGTCGGTATTTTTGAGAAGTAATTGTTCCACACCTTCACACGCGAATTCTCAATCGAAAGTGTCAAGCTGGTTTTCCGGCTTCTTCCCTAGATGGCGTGGCGCTCGACGTTTTCTTGGCCTCAACGTGAAAACATTGCAAACTATGTTTTTCCTTTGGTTTATATTAAGCAAAAGGTGTCCCAGACGTTGAGATTGAATTGAGAATATTCTAGCTAAAATAAATGATAACGAAACACTAAGAGACTAGTATAAAATAAATATCCAAAAATAATATTCTATCAAAAGCAAAGTAATGCAATGTGTGTTAATATATAGCCATACATACCCAATGAAATGAAACTGCTACCTACAGAAATATTTAAGAAGAATTTGACAAAATGGCTTAACGACATGAGCTTATATTCTTTAAACGATTTTTATATAAAAAATATTGACATTTTAAAATGTCTTTGGTTTTCTTGAGATAAATGTTATTAATTAACTATGTAATCATTGAAACGCATTGGCATGCCATGTTTGGTGAAACATGAGATACTTAAATGTAATTTTGTAAGATCTTACGTACAGTATTTCTGGCCAGTAAATTTATTATTATCATAAAGCTATGAAGAAAAAACATCAAACCACATTTAAAACGTAAGGATGCAAATAATGCAGCCTAACAGAATATTAAGTAAGTCTTCTATTTCACTATAATAGAATAGAATATGACTTTATTGTACATACATCAACCAATTTAACAATAGTATTAAAATATAATAACATAAAAACAATTGTACAAAGGGCGACCTTAACGCTAAAAGCGATATCTTCCAGGTAATCCTAGAATGGACAGGATTGTGAAGTAAAAAGTAACTATGAGGGAAGATTGCGACGTATATCTACTTATTACATAGGTAGATACTAACTATAAATGCCAAATAATAATTACATAAATTATACACATACTTAAATATTAATACACACATACAATATACAAAATATGTACTCTAATAAAACAAAATATATACTGTCATATACATATATTAATGGATGATCATAGCGACAAATAATGAGCCTCTACTTGTTTCTTGAAAGTGCCCATAGTTTGTGCTTTACTTATATTTGCAGGTAAAGCATTCGTCAAGTAGCCATTAAGTTATTGAGAAGTTTCAAATGTCGTCGGATAGTGATTCTAATCTTCCGTAATTGCTTACAAAGTAATTATCAGAAAAAAGAACGCGGACACTTGTCTATTTTCGAATGTCAAGCAGCAATTAGTAGCGGCTATTCCGACAGGCACTTCATGTGACATCAATAGGTGACAGGCGAAATGAACCGTTTGTTTCTCACGCTGTGACGTTTAAGTTCGCTATTGGCAGCATATACCCACAGATTTAATAATACAAGGAGTAAGGCCAAGCCGCCGTTTAACTTGTGACAAGTGTATGCCCTGTGGACATACATTTCCGCCACTTCACCTTCCGATAAAATCAAGTGAATACGTTACTCAGCGATTTGACTGATCGCCTTTGCGGCTGTGCTTAACTTTCATCGCTTCGTAGTCCTTAAGACGCGCGCAATGTATAGTGTATATTACGGCATGCTCAAATAGAACCATGTTATGTAGTACGGCCGCTGATCGCGACACTCGGTCTTCCTATGAACTCGGCGATTCCACCGATCTCCTTACATTGATATATCTGTGCAATTGTGCATATACCCAATAGAGGAGAAATGAGTATCTTACAAACTCAGATAAATGTAAAAAAAAAGTACAAAGCATAAGATATATAGGTATACCAAAAATCAAGGCGCGACCCACATAAGCTAGTACTTTCCTGTCCCCGAAACTCAAAGATTTCTAAGCAATTGCAAAATTTGTAATTATTTAAGAATCTAAAAAAAAAAATGTTTAAAAAAACTAAAAAAACGCGCTTTAACTAAAAAGTGAAAAATAACTTTTTAGTATAGAACCTAAATGATGAACGAAAAGTATAATTACTATGTAGAGAAAAGCGTGGGGTGCTCAATTACATTAGTTCTTAAAAATATTCGATCTACAGTTTCCTATATCTATGATGTTTACTTATAGGCGGACGGACCGTTTGCTTGCTTGCAAACTACTTAGAAAATGCAACAAGACAGTATGGGAACCAGTGCTCCGATAAAACTGAAAAGAATTCCAAAACAAACAAGCCCTATACTCATAAGATTTTTCTTTCCGATGATTAATTATTGACGATGCCATTACCGCATCTTGAGCGAAATGGCCGAAAGTTATTTAAAATAAGATTTTTATAATAACCTCCGTGTGTTATACATCAATTTCAAGATGATTATTGAAGTTTAAGGATCGACTATATCGAACAATCTGTGTACTAGTTACGAGTATTATGGACTAAGAGCAAGACCAGTCAAACAAAAATATACATCTGTTACCGAATTAAAAGATTGTCAGCTTATGTATTGTTTTTCATTTGGTTTTTATTTTAGCTAATTCATCATAACAGCTTTTTTAATTCTACCCACTGTTGGGACGCAAGACCTCTACTTGTCATCGAAGAGGTTTAGGCAGTAGTCCACCACGCTTGTCAATGCGGATTGGTGGACGGAGTATAAGGTGATCAATACCACTTTGCTGATCCATTAGTCGCCTTCTACGCCCATTGGAGAATATGGGGCGATGCTATTCTACTCTAATCCTAACCTAGTGTACACTACATGCACGATAATCCGTAGGCTTTAAGTGGAAACAACGACCAAAACTTAAAATTACAAACCACAATTTAAATAAAAGACAAACAAATTAAATTACACACATATTGTCTTAAAATAAAAATAAAAAACATATTTCTCTAATTTGGGAGCAGTACGTTAAGAGTAAATTATAATTATGACATAATATTAGTTCACTAATTAATTCGTAAATAAGTATTTCTATTCTATTCTATTCTTAATTAATGGCGTCGCTATACATTAAATATACGCAAACTATTAGTACATAAACTATTAAGAACCAATACAGATTTCTTAACTTCTTTATTTGGTACCCAAAATAATTTTTATATTTTGCCACAAAACACTGGAAAAATAATGAAATACCTATTTTATATTTCATTTTACCTATGAAATTGGCGTTTTTTTTCTTAGCTGTGTAACTTTTTGATTTAGTAGCTGTTTCAGTTTCATATTTTTATTGTGAATACCTAAGTCCTTATTATATACTGTTATAGATTTGCATGTAGTGAAATTATAATTATTTAAAACGTTTAATTTAAAAAAATTAAAATAAAGTGGCTTTTTTATTTGGCCAGCAGAATCTCTAAGAATCGTAACTCATGGACAGGCTTATTTTTTTGTCTTAATTATTGATGCAATATTTAAATAAGTCTTGCCCAATTATACACTCCAAATTTCAAAAGATTAGGCAAAGGAGTTTTTCAGAATTTTTAAATAACGTTAGTATGGAAAATACATGTCGGATCGCCGAGGAACGGGCGTCTTGCCTGCGTTACGCTTACGTTGTGCCAAACCACACTGGAATTAAATAATAGCTCCGGCGTATCGGGTACACGCTAGTGTGATGCTGAAGTTCCTCTCCAATGCAAAATACCTGAATACTACTGAAATAATGTTGGATTAGAGCCAATGGTTTTGTGTCTGCTCACCGTTGACATATACCATAATGTCCAACTGTCATGACAGTCACAACTCCATTCGGGGATACCCGCTCTAATAAAACATTTACGATAGATAATACCACGCGCCGTTATACATATTATTTTCTTGAATATCTTCATAAAAATTGGCGTTGTTAAAACTCTATTTTTTTTTAACTATAAACCCTAATGTTACAAAATTTGAAAGAAATAAGCGAACAACCCTTGGCTAAATCTAGCATCAATCATTTATGAAAAAAATCAAGTCTGTCCAGGAGTTAGTAGGCGTCAATCGTCAATTGTTATGAAGAGATTAAAGAGTAATTTTCTCATTTTTTTCAGAATTTAACAATTGAAATATAATTTAATTACAGACAAAAATCTTGTAAAAAGTGTAGTTTATAAAAACAATAATAATAAGAATCTAAAACAACTATTGAATTAAAGAAATTGCAAGTTTAGCAAAACGCCAATTTCATAGGTCCTAACTCCTAATACTTTTAAAACTATACCAATATTTGTCGAATAAAATTTACTATTACAAGATACAGTAAATAACACTTCAAAAAATAAAAAAGTAATAAAATACCACTTTAATAGAAATAAAATTTCAATATTAAACAGCAGAAAACAATAAACCACACCGTTTTACGGTTAAAAAATCATATACTATAATTTCAAATCAACCGTATCAATGAATCAGTGCTACGCAGGAGCATAACTCACGACGCTTACTATAGAGATCTATAGATCACAATATAGATCCTCCTTGTGGATCGTTCAAAGAAATCGGAAAAAAGTCCACCGAGACGAGGTTATAATGCATGCCATTGTACCCGTCTCGCTCGCACGGGTGGCACCGCGTGCGTGGGAAAGGGACAACAGGAGCTCTTATTCAACTGTAACCTAAGTCATATGGTAGTTCGTTTCGAGGCGTCGTTAGAGTCGGGTGTCTGTTGCAGCTGCGTTTGTCGTTATCGAAAAAGTATTTCCGCATATTATTCTGTGATTTGAACAACTTGATAGTGGTGTACTTAACTATATAAATAACATATTGATGTACAGAAAAAGTGCAAAAGTGAGTGATGAAAGTGATCGACGTCGCAGCTTGAGCTTTGAAAATTATTGGAATTTTTGAAAAGGTTTGTCCTCAATTATTTTCTGATACGTTTATCGATAATTTATAGGAATTTCTTTATGAAGTTCTATACCTATGTAATTGTTATTAGTATTTGAAATCCTATGGCTCTAGACAGATAGTCTTAATGCATTTGAACTGCATTACAATAATAATTGACCGTTTCATAAATTATCTTTTTCTTGACTTTACGAGCACGGCTAGGAAGTAAAAAAAACTTCGTAAAATCACATAAAATACACAATTACAAACACATGTACAAACTTCGTATCCTGCGTGCCTTGAAGTTCAAATGCAGTTTAGATGCAGTTGGTGCAATTTCAGTCGACTGCAATCGACTGCAATTTGGTAGTTGGAGTGTAGTTGAAATGTTGCGACTGTCTAGAGATTTGCTTATTGATAAATTAAAAAAAGTTTAAAAGCTAAATTGTATAAAAAAGGTTATTACAAGATCAATGATTCGGTATTTAAATAATCCAAATGCGTGGGAGTAAAATCTGCCCAAAATATACGCATACAAAACTGTAATTTATTAATGTTGATATACCTATTGACCTGTAATTATGTTTTGAAATCATTATGAAACTGTAAGCTGTGGATTTTCTTTCATCGTTTCTTCTCCGTCTCAGCATATGTTTAATAATGATTTAAATAAAATTATTAATCAATTAAGATTCATGTTAAAATGTTATGTTTAAAACTGAACATTTAGTGACTTGCAATAAAGATATGATTATAAATATGAATTATTCGTCCCGAAACGGCGATAGGGTTTTTAACGATTTGCAAGTATGTATGTCTAAAGTTCTAAAACACTTTTAAATTGATTTTGCTAAGTGCAAAGTCAATTTAAATAAAGAGCTTTTTAGAATAGATTTGAAGTCATTTATTTCAACACAGGGTCATACATTTCACAATTTGTGCAACATTAGATATTAAATTAACATTATTAAAATGTGTCAAAAATTTAGATTTTGGATTTAGAGCCCATGTCAGGTTTGTCTAAATAGGTACTAAGTTATACAGAATATTCTTGAGGTTATATTTGATCATTGACACTATGGACAGTGGACACATTATGTTTTTTAAAAAAAAAACATTTTCATACACAAACTAAACTTGGATGTAAATTAACTAATTTTTGTTGCACGAATATTTGTGTGCGAGTCATTGTTGTTTATATATTTATTTAAGTTTATGTATAAATATACCTAAAATTATTATGTATATTAAAAATGTTCGTTATCTAGTATCCAGAACACAAGTTTTTTACAAGAAATTATGTACCTAATTTGGGCTAGATAATTGGTGTGAGTGTGGAAATATATTATTATTTAGATAAACAGTTATAGAACACAAATGTTTTGGACAAAGCGCGACCTTATCGCTGAAAGCAATCTCTTCTAGGTAAACTTAAGATGGACAGGATTCAAAATTACGGAATTCGAATGGCACTGAACGGCAACATAGCACAGATAAACATACTATTGCATTGTACAACTAAATTAAATTTAATACAACAAAGTTACAAATAACTTAAAAACTAAGCTTTTATAATAATTATAATAAACTTTTATTTCAGGCTACTAAGGCCCATACAATAAATACCTTATAAACTAACATACATATTGTTATATAATTTTTGTTAGTAAATAACACTTAAAACTTATGTTAGTAATTACTTAATTTACACGATTTGACGGCGACGTGTGACGCTTAGTGGTGTCAGGTAGACGTCCTCGGAAACGCCGGAACCTTACACCTTTCGGCCAAAATTCTTCCTTCATGAAGGTCGTCAGATGGTCGGTCGGTACTCTCACCACAAATGAGTTAAAATTTACACTGTGGTGTGACTCCAACCGTTCGACCCTCAAGAGGAACTTGGTCTTGACTCGGATGTACTCTGCGATCTCCTCTGCCTTCGTAGAGTCGTACTAGTTCCTTTGTAATAATTTAAGGTTTAATTAAAGATGTAGAATCATTATGCAGAGTTAATGCATATATCATAATGCATGATAAATAAATAAATTATATTAAACGATAATTGTAAAATTGTTGGTACTGACACAATTGTAACTAGGAAATCCTTCTCTTCGTCTGAGAAGAGTTTTAGAATTAACAAGTTCAGAATTATCATATCTATTTATTTAACAATTAATGTCAACATAAAAAAATATTAAAGGAGACATACTTAACACAAAAAAGGAACAAAGGTATACTGCTAATTGCTAAAAGAATCTCTTGCAGCAGCATGAGAGAGAGATTTAGATTGTTTTGTATTGAACGTTTATTTTACATTTTATTAAATTATAAGAAATACAATCTCGTTTCGCTCTTGTCAGAGCGGTCGTGGTCGTCATGAGGGAATGCCATGGGCTGTTGTCACTCGCCTCACTATATTTCGCCAACGTGTCCGATTTGTAGCGCTTCTTGTGCATTCGTGCAATGGTCCGCCCACGGCAGATTTTATCTGGTCGGTCCATCGCATGGGTGATTTGCCTCTCGGTCTAGTACCATCCACTCTACCCTGAACAACCAATCGCTCAATCGACTGGTTTTCCCGTCTCGGGACATGACCGAAGAACTTCAGTATACGTGTTTGCACGAGAGTAGACAGACGCTGCTTGATGCCGAGTTCCTGGAGTATAGATAGATTTGTACGGAATTCGGTCCATGAAACTCCCAGCATTCGTCTCCAGCACCACATCCCTAAGGGATCTATCTTCTTTTTTTCTATTTCTCGCAGCGTCCACGTTTCCGCACCATATAAAAAGACAGGGAAAACAAGTGATCCAACCAGCCGGGTCTTAGTGGCTTTGGTGATATCCCTATTCCTCCATATTTTCTTCAGCCTCCCCATTGTGCTTCTAGCCATCGCCATACGCCTTTTCACCTCATCCACGCAACTACCGCTGTTTGACACTAGAGAGCCAAGATACACACAGGATTGAACCACTTCACAGTGCGCGATCTGAGTCGCTTCTGAAGAAATAGAATACTAAGACACAAATCTATATATATATATATATATATATATATATATATATATATATATATATATATAGTGGAGTTTTATTTGCTGTCAAATAATTATATTTTGCTGTAAGTTATACTGTTTAGTTCTTATACATATTTGTTGTACTTCTGAGTAGAAACTGACTCATCCGTACGCATTATTGGCACGCTGTGCTTTTCTATAATTAATGGGACGGAATTGAAGTTGTATTTATTGTTGTTAGAGCGAACTTATTGTTGATAAGTCAAATAAACAAAGAACCCTCAAAAATTATTGTAAGTATGAGCAGAAGAGGGTCTCTCTTCTGCTCATACTTACAATAAATTTTGACGCAAATGGATTTTATTTTATGAGATGGAAAACAAGCTTGCGGTCTGGTGTTAAGTGGTTACCGTCGCCTATAGACGCTTGCAATATTAAGGGCAAACCACTTAACACTGCAAGTGTGTTGCCATTCTGGGGAGTAAGATGGTATGCCTTCTTTGCCCAGTAATTCACTGGTTACCTTTCCCTTCAATCCGAAACACAGCGTACTGCTTCACGGCAGAAATAAGAAAGGCGGTGGTACCTACCCAAACGACCCTACATATGGGTCTACCACCTAGTAAACTGGTATACAATAAAGTGTAATAAATAAATAAATGAGCGTTCCATTTATTATAGAAAAGCGCAAAAGCAAAAATCATGTGCTAATAATGCATACAGAGTAAGTTTTCAAATTCAAAAATACTTTTCTTTAATACAACTTCCTAGGTTATCTCAATTTTTTTACGACGGCATTATTTCATGTTAAGTTGTTGTGCGTGCAACGTAGTAAAAGCAAAATTTTATGCGGGCACTTAAATAAAAATTATAGTGCTCCTATAATAAAATATTGTCCTAGGCATTTATTAGACTGGTCTAGCGCATAGTTGGCATAGTTCCCCAAACTTATTTAAGGGAAATTTCGAGAAAGGTTTTTAAAGTTCGTTAAACACCGTTGCGATTTAAAAATTCCATAAAACAAAAAAAAGCTACTCCAAAAAGTTTTTGACTAATAGAGGTTTGTAGTTCAACATTTGACAACCAATTTACACATCTGTTATCTGTTGCTTCTGAAACTAAGTTCTGAAATAATTTTTGCTACTATTTTGAAGGTTCACTTCTGCCGTGTGTGAAATGGACACACACTTTTAAAGTGACAATCGATGCAACGAAAAAGGGACACCAAATACTTTTTTTTTCTAGAATAGCATAGAAATCTTTATTTGCTTTACACTATTACATTTTGATGGTAAAATAGGTTACTATTTGATCATCAGTATTATACCTTAATTGTAGAAGACACGCAAATATGTGTGATGCTACCCAACACGAAACCTACCCAATACGAAAACCTTAATTTCAATGTGGTACGTATTCATGAAAAAAAACTGTACTTTTTTGTACTATAGAGTTTAAAAAATGTACTCTAATATCTTTGCTGTTATAACATATAGGCTGTGGTCGTGCTAGGTAGTACCTTTCTCAAAACAAAATACCTAAAATCTATTGTGGTCGTGCTGGAATGCTAAAAAGTATTTACACTTTTTTTCATGAATATGTACCTAATTGAAATTGTTGGGTAGCATCACACCGCAAATGTTTTTAGAATATTTTGAACCCTACCAGGTTAACCACTCGAAGAAGAAGCAGTGCACCTCGAGCCCTAAATAATTAGACCTTTCTTGCAATCAAAAGCTAAACTTAAGTCTTTTAGTCGTGGGAGACTCGAAGACTCGAGTGCTTTGCAACTCCAGTAAGCTATCAATCATAGTTCACAACACTGAGAAAATAATTTTATCAGCACAAAAAATTGTAATCTAAAAATTATGCTAAATTATATATCAATAAAACATTTCCAATATAATGTTAAGCGAGGATTTACGTTCAAATAAATCATTGAATAATCAATTAAAAAACGGATAACGACATACTTTTTTATGCTTGAATACTTTTGTTAAGTTTCTCACCTCGTTTCTGTGCGTCGGAAGGCACTTCAAGCTGTAGGTCTTAACTCCTGTCGAAGGATTGCAGTCGTCCAAGGAGGTTAGGTGTCAAGCACACGGCAGTCGTCCAAGGAGGTTAGGTGACAGGACTATATATAGGGAAAATTCATAGGGAGTGTTTGGCGGGAAACCATGGCGTCTGGACGTCGATCTTTATTTCGATAATTCAAAATTGCTTCGGAGTGGATTTTGTGCAGTGAAAGTGGTTTCGTTGTATAAGCATCCGTGTTGACGAACAGTTATGAGGAATCATTGAAATAAAGGTTTTGTGGTGTGGCTGCCATGCATTTCTTTTCAAGCACTCCCTAGATGCATTAAAATGTGTGACGTATTTTAATGCAAACATCAAGAAATAAGACATTACCAAATAAAGAAGTTTTTTTCCTTGAGATTGGCAGAAATGGTTGTTACCCTAATCAAACGAATAATTGCCATTCAATAAATAAAAATGAAGAAGAATCTATAGCAGTATTGCCCTATGTATTGTCGATATTAAGACAGACTGCACTGACGTCAAATAAAAGGTAGCATGGTAGAATAAAAATTAAATAAATCAAATACTTTATTTGCCAGAATACAGTTATAAAGGTCTTACAAATAAGGTAGCACAGTATATTCAACCTGCAAGCAGGTGTGCAAATATAAAAAATTGTTTTAATTATTTTTATTTCCAATTGTAATTTATAAATTCATTAAAATTATAAAAGCGATGTTCTAAGAGCCATTTTGTCAGAGTTAATTTAAAATTGTGTCTATCCAGTGATTTAAAGTCACCTGGAATTTTATTAAAAACTAGCTGTGCCCGCGACTTCGTCCGCGTGGATTTGCCATTTTTGCAACATTTTTCATTGATGCTCAACTCCTATTAGTCGTAGAGTGTTGCTATGGAGGTATATAGGCCTATATCAGGGTTTCCCATACTGCGCGTCGCGATGCCCTGGCACTATCCGATCTACTGGTTCTATCCCGGGGGCGGGCGTAGTGAGACGATCCACATAGAATGACTGTCTAGCTGCTATGCGAGCTAGTCGAACGAAAATAAATGTATTTGAAAGAAATGAAAGTCGCGATTTCAAAACTTGAGCCCGGAACGACTGTCTAGGGCGGGCGAAAAAATCGAACACAGCATCTTCCGCAATCCGGGCAGCTGCGTCCGTTTTTTTTTGTTTTTGTAGGTATGTACCAGGGATGTAACGGAGGTAGTTTTATCGGAACCGAAGTCGGAGTCGGTGTTTTTAAATTTGATTTATCGGAATCGGAGTCGGAATCGGAGTCGGAGGCAGGGTCAGAAGTGGTGGCATGAGAAAGAATTTTTATTTACAGACAAATAAAACATTCTTAAATCAATTTTTTTTAAATTATAAAATAAAACACAAACAATGAAAAAAAACCTTTCATAACAGTCGACACAGGCCGCCGTCGCCGCTATGTTATGCTTCGACCTCCGATTAATAGTCCAGTCAACAAGTTCAAAAACGTGAAAAATAGAGATAAAGCTCCTAAAAATATGAGCAATAGCTCATTGGATTCGGAACGACCTCTAGAAAAATGAGTTTTGAGGATTTTACTGCACGTAAAAAATTGCAATTGTTATTAACAAAATAAGATGAAAAAAAAGAGGTATTTACGTTTTTGTTAATAACTCATAAACTATTAATATTTACGATATTTGGAAAAAAGGTCCTTAAAGAGGAGGAAATTTCCAAAAAAAAAGTCCCAGCTCTCGGAACTCTACCTCTATTATTTATAACTTTAATTTAACGCTGAAAATAGGGTTCCGCGCAGCCATTACGGCATGGGCGCACTGCCGTTAAAGACAGTTTCTTACATAAAATTATTTTTTATAGTAACAAATATGAATTTAAAAATTTAAATAAATTATGGTGTCATCCAGATACTTGAAAGAATATATTCCCGTTGGAAAAAAAATTTTAAATTAATTTTTCAAAAAGTTATGCAATTGTTAATTAACGATTTTTTTTCCTATCTCCGTTTTCATAAATGACGACATAAAAATTTAAATAATAAACCTATAAATTTTTGGCTCTGTGGAGCTCTTCTTATATATATACTTAACAAGATCCCGCGATAAAAGTTTATTAAAGTTAATTATTTTGTTTATAATAATTTTTTAAAGTTAACAAAAAATGAAAAGTCTAAGAAATGTTATTAAAAAATTTTTTTTAAACAAATGTTATATTATTGCTGCTTTCTTATCCAACAATGGCATTAAGTAACATCGGAAATTTTTTTTTACATCATTTGTTAAGAAATTGTTTATAAACAAATAGACAAGTTTAATATTTAAAGAAATTTTTTTTTTACCATTGTGTTGCCTTGGCAAAATAATGATTTTTTAAAAAAAAAATTTTTCTTAAATATTTTTTTTTATTGTTTATAATCGTTTTTTTTATATTTCGATTGTTTAAATAATTAGTTAAGGAATGATTTTTTCTTTAAAAATCATAATTGGCATTTCTTCATAGGTAAATAGAAAAAAATTTTTTTTTTATCAATAATTTCATTGTTTGTTAACTTAACAATTTGTTATAAACAAATTCTAACTACCGTTATATTTTTTTTCTAGAGCTAAAAAAAATAACAAAAACAGCCATATATATCAAAATACAAAAAATCGTGTAATATTTAAAAGCGTTACTTATAAAAAATAGAAAAAATTTTTTTTTAGTATTTTGATATATATGGCTGTTTTTGTTATTTTTTTTAGCTCTAGAAAAAAAAATATAACGGTAGTTAGAATTTATTTATAACAAATTGTTAAGTTAACAAACAATGAAATTATTGATAAAAATTTTTTTTTTTCTATTTACCTATGAAGAAATGCTAATTATGATTTTTAAAGAAAAAATCATTCCTTAACTAATTATTTAAACAATCGAAATATAAAAAAAACGATTATAAACAATAAAAAAAATTATTTAAGAAAAATTTTTTTTTTAAAAAATCATTATTTTGCCAAGACAACACAATGGTAAAAAAAAAAATTCTTTAAATATTAAACTTGTCTATTTGTTTATAAACAATTTCTTAACAAATGATGTAAAAAAAAAAATTCCGATGTTACTTAATGCCATTGTTGGATAAGAAAGCAGCAATAATATAACATTTGTTTAAAAAAAATTTTTTAATAACATTTCTTAGACTTTTCATTTTTTGTTAACTTTAAAAAATTATTATAAACAAAATAATTAACTTTAATAAACTTTTATCGCGGGATCTTGTTAAGTATATATATAAGAAGAGCTCCACAGAGCCAAAAATTTATAGGTTTATTATTTAAATTTTTATGTCGTCATTTATGAAAACGGAGATAGGAAAAAAATTCGTTAATTAACAATTGCATAACTTTTTGAAAAATTAATTTAAAATTTTTTTTCCAACGGGAATATATTCTTTCAAGTATCTGGATGACACCATAATTTATTTAAATTTTTAAATTCATATTTGTTACTATAAAAAATAATTTTATGTAAGAAACTGTCTTTAACGGCAGTGCGCCCATGCCGTAATGGCTGCGCGGAACCCTATTTTCAGCGTTAAATTAAAGTTATAAATAATAGAGGTAGAGTTCCGAGAGCTGGGACTTTTTTTTTGGAAATTTCCTCCTCTTTAAGGACCTTTTTTTCCAAATATCGTAAATATTAATAGTTTATGAGTTATTAACAAAAACGTAAATACCTCTTTTTTTTCATCTTATTTTGTTAATAACAATTGCAATTTTTTACGTGCAGTAAAATCCTCAAAACTCATTTTTCTAGAGGTCGTTCCGAATCCAATGAGCTATTGCTCATATTTTTAGGAGCTTTATCTCTATTTTTCACGTTTTTGAACTTGTTGACTGGACTATAAAACCTCCGATTTAAAAGTGTCGGAGCCGAAGTCGGAACCGAAGGTGTAATAATAATCGGAAGTTCCGACTTAACGGAACCGGAGTCGAAGCTCCGTAACATCCCTGGTATGTACTTAACTTGGCTGTTACTATAACGGGGGGAGGGTTCGTAAAAATTGGAAAATTCCTAAGGGCGTCACTATGAAAATAAGTTTGGGAAGTCCTGGCCTATAGTCTTCCTCGATAAATAGTCAATCAAAGTTTTTTTCAATTTTAATCAGTAGTTCCCCTTTTTGGGGTTTTGTACCCAAAGGGTAAAACGGGATCCTATTACTAAGACTCCGCTGTCCGTCCGTCCGTCTGTCCATCTGTTAACAGGCTGTATATCATTTACCATGATAGTTAGACAGTTGAAATTTTCTCAGATGACGTAGTTCTGGTGCCGCTATAACTACAAATACTAATAAATAGAATAAAATAAATTTTGATTTTGATAACGGCAACAGAGAGACGCTTGAAATATTCACAGAATATTTAGTTATATTATTCACTTTAAAAATAAATAATTAAATTAAAATAAAATTAATATTTAAGGGGGCTCAACAACAAACGTGATTTATTTCTCGGTCTCAATAACGATAACAGGTAGAAACTTGAAATATTAACAAAATATTTAATTTAAAATTCTAATAATTTTCGGACAGTTTTGATAACATCTATGGCACGGAACCCTTCGCTCTCGCGTCCGACACCTTCTAGACGGTTTTTTTCTACTAATTTTACAGGATGTCTCTAGTGACCTTCTTTGAGTCACCAGGGCTTTTAGTAAATGAGAGGACCTCGGTGGGTCCTCAAGCTTTAAGGTCGAATCACTCCAGAGAGGATTCATGACCGGTGAGCATCTCCCTCGGAGGAGTCTCTATCCTATTGGAGTCTCTAAGGCGTCCGAATCTGACGGGATCAGTAGTTCCTAAGATAAGCGCGTTCAACCAAACAAAAAACAACTCAGTATAGATGCGTGCGATCATTATTTAGCTGCGGAGTTATGTTAAAACTATGATATCTCTGAAGATATTCATTGAAATCTAATGATGTAAAGAACAATTTTGTACAAAATTTAATACTTGTGATGAATAATGTATTCATTTTGATAAGGAATAATATTATGTTTACAAAAATACCTTCGCATCTAATGCAATGCATTATCTGCGATGGTGTTTTTGTATGCATGATATTTTTCCTTATCAAAATAAATACATTATTTATCACAAGTATTTAATTTTGCACAAAATTGTTCATGACTTCATTTGATTTCAATGAATATCTTAAGAAACATCATAAACGGAAAATAATAAATTTTGATTATCAGAGTTTTTTTTGCGTGCGCTGCGTAAACGGTTAAAGTTATTAAAAAATTATGTATGACGGAATTATTCTCCTTTAAAAGTTCTAAAAAAAAGTCTCAAACAGCATTTATCTATCTCTTAAGGTTGACTCGCTCGCTATAACCTATTTTTGTTAATAAATTTTGTTCTAAATTATTTTAGAACAAATTTGATTACCAAAAACAAAGGTTATAGTGAGCCAACCTTAAAAGATAGACATATGCTATCCCGGACTTTTTTTTTAAATAATGTAATGGAAAACAATTCCGTCATACATGATTTTTACGTAACTTTAACCGTTTATGCAGCGCACGCAGTGAAAGCTTTGAAAAGAAATATTTATCTCCCGTTTTTGCAACATTCTTCATTGATGCTCAGCTCCTATTGGACGTACCGTGATATTATATAGCCTATAGCCTTCCTAGATAAATGGACTATCCAACGGAAAAATAATTTTTTAATTTGAGTCAGTAGTTGCTGAGATCTTAGGGTTCAACCAAACAAACAAACAAACAAACAAACAAACAATCAAACAAACAAACAAACTCTTCAGCTTTATTATTAGTATAGATTCTACACATGTTATAAATATCTGCATATGTACTTGTAGCAAGGAGGTTGATATAATCGATCCATAATTTTAGATCTTAGTTTCTCTTCCGTATACTTGACAATGAGTGTACCAGTTTTCTGGATGGGATTTTACGAAAACGCAAATGTCTCTAATGTACTACATACAAGGTAAAGGAAGGATTTGTAGTTTTTTTAATAGAGGAGCACACATGTCTTCCTATCGTGCACGACATATTAGGGGTTTAAGTATGAGATTGCCGTTTTGTATGGAGAATTTAACGAAAATTTATTTTTCATACAAATATATTTGCGATTTTTTAAGGAACTACAAATCTAAATTTTGTCTAATTTTGTGGATATATTTAGACAACATTAAGCTATAGGATACTTAGAGAAAAATTTTGAGAATTGATACCTGAAAAAAATAGTCATATTTTTATAACGGAGACGGACACCTCTTAGGACGAGCTGTTTTTGAAGATGTATTTCTAGTGAAAAAAATATAAATAGGAATATAATTTTATACATAAATATAAGTCCTTGTAATGAAGTTTAAAATAAAAAAAGAATAATGGACATAGCTATTGTATAAAAGGAATTATACACTAATGAATAATGAGGAAAAAAATCGCCAATTTCATACTTTAACCCCTATTATATTTACGCTGTCAAGATTAACCGAGCTACCCCAAAATATAAGGCTAACACAAACTACGTACTTGTATGAATGGACTGCCGTACACTTCACAAAACTCCCACGACTATTTACGTAAGCGGCTCTTAAAGACATCATAAACATTTTTACATCAATAAACATTTACAAATTAAGTTTTAACTAACTTTTTATTAACTCATGTTCATGATGTCGGTGCCGACAGCCTTATTAAGTGTCGTGTAAGTTAGAAAGAGATGGCTAATAATCTTTATTTCTCGCTGCTCGTAAATTGGTCTTAACTTTTACGGCGTTGTGATTGGGGCTTTTAAAAAATTACGCGTTAATGTCTCTTTTACGCTCGTGCTTTGTCGGTTAGTGTCGGAGATGGTAACCCTATTTATATATCCTAACTAATATTATACTTAAAATGCGAAAGTAACTCTGTATGTATGTTACACTTTCACTCCTAAACCACAGTACCGATTTTAATGAAATTTGGTACAAATGTAGACTAGACCATAGGAAAGGACATAGGCTACTTTTTACCGTGAAAATAAGGTTCAAAGGGGTTGAAACAGGGGATTAAAGTTTTTTTTTATGTTAAGTGGTCTACCTGGTGGTAAGCAGCCACAGCCACCGTAGCCTATAGACGCATGAAACACTGACGTCGCACTCGCACGCTGCCAACCCTAGTCGCCTTCCCTGCCTGTGGAGTTCTGGCAACCTTACTCACCAACAGAAACACAGCATCGCGAAAATGTAGGTAGTGTTATTTGACTGTGGTTCTTAGTAACATTGTCATTGTTGAAGATATAACCACGAAAATTTTAATTTAGGCACTTGTTAGGTATTTTTTATCAATAAATTTTTAAGAAAACCTACTTAATAATAATAATAATATTTTATTGCACATAAGTAGAATACTTACACGACACATACATTACTATTATAATTTATTTGTACATTAGAAGAATGTTGCTTTAGATTGCACAGAGGTTCCCAAACTAGGCAGAGCCTGTATCTTGGGCAACTAATAAAACACGAAATAAAAACATTTAATGTTACTTAGTTAAGGTAATGCAGTCAATCGAAATATTATCTAAACTGAATAATAAAAAAGTGACTCAAAAACATCAATTTATCAGGTTTTCGGTGCTTGAGTAATCCAAAGAAAGTAACCACTTTATCAAAACTGATTTTGCTTTCGAGACCTAACATGATTTTATGTTACAGAAACTCATTACTCTGTTATAAATTTGTGCTCTAATGCAACTTGGACTAGGAAATTGATTTCATTCCACCCTTGTTAAGCAATCTACTATTTTTAATCAAAATAAATAAAAAAGTCGAACATATATGAAATACCCGTACATACATACATACACACATACACACACACACACACATAAATACACAAATTTTATTCATAATATACTTGCTGCTAAATTTCGACCACCATTACACACCAACATAGGTTTAATCAAGTACATACCTATCTTGAGGACTCACTGACCCTGATATCACAGTTTTTAACTAGTTTCCGGGTCAGGGGCCGACCCTTTGAGCCACAAAATTGTTAACCCTAGAATTAATAGTGCTGTAAAATTTAAATGTCACATTACTGGGTTATGAATAAATTATTATTAAATTAAATTATTAAATCAACAAACCAATTAATTTTTCTCTGGTACAAGAATGACTCACGCGACACATACACGGTCCACGCCGCTACAAATATATCACGAACAAAACTGTCTAACTCAAACAGAAATATGACAACCGAGGTTTCCAAATAAAATTTATTTACGATCTAAGACGTCCAAATCTCATTGTTATCTTGATTCATGGCGGGAAAAAGCCGCGGGCGGACGCAAACAGCATTCGGAATTGTTTAGTCATAATCGTAACTCGATAAATAGTGATTTCGATTCCATTTCGTAAGAGCTTTGGCGCCTAGGATTTCGCAAACTTATGGTATTGCATTTGGAAAGTAAACAATGACAGTGTTTAAAGATTTTTTTTTGATTTTTTTATGCTATTTAGGTAATTGCCATGTGTAATGGCATAGCCATGTGATGCCGGCAGAGTAGAATAGCATCACCCCATATCCTCCAATGGGTCGTAGAAGGCGACTAATGTATCAGCAAAGGGGTATTGATCACCTTATACTCCGTCCATCATTCCGCATTGGGCAAGCGTAGTGGACTACTGCCTGGACCTCCTTCGATGACAAGAAGAGCCCTTGTGTCCCAGCAGTGGGTAGAATTACAAAGGCTGTTATGATGAGAGTAGGTAAAAATAAAGCTTATGAAAAATACATTTAAATAATATTTACAAGGATTGTTTATCTAATTTTATTTTCATACTAGCTGTGCCCGCGACTTCGTCCGCGTAGAATTTACAAAAAAAAGAGTAGCCTAAGTTACTTCTCATTACATAAGCTACCTGCCAAAAAAAACCCGGTCAAAATCGGTTTAGCCGTTTCAGAGATTAGCCGGAACAAACAGACAGACAGACAAACATTGCAAAAAATGTTATTTTGGTGTATGTACCTTATATATATTCATATGCATGTAGTAAAAAACGGTTATTTCAATATTACAAACAGACTCTCCAATTTTATTTATAAATATAGATGTTTATATAACCGACTTGCGGCACGTTCCGGCTTCGTTTAGTAGTTTTTGATTTTACGTTACAAACGTACAAATTATTCATTTTCGTGATTGGAAAGATTTGTATGTTTGTAATTAATTAACTCAGAAACTACTGCAGCCATTTTGATAAAATTTGGTTTAAATATAGATTTGAAGTTAGAAAAGGACATAAGCTACCTTTTATAGTGAAATATATAGAACATGTTTACATGGAAATTCAACATTTGGAAAGATAAAACCATGAAACTTAGAATTTAGGCACTTGATAAGAAATAAATGAATATTTGTTCTAGCGTTTTAGAAATAATGACATGTGTGGGGGTGAAATATTAGGTAGCCTATGTGGTTACCCAATCTCTAATCTTTAATTGTACTAAATTTCATCAAAATCGGTTTAGTAGTTTTTGAGTTTATTCTTTACAAACACACAAATTTTTCCTCTTTATAATGTTAGTGTAGATTAATATAGAAGTATAGATGTAATTGATTTATTTCGAATCAAAACCTAGGCACAAGAGAGGCCTATTTATTTGCACTAAGTGTTATAATTCAAATTGATGCCAAATTAAATAGAAAACCAATAACATGGACTTAAGATTATTTGTCTAGAGATGTAACCGAATGGTGTCCAAGACAATACAAATGAAGGAAAGTAAGACAGTGTCGTAGGTGGGAGGATGACTAAAGCATAGCAGGCACCACATGGAGAACGAAGACACAATATCGCAGTTTATGGCAAGCTTTAGGGGAGCCTATGCTGGGAAGCAAAACGATCTTCGCTAAACTGGTGTCAAATAATAAAAACGTAGTATATACAACGAATTAGGAATGATATTCCTAATTCGTTGAGTATACAGGGTGTAAAAGACATGAACAGTCAAACGAGAACCATGTATTCTGCTCACCATCATAACATTTTTTTTCCTTTAAACTATACCTGGGAAATTGATAGTTACGATTTTATTGAAGGTCAAAGTCATAATTTTTTTTTAATTTTTTTATGAAAACGTATTCTATACGTTATTTCTTAATTATTGTCCAAAGAAACATTATCATTTTTTTTAGTATTTCATAACAAAAAATGGCGTCAATAAGTTAGCGTTCAATGTAGCTCACTCGATGCGCACGGACACTAACGAACGAAGCCTCTGTCTGGCAAAATTATCGCGGTTTTGCGAGTTGAGCCCTTTACATTGCGCGGTACAATTTGCAATTTTTTTAACACCAAAAAATAAAAATCATTTCCCAGCAATATTTTTTTTGAAATAAAATATGTCTTATTTTGGTGTATAGAATACATGGTTCTCGTTTGACTGTTCATGTCTTTTACACCCAGTATAGTAAAAATTATAATGTAAGATTGTTAACTAAAGGCTATTATTATGAAGGATTATTAACAAAAACTCTCCCCGGTTCAAAATCAAGGGAGGATACCCCTCGGCAGAGGAGGCCAGACGGCCGAGGGTCAGGACGACAGAGAAAGAAATCGACGGACAATCCTGGCATTATCGAGCAAGCAAGACCGCTCGCTGGAGTTGCGCAACTAAAGGTCCGTCACGTAACCCCAATCTCTTCGGATGGTCGCGAAGAGAAGTTGGGACAAGGCCGTTGGTGGGGACTACGACTGGTATGATCTCAGTGCTGAATGCCACATGTCAACAACCGCGTGTGCCAGGTTCAGATACTTCATTTTCTTGTCTGATTCGGCTTTCACGAGGTTTTCGTCGAAGGGGATAGTGACGTCCACTAAGAACACCACGCGATACATCAGTACGATATCAGGTTTGTTCGCAGGAACTGTTCAATCCGTAATGATGGACCGGTCCCAGTATAGTCGAGCACGGTCGTTTACGAGCACCGGCACCGGCGAGTACTTGTAATATGGTACCTTTTCACCTATGAGGCCGTACTTGGAAGCAAGTTCGAGATGGAGTATTTTGGTCGCTTGGTTATGCCTGTGCAAATATTCGGTATTGGCCAGTACAGGATAACCGGAAGTAAGATGCCTGAGTGACTCTCCGGGTTGGAGACAGGCTCTACATAAGTCCTCTGTCCCATCCTTCAGGATATACTTCTATTATTATTATTATTCTAGAGTATTTGTTATACTGATAATACAACACCAAAATGACACAGCGAACCAAATTCTTGGTATCGTCTGAAACTTAACTAGTCGTAGATATGAATCTACAGATAAAACATGAATCTTGTCAATGCTCAACCGACTTTATGATAAATGTTCCGACATTTTTAGCGAGATAAAATTACGCGAGACTCGATAACATCTTGGAATTAAATAGAAATTATGATTTTTGATAAGCCGTTTTTAGTAAGGTCTATTAAAAGATGGTCTGAGAGTAGAAAATGTAGTACGATCACCGTTAGATGTTTATTAGCACTTAAGTGCCATGTCATAGCAATGCCAGCGCTTGTTCAACAATACAAGGTACTAAAATGTTAATATTTTTAAACAATTTTTTTTCTCCGTCTTTAATTTTGAAAGCGGTTTTTTTATTTAAAAATTATTTCTTTTTCTACTTTTTAGTGTTTCAAGTATAAAATTTTTCGAGATCTTTTAGACAAACGATTACGATATCATCAACGTCAATTAAATAGGCATTATTAGGGATAACTCTAAAACTACTCGTCAGATCTTGATCAAATTTAAATGGTATCTCATGAGCACCAGCTTCCAAATGTTAAATGAATTATCAAAATCGGTACACCCAGTAAAGAGTTATGAGGTAACACACATAAAAATATACAGTCGTATTTACCTCCTCCTGTTTTACTTACTCGTATACGTAGTATAGGGGAAGTTTTGTAATCGTCAAAAAATTAGACCTCGAGATTTTGACGGATTTGTTTGTTAAGTTTTAGACCTCCCAGAGTCCAAAAAAACTGTTTTTGGAATTATGTCTGTGTGTGTGTCTGCGCGTTAGCACAATAACTCGAGTATGCTTTAACTTATTGCAAGCAAATTTAACATGCATGTATAACATCAAAATATAAGGTTCTATCAACTTTTGAGTCGTCGATCACGAAAGTTAAGCAACCAAGTGCACGATCTTTACTCGGATGGGTGACCAAAATTTTACATGCATGTATGACATCAAAATATAACGTTTCTATCAACTTTTGAGTCGTTTCCGGTATACGATAAAGTCAAGGAGACTACTCCCGATTTTTTGAAGTAGGTTAAAAATTGTGTTAATGCCTGTGGTCTTCCGTAAGGTGGAGTTACTACCTAAGTTCGAGCACTCCAAATTTAAGCAGTTAGTCCGCTGTCTTCACTTACTCTTAAGCTTCAACTTAACAATGCCGATTCGTGAGTCAAACTCCAATGCCTCTATTGACAGCTTCGTGGGAACAAAAAAGTCGGAGTGCTCACCAAAAAAGCGACAGAACTGTCGCATCGTGACATTTGACCCGTCGCCATGAAATTTTAAGGTCACGCGACAATAAGTACAAGGAGCAATGGATTTAGGGGTCAAGTGGTCCAAAGTTCTGAAGTTATGAAGTCCAAAGTTATGAAGGAGGACTTCTGGCCGAAAGGGGTTGTGTACCGGCGTTTCCGCGGTAGATTGCCTGTACACATTACCAGAACAGTGCAACATAAGTGAATGCATTTTATATATAAATAGTTGATATGTATGTTAGTCCGTAAGGTATTTATCTATGGGTCATTGTTACCTGATAATAAAGAATATTATTATTATTAAAGTTGAGATTTGAAAGAAAGAAATGCATTTATTGACCAGCAAAGACTAAAACATACATACTGGATGTAAAAGACATGAACAGTCAAACGAGAACCATGTATTCTGCTCACCATCATAGCATTTTTTTCCCTTTAGACTAAACCTGGGAAATTGATAGTTACGATTTTATTGAAGGACAAAGTCATAATTTTTTTATGAAAACTTCTTAATTATTGTCCAAAGAAACATTACCATTTTTTTTTAGTATTTCATGACAAAAAATGGCTTCAAAACGTTAGCGTTCAATGTAGCTCACTCGGTGCGCACGGACACAAACTAACGGGGCCGCCCCGTCAAAATTATCGCGGTTTAGCGAGTTGCGTGCGAGTTGAGCGCTTTACATTGCGCGGTACAATTTGCAACTTTTTTTTAACACCAAAAAATAAAAATCATTTACCAGCAATTATTTTTTGAAATATTACTTATTTTTATGTATAGAATACATGGTTCTCGATTGACTGTTCATGTCTTTTAGACCCGATATGTACAGACTAGACTTAATCCTAAATTAAATTTATGATTAGAAAAAGTAACTTATTTCAAAAGGAAACACAGTTGAAAAGAAAACTAATTATAATATATTTGTTAAGGGTGTGCACTCGATTGTGACTCTTCTTGTGGATTTTTCAGACCTAATTTTGTAGCGATGTGAACAGACTTTGCAAAGGAATAAGGAAGATTAATTCTTGATTAAAACCGCTATAGACATATATTTTAATTTACACAAATAGTTTGGTAATGGGAGGAGAATTTGTGGCGCATTTTTACGAAATGCAGTTCGGAGCTATCTCTCAGATTATGATGGCAAGCAATACTTTGCAAAAATTGTATTCCAATAGAAAATATACTATTATAAACCCCTATAGAGTTTAATTAAGTAAAATATTGAGATAACACATTGAAAAGGGATACCAAAAAAAATTATAAGTTGGTAAATTTTTATGAGTAAGTATCTTTACAATGTTTTTGAAATTATACTTATTTAATATACTTATTAAATTTTATTCCATATAATACTTGGAATAATAACGATATGATGACATTCTCAAATGCAATCAGATATTTTTAATAATTATTTGAAAAATGCCGCTGCTATTTTTGATCCCGGGTGCTTCCAGTTATTTTTATATCAAATACCAAACATCTGTATATTTATATATGCAGTTTATATCTCTAAATACCCAAATCTTTATACGGAACTTTTGTGAAAGCGACTCGCGCTTGACCGCTGGTCATAGACACTGTAGATTTTTTGGGGTCACCAATGACTTCGTTGTATTTTTAATTCGATATCCCTTGATGCCGACACGACCTTATTGAAAATGGAATTTCGGCGTTTTTTTGTTGATATTCAATTTGAGTATTTATCAATGAAACTTCATCGGATTAGAAATGAGGTACACAAGGAACTAGAGGCACTGAAAGTATACTGTGCCACAGAATCCGCAGGAGAACTAAGGTCATCGACATAGCCCAGAAAATTTTGGTAGTAGACAGACATTGCGAGGAGGACCGACGGCCGTTGGAGTGAAAGGTCCTTACCGGGAGACGCAAACTCGGTAGGTCCCACAAGGTAGACAGGCGATCTGGTAAAGGTCGCGGGAAGACGAAGAGTTTGTAGGCCCTTACAAGGTTTGATGTCAAGTGTGTCCCCTTGGCATTCGAAGCCACACGCCATCGTCGAGTTGTTTTTGTTTTCCCACCACGGCTAGTTCCGGACGGCCCTTCTCAGGGCCATGACCGCGCCCGAAGTCCCCGGGTGCGGTCGGATGACTGCTCCCGGTGTCCTCGTCAGGAGTACGCGCCAGGTCGAGCAGTTGTCAGTGGAGGAGTGGCTGCTGGCCACCAATCGGTGCAAGGAGTGCCTAGATGGGTAGCATTGAGACGGTCTCGGTGTAGTTGCGCTCACGTGCGCAGATCCCGAGCCGTCCCGTAATAGCGCACTGATGGTCCGGTCGGGGAAGATGTTTAGTGGGTATGGAGGGAACGCCTTTACCTCGACTCCTACATATCCCCTGCGGTTGGCACCACCCGTGCTGCGGTTGGCAACCCGCAGGTACGATGCGTAAATAATTTGACCTCCCCGTCAACAAAAAAAAGGTGGACCGACGATCTGGTAAAGGTCTCTCTCCACTAGGTGGACTGATCTATGTTTATGTTTAAAGAATTTATTCTCAAAAAACAATACAATAATCTACTTACATGAGAACAAAATTACAATAAAAACTTATTCTAGATTGCGGTCACCGTAGACACACTACAATACATAACAGAGCATGTCAATTTGCTGGTTGTACTCATTGATAATGTTCCCTTCCGTCTTCTCTCAGAAAATCAGTGATTCTCAAGAATGTAGGCTCGTAACAGCGATTTATATGATGCCGTCTTGGTGGAGTGGTCAGTATAGCTGCCTACACATCAAGCGGTCCGAGTTCGAGTCCTGGTAGCGGCAAATATTTGTGTGACGAACACGAGTATTTGTTGACGAGTCATGGTTGTTTATAATTAACTTTATTTAAGTTTATTTATAAAAATATCTAAAAATATTATGTATATTAAAAATGTCCGTTATCTAGTATCCATAACACAAGTTCTTAATGATACTTACTTTGGGCTAGATAATTGGTGTGAGCGTGGAAATATATTATTATTATTCCCTTTATTTCTTTTAAAACACATACAAAATTATACTTCTAAATATTAATTTTTTACAATGTATAACATTAAAAAATATAACATTTAAAAATATAAAAATGCAGTTCCCCATCGGTAGCAAGATCAGGGTCCCGGCTACCGGTGGTCAAGGATCCAGAGACAGGAACCTCCTCACTATACGGGCCGTGTCCAGAAGTACTGCCTTCTGCATCTGACTCTTGATCCAACCACCTAACGCGAGCGTCTTAAGCTGTTTATCGAGGCTCTTAGCTATCAGACCATGGGCAGATATGACTATCGGAAGAACAATTGCTGAATCGATGTCCAATATTATTATTATATGTGGTAGTAAGGTTTTGTGTGTTTGGGATCGCGATATCAATAAGAAAATCTGTTATATTATTAAAGTGTACGCTCGAAATGAAATCCTACTAAAAAAATCTAGAAAAACAGTAACCACTTTCTTGACATATTTGTGAATACCACACCACCATCCATTTTTTGTCTCAACATCAGATTAACATCATCCAACCATTCTAACATGTTAAAAAAACTGTTTTTCATAATAAATTATAATCTTATTATCAGTATTCTAAATTAATAATGTATTATGAACATTTTTTAAGACAACTGATTTATTCGCCTAACTGATACCAGTTGACAAATTTGTAGATTGCAAAAGGTGATATGTCGAGAAATGTTGCCCAACTGGTTTTGATATGTGAATGGTTAGTTTGTGACAATCTTTTGTATACTGTTAGTGACGTCACTTGTTTTAGAAGGTCTATCTATTTTTTTTAATTATTCATCATCATCAACAGCTCATATAATGACCCCAACGAGGATGGAGCCTACCCCATATTAAGGGCGATTAGGCCTTAGTCATCCACGCCGGCCAAGTGCGGGTTGGTCGACTTCACACACAACCTAACAATTTCTTCATAGGTGTGTGCAGGTTTCCTCACGATGTTTTCCTTAACCGTAAAAGCGTCGATTAAACGTACATATGAATTCAAAATTTGAAACACATTGGTACGTGGCGGGGTTCGAACCAGTGCCTCCCGAGTGGAAGACAACGCTCTTACGCACTACGCCACCGACGCTTCTGAAAGAAGCGTAAGAAACTGTAGATGAGCAATGAGAAAGAGAAAGAGCATACTAGCACGTATATTAGAGCGAGATAGATAGACGAGACCATTTCACGTACAGACAGGCGGCCTAAGTCGGCCTGTCAGTCACGTAGAAAAGACAACAACTGTCAGACTGCAGTACTATTTTTCACACACACATGTGCATTAGTGCATTTTATTGGTCTCACCCTAGTCGATTCATTGCCAATCTATGTCAGTAATTATAAATCTATGACTACTACTTTCAAAATAGTAAAGCGTCGGTGGCGTAGTAAGAGCGTCGTCTCCCACCCGGGAGGCACTGGTTCGATCCCCGCCACGTACCAATGTGTTTTACAATTTTTAATTCATATGTACGTTTAATCGACGCTTTTACGGTGAAGGAAAACATCGTGAGAAAACCTGCATACACCTTTGAAGAAATTCTTAGGTTGTGTGTGAAGTCGACCAACCCGCACTTGGCCAGCGTGGTTGACTAAGGCCTAATCGCCCCTAATGTGGGGTAGGCTCGAGCCCGAGGTGGGGACATTATATGACCTGATGATGATGACCGCTACTATAAAAATATATCTATCTTATATGTTCTTCTTTCTTGTACTAAACGGAACATGTCATTAAAGACGTCAGATCACCAAAACATAGCAATAAATTTAACTCGCTAAACAGGTTTGGAATCCATTATTGAATTTACGACCGAACAATAGTAGCTAAGTATTTTGAGATATCACATTGATATTGTAAGGTCTTATATATTGTCGGATGTGGCTGTCTCTGCGGTTCTCAAGTTCTCTAAAATCTTGTCTGCGATTGCTGATATTTGGTATCTCCGCTGACTGCCAAAACTGCTCTAATAGGTTGATAATATTTCAATTTACAATCTTTGGAAACACGTAGAACTCATGATGTTCAGTGGTTTGGGTTGTGCGTTGATATCTCAGTCAGTGAGTTAAGACTTTTAATATAGTTTATATAATACCACGGTTGTAAATATTATTTTGAAATAGCGCAAAATATGCGATAAGAAGGGCCCATTACTTTTATGTGAATAGGTAGTTAGCAAATGCGCGGGGTTGCGCGTTGGCGCACGGCGGTGTCGATTTGTAATAATTTTATATGGGTTCCATAAAATAAAAGGTATTGGTTTGGTGTTCCATTATCATTAGGAGAAGATCCACTTTCTATAGAGACTTTGGCTACTCGTGAACAGACTTTTCCAGTAATAACAACTAATAAGATAATCCGTTTATATCATAAAAAGAATTTAAGCATTATAATAGTATCAAAATGTATAATTTGTTAATTAAGTAATATAGGTTATGAATTAAATAAAACGATATTTTTATATGATTCCCGTGCAACTCCACAAAGTACACTCTCCAGCAAGCACTTCGTAATAGATGCATTAAAATGTGTGACATCCATAATTATTAATTTAATGCAAAATTGAAAGAAGAAAATTAACGAAGACATGGCTGTATGGGCTAGATCCCTTTGCTTTCCACCAAACAAAGCGAATGACGTTTTTTTGACATTCAGTCAGACACAGTTTAGAGTTGTCATTATAAGAATCTTAATCTATTCTTTTGGAAATCGATTATGTTTTTATATTTTAATTTGATATTACAAATTATGTTGAAAGTGTAAATTAATTATTATCATGTTCTAAATGATCGTAAATCTTCAAAAGTAAATTTATAATGCTTCGAAAACTATAACAAAATTACTGGGAACTTGCTGAATCAATCGATTGTCTTGATTTAACAATTATGTCTACAGCACTAGTAGGAAATTAAATGACGGAGAAAATGTAATCCAAAAAAAAATTCAATTTAAAAAACACATTGTAGAAGTTCACATTTACACTGACTTACGTAACGTTATACTCTCAAAAATTAAAATAAAATTATTGGTAAAATAACTTTTTGTGTATAACTGTGTTCACAAATGGCCAGAAATGGACTTCGTCCTTAGAAAGTCCTGCCCTGACTTATTAATTTTCACCCACTGTTGATCGTAGCTTCAGAAGCGGCGTCTTTGAAACGCGCCCAAGATATCGTTTAGCCTACTAAGCAGCGAAAAGAAAAACTATTAAAAACTCTCAAAAACAGATTCCCAAACTCTTAACCCAAACGCTATGTCCGAGGCATCGTATCTCAAAACTGAATGCCGTATCGTCCAAAGGGGCTGCAAAAAGCTCCTTCTGGCCGCTAATGACTCAAGAATCTTATTGTTGAATCAAAAGTATTTATTCTGGGAAGCTGATTTCAATTAGACCACTTTTTGAAGCCGACTTGGCGAAATTTTCTCTTTTTGCGAGAACCAACAATGTTTGTATACGTTCGTCTTGTTACAGTGACGACTGAGATTTGAATCTGTGTCCAAGTAATTTTCCATCCCCGAAATGCCGATAAGGTTTAAAGAACAAGACAGCAACAACCGGGCCTTTCTTATATAAATCCTATTGCACACATATTGTAAAACAGTAATGCTATGGCCACACCTGCGCCTATCGTCACGAAGCTTCGTGCTAGGACACGATACGCGCAGGTGTGACCGGCCGTTATCGGCTATCGTCGCGAATATTTGGGTTGCATGTGCGTTATCGGCCGGGAGGCGGTACGTCAGGGTTTTAGCGCGCTAACCTATCACGCTGCGTGGTCAGACATGCGTTGTTCATTTCGGAGGTTGTTTTCCATTATAATCCGCGCAATATAATAGGCCCGTTTTGACAGATAGATACGTCAGTAGAACGTAACTATGTATCCACCAACTTCCCGGTTTAGATTTATACTTTTTAGATTTTAATAAATGCATTACGTAATTATTATTATTAGCAGACATGTAGAAGTAAAGAACTTTCTCTACTTCTACATGTCTGCTAATCGTCCATAGTTAAACGAAAAAGAGGATACCTACTACGCGAGTTAAACATCTGGAAATGATTTCGGCCATCTTGGATTATTGCACGATAGTTCGTGCAAATAAAGAAATGCCACATGCTTTATCGCGATAACTTTTGCTCGGGCCGCACTTGCGTGTATCGTACGAAGTATCGCCACGCATTACTTCGGGACGATAGGCGCAGGTGCGGCCAAAGCATAAGAAAGACATGTACAGTCAACAGCACGTTGGGCTATACAAAACTGTCAAATTTCTCCAAACGATTTTCAACCTAAGGCTATACAATATAAAGTGCATAATCGATTGGGAAAATTTGAGTTTGTGGTAAACCAACGTGCTGCTGTCTGTACAAAGGTGCGCTTATCTCTAACAGAGATCTCTTCCAGCCAATCCTAACTTTAGTAAGACCGTTTAAAAACGGGAATGATGTGTATTACAATATTAATAATTGAAAAAATCGGGAGTGGTCTCCCCTTGACTTTCTCGTATGCCAGAAACGACTCAAAAGTTGATAGAATCCTTATTTTTTGATTTCATACATCACATCAACAGCTCATATAATGTCCCCACCTCGGGCTCGAGCCTACCCCACATTAGGGGCGATTAGGCCTTAGTCAACCACGCTGGCCAAGTGCGGGTTGGTCGACTTCACACACAACCTAAGAATTTCTTCATAGGTTTGTGCAGGTTTCCTCGCGATGTTTTCCTTCACCGTAAAAGCGTCGATTAAACGTAGGTACATATGAATTCAAAATTTGAAAACACATTGGTACGTGGCGGGGATCGAACCAGTGCCTCCCGAGTGGGAGACGACGCTCTTACGCACTATGCCACCGACGCTTCTGATCTGATTTCATATATGCATGTTAAATTTTGGTCACCCATCCGAGTACTGACCGCACACTTGGTAGCTTAACTTTCGTGATCGACGACTCAAAAGTTGATATAAACTTTATATTTATGTGTCTTACATTCATGTTAAATTTGGTTGCAATAAGTCAAAGCGTACTCAAGTTATCGTGCTAACGCACAGACACAGACATGATTCCAAAAACGATATGTTTGGACGCAGGGAGGTCCAAAACGTGTAAATCCGCCAAAATCTCGAGGTCGAATTTTTTGACGAATACAAGACTTCATCTATACTACGCACACGAGAAAGTAAAAATACACAATAAAAATTATATTTTGGCATAAATACGCCTAATATGTACAGTCAACAGCACGTCGGGCTATACAAAACTGTCAAATTTCTCCAAACGATTTTCAACCTAAGGCTATTCAATATAAAGTGCATAATCGATTGGGAAAATTTGACAGTTTGTGATAACCCAACGTGCTGTTGTCTGTACATAATAATCATCTATACACATACACATATAATTTTATCAATACAATTATCTACATACATACAATTGACGCCGTCGTGGTGGAGTGGTCAGTATAGCTGGCTTCACATCAAGCGGTCCGGGTTCGAATCCTGGTAGCGGCAAATGTTTGTGTGACAAACACGAATGTTTGTTTGCGAGTCATGGTTGTTTATATATTTATTTAAGTTTATTTATAAAAATATCTAAAATTATTATGTATATTAAAAAAAAAATGTCCGTTATCTAGTATCCGTAACACAAGTTCTTAATGATACTTACTTCGGGCTAAATAATTGGTGTGAGCGTGATAAAAAAAAAAAAAAAAAAAAAAAAAAAAAATACATGAATACATTCAAATAACATATAGCTAAAACGAGTTTGAAAGATAGTACTCTTTTAATTTATGTTTGAAAGTAGCGATTGAAGGACTCTCTCTAATCTCCATTGGCAATTTTGTTCCACAATTGCGTACAGTAACAGTGAATGATCTGGCAAAACACTTGGATTTGGATACAGGTCGAACTAAAGTTTTCGTGACGCAAGCACGCTTAGGACGAGAATTGGGCGGAAAGAAATTAAAAATCAAAATTTTCTTCATAGGCCTCAAATACTTATCTCAATCATCAATCATCAACAGCTCATAATATAATGTCCCCACCTCGGGCTCGAGCCTACCCCACATTAGGGGCGATTAGGCCTTAGTCAACCACGCTGGCCAAGTGCGGGTTGGTCGACTTCACACACAACCTAAAAATTTCTTCATAGGTGTGTGCAGGTTTCCTCACGATGTTTTCCTTCACCGTAAAAGCGTCGACTATACGTACATATTGCATTCAAAATTTGAAAACACATTGGTACGTGGCGGGGATCGAACCAGTGCCTCCCGGGTGGGATACGACGCTCTTACGCACTACGCCACCGACGCTTTATATATATTTAATACCTACTTATCTACCTCTAAACTAATATTTTATAGCTGAAGAGTTTGGTTGACCTCGCTAATATCAGAAACTACTGATTCAAATTGAAAATTTCTTTTTGCGTTGGATAGTCCATTTATCAAGGAAGGCTATAGGCTACTTAATAACCAACATTACCGCGAGCGAAACCACGGGCGACCACTAGTACTGTAATCTATATATATAAAAATGTTATGTTGTTTTGTGTATGCTTCAAAAACTCAAAAAGTTCTGCACCGATTGAGTTGAAATTTTAACATGATATAAAATCCGCATCAAGGATTGTTTTTATCTATTTTTTGCATCAGTCACATATCTGCGACCGCGAGAAAACAGTTTTTTTAACGATCAGCAGTTTAACACACACGTGTGATGTAGCCGACCTCCGTAAGTAGCCATATAGGTTATGGTGTTTTGAAATTTGAATTATGACAACTGTCAAAAAAATAATAAATTGAGATTGATTGATTGTGACAAGCGGTTTTATTTACCAAGAAAATATAAAGTTGAGCATCAATGAAAACTGTTGCAAAAACGGGAAATCCACGCGGACGAAGTCGCGCGGGCACAGCTAGTAAATAATACTTTTAATATGATTTTGAAAATTGTAATATTATTATGAGGCATAATAACTTCGGAATCGAATAGAGACATCTAACAAACCGGTCAGGGAACCAAACCCGGGTATTCGGGTGCGTCCGATAGCATCGCACACCGGCGGTATTCCAAAAATTCACAGCCTTGCTGGTAGCGTCGGCAAAAATGTTCTTGAATTTGTTTCTAATTTTATTTGGCATCATCTGAAATTAAATAGAAACTGACAAGAACTTTACTTTCTCGTAAACGTAGTATAGGGAAAGTCTTGTAATCGTCAAAAAATTCGACCTCGAGATTTTGACGGATTTACACGTGGAATAATTTTATTTTTGGGTTTACAAACGCGTAAATATTAATACTAGAAAAACTGCACTGTAAAAAATTTCTTTAAGTGCATTTTCTGATTTTGCCGGATTTACACGTTATGGACCTCCCTGAGTCCAAAAATACCGTTTTTGAAATTATGTCTGTGTGTTTGTGCGTTAGCACGATAACTCGAGTATGCTTTAACTTATTGCAACCAAATTTAACATGCATGTATGACATCAAAATATAAGGTTTCTATCAACTTTTGAGTCGTTTCCGGTATACGAGAAAGTCAAGGGGAGACTACTCCCGATTTTTCGTCATGGGTTCGCCAAAGTTCGCGGGTTCGAGTCTCGTCCCAACACTTATCATGTCAGGTTTTTCGTATAAATTTCAAACATTTCGAAACATAAAAAATAGGAAAGAAGCGAATTTAATAATCTATACATAGTATAATTTGAAGTCGCTCTTTCTGTATGCGCGTTTAGAATTTTTAAACTACGCAACGGATTTTGATGCGGTTCTCAGCAATAGATAGAGTGCTTCAAGTAGAAGGTTAACATGTGTAATACATGCCTAAAAGTTGAGGAAGGCCGAGAAATTCCTTGCAAAGCCGGGGCGGATCGCTAAAGAGCTAGGTACTAATTGGATAAAAGTTCTTCTCAAAATTTATTGCTGATTTTTGAAGATAACTATCATTCTCAAACCTGGTTCTAATTTTTATGAAGAGAAAAAATTGCTGAATTTCTTTATCAAATTAATTTATACGGCCAGCAAATGACTCAATTGCTTTTGATGAAACAATGTTTACCATAAAAACATAAGCACCAAGCACTGACAAATTTAGACAGGGAAAGCAGTCCACGGTGGCGTAGTGGTTAACGCAGCCGCCCGGATTGCGGAAGATGCTGGGTTCGATTTCCGCCTGAGGCAGGTCGATTTTTTCAGTGTATTTTTTCTAGTATTAAAAATATTTACGCGTTTGTAAACGCAAAATTTATACCGTAATATGGTGAGATATTGCACCCACCGCAATTAAATTAGGAAGACGAAGATATTATTTTTATAATCAACTAATTTGCTGACGTTACAAAGCATTATGTCCTATCATTCATCCTTTTATATATTTTAGTTTTATTTTGTCCTGTACTGTGAGCTTACAATGTTTAGTGACACTGACAAGCGAATATACATTCTTTTTCATTGGCATATGGTTGCAATTTCTTTATGAAATATTTTTCAAGACTTGAATATTTAGTTTTTGAGCAGATGACGGGTTTTAGTTATTTTTAAATAAATTTCTGTTATGGCATTGAACAAAATTAAATTATCAATATTAATAACGAAAGTAACAAAAATGAAATATTTTGACCAGATCAGGAATTGATTGTAAAAAGTCGGGAAACTTATCTTATATATAAAATTCTCGTGTCACAATATTCGTTCCCGTACCCCTCCGAAACGGCTTGACCGATTCTCATGAAATTTTGTGAGCATATTGAGTAGGTCTGAGAATCGGCTAACATCTATTTTTCATACCCCTTAGTGATAAGGGTTGTCCACCCTTAATTTTTTATTTTTATTTTACAAGGCAAAACAACGTTTGCGGGTCAGCTAGTAATTTTTTAAAATTTTTTCGTTTGAACTCCGTCATTTGGAGCCCTTTTTGTTGACCTCGCCTTTTATTACAGCTTACCAAATGAAGACCCTATTTTATTCTGTAAGACATCTGGTTGCAATTCATTAAAAAAAATAGCTTATTACCATCCATCACCACTGGCTACGTTCCCACTGGCGACAAACGAGAAAAAATCCCATTTATCGCCAGTGGTGACGACAGGGAAAATGAAATCCCAGGTGGTGACAATTAGATAAAGAATCGCAAATTCCCAATCGTTGCTAGTGGTTAAAGCTTTTTGGTTTTTCAATATGGAAATAATTAAATAGCTCCTGTTGATCCGTTGACCCATTATCATCGTAACCTTTAGATTCCACCCACTGCTGGGACACAAGGCCTCTCCTTGTCATCGAAGGAGGTTTAGGCAGTAGTCCACCACGCTTGCCCAATGCGGATTGGCGGACGGAGTATAAGGTGATCAATACCCCTTTGCTGATCCATTAGTCGATATTGGAGGATATGGGGTGATGCTATTCTACTCTGCAGGCATCACACGTTGACCCGTGATTGCCTGTTCCCCCTTATTCACCCCTTGAAACTTATCTAACAAGAAAGAGGTCCCATCGATATCCGCTACAACTTTCCACCATCTTTAGTACCAATCTATAGTCTAAGCTAGTGTAAAATGACAGTACAAATTGTAAACGTCTAAAAACGGCTTGCACGCTATAAAGTGCGCTTCCTTGAAGGATTTTAGTTTTTATGGCTTTCGTAACAACGTTGGATATTATGTGGCGCTGGTTCGCTATGTTATTCCCTGAGTACAAAGGCAGGGCCGGTTGCGCAATAAGCTAAACTAATCGAGGTTAAAATACTTTACAAAAAAGTCAAGTCGACAAGTCGATAATAGTAATAATGTTTATGTAAAAGTCTTGATATGCTAAGCATCCAAAAACATTAATATACCTCATCCAAAAGGCTACAATCCTCAATATCTGCAGAATACTCCAAAATTTTTTTCATCTATAACTACAACATCCTAAATTAATCTGATACGCTTGACTAAGGTCCGCGTAACAGAAAAAAATCCCACTTTAGACGCCATTAATTAAGAATAGAATCTAAGAACAAAAATGACATACTAAAAAGTTCTCCGTGCGTGTATAATTGTGTATGTGGGTGTGAATTGATAAATTTATTTAAAAACTAGTAATTAGACCAAGAGTCTTAAATACAGTTAATATTATTATTTTTATAAAAATGTACCTATTAGAATAAAATTAACCTCTAGATGCTACCATAAATTTGATGGAACTTTTCTTTTAACCTTTTAGTTTACTTAAATAGTTTCTGTTCAGACTTTGATAGATTATCCCTGTTAATTACCTATAATTAAATACTTCGTTTAATTGGCGTTAATCGTGCGTTGGTTCAAGCTGCCCTAACCCGGCCCTAGTAACTCGAGCGCCAGACTAGGATCGAGTTACAATGTACTGTTGACAGCAGGAGACGGTGGTCACCCATCCGAATTGTAACCGTCTTCGACCGTCACATAGATTGACATTAGGAGTGGGCTCTCAATATATTTTACCGAAATTAATTTCGCTGATAATTACTTTCTTTATGAATTTAATTAATAGTGATGTGTCTCGTGAGAAGGCTCAATATCAACCAAAAGGTTGTGGAGAGGGCTATGCTTGGGGTTTACCTGTATTATCGAATCAGCAATATAGATCCGCAGGAGAACTAAGGTCACCTTCAATCACCATTAACAGCTCATATAATGTCCCCACCTCGGGCTCGAGCCTACCCCACATTAGGGGCGATTAGGCCTTAGTCAACCACGCTGGCCAAGTGCGGGTTGGTCAATTTCACACACAACCTTAGAATTTCTTCATAGGTGTGTGCAGGTTTCCTCACGATGTTTTCCTCCACCGTAAAAGCGTTGAATAAACGTACATATGAATTCAAATTTGAAAACACAAAGGTGGAAGACAATACGCTTCTTAGCCCAAATTAAATTAATTAAAATAACGCTTTATGCGAATGTTTTGTTTAATAATTTGCGTTTTTATTGTCTACTCCCCGACTGACACACTCAAAGAAATTTTTACAATCCTCACACATAGACTACCTCAAAAGAATAGGAAGAATCAGCAGAACTCAAATCCGCTGCCTCACAGGTGCTCTCACTGGCCACTTTGGCACTAAAAGACACCTGTGTACAACAGGCAAAGCTGAAGACCCCATCTGTAGAATGTGTGGCGAGGAGGAAGAAAGCATGGAGCACATACTATGTGACTGCGATGCACTAGCCAATAGGCGACTAAAGGTCCTGGGTCTAGGTTACCCTAAACCAGAGGACTTTATAGACCTTATTCCCGCCAAAATCGTGAAACTCCTACAAAATGTTTTCGATGTTGGCGGGGATGGGTGATAAGGAAAGGGGAAGCACAAAAGATCCCATAGGGTCGAAGTGCTCTGAGACACAGCCTCAGTTCCTTGCATAAGAATAAGAATATTGATTTTTTAAGCGAGACGGTCCACGAAAATATATAATATTGACTATAGAAAAGCCTCGAACGGTGGCAAACTAAATATCCTACACATTTTAGCATTTTAAACATTTAAGAGGCCCATATTAAAACGGCGACACGAAGGAACATGCGTCCTGACATATAGCATTTGGTTTTACAAGTCTCACGGAATAAATGGTACCAGGGGGCAAAAAAAGCATCAAAACCGAACCCAAACGAAAATGAGTCTTAAGTAGCTAAAAATACGACACAGCTAGACCTCAACGTGATCCCGAGGATACCGGTTACGATTTTGAACTGTAAAACACTTGTAATAAGCGCTGTTTTTACCCGTTGCTCGTTTGATCGGTAAACTCTTTCGACGTAAATACGTCAGGTTTGATCGATTGAGTGTATCGATTTTTTTAGGCGACCGATACAATAAGGTTTTATTTGGTTTTTAATTTTAGCTGTGACTTACTTTTTAGATATTCAGAACGGGCAAGGTCAAATAAACTCCTCGCATTTTTTTTATTAGGGACAAAGACCTCTGCCATCAAGATCTAGTGGTGGATGTAACTGAGGTGACTTTATCTGAGTCGAGACCAAAGTTTTGTGGATTTTCAGCCAGAGTTTTATTAACTTTTTTATTTCCTGTGCTTAAAATATTTGTTACTATGTTGGCTGTCTTTTGTGGTGTTAGTTAGCCTGCGAACACAAGTCAAAGTCAAAGTCAAAATTTCTTTATTCATTTAGGTGCAATTTGTACACTTATGAAAGTAAATTTTGATGCCATCGGTTCAAGAGTGTACCAGGAGGCCTTGTTCTGAGAAGAACCGTCAAGAAACTCAACAAGTTTTATCCTCCCTTTACAGTTTCCCTTATCAGATTACAATATTTTTATTTAAACGATTTTCTTTGAAAAAAAAAAATCTTGAAATCAACTCAGAAGCCGATCCCAAACCACCTGTATTCAGGGTGTTGGTTATTTAATTTACATGTTGTATATTATCTGTGCAATTCATTTCTTCAAACTTCGAAAACATAAGTGCTGTCAAACATTTACCCATTGCCTCCGCTGTCCAATGAGACGACACATAATTTATATGAAATGTTACTTTATGTTTCTTAATTTTGTTATTTGTGAAGTGCATTTCTTCAGGCTTCGAAAACTGAAGTAGGTACCCACTGTCAAATATGTATATTAATAAAATATTCCTAAGTACCTGACGCCCCCCACTGCCTTCGCTGTCCAATGAGGCGTCACATAATTTTATTAAAATCAAACTGCAAGATTCTATTCAATAGTCGGCCATTGTTAAACTACCCACTCGTTTTCCGATCGTAAATTTAGCACAACAATATCTGCTTTAGCCAGATATAGTTTATTAACTTAAATATCCTATTCTGGATGTTTGGAAACAAATTTAAAGCGATGTTTATTTGAGCATCTTCTCAGGTCCATACAGGATGAATTTTGTCAAGTGGGCCTTCATGGCCAAATCCTAAACTATAAGGAATATCGAAAAATGCTGAAAGGAGTCGCGAACCCGATTTTGATGAAAACAAAAACTGCATCATTGGATTGATTGATAAAATAATGATCATCGCATCCTTATAGTTTAGGATTTGACCCTGAACAGCTTGAAAAATTAATCCTATATAATATGCTGAAGATTTTCAAGACGAAAAATGGACCACTTGTACAGGAAAACATCTTAAGCTTGTTTTTGCGCGATATTGATGACGGCAACAGGTAGACGCTTGAAATATTCACAGAATATTTAGTTATATATTCACTTTAAAAAATTGGTTGTCTGTAAAGTCGGTTTACTGACGATAGTTGAACGTCACAACGTCTTAAGAAAATACTGATGGAATGGTAGCATTTTTCAAAAGAAAAATTTAATTTCATTTGTTTAATAGATTTCGCATTATAGTATGAATAAACTTGTAATAAAATCTCTTTGGCTATACTATTTGTATCTGGCTGGTTTTGGTATCATTGAAAGTTTAAATTTTAAAGAACATAATTCCAAATTCAAATTAGAGAATTAGATTCAGAGCGAGGTAACGCCGCATGACGTCATGTTTTTTCGTGCGTGCAGCCGGCTCTATCGAATTATAAGACGTTGTCACGTCAAAAATAAATAATTAAATCAAAACAATACAAATATTTAGGGGGGCACCCATATAACGAACGTGATTTTTATTTTCTTGTAAGTATACGTAGTATATACAAAGTCTTGTAATCCTCAAAAAATTCGAGCTCGAGATTTTGACGGACTTACACGTTTTGGACCTCCCTGAGTCCAAAAATACCATTTTTGGAATTATGTCTGTGTGTTAGCAACAAAACTCGAGATGCTTTAACTTATTGCAACCAAACATGCATGTATGTAAAGCGTCGGTGGCGTAGTGCGTAATAGTGTCGTCTTCCGCCCGGGAGGCACTGGTTCGAACCCCGCCACGTACCAATGTGGTTTTCAAATTTTGAATTCATATGTACGTTTAATCTACGCTTTTACGGTGAAGGAAAACATTGTGAGGAAACCTGCACACACCTATGAAGAAATTCTTAGGTTGTGTGTGAAGTCGACCAATTCGCACTTGTCCATCGTGGTTGACTAAGGCCTAATCGCCCCTAATGTGGGGTAGGCTCGAGCCCCTCGGTGGGGACATTATAATATGAGCTGTTGATGATGATGTATGTATGACATCAAAATATAAGGTTTCTATCAACTTTTGAGTCGTCGATCACGAAAGTTAAGCAACCAAATACGCGGACGGTACTCGGATGGCTGACCGAAAATTTAACATGCATGTATGACATCAAAATATAAGGTTTCTATCAACTTTTGAGTCGTTTTCGGTATACGAGTAAGTCAAGGGGAGACCACTCCCGATTTTTTTATGGACACTGGTACGGAACCCTTCGTGCGCGAGTCCGACTCGCACTTGAGCAGTTTTATATTGAACCCATTTATAAAAATAGTTATTGCTTTTTGCGCCAAGTCATCGTATTTAATACAACGGTGAATTAAAGGAGGACACTTTTGCGAATGGTCGTAGTTGCGATCAATACTGTATTGATGATTCCTTTTTCAACTTTCACATCGAAAGTAACAGTTAGCAATGAACAAGTAAACATTTTAATTGTTAATTTCAAGTATTACTTTCGCATTACAAGTAGTTAAATGAAGGTACCGCTCAAGCTCACCGCTAAGAACTCATTCTTGCTGCACCGTCTTAGGTTCTTCATGTAAGCTCGTGTAGGCCTTGGTCGTTTATTTAATTACTAGCGACCCGCCCCGGCTTCGCACGGGTGCAATGCTTATGTAAATATGCATGTATTAGACATACAGGGTGTAAAAGACATGAACAGTCAAACGAGAACCATGTATTCTGCTCACCATCATAACATTTTTCTTCCTTTAGACTGTACCTGGGAAATTGATAGTTACGATTTTATTGAAGGTCAAAATCATATTTCTTTTTTCATTTTTTTATGAAAACGTATTCTATACGTTATTTCTTAATTATTGTCCAAAGAAACATCTTCATTTTTTTTAGTATTTCATAACAAAAAATGGCTTCAAAACGTAAGCGTTCAATGTAGCTCACTCGATGCGCACGGACACTAACGAACGGGGCCGCCGTCTGGCAAAATTATCGCGGTTTTGCGAGTTGCGTGCGAGTTGAGCCCTTTACATTGCGCGGTACAATTTGCAATTTTTTTAACACCAAAAAATAAAAATCATTTCCCAGCAATTTTTTTTTTGAAATATGTCTTATAGAATACGTGGTTCTCGTTTGACTGTTCATGTCTTTTACACCCAGTATAAACCTTCCTTAAGAATCACTCTATCTATTAAAAAAACCGCATCAAAATCCGTTGCGTAGATTTAAAGATCTAAGCATACATAGGGACAGACAGACGGCCGGCGGAAGTGACTTTGTTTTATACTATGTAGTGATTATTTAAGTCTACATACATGCTTACAGAATACAATTCCAACACACAAGCACGTTATGCAGTACAGTCAGAATAATACATTAAAGAAAATGAAATTATAAGTGCAATTTTATATACTATTTAATAAAAATGTAAAATTTGAATACTAATTGATATTGTGCTGAGATGGAGAAGTGGCGAAAGAAACTCCACAGATTACAATTTGGTAATGACTTCAAAACATCATTACAGTCAATAGATTATCACTACATAGTATAAAACAAAGTCGCTATCCGCCGTCTGTCTGTCCCTAGTATGCTTAGATCTTTAAAACTACGCAACGGATTTTGATGCGGTCTTTTTTAATAGATAGAGTGATTTTTAAGGAACATATTTATATAAACATTGCACCCGTGCGAAGCCGGGGCGGGTCGCTAGTCTTATATAAATTACGTGTCACGTTGTTTGTCCGCGATGGACTCCTAAACTACTTAAACGATTTTAATCAAATTTGTACACCGTGTGCAGTTTGATCCAACTTGAATGATTATTTATCTTGATTCGTAATCCTCATTTTTTAACTGCAAGTTCAATGCTATAGGACAGTAGCATTATAAATTGTATGTAAATTAACATAGCAACGGGTGCCCGGGACAGCTAGTATCAATTATATGTTTCGGAGCCTATTCAATGCAAACAAACAAACAATCATATCTTTTTAGTATACAACATGTAAATTAAATAACCAACAACCTGAATACAGGTGGTTTGGGATCGGCTATGAGTTTATTTCAATATTTTTTTTAAAAAAAGTGATTTTTTATGAAAAAAAAAGTACCCAGAAAATATTGTACAACATTTTCTGGGTATTTTTTGTTTTTTTTTTTCAAAAAAATAATCGTTTTTCTTAAAAAAAAATATTGAAATCAACTCATAGCCGATCCCAATTCAGGGTGTTGGTTATTTAATTTACATGTTGTAGATAGGACAATGTTACTTAGATTTTTGCTCAATCTTAACGCCCTTATTATAAAACGTAGACTAATGTAAGTCGTGGTTTAAAACTGATGCTAACTCTGTTTTTCATTCAGGAAATAAAAGTGACAACATCAGTTTTCTAATAAGGGGGATATAGTTAAATACACAAAAGCTTTTTTATTGAAATTAATAAGAACCAAAATAGCTCTTAAACCAACTCAATAAGGTCCATTTAATCAAAATGTCTATTGTCTAATGCCTACAGTACACAGTAAAATACAACAGATTCAACCTATACGGTTAGACCCCGTGATCTCAGCGCCCTCTATCGATCGACGATCAAGATCTACGGATCTATGGATCATTATAATGGCGAGGTCACGTCTAGAGAGATCTTTTATTGATTTTATACAGCAATAAAGATTTCAAAACGGTCAACGCAAAGACAATAAGTTTTTGTAAATAGATTATTTTTTAAAATACTTTTTTAATGATTAAGTTTTTTGCGCAATATGAAAGAAAATAATATTTATTTCATCTACACTGCCCTGCTTTATTCGGGCCCCTATAGGATTTGGATAGATAGTGTCTGTATTGCGAGTGTCTATAGGCTTACTTTATAAACAATCCCAAGTTCTAAAAAACATAATTTCAAAATATTTATACTAAATTTTTTACAATAACGCGTTAAAAACACAAGATACATATTTGAAACTTAATAAAAGTCATGTCGAAACACGGAATGCGCCTAACAAAAATTCCTACTCGGTTCGTTAAAAAAACAAACTAAACGAGATACATCGAAAAAAACGTAAGAAAAAAAAACTCCAGTCCTCTGATACTACACAAAAAGTTATGTTAGTGGACATCATTTGCGTTGTTAACACCGCCACGGAATATTAAATTTTATTTTCTTTTTTGAGTCTTTTTTTTTGGTGCAACTTTGTATTTGATGTTATTCAAAGTATAATTTGAAGATAAGACAAAGCGAATTAGTAGCTCTAGATTGGAGCGCTTGTTATGGACACAGTACACCAAGAACAGTAGTTTATCTGCGGGCTGTCGGCGAGTTATTAGCCTACTCTTGCGTTGACGCTAGGGTTCGTAAATGTGCCGGGCGGGAACGAGCGGCGAGCGAATGTGCAATGACATAAAAACGCGCGATCACACCGAGACGGCGAGACCACCTTATGCCCCCATATTTAAGTCAATATGTGCGTCACAGTGCGTGCGTACACAGCGCCGAGTACGCACGCTCACATTCTAATGGATAGCGGCCAGTTTGTATAAAGACATATTACTGTTCTTGGTATACTGTGTCATGGATGTCGTTTTCAAATTACAGTAAAACGAGCAGCCGCAGACATTACAAAAGTTAAAGTTGTATTATTTAAAGCGAAGGGTAAGCAGTTTATTTTATGATTGGGCAGCTAGGTCCCATTGGAAAGCATATTATAATGTTATACAATCTGTCAAATTTCTTCGATAGACTTTAAACTCTATGATTATGGAATAAGGTTTAAAATTTATTGAAGAAATTTTGGGGAACAGTTTTGGGGAGACTGATGTGAATTAAAAAATTTGTACAGACTTAAAGAGTTTGAAATAAAAAAATGTACAGACGACAGCGTCATGTACATTTTTTTTTTAAATTTAACATTTAATGTACACACAAAGACAATTACAAAAGAATTACAAACAAAATTACACGATTATACAATTACAAAAGAATACATTGTTTTTGTTCTGTAGCTTACTCACAAAATCCTATAAAAAAGTGGCCATTTTTGGCGGCATCAAGTTGTGTAAGTAAACTATGGAATACAAAACAATTCTTCGCATTTGGACTCCACTTCTCATCAGCTGGGAAGAAGTCATTTGCTTGGCCTTTTTAAAAACAAAAAGTATATTGAAATCAAATGGTAACGCTAGTTCGCTACTTAATTAAGAAACGAAAGAACAAACGACGCTGTGGTTGTGGAGTGGTCAGTAAAACTGCCTACACAGCGGGCCGTCCGAATGTCAGATAAAAATAATACACAAATCCACGCAATTTTTTTTAGCGGCTTATTATTTATGAATGTTTCAATATATAGATGGAAATGCGCCTGTGCATTTAGTCTGATCGTTTTAACACACAAATGAAACCAATATGATTTTAAAGTCAATAAAAGTCTAAATTTTTGTTTGTATTTAATTCCGTTGCTGGGATTATACACTTTATTACTTGTAACGACGGTTAAATTTCATTCACGCAATATAATATTCGCTCGTACCTTAGTTTTACGATGATGTTATTGATATTTTATTTTTTCTTATTAAAATTAGATGTGGAATTTGTTAAAATGGCATCAATTATTGTTTCACACTTTTTTATTTTGTCGATTTCCGAGCGAGTGTCAAATTTATGCAGGTACCGCGAAATATTTAATTGCATAAAACATTTTGGGATACTTATTATAATTGTTAATAAGCGACAAAGTGTTTTATGACAGGGACTTAAAGTATATTAAGCAATAACAAGTTTGGGAACCTTTTTTTCTTGAAAAATTACTTTTATATTCTAATAGTTTAGGGTTTCAATTTCAAAATACGATTTTTATGAATATGAATTAATATTGAGTAGAATAAAACGAAAATTATTGCTTAAGCAGACTTTGCGGACAAACGAATGACATATTACAATTTGGTAATAGTGCTGGACTAATGACCGAATGGCGAGCTGCACGCCTATAGTTCTTGTAGTTAATTTTATTTTATAATAAAATGATGATGAACACCGCATGATGAATCCGAAACCGATGGATTTAATTCCGAGAGGTGAAAACGTGGTGAGCAAGTCACCCTTAAGACTTAAACGTCTTAGAGAATCCCGCGCGGGAAACGATGACTAGAATTTCGTGGAAGTTCACTTTACACCAATGTCCTCGTTTATTTAAGATCGCAGTGACACTGTAAAGGTCTCTACGGTTAAGAGCAATAGTCAGTCAAAAAAAAAGAATAAAAGTAACTTTCCAAGCTACACGGAGTAGGGAATTGGACCAGTGTTGGCAACACACGAGTGACACTTTGCTTCCTTGGTATTCTTGCAATCAACTGTAGACTACGCCGGTGACTGCTTTCCTATTTCATATCTCGCTTTCTTTTAAGGACTAAGGGCTGGCTTACGGTGCTACCGACAAACTGTGGCTACCATTCCGCGAACTAATAAATTTGATAACTCATTTCTGAAGAAATGGAATTCACTGCCAGCACACGTGTTCGCTTCTTTATGCAATCCTGGATCATTTAAAAGAAGCGTAAAGTACATGGTATGTTGTTAAGGCGAGGGTGGTTTATAGCTATCTTCGCATTTGGACTCCACTTCTGCTTACCATCAGGTGGAATGGAGTCATTTGCATGTTTGCAATTCACACACAGCATAAGTAAAACTTCAGAAAAGTAGCAAAAGTGATTTCAAAAAAATTGTGTGTGTCAGCTCCGACGCACTACTGGAGTTTACTCCGAGACAGGTGAGATGGCGCACCTGCTGTCATCCGTGTTTTGACAATTAGAAATTTGCGCGACATAGGATGCGCACCAAAAACGCAACGAGGTCATTCGAGGTCATTCATCGATAGATTTTACTCCTCACATTTTTCTCATACCGGGCCCCTTATATATGCAAATCGATTCTTAAGGAGTAAACTTCAAAAAATTTTCTTCAAAAACTTTTGCTTCTGAAATCTAAATATACATATTGTAGGTTGTAAAAATGTTGAATTACAAACCACTATGCGTCAAAAACTGTTTCGTGACGCTTTTTCGTCTCATCGCAAAAAAAAATTATGTCGCCATTTCATTGCTTCGAATTTTCAAATCACATCGATTCTTAAGAAGTTTCACGTGAAAAATTACTATAAACCCGACCGTACGCTTGTTTGCCAAGAATGTACCACAGTATACCAGAACAGTAGTTTATCTGCGGGCTGTCGGCGAGTTATTAGCCTACTCTGCGTTGACTCTAGGGCTATCGTAAATGTGCCGGGCGGGAACGAGCGAATGTGCAAATATAAAAACGCGCGATCACACCGAGACGGCGAGACCGCCTAATGCCCCCATATTTTTATGTCATGTGTGCGTGAGCGGTCAGTTTGTATGAAGACGTATTACTGTTCTTGGTATACTGTGCAATTACTTACAATAAATAAACGCACAGCGGTTGTATCAGCTCCACAAAATCCCAGTTTGGACCCGTCTCACCCACTTTAGGAGTAAAACAATTATGTTTCATAATTGAATCATAAGTAAACGATGGGCCCCATATTAGCTGCACCTTGTAATTTTCTCGCCTATTGTTATAAGGAGGCGTAATGTTGCTGTTTTGTTTGATTAAGTGCATTAAAGTCTACCGGTTTCTGATTTTTTATCTTGCGTTTCCTGATAAATGCGCTCGAAATGAGTCTTGAAGAGTACGGCTGGGGTAAAATTGGATTACAGTTTATAGCAGAGATTATCAAACTTATTTGTTTTACCGCCCCTTTTGAAAATCAATTATTTTTCACCGCCCCCAATTTTTTATACACCTAAAACTTAAAAACCACAATTTCATTGCTTTAATTACACAAACACGCACTAACTTCTGCACCTCCCTCTCTCCTGAGGGGGCGGCTGCTTCCGATAGCCTTATAGCCACTTTGGCAATAGGGGGTGTTTAGTCAGTACCTAAGAAGGAGTAAAGCAAACTCGTATATTTCTTTCGACGCTCAATCGTACTGAGCAAGTTAGGACAAGTTTCGATGAACCAGCCCCATGCTACCAGATTACACCAATAGCGTTATTTAAGAAAAACTTGTTACAACTTGATTTGATTGACTTTATCCTATGAAAATAGTTTTCGTAGGATAGCCCGTACGCCGTTAAGTATTTTTAGTTTTATACCATCATACAGGGCAGAAATATACACTAATTATTCGATATTGAGTAGTAGGTAGGTTTTAATATTAGTGAATTTTACAATATAAACTAAATACAATTACAAATCAACCATCGCCCCCCTAAACTACGCCAACGCCCCCCGTTTTTTTCCGGGCCCCTTAACGCCCCCCTCTAGGTCTCCAACGCCCACAAGGGGGCGTTATCGCCCACTTTGATAAAGACTGGTTTATAGCTTGTTGGAGTGGTCAGTATAGTTACCTACATATCAAGCGATCCGGGTTCGAATCCTGGTAGCGGCAAATATTTATGTCATGAACACAAATTTGTTGACGAGTCATGGTTGTTTATATATTTACTAGCGACCCGCCCCGGCTTCGCACGGGTGCAATGCTTATGTAAATATGCATGTATTATACATATAAACCTTCCTTAAGAATCACTCTATCTATTAAAAAAACCGCATCAAAATCCGTTGCGTAGTTTTAAAGATCTAAGCATATATGGGGACAGACAGACGGCGGATAGCGATTTTGTTTTATACTATCACAGATAATACTATGTATAGATGTAAGTTTATTTACAAATTATCTTTAATTATTATCTATGTATGTCTATTTTAAAAAAAATCGTTATCTAGTATCCATGACACATTTTTATCTAAATTATTTTCGGTATTTTATGTATGCATCTTATTTTTTATTTTTGTACGAATATTGACATTTTGTAATTGGTCTGTTTGTTGACTTTTGAATAAATAATAATAATAACTAGTACAAATAGGTACAGTTGCTAGTTGCATCAATATTTTTTTTTTATATATTTCCACGCTCACACCAATTATCTAGCCCGAAGTAAGTATCATTAAGAACTTGTGTTACGGATACTAGATAACGGACATTTTTTTTTATATACATAATAATTTTAGATATTTTTATAAATAAACTTAAATAAATATATAAAAAACCATGACTCGCAAACAAACATTCGTGTTCCTCACACAAACATTTGCCGCTACCAGGATTCGAACCCGGACCGCTTGATGTGAAGCCAGCTATACTGACCACTCCACCACGACGGCGTCAATATGAAACCGATTCTGTCATCGAGTGCAGTAACTGAAAATTGATTGAGAAACTCACATCTAGAGTTGCTTGTCTGCGCGTTTTTAAATACATAGTCAAAATACAATTTGTAATAATTTCAAAACATATCAATAGATAATCAAGATATTAAAATTAATTTTAAATAAAAAAAAGACCTCAAAAATATTTAGATTTTTTTGAACAAATTTTTATTTCTTCTTTTTTATTTTTGAAGGCAGTTTTTTAAATAAGAAAATAGGTAACTAAACATGTCTTACAAAAAAAACTAAAAAATCACACAAAACAAGATGACCTTTTATCGAATTCACACCAAAAATGTAGTTAAATCGAAATCGCGAAAAAAAAATTAAATGTCCCATATACCATCCCATCCCATCCCATATACCAATACAAAAGTGCAACATCTACGCAACCGAAATGTATGAAAGAGTTGATTTTTTTCTGATTTTTTGATGATTGTCCATAGCGAGAGTTGCTTGTATTGACTGGCACTTTCACATCTTGAATTATATAAGACGGTTAAAAAATCTCGGCGTACAGTCTCTAGGACGTCCCGAGTCGGAAGGATCATTAAATTACTGTGATGTCGTTAGGCGTCTTGGGACATGTGGATTTCCATTTTGAAATGTTCTTATTTATTGTTCATTTCAGACCGGATGATTTGGGTGACATATCCATTCATAGAATGTAACATTTGTTTGTTATGTATTCCGAGCGGATTGGTTGTAATTACTGACTACTTAACACCTTATAGGTAGATGTTATTCGCATCAATCTTAGAAGTATAATATTACATCATAATATTATTCTCTTAGATTGATGCGAAGAAGAACATAGCTCAGTAGCTAATTCTCTTTTAATCCAAACGTTTTGCTACATTTAAGATTTATGTGACTTTACCTGTATCTCTTACAAACTTCATAAAGAAGAAGTATGTATTGTATTAACAGGAATTCCTCTGTTTGTTACAGAACTCCACAATGACGGCGTAACAGATACAAGAGCAAACAAAATGGATGCATCAGAAGCTGGACCCAACTCTACTTACAATAATTATGACGCAAATAACCGAATACCAACCTTAGAAGACATTGAAACAAACAAAAAAGAAAAGAACAAAATGGATGACAAAATCAAAACGACGCTAGACATAAATAGGTTTCGAGTGAAGAAATCTAAATACGTGTTATACGACAATTTCAGTTATAGAGAAGACTTGACAAGAAGATCTACGATAAAGAAGGAGTATAGTTTATACAACTACTGTTTTCTAAGTGTAGTAATAAGTTTTGGTTTTGGCCTTGTAATAGGCGTAGCTTTAATGAGCTCTCAACAAGGTAAACCAAATTTCACGTCTAGACAACTAGTCAGAAATACTAGCAATGAAGTCCTGACTCGTAATTTAAACTCCTTAAAGTACGAAAAAACTGACAACGAAATAGATGTAGATGTTAAACTCAGTGATGATAAGTTTAAAACAGTTTCCTTCACCGGTGCAGAATCTCATAAGTATAGAAAAGATGTATATCCCAAAGGTTTGACGGAGGACATGAAAGATATACTCAAAGATAATAAAATTCATAACCATAAACATTCAATAGCGAATGTTATAAATAAAACAAACTATGTTCCTAATGATCAGACTGTATTATATAATAATGTTTACTGGGGGCCAGAAGTTGAAGATTATATGCCTCAAGGATATGGAGCGAATTCCGCTGAAGTGTGGGAGAGGTATGTTGAGCAAAGTGAAGTTGTAAAGATGGAGAACGGCTGTGGAAGAATGCAGAATCGGCTAGTCACTTTCAAAGACGGTATACAAGCTTGCGTCCGATACAGACAGAACACAGACCAAATCCAAGGCGAAATTTTTAGCTTCTACGTTGGTCATCTACTGAATTTGACTAATCTAGCACCGTCTGTCGTGAAAGTTGTTGATTTGAAGGACAAATTGTGGCGCAGTGTAGCTGCTGATATAGCTGCAGCTCAATGGAACACGAACAGAGCAGTTGTTTTGACTCAGTATATTCCAAGTTTAGAATCCGCTATCATTCCTGATATATTCAAGCCTTCCAACAGACATTTGAATAAGAATGACGTTTTGGATATATCTCTAAAAGAAAACGAGACAACTGAAGTATCTAAACAAATTCTGATAGACAAACTCAAAGCTAAAAATGTGAAAACAACGAAAAATGAAACGGAAATCTTTGATCATATAGACATGGCTTTGAATAGAAAAACGATAGACGCATTCGTGGAATTAGCGCAGTGGTCTGATCTCATTATTTTCGATTATCTTACGGCTAATTTGGATAGAATAGTGAACAACCTTTTTAATTACCAATGGAATATAAACATAATGGATGGTCCAGCTCATAATTTGGCCAGAAAAATGGACTCCGGACTTCTTTTATTTCTGGACAACGAATCCGGTTTACTGCACGGCTACAGACTGTTGAAGAAATACAACGTGTATCACAGTTTGATGTTAGACAACCTGTGTGTGTTTAGGAAAAGGACAATTGACTCTTTGAAGAATTTATATGACAATTCAGTTGGAGTGAAACTCAGTGACATATTCCATAGCAAAAACAGTGCAGTGATTAGGGATATCCTACCTCCATTGCCCGAGAAGAATTCTAAAATACTCCATGAAAGAATAGGCAAAGTTCTTAGTCAAGTAGAGAAATGTGAACAGACTTTCAGGTGAAAGAATTTAGACTTTAGACATTATTTAATGCAACAGAAATTGTGATTGATATTTTTGTGAGCATTTTGATACCAAATGATTTAATAATTTATTGTAAATGTTTAGCAACTATTTAATTATGTGCCAGTTTTATTGAAGTGATATTTAATTTGTTTATAGATAGCTCTAATGTTTATGTCGATTGTGTATATATAAATTAAGAAGAATTAATGAATAAAAGGATAAATGAAAACAGTGTTGGTGTTTTTTCTGAAATTGAAATCTCTAAGCCTGATCGACAAGAACCAATATTTCTATGACTTGCTTAGTATTCGAAATCAATCCATTCCACTTGCCAACTTACCCCATTATTTTATTTAGGGTACGAAGTAGGCAAGTTTTCTTTTTCTACATAATTATGTCGATTTCTATATTTTCATATTTGCTATGCGGTTGGCAAACAAGCATAGGTACTGATGGTAAGTGGACTATGGAGTCTATAGACGATTGTTAAACTAATGTCTACGCGAAGGTGGAGGAGGTCGTAGACTATGTTAGAAAGAAGACCACCTGGAAGCTGAGAGTCGAGTGACTGGAGTCTTGCCACAAAGTAAACTTTCTCCTTTTGTAGTGAGAGTGCCTACCCATCAAATTTGTAACACTTTTTGCTATCACCGACTGATCAGGGCTTTGCACAAGACTCTTTATCTAATTAAGGATAAACCCAGGGCGCCTTTTCTGTATTCTGGTGGGATAAAAATAAAATACTAATTTACACTAGGTTACAAGATCGTTTATTTAACTATTACATTATCCTAAAAAAAAAACAAACACTCCGAAATCCGTCATTTTTAAAGTAAAATCCACAATAATTGGTGTATGGCCTTTCAGATAGAAATTAAGTAAGGAGTATTGAGGATTATTGAAGATTCAATCCCTAAGAAGTAAAATAAGGGTTAGAAGTTTGTATGGAAATCTGTAATTTTTTAAAGTAAAATTGGTAGGTATATGGCGCTAAGGTTAGAATAAATAATAAGGAAATTAAATGCTGCCCGAAAGTCGCGGGCAAAAGCTAGTTTATTCATAGAAATAGTTCGGTCAGTAAAAAAATCCTATAGAAATATTCAAAATAATTTGCAAATTACACCATAATATTATATTAATTTATTATTATAACTTCTGCCTCTATTGGGCAGTCAAATTGGACGCTGGGCAATGACAATTTGGAATTTGCCTCAAATTCTTTAAATTAAATTTCGAGACAAAAGAGACTAACTCTGGCACTAGTAACTATAATGAAAAATTAGATTCTAATTATAAGGTTTTAGATATATTATCCTCCCCATTTGCAATGAATAAAAATTGTAAAAATAATTTTGTTAACCTAGTTCACCAAAATATTCAAGGGATGTCAGGCAAAGATTTAGAATTGGAGCTATTCATGAATTGTAATAATATTGATATACTGTGTGTTAGAACACTGGCTAAAAAGCCATCAGCTGATGTTCAATTTTAGTAATCACCATGTTGTCAGCTCGTTCAGCAGAAAAAACATATTACATGGTGGTTCATTAATAATTACTAAAAGGAATATTAAATGTAAGGAAAGAAATGACCTAGTAAGTATGTCTGTTGAGCGAGTTACTGAAATAGCTTGTATAGAGTTTGAACAATTCATTGTTATTAGTGTATACAAACCTCCATGTGCCCCTTTTGAACAATTTTTAAAAATTATGGAGGATGTCCTATTTAAAATCAGTAAATGTCCTAAAACAATTGTTATCTGTGGAGACTTTAATATTAACATACTAGATACAAATTCAATAACTTGTAATTTTTTAAATTTATTTAAGTCGTATGATTTGGACTACGTTTTTTATGAACCCACAAGAATTACTGAAACAAGTGCAACTTGCATTGACAATATTTTTACCAACCGAACACCTAGCCAAAAGTCAATTATTAATATGTTGCACTCTGATCATTGTGGTCAATTAGCATCGTTTCCTAGGAAAAAAGTTGAAGTGCGAAGAACGAAAATAAGCTTTATTCCTATAAATGCAAGCCGAATTGAAAAGTTTAAATCGAATTTAAGTGTGAAGCTGCCATGGTTGCCTTATGATGATTGTCCAGATAAGCTATACAGTTCTTTATTTAATCTAATAAATGTTGAATTTACCAACACTTTTGTGCCAAAAACAAAGACGATTTGTGATCGTCTAACTTTTAGTGAATGGGCAACGCCTGGTATCTACAATAGCAGGAATAAGTTGTACGATTTGTATAGTAAAAAATCATATAATTTTGATCCAGTATTTGTTAACTATGTAAAAAACTACTCTAAAGTTTTCAAAAGAGCCTGTTCCACTGCCAAGTCAGTTTACTTAAAAAATAAAATTAACAATTCTACTAATAAAATTAAAGAAACTTGGAATATTATTAACAGTGAAACTGGCAGGAGTCAAACACGCTGCCGCAATATTAACTTAAAGATTAATAATGTAAATGTTAAAGCTGATTTGGAAGTAGCTATGGAATTTGAAAAGTTTTTCTCAGATGTTCCCATACTGGCTACTAAATCACTTCAGTCGTCTTCCACCTCAGCTGAACAGCTTCTTAAACAAAATGTACCATCCTGTGACAGTAACTTCGAATTTACAGCTGTTAATTATAAAGATATTATAAATACCTTTAAGTCTATTGACCTGAAGAAATCTATGGATCTTTGGGGACTATCAGTCAAAACAATCTCATCCATTATAACTATAATAGCTCCTTATTTAGTTGTCGTATTTAACAGTTGTATTGGTTCTGGTGTGTTTCCTGACCTGATGAAACACAGTAAAATAATACCGTTATTTAAATCTGGCGAAACCTCAGATCCCACTAATTTTCGGCCTGTTTCTATTCTGCCAACTTTAAGTAAGATCTTTGAGAGATTAATGCTCAATCAACTATTAAAGCATTTCAATAAATATAATATATTTCATCAGAAACAATTCGGGTTCACTCGGGGTCGCTCCACCATTGATGCGGGAGTTGAGTTGTTAAAGGAGGTATTTGCTGCTTGGGAAGTATCACGTGACGCTCTTGGTGTTTTCTGTGATTTATCTAAAGCTTTCGACTGTGTTAATCATGAAACTCTGGTCAGGAAATTACACCATTACGGCATTAGGAACAAGGCTCTCAACCTTATGACTTCATACCTGAGCAATAGAATACAGAAAGTTGATATAAATGGTAAAAGATCTCCAGGTTCTCTAGTCACAATAGGTGTTCCGCAGGGCTCAATTCTTGGTCCATTTCTTTTTCTAGTGTACATAAATGACTTGCCTTACTACATAAGGGACAATCATGATATTGTATTGTTTGCGGATGACACATCTTTGATTTTCAAAATAAATAGAAAATTAGATAATTATGACGAAGTTAACAATGCACTTGCAAAAGTAGTTTATTGGTTTAATGTTAATAACTTGTTGCTTAATGAAAAAAAAACCAAACTAGTTAAGTTTACTACGCCGAATGTGAGACGTGTAGAAACTAATGTACAAATAAATGGAGTTGAACTGAAACCTGTGGAAACAACAACTTTCTTAGGAGTAATGTTAGACTCCAAACTACAATGGGGTCCACATATTGTAAAACTTTCGGGTAAACTAAGTTCTGCGGCATACGCAGTTAAAACTATTAGGCGGCTTACCGATGTAGATACCGCTAGAATAGTTTATTTTAGTTATTTTCACAGCATAATGTCATATGGAATTCTTCTCTGGGGGAGTGCTGCAGATATTAATACCATCTTTGTGCTGCAAAAACGGGCTGTTAGAGCAATTTATCAACTGGGTCCGCGTGACTCCCTCAGAGAAAAGTTCAAGGAGATAAATATTCTGACTGTGTCATCACAATATATACTGGAAAACTTACTATATGTAAAGAAAAATATTATGAATTTTTCCGAGAAATGTCATACGCACAATGTAAATACTAGGAAGAAACACGATTTGGTTGTATATAAAACTCGTCTCCACAGAATAAGCAATTCCTTTATGGGCCAATGTATACGTTTTTACAATAAGCTTCCGAAGAATATTAGAGACTTGCCTATTAATAAATTTAAAAAAACTGTAAAATCTAAATTATATAAAAAAGCTTATTACAAGTTAAATGATTATTTAAATGATCCAAATGCGTGGGAGTAAAATCTGCCCAAATTTACGCATTTAAAATTGTAATTTATTCATTCATTTTGATATATCTATGGACATGTAATGATGTTTTGAAATCATTACGAAATTGTAAGCTGCGGAGTTTCTTTCGCCATTTCTTCTCCGTCTCAGCATACTAATAATTATTTAAGAAAAATAATTATTTCGTCGAAATGGTGGTAGGGCTTTTGACGATTTAAAAGTACTTAGCAAAGTCCATTTAAATAAAGAGATTTTTCATTTCATTTTCATTTCATTCATTATGATGACTACAATGGCGTGAGTAGGTGCTCACTTGATATTTCATGTACCAATCACTTTGTAGGTATACTTCTTATGACTAATCATAGAATAGAATAGAATAGAAATATTTATTTGTGGTACATAGGTACAAAATAGTTGTTATAATTATACAGATAATCCATGACTATGACCTGCTTTTACAGCATACAAATATTAACTGATTGTCATTTTTCCGGTACAAATTCGAAATATAATGTTCATGCTAGTAATATATCATGCTAATTATTATTATTACAAGAGTATGTCAATTAAAAAAAAAATCTATCATAGACCCTCTTCTATGCTGGAAGTACAGCATCAGAAGTAATTGGACCAGCTGATTTTTTTTTCGCCATTTTGGTGTTGCTCCCATAGCAAGAGTTGTTTGTACAGTCGCCGTCAGATATATTGGAGCAGTCAAAATTACCAAATACTTCTGAACAGTCTAAAATGTCAACAAGTTCCATACACTACAAGTTACCAATAAAATCTGAACACACAACGTCAAGTGTATCTAAGCAGATGGTCTTATATATCTGAGCATTACATTCTATAAATCATTTACTGATTGAAAAGTTTAGTTTTACCTAAAAGTTTTACCCTGTGTGAGCCACTCTATAAGTGTGTGTGTGTGTGTGTGTGTGTGTGTGTGTGTGTGTGTGTGTGTGTGTGTGTGTGTCACGCACGTCATGTGTCAACAAAAACACCATCAAAACCAGAACGTATTTGTAAAAACGTTCTCTTTTCCCCAGCTGCGTAGATACACTTGACGTTATGAATGTGTTAAGATATTATTGGTTAATTGCGTGTATAGAAGTTATTGAGCCGCATCTGCTCAGATATTATCGAAATAATGAATGTTCAGATATTATTGGTAATTGTAGTGTATGGAACTTATTGACATTTTAAACTGTTCGGAAGTATTTGGTCACTTTGACTGCTCCAATATATCTGATGGCGACTGTATAACAACATGTAAATTAAATAACCAACCCCCTGAATACAGGTGTTTTTTTTTTAAAATCAAGATTTTTTTTAAAAAAAAACAAAACTTAAAAAAATAATCGTTTTAAAAAAAAATTTTTTTTTTAAAATCGTTTAAAAAAAAGTTTTTTTTTAATTACATCTGAAGCCGATCCCAAACCATTTGTATTCAGGGTGTTGATCATTTAATTTACATGTTGTATAAGGTAGGAAAAGTCCCTTAAATTATCGTGGGTGATAAAAAAGTAACGGTGTATGCAGTTAGTGATGTTGGCAAGTAATTATTGTTTAGGCTGATTTCTTTAATTTCTAATAGTTTGTTAGGAAATTAATTCTGAATTTCGGATACAAATATGGTCAAAGTAACAGTTGCAGTAAAACCTAAGACCAACAGCCTGTAAGTACCTACTGAAACACGAAGAAGATGGTGACATTACAGGAAATCAACAACGCTTGAACGTAAGGATTGAAGAGTAACTTCAAGATGTTATTCAAAGGAAGCTCACATTATGATTTATCTATAGCTAAAGATGTTTTCGTAGGAAAATAATCCTGGAATTAGTAATGAAATATGTATACGAGCAGGTCGCGGCGGTTGTAAGGCGCCGGTTCCCACAAGTACATGGAAAGGATGCTCAGCCAGGGTGTAAGTCTGGCCAGCAAGGATTTGGTTTGGTATTAGGAACTGCCCCAGGGAGTAGCCCTGGCAGGCAGCAGCGGGGAGGTAGTGAGATACACCGCGGACGGTTGTGATCTGATTTATTGGTAGTTTGGTTGGTGTTTATATATTACATTCATGGTATATACACAATACACATGGAAAGGTTTTTGCATGTCTCTCATAGGTGTAACGTGCCGACGGTGCACGTAGCTGCTGACCCGCGGAATGTGATTGTGTCTCGCTGCTGACCACGCAGCCGCAGAGTTCAATGTTCAGCTGGTAGCTTGAACAATATGTATATAATATTGATTGAGGAAAGATGCTGAGTTCGATTCCCGCCTGAGGCAGTTCGATTGTTTTCAGTGTATTTTTTCTAGTATTAAAAAAGAAAATGTCATAAAAATCAACAAAAAACGTTAAACTGACTTCAAAACTGAAAAGAGAAAAATAAAGTTATGTTTTTTAAAATCTAAAAGTAAATATGGCAACTAATTTTTTGAGGTCGGTGTCAGCCCATGGTATTTTGTTAACTTTTTAACCGATTTCAATAAAGATGAGGTTCTCCATTCGACCGTATTTTTTTTAAGTTTGTTACCTCATATCTCTTTACTGGATCATCAACAGCTCATTATATAGGTAAAATTCCCACCGAGGTTCTCAAGCCTACACATTAGGGGCGATTAGGCCTTAGTCAACCACGCTGGCCAAGTGCGGGTTGGTCGACTTCACACACAACCTAACAATTTCGTCATAGGTGTGTGCAGGTTTCCTCACGATGTTTTCCTTCACCGTAAAAGCGTCGATTAAACGTACATATGAATTCAAAATTTGAAAACACATTGGTACGTGGCGGGGTTCGAACCGGTGCCTTCCGGGTGGGAGACGACGGTCTTACCCACTACGCCACCGATGCCTGGACTCTGCTCAATCCCAATGGGATCTTGAGAGTGACTGTATGTAGTATGCTCATCTACAACATACAACCAACACCCTGAATACAGGTGGTTTGGGATCGGCTTCTGAGTTTATTGCAATAATTTAAAAAAAAAAGATTTTTTTTTTGAAAAAAAAAAAACACCTGTGTTCAGGGTGTTGGTTACTTAATTTACATGTTGTAGATGAACATACTATATACAGTCACTCTCAAGATACCAATGGGATTCCAGTTGGTTAGATTTGTGGATTGAGTAGGTACACTTCTACATTGACATATCTTTTTTAGCCATGTGATGCCAGCAGGGTAGAATAGCATCACCCCATATCCTCCAATAAGTGTCGTAGAACGCGACTAATGGATCACCAAATGGGTATTGAATACCTTATTATACTCCGTCCACCAATCCGCATTGGACAAGCGTGGTGAACTACTCCTTCGATGACAAGGAGAGGCCTTGTGTCCCAGCAGTGGGTGAATATAAAGGCTGTTATGATGATGATGATGGAAGTCACCTCTTGGCATTATAGACATTAAGTGCCTCAAAATATTGACAGGTTCCCTTCAGTTGACCTGCCCGCCTAGCATGACCACGAAACACCATTGAGGAGGCGGCCTATAAGGCCGGCGTCGGCCAGCGGCCCACAGGGGCTGGCGTCAGTCGGTAGCCCCTGTGGGCTGCTGGCCACCAATTGGTGCACAAGGAGTGCCTAGACGGGCAGCGTTGGGACGGTCTCGGTGTAGTTGCGCTCACGTGCGCAGATTATGATATAGTCATTTATCGCTTTGAATTGTCAAAAAATATTGGATAAAACCGTCATCTTGAAATTTTATCGAAAATGCGAACATGTTTAGAAGCTGATAAATGTTCGCAGTTTCGATAAAATTTCAAAATGGCGGTTTTATCCAATGATTTTTGACAATTCAAAGCGATAAATGGCTATATCATATCGTGTTTCGGTGGTCATGCATCCTAAGCAGGTCAGGTCAGATATTACTCTCTAAATATTTTCAGTCATTTCTGGTTAAATTTGACGGAACATAACCTAAATTCCTTACACTATTTGACATCGAATAGTTCTATTTTAAGGCATTCCATCAAACGATTCCTTTTCGGTTCCCGTTAACGCTTAACAGCTACGACCGCGACACTTAACCGAGTCGTAACTCGATCGTTCCCCACCGAAATTGCGCTGACAACCCGTTTAAGGGAGTTATGGTTTTTCGGAGAATTGAAACAATGAAATTGGTGCTACTATTCCTGGTAAGGTTAGATCACATTGAGTTGTAAAGGTACGGCGTTTTAACACACTATCGCTGAACAAGCCGCGCTTAAAAATGTACAAGTATGAATTTTTCTAGTGGGCCTTCGGGCCGAATCCTAATCTATAAGGAATATGGAAAAATGCTCAAAGGAGTCGCGAACACGATTTTGATAAAAACAAAAACTGCTTGTTTGTCTTTTTCACAAACTAAAAGCGAATTTTGGGTTGTGAAAAAGACATACAAGTAATAGAACTATTACAATATCATCGATGTCAATTAAATACGCATTATTAAGGATAACTCAAAAACTGCTCGTCAGATGTCGCTCAAATTTAAATGGGACCACATGACAAGCACCAGCTTCCAAATGTTGAATAAATTATCAAAATCGGTACACCCAGTAAACAGTTATGAGGTAACACCCATAAAAAATGCGAAAGAGAGTTAGACTTTTTTAAACACACATAAATAAATAACCCTGTAGTTATTCAAGACAGTGCACGTAGTAATAAGGTACGCAGGCGGCGTTCTCCGCCTCCCGCCTACCGGCCGCTTCTTTAAACCAATTGTCATTCATTTGTTATGCAAAATATACATGTCGATAATTATTAATTTCTACGGGACGCCTTCGTTCGTGGTGCATGGTGAGAACTGTTGCGATATTGAATATTGACAATTTAGACAAACGGCTACCTTTGTTAAACACCTCGGGGAAGCACTTGCATCTCGCTGGGACCGATCCTTGTCATGCGTTTTGGGCTGGCTGAGAGCTCGCATGATAACATCTATAATAAGAGCAACCAGCATGTGCATTCGAGGCACCCGCCACAAATGGAAGCCAGCAGCGAAGCTGTTTGGCTTTGATGATGGAGCTGCCCTACCATACACTGACTGACAGACCGACTTGACAATTTTTCATGATTATTAATTTATTACTTTTCAATTTACAATTTCAGTTACTAATGTCCCTTTCATGAATTGTTAATGTTAATAACTCACACATGCTCATATGCTCACTTCCTCATTTCAGTTATATGTACTTATAATTATAATACTTTATAAGTTTTTAATAAATAAATTTCCTGGTTTATTTAGACAAAAATTGAAGATAGAGACTCGCCCGTATTCACAAAATACTTGTCATAGTAAAAAACAATGCTATGCAAAATAAGGAATTTCTCTGTGCGTGCCATATGGCAAGGATTTTGAGGTCTCATAGTGCGCGCGGACGCACAGGGTCGTAAAAACCTATTCATAGACAATACTTAAGTGGGGATCGGAACTATGCGTACTCTAAAATGAACGCACAGCGGTAGCTAGCACCTGCAATACCAAGTAATTTTTTCCTTGTTTCCTTGTAGTCATCCCGAGGCCTAAGATGAAATGCCTTTCATACCCGGTAATTACACTGGCTACCTTTCCCTTTAATCCAAAGCACAGCAAACTGTTTCACGGCAGAAATAGGAAAGGCGGTGGTGCCTTAGACGACTCTACATACAGGCCTACCACCTAGTTCCAGGTTATAAGTAGGTAATTAAGTAACAGGTTGTTTTTTTTAACTTTAATTTTGATTATTTGTATTAAAAAGTGTGTCTGATTATAATTCGAATATTTTGACATGGATATAGATAAACATAATTATGAAACGAAGAAGCTTGTGAATTAACCCACACCCCAACATCACAGAACTATGCACTCTATTTCAACTGAATACGATATAATTTCTTATAAGATAAACAGTAAGGTAATGAACTCATTACTTTCTCTCATTGCCAATGGACTTCAAATAACAAAAGGGTAGCCCTTACATTGTCTCACTCGATTTGTATTAGAACAGTAGTTGTGATATTTACATAAAAAAAGATTTCGAAATCTCTAAATTTTTCTAGTTAACAGTCTGTAGACAGTAGTAGAAAAAATAAAATAAAATTTAGTTAAGGATAATTCACGGTCGTGTGATGTCGGCAGTGTAGAATAGCATCGCCCATATGGGGCGATGCTATTCTACACTGCCTATCCTCCAATGGACACCCATTGGAGGATAGACTAGAAGTCGACTAATGGTTAAGCAAAGAAAGAAAGAAAGAAAGAAATCTTTATTCGGCTTATAAAATAAAGAGGAGGAGTATTGATCACCTTGTACTCCGTCCACCAATCCGCATTGGGCAAGCGTGGTGGACTACTGCCTAAACCGGTTTAGGCGCAGAATGTCCAATTCGCAAAATGTCCAAAGGTCGCAAAATGTCCAGTTCGCAAAATGTCCAATTCGCAAAATGTCCAATATGGATCGTAACGTGATTTTCCCTTTCAGTGACAGTGTAACTTAGGTTAGCGAGAAGCGAAGCGACGAGCGGGTTAAGTCGACATAAACACAGCGCAGGCAGAAGCGACTTTAGGGCGTTTCTCACATTATTATATGCATCACAGAAACACAAGATGTTTAGTAAATTAATCACGTTACGACTATTGGACATTCTGCGAACTGGACATTTTGCGACCGTTGGACATTTTGCGAATTGGACATTCTGCGACTAAACGCCCTAAACCTTCTTTAACAAGGAAAGGCCTTGTGTCCCAGCAGTGGGTCGAATAAAAAAGGCTGAATTGATTATAAGGAATAATTCTAATAACAATTAGGTCCTGCTGAGATTGCATAGGTTTTGTAGAGCCTCCAGTATGTTTGCAAAATGTCGATGGCTTCCACCCTTTAGAAAATGATGCGCGGCGCTGCTAAGCCGAGTACGTAGCAGTATAACGGTATCCTGTTAGCATTGGTAGGCCGGTGAGATTCTCCATTATTCCAACACTGGTTGCACCTGCATAGAAGCTACCAACGCGCATGTAGGCCAATAGTTTTTCGTTCAATACAAGACAATCCTCGTTCCATACAAAGCAATCCTAAATGAAAAAAGTCCCAGTTCTCCCTACATCATCATCATAACAGCCTTTATAATTCGACCCACTGCTGGGACAGAAGGCCTCTTGTCATCGAAGGAGGTTTAGGCAGCAGCCACCACGCTTGCCCAATGCGGATTGGTGGACGGAGTATAAGGAGATCAATACCCCTTTGCTGATCCATTAGTCGCCTTCTACGACACTCATTAGCGGATATGCTAGTCTACTCTGCTGGTATCACACGGCTAAAAATGACTGAAATTGATTAATTTGCATATTAGTAACAAAATGCTTTCAGCGTGTGCGATATACATGCTTCTTTTATATGTCAATTAGGCATATCATTAAAATCGCAATCAATTTTACTCCACCAAAAAGTTTTTAATAAGACTAAGTCAATGGGTGTCGTACTTAGAAGGCGACGACACTCATCGACGGATATGGGGTGATGCTATTCTACTCTGCCGACATCACACAGCCTACATTACATACATACAAACATTGTAAGTTAAATAAAAGGTCGTAAAAGGGAGTTAATTTCAAAATTGTTTCATACAGATATTTATTCTGGCTGTGACTTTTCTCTCCTTTCTAAAACTATGGCTGACGCAGTTGAAGAATGTTTATGCGTTTGAAAACAATACGTATTAAGTGCAAGAACGTTGTGTAGCGTATGTGAGATGCATTGAAGTTATAAGGTGATATAGGTCGCTGATAACCGGAGGTAGGTGCGTTACCGCCTGGCAGGAGACAATTTGGGAATTTATTTTCAGTTTTACCCCTCAAATATCATATCCAAAATGAGTCCACTGCTGAGATAGAGCGTACAGTATGCTTGTTCGACAAAATATAGCATAAAGAGCCGCCTTCGAAATTAAAAACAGAGAAAAAACAAATTTGTTTATAAAAGTGACTGCATTTTTTAAGTATAGAAAATTTCAGGAAACTATCTTGAGATCTTTTAGACAAACAAGGAACATAACTATTACGATATCATTGATGTCAATTAAATAGGCATCATTAGCGATAACTCATAAACTACTCGTCAGATGTCGATCAAATTTAAATGGGACCACATGACAAGCACCAGCTTCCAAAGGTTAAAAGATCTTAAAAAAGAGTTTTGAGGTGACAAACATAAAAAGTACAGCCGGATTGAAAATCTCTGCCTTTTTGAAGTCGGTTAATAAAGGTCAAGGTTTCATTTATTCTAGCCGTGTGATGCCGGCACAGTAGCTTAAATAGTACCACATAATATGATCCAATAGGTGTCGTAGAAGGCGGCTAATGGATCAGCAAATGGGTATTGATGCTCCGTCCACTAATCCGCATTGGGCAAGCGTGATAGACTACTGTCTAAGCCTCCTTCGATGACAAGGAGAAGTCAAAAGTCAAAGTCAAAGTCAAAATTTCTTTATTCATTTAGGTACAATTTGTACACTTATGAAAGTCAATTTTGATGCCATCGGTTCAAGAGTCTACCAGGAGGCCTTGTTCTGAGAAGATCCGGCAAGAAACTCAACAAGTTTTATCCTCCCTTTACAGTTTTCATAGTATTGATTTGGAAAGAGTCATAATTCACATTGTCAAGTCTTTAATAATTAATCATAATAATATAATAAAATAAAGACTCATAATTAAACTTACAATAAATAAATATGTATAAAAAATGTGATTTAAGACATCTTTCCTTACAATATTGTCAATTAGAAAATTGAAATTTTACACATTGATATCTCACTAGATTAAAATGGAGAATCGAGCACATTTGGATGTGTCCACGCATTTTTATCGTCTATATAGAGAGGCTTTGTGTCCCAACAGTGGGTCGAATTATGAAGGCTATTATGATGATGATATATTGTGAAATATTTATTTGCATTTGACAGCTAATTTTGCAATGAGATATGAGGTTAGAAGTAAGATCCTTACAGAATCGCACAGCAGTAGCGTAAGGAATATTGTAATCTTGTTTGTGGTTCTATAATAAACTTAAAAAAGTAGTCAATAAAAAGGCGCTATAATTTTAATTGCATCTTATTTCTCGGGAATATTATGGACCAATGCCGATGGTGCAAAGTGGGAATAAGCCTCGCAGGACGAATATACTGAAACAACTATACGTAACCCTTTTAAAGGACCGATTTGAGCTACACTTAAGAGTGAGTGTCATTGACCGATTATGGCGAAATGGACAAGCGTGCGGCGTTTTATGTTAGAGGGTTCTGCATATTTTTTTTTACAATGGCGCTCACAATTCTGTCATTATCAGCCAAGAGCCTTCCACTGTTGGAGGCGTCTCTTAAGGACCTCCAAATTCTGTCAAGTAAGTATCGGGAAAAGATCAATAATGCACAAAATTATTTATTAAAATTTATATTATCACCTTCAAAGTATGCTCCTTCAGAAACGATAAACTGGTGTTAAGTGGTTACCGTCGCCTATAGACACTTGCAATATTAAGGGTAAGTCACTTAACACTGCAAGTGCGTTGCCATCTAGAGGACTAAGATGATATGCCTTCCATGCCCAGTAATTACACTGGCTACCTTTCCCTTCAATCCGAAACACAGCGAACTGCTTCACGGCAGAAATAAGAAAGTGGTACCTACCCAGACGACCCTGCATATGGGTCAACCACGTTAAAATATACTAATATAAATAACACTAGATATATTGTTATAACTAAAAACAGCACTGTATTTAAAATAAGTAACAGATGCAACTCAAACTCCGCGCCAAAATGGAAAACAGTTGTGCCAATCTAACAACAACAAAAAAAAAAACAAAAACTTGAATTTGGTACCATAAACAAACCATCCATTCCTGATACTTTTTGACTGAATCCTACTGCACCTACGACATCCTAACACCAACCCTCCTTGATAACAACAGCAGCTGGAACCACCATCTTAACGTGTCTCTTCTGAAACACGGAGGAAAAACCGATTTGAAAAATTTTCGGTCACCCATCCGAGTACTGACCGTGCAAGTGGTAGCTTAACTTTCATTATCCTTACGAAGAACATACAGCCGTGGCGCCATCGACTGTGCAGACTGCCAAATAATAGGGGTTAAAGTATGAAATTGCCGATTTTTTCCGCATTATTTATTAGTGTATAATTCTTTTAATACAATAGCTATGTCCATTATTCATTTTCTATTTTAAACTTCATTACAAGTACATATATTCATGTATAAAGTTTTATTCTTGTTTTTATTTTTTTCACTAGAAATACATCTTCAAAAACCGCTCGTCCTAAGAGGTGCCAGTCACCGTTATAAAAATATGAATATTTTTTTACAGGTATAAATTCTCAATTTTTTTTCTCTCAGTATCCTATAGCTTAATGCTCTCTAAACATATCCACAAAATTACACAAAATTTAGATTAGTGGTTCCTTAAAAAATGGCAAATATGTTTGTATGGAAAAATGAATTTTCGTTAAATTCTCTATAGAAAACGGCAATTTCATACTTAAACCCCTAATATAATTAACATAAGAGATAACAGGGACAGAGATAAAATTCTCTTATAAAGATTTTTTCCAAAGAAATATATTTTTTTAAAGTCAAGACTTCATGTAAATAAAATATCCAAGGAACCCTACATCTGTTGTCACTCTTACTAGGACACTTACTGGCAGGCGCATTAAAGAAAAAAATAAAGAATGCACACATGAATCATAGCACTATCTGCAGCTTAAACCTTTTGATAAAGTGAAGTATTTTACGCAAAGAGTAACTAAGAGCAGAGGCGTCGTTAGCTGAGCAAAGAGGTTTTCTGCCTATTGTTGGAATATTAGCCGGTCCGCTGAGATGATTTTGAGTATAAAATTTGTCCTGGTTGTTGGTTTCTGTTTGTTTGTTTACTGAAGGATTGCGTTATTGCAATGTACAAAGCGTCGATGGCGTAGTGCGTAAGAGCGTCGACTCCCACCCGGGAGGCACTGGTTCGATCCCCGCCACGTATCAATGTGTTTTCAAATTTTGAATTCTCATGTACGTTTAATCAACGCTTTTACGATGAAGGAAAACATCGTGAGGAAACCTGCACACAACTATGAAGAAATTCTTAGGTTGTGTGTGAAGTCGACCAACCCGCACTTGGCCAGCGTGGTTGACTAAGGCCTAATCGTCCCTAATGTGGGGTAGGCTTTGGAGACATTATATGAGCTGTTGATGAATGAAATGAAACTGTACATGAGCCCAGTAAACCAGTACATCCCTTGGCTTTCTTCTCTGTATTCGTAATTTAGACAAAATCCTGCGATTCCCGATTCTTCCATCGTATGTAGATGACATATGATGGAAGAACGCGTAATGCTAAACGAGACATATAACAGAGAAGCGACAGTCAGCGTGGTCGGAAGCGGTCACAGAGTGGTTAGTGTAAGTTTTTTAGTATACAAAACGCACCGATCCTAGTTGCGTTAAGAGCTCAATTTGTATGGGAAACATGATTTGCGCTTCTCTCCGCTAGGGGCGCTGTTCGCGTTTCCTATACAAATTGAGCTCTTAACGCAACTAGAATCGGTGCGTTTTGTATACTAAAAAACTTACACCAACCACTCTGGTTGCGAGTCGCTGACAACTGCTGTAGCGCATGACCGGTATAGGCTAACTAAATAGACACATAATAACTAGCAACTGGGGCCAATTAGAGGTACCCACTAGTAGCACTAGTAGCACAATTTATAAAAAAAATATATGAATTAACTTGTTCACTGCTGAGGGCCTAGACAAGTGATAAACGTATAACGTTTCTATCGAACGAATAACAATTTTTGACTACTACTCATATATTTGACACGACGGTCGTCATAGAGCTTCCTTAGTAATACGTCAGTTTTATACCTACATTATATTATGGAATAATTTTATTTTTGCGTTTACAAATGCGTAAATATTTTTAATACTAGAAAAAATGCACTGAAAAAATCGACTTGCTTCAGGCGGGAATCGAACCCGCGTCTTCCGCAATCCGGGCGGCTGCGTTGACCATTATGCCACCGAGACACTGCTTTCGCTGTCGAAATTTGTCAGTGCTTGGTGCTTATGTGTTTATGGTAAACATTGTTTCATCAAATCTTTGAAATTTGCACTTCACGAAATATTTTTGCCAATATTTGACGCCCATTTAAGATGAAACTACCTTTCATTATGGAATACTTTTATTTTTGCGTTTACAAACACGTTAATAATAGAAAAAATGCACTGAAAAGATAAGTTTTTTTTTCAGTGCATTTTTTCCTACATTATATTCTTTTCGTTAAAAATTCGTCGAAATCGATTGGCCTATTGGCTAGGCCCTCTAGTCGCTGGCTACCATTGGCTGCGGTTGGCCATAAAGCTACTTCGAAAGCATTGTCGGTTTTAGACCTTCCTTACTCTTTGCCAGCAACCCATATTTGCCGGGAGGTCCCAGTTTGACGCACTCGATACGTTAGTTAAGTGCGCAGTCGTGAGAAGACGTTCGTTTGGCAATCTTTGAAAAAATAAAACTATAATTTTGCATATACCAGCTTTTATACATATAAAAAACGCCCAGTAAAAATATTCCAATTTTAACCGACTTCAAAAAAGGAGGAGGTTCTCAAATCAACTGCATTTTTTATGTTTGTTACCTCATAACTCTTTACTGGATATACCGATTTTAAAGATTCTTTCGACCTTTGGAAGCAGGTGCTTGTCATATGGTTCCATTTAAATTTTTTAGACATCTGACAAGCAGTTTTCGAGTTATCCCTATTGATGTCTATTGACATCTATGATATCGTAATCTTATCACTTGTGTGTCTAAAAGATCTCGAGATAATTTCCTGAAAGATTCTATACTTAAAACACTAAAAAGAAAAATAAATTATTTTTATTAAATAAAAAAAAAACACCTTCAAAACTGAAAACGGGGAAATAAAAATTTTGTTTATAAGTATAAATATCTAAATTTTTTTTGAGGTCGGTGCCAACCTCAATATTTGGAATAAACGTTGTCACTTGTATTTGGGACCGACCTCAAAAAAAAAAACTTTTAGATTTTTATAAACAAAATTTTCATTTCTCTGTTTTTAGTTTTTTTATAATAAGGTCCAGCAAAAGACTCCATTCCACATGATGCTAAGCAGAAGTAGACTCTAAATGCAAAGATTTCATGTTAATTCCGCACTAGCCATAGCCACACTCGCATTGACCCTACGAGGGGCTTCACGCCTCATTTGAATGACCCAGCATTTTAAGAAGGGACAAGTGTAAGGCAGTGAATTCCATTTCTTGATTTTGCGACAAAGAAATGAGTTGCCAAATATCTTCTTCTTCTTATCTCAGGGGCTGAGGCCGTATCTCAGAGCACTTCGTCCCTATGGGATCTTTTGTGCTTCCCCTTTCCTTATCACCCATCCTCGCCAACATCGAAAACGTTTTGTATGAGTTTCACGATGTTGGCGGGAATAAGGTCTGTAAAGTCCTCTGGCTTAGGGTAACCTAGACCCAGGAACTTGTCGCCTATTGGCTAGTGCATCGCAGTCACATAGTATGTGCTCCATGCTCTCTTCCTCCTCACCACACATTATACAGATGGGGTCTTCAGCTTTGCCTATTGTATACAGGTGTCTTTTAGTGGCGAAGTGGCCAGTGAGAGCACCTATGAGGCAGCGGATTTGGGTCCTGCTGATTCTTCCCACCCTTTTAAGGTAGCCTATGTGTGAGGATCCTAAAAAAAAATTTGAGTGTGTCAGTCGGGGTGTGGACAACCATTCCCTAAGTTGCCTCTTTTGACAATACTCCTTCAGTGCCATTTTTATGGTAATTCTAGATAATGCTGCAAAAGGCTCGGGCCCATTGATTTTTGTCAGCATTTTCATTACCTTCAATCCCTACATGTCCCAGTACCCACACTAGTCTGACTAGGTTGTGTTTGCCTAGATTTGCGAAATATCTTAGTTCAAGTTGTGGTAGCCACAGATTCGCGGTGAAACGTACCTTGTATACATAAATATTCCTCTTCTCACCGATGAAGATAAACCAATTTTCTTAGAACTCCTTTCACCGTTACCATATTTCAAATTTATTATTTCGTTTCGCCTTTTGAAATCAGCCATTAAGTGCCATAAAACCCGTCATAAACATAATATAGTAGCACTGGCTTATTTGGGGTGTTCTGAATAAATTTAAGTTTGATAACATCAGTATTTTAAAATTACAATCTGGAGTAGACGAGATAAAGTCGTGGGTGATATGAGAAATAGGCTATATTGCGGAGATCCCGTTTAAGTCAAAACGTCTTAAAGACTTCCAACTGTCAAACCTCGACTACCGCCTACAGCACTTTTTTTTGTTGACGGGGAGGTCAAATGTATTTACGCAGTGTCCCTGCGGGGTGGTGCCAACCGCAGGGGATATGTGGGACTCGAGGCGTTCCCTCCATACCCACTAAACATCCTCCCTGGCCTGACCTTCAGTGCGCTATTACGGGACGGCTCGGGATCTGCGCACGTAAGCGCGACTACACCGAGACCGTCCCAACGCTGCCCGTCGAGGTAGTCCTTGCACCAATTGGTGGCCATCAGCCACTCCTCCACCGACGGCTGCTCGACCTGACGCATCCTCCTGACGAGGACACCGGGAGCAGTCATCGGACCGCACCCGGGGGACTTCGGGCGCGGTCGTGGCCCTGACAAGGGCCGTCCGGAACTAGCCGTGGTGGGAAAACAAAAACATCTCGACGATGGCATGTGACTTCGAATGCCAAGCGGACACGCTTGACATCAAAAGCCACACAGCCGTCGAGAAAGTGTCCCCACCACGTTACCAGGGTCCGGCACGAGGAGGCTTCCGGACGTAGACCCCACCGCCAAAAGTACCAAGCCAATATATTTGTATTCTATAGGGTAAACTTTGGAGAGTGTGCGACGGAATTACACGAATTAATTCTACCATTACAAGGACACAAGACACAGGTTAAATTACCACCCTTATGCTGTTAATATCCCAACCACGCGCACAAAATAATTTATTATTTCTTTCATAACGCGAACAGCTAAGAAGTGGACCTTGTTGCTGATGTGTTCCCTGATAACTATAACATGGGTTCCTTCAAAGCGAGAGTCAATATAAGCTACTTCTAGGTAAGTATGTAATAGCGTAGTCCGCATCTTCACCTAAGATTAGGTGAGTACGTGGACAAATAATAATTTTATTACTTATTAGTCTAAAAGAATTTGATATAGTTTCCTGAAAATTTCTATATTTATTTATTTGTTGCTTGTCACATGGATACATAGGTGTAAAAAGATTAGTTCAGAACATTGAGCACGTGACTTCGAATGTCAAGGGGACAGACTTGACATCAAAAGCCACACACCCGCCGGGAAAGTATTTATATTATATTTACAACACTTAAAAGCAAAAAATAAATATTTTTTAAATACAAAAAACCGCCTTCAAAACTACAATTTTGCTAAAAAAAACTATTTTCTTTAGGTCGGTGCCAACGTTAGCGTTTGTATTTAAGACCGTCTTAAAAAAAATTAGAAATTTTTAAACATAAGTAATTTTTTTCAGTTTTTAGTTTTGAAGGCGTTTATTTTTGTATAGATCAGTAGATTTTTTTTTTTTATATTTGGGGTATGGACATAAAAATATCTTTCTTCACCTGTATAATTTGGAAAATCTTCAAAACTTAATAATCCGCAACATATCTGCAACATAAGCGATATGTATTTTTCACCATTCGCCAATACGTCCCCGATTAATAACAATTTTATTTCATTCAGTAATGGAAGCTATAACTCAGGACAACATTGTTGCACACCAAAAAGTTACCACCTTGTCACATTAGCTCCCTCTCCGTATCTCGAATTGTTGCTGCCAAAAACCTTTAATCACTTAGAGCGAAATGGTATTAACACAATTTGAAAGATAATATTGGTGTATAGATTTTTAAATGCGTCATAGTATGCAAAAAGGATTATATTGAAATTAGTTCATTTTTACTTTTTACGAATAAAATGGCGTTTTTTTGATAAAATCAAAGTCAAACTCACAAAAGTTATATTAGTATTGTATAGACTTTTATTATCCGGCTCTAAGGACCAAATTCGTTCGATAGCTTAGTTAATCTTATGTATTTATTTCGATTGGATTTCCTGATTAAAACGAATATTTAGGTTGTATGATAATTATTCATAGCGATATTCGAATTCAAATCAAAGGTGAGAGTGAATGGATATAAAACGAATGAATGGACGGATGAGTTTCTGAATGATATGGAATGAATGTATGATTTAACGACGATTGATCCGCCTCCTGTTTGTTTCATCGCATAACAGATGGCGTGAACATTAATTAAAAACGTTTATGCATGTTTTAATATTGTTTATTAGCATATAAGATGTTATTTTAAATAATGTTAAGTTTAAAAAATATATATTTTCCAGGTGTAAGTATTTGTACGTACTTAATTTGGAAATTTTAATCTAATAATCTTAAAATATATAATTTTTATATAAGTGAAATTTCAGTTAATGTTTCAATCTATAGTGCGTCTACCTGCACAAAAAGTGCAATCATGATATATACTGGGTGTAAAAGACATGAACAGTCAAACGAGAACCATGTATTCTATACATCAAAATAAGACATATTTCAAAAAAAATATTGGTGGGAAATGATTTTTATTTTTTGGTTTTAAAAAAAATTGCAAATTGTACCGCGCAATCAAAAGCGCTCAACTCGCACGCAACTCGCAAAACCGCGATAATTTTGCCAGACGGCGGCCCCGTTCGTTAGTGTCCGTGCGCATCGAGTGAGCTACATTGAACGCTAACGTTTTGAAGCCATTTTTTGTTATAAAATACTAAAAAAAATGATGATGTTTCTTTATACAATAATTAAGAAATAATGTATAGAATATGTTTTCATAAAAAAATGAAAAAAAAAAATTATGACTTTGACCTTCAATAAAAGCGTAACTCTCAATTTCCCAGGTATAGTCTAAAGGAAAAACAATGTTATGATGGTGAGCAGAATACATGGTCTTCGTTTGACTGTTCATGTCTTTTACACCCTGTATATTGGGTACCTCTTTTAAAAGACTAGCCTTGTATTGACCTACCTAATTAAATAGCTTTGGTCCTTCTATACGGAGAAGAGGCATTAGCAGAGGCGTAGCTATGCAACTAAAGGCCTTGATGCAAGCAAAAGTGGTTGGTACAATCCCACACAGACGATACATAAATGCATTTGACCTCCCCAAAAAGAAGAGTTCGAGGGCCTCCTGGGCTTGGGGGCCCCTATCCTCTACACCGGCTTTCCCCTTTGTAGCTACGCCACTGATGAACACTAACACAATGTTTCAAAAACTCTAAAGCTCTATGTACAATTTCCGTTTCAATACGATTTTTCCAATTATTAATTGCCTACGTAAAAACATTCTGCCGTTAAAAATGCAACGTAATTTGTGATACTTCCGTCTGCACTCAAAACGACATTTTTTACATCTAAAAATTTGTCAAAAGAGATTTACGAGCGAACGTTTTGAGCACTTTCTTGATTAAGAAATAAGAGCTACATTCCTCTGGCTGATTTAGAAACGTTAATAATATTATAATCAATTGGAGAGTCAAGTGTGGTATTCCAAAGTATTATTCATCTATTGAAGATAAGTTGTGTTTGACAGATAGCGATACAACGAGTACGAATCTTGAAAGTTATTAATAAATGGATGTGGCAGTAGAGATTTTTTCTCGTCCGATCAACTGTGCTTGCTATGACTCTTTCGAACTCAATACAATAAGAACTGTAAAGGGAGGATAAAACTTGTAGAGTTTCTTGTCGGTTCTTCTCAGAACAAGGCCCCTGGTAGACTCTTGAACCGATGGCATCAAACTTGACTTTCATAAGCGTACAAATTGTACCTAAATGAATAAAGAAATTTGAGTTTGACTTTACTTATACAAAAATGGACTAACTATAAAATAGTAAATTATGATACAAATGGGCAGAGTTTTCAACAAACTTGTAGTAAGTAAGTATACCTATAAGTACCTATACCTATTTTTGAATTCGGCAGTATGAGACTTTTATTAAAATACCTTTGGCCTGTCAAAGTAAACTCTCATTAGCAAGTTTGACCTCACAGAGAATGTCAAACCAATATTTTGTTTATCTTCGCTCCTTGAAGTCATCATTTCTTTATAAAATCACGATAAACAAGTTAAAAGAACTATTTCTTGCAATCAGGCATATTTTATTTTTAAGCGCGCCATTCTGCGCAAAAAAAAAATAAACGAAGGCTGGCCATAGAGCCTAGTTTCAAAATATTTAAATAAAATAATGTTTTAAGCTTATGTTGTAAATAGTTAATATAACAAACAAGTTGGATTTATTTTACTAAATTAGAACTTAGATCATAGACATGTTATCTTCTTGCAAAAGAAGAAGGTTTTTGGTGCGCTGTGCGCGCATGAGGATTGTGTTTTGTTGTGGATAATAAATGAGAAAAACATTTTAAGGCAAACTTTAATAAGAAAATACCTTTTTCCTCCTCATAATAGGGAGAGTCTAATTTAAAAAATATTCATTACCGCACTAGTGCGTAATGAACCCATTATGAAACTGAAATCGTTGTAGTAATTACAGTTTTATAAGCAAGTGTGTTGAAAATAAATTTTGCAGGTAATTTTTAGCCACACAATCAAGAAATATAAATCTCTGCCAACGAACATGAGCCGTTCAAAATAAGTCTCAAGAAGCACTTTGCAGGTATCCAGGTACTCTCTCTCAGATTGGTCCCTCTTGTAACAGCTATAATAAATGTAAAAAAGTAAAGTCATTCGATCACAACTTCATCTCAAATGTCTAACAATGACTACGCATTGGGATATCAAAGAGTTAAGGGTTGGTCATCCGTACGTCGTATCTTTCGTTGCACTAAAACAGAAATTAATACTTCAAAACATACCTTATCCAATTATTATAAGCTTCACGTTATAGTTATTTTACCTAAGTGTCCAGCATAACTGCGGAATTATTCAAATAAGGGTAATTTATTATAGAAATCAATGATACCACCAGTGTGCGTATGTGTTTTAAATGGACGGCTTTATGCTGAGGTGAAGAAAGATTGCTAATTGTTAATTTATTTACTTCTTTGATTTTATGATATAGTTACTTAGATTGTACTTTGGCATCAAATCAAACGCAAATGCTTAACTTTCGTAATCGAAGACTCAAAAGTTGATAGAAATCTTATATTTTGATGTCATACATACATGCATGTTAAATTTGGTTGCAATAAGTTAAAGGATACTGGAGTTATCGTGCTAACGCACAGACACACACACAGACATAAATCCAAAAACGGTATTTTTGGACTCAGGGAGTTCTAAAACGTATAAATCCGTCAAAATCTGAAGGTAGAATGTTAATTTGACGATTACAAGACTGCCTCTGAACTACGTATACGAGAAAGTAAAAATGTGTCTTTACTGTGTTGTGTTTTGTAGGTTGTTATTGTAATTTGTGATGATGTTATTGTCTTTCATATTTTATATTATTGTTCTAATTACATTTATATTAATTTTATCCTATTTTTTTCTGTGGTACGTCATATTTCCCCTACACGCGCCTTATTATTTAAAGAAAAAAAGAACCATTTTATTTCAATTTAAAGATGGAAAGAAGGGAAATTACGGCGAAGCGTTTAGACTTATTTTAAGTAGAACGTCTGCGTTGAAATAGTATGTAATCCCTTACATTTCAAGCGCTATTGTAATGTTTTCGATTAAGAGAATTTCTGCAGCAATTAAAAAAAAATTAAATATATTCCATAAAGACCTCACTTCGGCATTCCGAAAGAATGTCTATGACAATAAGATCAAGGAAGCTGCAAAAAATAACAAATTGTAAAATGTAATTACACGCCGTAGCGGCTAGTTACATCCGTAAAAGTTGTATTATTTACATAAGTCTTTTTCTTCCGACCCTGAGACCATATTTATTTGATGTCAGTGCAACATGTCGCCTACCCTTCTTGGGAATAATGTTGTGAGGGGTTATCGCCACCGCTCGAATGACCCCTCGATGGGATGGTCTGCACCAAGAGGTTACTCGCACCCTGAGATATTTTAAGTGTACCTGTAGTGCGAACTTGGCTATACTAAATGGAGATCCTGCGCGTGCGTAAAACACTCAGAAAACACGCAAAAACACGCAAAAAACTATTAAACTGTTGATTTTTCTGAACATGATGCTACTGTTCTCATAATGGATATTTAGATAATCAAACTATCTACAAAATGAATATAGTTTTATGAAAATATTTCCAGTAGTTTCCGAGCGATTTCATCTTTTTATTTTTGAGACATATTTTTTGAAGATTTTTTTTGACATACTATAATATAAAAACTTTAAATTTTTCTTACACTAATTTGTTGGGTAGGTAGTCTAATTTCAAAAGAATTTTATTAAAAAAAAAATTGCTCTTATTGTTAACGCGTAATTATCGTTCAAAAATTGCATTTTAACCTTTTTCGCATTAAATGCTCTCCCTGTAGTGCAGTTCCTAGTCGACAGGTGTCCCTACGATGTTCTATAAAGACCGATAGCACAATATAGAGAACGATACAGTACTTTGACTCCATATACAACATGTAAATTAAATAACCAACAGGTGGTTTGGGATCGGCTTCTAAGTTGATTACAAAAAAAAAAAGCCGATGTTGTTATTTAAAAAAAAAACAAAAAAAAAAATCAAAAGTACCCAGAAAATGTTGTAAAATATTTTCTGAGTACTTATTGTTTTTTTTTCAACAAAAAAATCGTTTTTTTTTTAAATATTGAAATCAACTCAGAAGCCGATCCCAAAACACCTGTATTCAGGGTGTTGGTTACTTAATTTACATGTTTTATAGTGACGAATTGGCGCACGCACACATACAAACGTCGTTTACATGGCCGTTTTTGCCGTTTTGCCGGCTTTGCCGTTTGGAGCATGCTTAGCGGCCGTGTAAACGACGTTTGTATTGCGTGCGCAGATTCGTCACTATGTATGGAGTAAAAGTACTGTATCGCTCTCCATATTGTGCCGATAGCTTCCATGCCAAAGATAAAAATGTTTCACTATAGCATAAACACATCCTAACACACATTAAGCCATTCTTTCGTTTGATCAAACATAAAATAAAGGCGTTAAGTATATATTACTAATACACATTCTTCCTTTTTTGCACGGTGAATATAAAATTTTTGAATATTATTAATCAACGTAGATATCTATAAAAAAAGTCAGACTGAATGACCGGACGTTTTGTTTTGAGAAACTTTTATGATAAATAGGTACCTACTTTGTTTTCAATACTCTTTTTCTTTTTTTTTGTCCAAGGAGAATTGCCGTCTCGTTTTCAGCCATAGATTTATAATTACTGACGTTTATAGATTGGCAATGAATCGACTTGAACGCGACCAAAAAATGCATCTATGTGTGAGTAATGCGACTGGGCGTAAAAATTAGTACTGCAGTCTGACAGTGTCTTTTCGTGATTGACAGGCCGACTTGGGCCGCCTGCGTGTACGTGAAATGGTCTCGTCTATCTATCTCGCTCTAATATATACGTTGGTATGCTCTTTCTCTTTCACATTGCCGATCTACAGTTTCCTGCATCAAATGGTCGAGACCAATGATATTATATTTAAAAAGAGGTAGATAGGTTACCTTCATACTAATTGAAAGTCAAAAATGGTCCATGTCATCATGTTACACGGTCAAATTAACTCGGCACCTAAAGTCTACGATTTCATGTTGTCGTATGTGGCGAGTTAACATGGTCGTATTGTAAGTTGTGAGTAAGATGATATATCTAGTTATAATCATTGGTCTGAGATATCTAGCAATAGAGTAAACGAGAAAGTTGTGCCACTTTTTGCAAGCAAGTAACCTAGATAGGTTATCTCCTTTTAAATATAATATCATTGGTCCAGACATGTAAATTGGGATCATAAGAGGACAAAGAAGAGGTATTATTTAAGATTAGATGCACTCACCATAAACGGCTTTCATGCCGTTATTCGCAAAAGAGCGGCTTCGATGGCGCAGCGAACTCGGGCCAGCGGAAACAGCCTCCTGGTCATTGTCGCTGAGCGGATTGACAATCCATTCTTGAGGCATTGGCAGTCACTACATGGGCCAGTGCCTCACTATGTAAGACCACCTTAATTACGTACCTACTTACATTAGATTTTTAAGTTAAAATTGTTACTAACACGTTATGGGTTTGGGTTGCCGTTACACTAACCTTATTTGGGCTTGCTGTTTTGGGGGTTTACCATAGATTTCTAATTACTGACGGGGTTTACTGCGTTAACGCGTCGGTGGGGTAGTGTTTATTAGTGCGTAAGGGCGTTGTCTCCCACCCGGGAGGCACCGGTTCGAACCCCGCCACGTACCAATGTATTTTACAATTTTGAATTCATAATTATGTTCGTTGGACGCTTTTACGGTGAAGGAAAACATCTTAAGGAAACCTGCTCACCTATGAAGAAATTCTTAGGTTGTGTGTGAAGTCGACCAACCCGCACTTGGCCAGCGTGGTTGACTAAGGCCTAATCGCCCCTAATGTGGGGTAGGCTCGAGCCCGAGGTGGGGACATTACATGAGCTGTTGATGATGATGTGGGGTTTACTGAGATCGCGCGAGTGACTCCTTGGTGCCTACGGTGGTCTGCACGGGGCTTAGTCATCTTTTACCACACCCTCGAGATTAGGTGTATTTAAAAAATATATGTGTTTATTAAACTCTTTATTGCACATCACAGTTAATATTTAACAAACATAAAGTAACAAGGTTTGCAAGGGTGAACTTATCTCTAAAAGACATCTCTTCCAGTCAACTCAGAATGTATGTAAGAGACTACAAAAATAATAAGCGGGTGACATCGAGTGCACGGTTGTGAGAAAAAGAATTCTAATTTTCCTTTGTTGACTATGCTAAGCTGGCAACATATATTATATACTCATTTATATTCTCTATTGTTTTATTGAGTGTGTTTGGTACTTTTTTATATTATATGTCATTGAGAGCAAAAGAAGTGAAAGTTTTATTTTACAGCTTTTTTCACAATTTCCAACATCCTTTATATATAATAACTAACATAGCATGTATTAAAGACAGACCAAACCACAGGAAAACCTAGTATTACAAAACAGTGCTATTTCCAAGCAGGCGAATTCAAAAACTGCAATTTATATTTAAACTACCATGTCTGGCACTAAAACCAATATTGTGGAAACAAACGCGATTTTTTATTCAAATTGACATTTTTGCAATAAAACTGAAGGTAAACGCAGTGATTTCGCTATTTTATTCGTTAAATTAGACATTTAAAGACTCATTAACATTCTGAGACGTTTTCTTGGCAATTAAGTAATAATAATGGAATATAATAATCGGTTGTAATGTCTTCTTTTCAACAGTTTCGAGGTTAAAAGGTGTTTTTTTATTAATTAGATTCCTAACAACTGCTTAAGCAGATACGATTTGGAAGAAGATACAGTTACAGGAATCGAGAAAGGGATGCTTAATGGTTCAGTCATGTAGAAAGGATGTTTGAAAATAGATGACGAAATAAACATCTATAATAGAAATCATCTCTACTAATATTATAAAACTGAAGAGTTTGTTTGAACGCGCTAATCTCAGGAACTACTGATTCAAATTGGAAAATTCTTTTTGTGTTGGATAGTCCATTTATCGAGGAAGGCTATAGGCTACATAACAACGAACAAAGTCACGGGCACAGCAAGTAAAAAAAATTGTGTGTGTCAGCTCCGACGCACGACTGGAGTTTACTCCGAGACAGGTGAGATGGCGCACCTGCTGTCATCCGTGTTTTGACAATTAGAAAGTTGCGCGACATAGGATGTGCACCAATTATGACTTTGACCTTCAAAAACGTAACGAGGTCATTCATCGATTTTACTCCTCACATTTTTCTCATACCGGGTCTTATATATGCAAATCGATTCTTAAGGAGTAAACTCCAAAAACAAATCAAATCTACGTTATAAAAGGGATACTTAAACTAGATACAAAAAAACTTAGACTACTATATTACAGATAAAAGACTTCGCCTAGGTCCTCTGAAACAGGAAGTGTACCAATTACACTGGCTGCATTACCTCGCTGAATCGCGAGACTAATTTTTTGTGCGACATACAAACCAGCCTTATTGTCACTTACTGTCTCACGTAGCCGCTCTGCAATATCCCGAAAAAGACGGTGAGCTCCTGGACCCCATGGTCCCAAAGTCTCTACACCAAACGGCTCAAATAAGTAATCTCCTGAGAGACCAGCGTATTAAAAAATATATGTAACTAACAACTACGCTGGATATGGCACGTGTATCCATCAAGCGAATACAAAATTGGTAGCCAAGGTGCTTTTATTTCAACCGGTTTCAACTTTATTAAATCAAGACACAGTTCGTAATATTTGTCTTTGTTTAATCGGAAATAATCTGGAAACAAAGTTTCAGACATATCACTGATTTTTCTAGAGACATTCGATTTATAACTCTCGTCCTTCGTCTAATTCAAATTTCATCATTTTCCGCTGTCCACGAAAGCCTTAGCGAATGCATTTCACTTTGTTATTTCAATAAAAAACACTTTAAATACAAACGAAATCGACTATGCTCTTATGTTGGGCGTGAACAATCGTTTAGTCGACGACTAGTAGAACATAACGGTTTCTATTTACAACGTCAAAAACTGCATCTTGTCTTCTAATTAATATGAAAACAATCTATGTCAAGATAATGACAGATAAAGAAGAAAGAATGAAAATAATGTTAATTTTCAATATAACTAGCTGACCCTTAAAAATGATAAAATTACTAAAATGGCTATAAAAAAATAGAAGTTGGGGATAAAAAAGTAAAAATTTAGGGTTGTATTTTAGATTATCTAATCCAAGGGTTGTATGTATTTTTTAATGCCACATATTAAAAAAATAAAAACGCAAAATTTCGTTCAAAATTAAACAAAAAATTAAGGGCGAACATCCCTTAGGGGTATGGAAAATAGATAGTAACCGATTCGCAGACCTACTGAATACGCATACAAAGTTTCATGAAAATCGGTCAAGCCGTTTCGGAGGAGTACGGTAACTAACATTGTGACATGGAAATTTTATATGTAAGAAGATAATCTTGTTCCTCCTTGGTTGAAGCGATAATCAAAGCGATGATCATTATTTTATTGATCAATCCAATGATGCAGTTTTTGTTTTCATCAAAATGAGGCTCGCGACTCGTTTGAGCATTTTTCGATAGTGGGAGTTAGGGATTTGACCCTGAAGGCTCATTTGAAAAATTCATATATAACATGAACATACAAGGAATCCTAGGATAGAATAAGTCTAAGATTAAGAAAGTAATTTAGCTCAAAGGAAGTAATCTTTCAGTCTCTCCTTTAAAAGTAGAAGTGACGAGATGTCTCGTATTGCTAGCGGTAGTGCATTCCATAGGTTAACTGCATGAACAGTGAAAGAGTACTAAGACTAGTCATTTATTTAACCAGCTTAGTACTACCATTACAGATAATTCCAAGGCGATAGTACTGACACAGAAGTCGTGATAACTTACCTACTAACTTAACTATTTTATGCACCAACAATTCAGACAAATAACCACAACTAACTCGCGAACAAGCGTTCGTTTTCATCACCCCAACACCTAATACCATCAGGACTCAAGACCTAACCGCTTTGCTGACCACTCCCCCCTGACAGCATCAAGGATTATAGCCAAGCATTTTCTTTTCATCCCTCGACTGCATCTACATGGAATGAGAATTCCACTACAGGTTATAAAAGACGAAACAATACGCTGCCTAAAGTGCTTTCATCGTCGGACGAACTTCCATACAAACAAGCGGCTTCTAGGATCTTTACCAGAATCCTCAGTCCACCTTATAGGCAGGGCCTTTTTTTGACGGGGAAGGTCAAATACATTTACGCATCGTCCCTGCGGGGTGGTGCCAACCGCAGGGGATATGTGGGACTCGAGGTAAAGGCGTTCCATACACACTAAACATCCTCCCCGGCCTGACCTCCAGTGCGCTATTGCGGGACGGCTCGGGATCTGCGCACGAGACGCACACAGAGACCGTCCCAACGCGGTCCGTTAGGCACTCCTTGTGCAACCTTATGGGGTGGGCCTACCAACGCTGCGTCTTCAGATACGCAGCTGTCACTCGATAATCTTTCAGCCAAACGGCGGTTAGGTCAGTTCTCCTCGCATTGTCCCTGGACTACCACTTAAGGTTCGCAAGTCTTTGGGCCATGACACCGATCTTAGTTCTCCTGCGAATCTCATCATTTCCGATAAAAGACGCGGAGTAAAATACTATGTCAAGAAAAAATTAAAAAAAATCTACCTGCCTCAGGCGGGAATCGAACCCAGCATCTTCCGCAATCCGGGCGGCTAACTGGATTAAAAGTTATCTAAAGCAAAGAGAACAATGTGTAGTAATTCAGAGATATAGCCGCGAAAGCAAAACCTTGTCTGGTTAATAAATTTGGTGTTCCTCAAGGCAGCATATTGGGGCCATTGCTGTTTCTTTTGTATATAAATGACGTACCCAGTAGCATACCTCACGAATGCATATTGTTTGGCGATGACACCACCATCATATTTAAAGGTAACACAAATGAAAATAGTACAATTTATGAAGAAAATATCAATATTGGGTTAAATACAATTATGAAATGGTTAGAAAATAACAATTTAAAAATAAATCTGGAAAAAACTAAATGTATACAATTTGGCACTTACAAAAAAAAACAATAAAAATCTCAATATCAATTTTAAAGGACAAGTAGTAGAAGCAGCAAAATATACAAAATTTTTAGGTATTACTTTAGATTGTTTTTGTGACTGGAAAATACATCTGCACAATATCTGCTCAAAATTAAATAGATTTGTATATGCGCTTAGTCGTATTAGTCAGATTGTGGCAAAAGATGCTGCTATTATTGCTTACAATGGCTATGTTAATTCTGCCTTACGTTACGGTGTCATGATCTGGGGCAACTCTGTTCATAAGGATAAGGTTTTTATTATACAAAAAAAATGCATTCGAGCCATATTTGGATTAAAGCGGACGGATTCTTGTCGCCAGTATTTTAGAAATTACAAATTACTAACTTTACCATGTTTGTATATATTTGATATCTGTTTATTTGTACATCAAAATAAAAATTTGTTCCATCAAAACGATCAAGTGTCTAACAGAAATTTACGAACAAAGTACAAAAGCAAATTATATAAACCTAGAATAAAACTGACACTCGTCTCTAACAACACTTTCTTGATGTGTATAAAAGTTTATAATAATTTGCCTGATAATTTTAAAGATTATAAATATGCTAAATTTAGAAATGTACTTAAAGATTGGCTTGTTAAAAATTGCTTTTATAGTGTTCAAGAATATATGTGTTATAAGTAGTTACTAAAGTTAATTAATAGGTACTTCAGTAACCCAATTGTTTGCAAAAAATATTTATTATGTATATACGCCTGAGAAGGCAGGATTAAGTGATACTAAGTTAGACAATAAGACCTGTCATAATATGTTACCTTTTAATCTATATACAATAAAGAACTTACTTACCACCGAGGCTCTGCTTTCGCTGTCGAAATTTGTCAGTGCTTGGTGCTTATGTTTTTTTTATGGTAAACATTGTTTCATCAAATCTTTGAAATTTGCACTTCCGAAATATTTTTGCAAATAATTGACGCCCAGTTAAGATGAAATACCTTACAACTTGAAACAATGTTTACCATAAAAAAACATGAGCACCAAGAAGATGAGCGGAAGATGCTGAGTTCGATTCCCGCCTGAGACAGGTCAATTTTTTTTCAGTGTATTTTTTCTAGTGTTAAAAATATTTACGCGTTTGTAAACGCAAAAATTATTCTACACTATATCAAATACATGATTTACCGTCGTAAATAATCTATTGTCCTTAAACTAGAACACAAACGGTCACACGGTAAAAGGCTGGTAATAAAAATAAACAAGCCGAACAATTCTTGTCTCCTAAAACACTTGAAATATTTAACCACATACCTCAAACATACTACCGGGATCACCCGGCTTCGTCCTTCTTTGAATATAATCGTCTACGCTTCGATGCACTGACGGGTGATCGGTCGAAACGGTTTTGATACTTGGGATTAATTGAACGTATTTTTCAAGAAAAAATTGGAAGTGGTCTCCGCTTGACTTTCTCGTATACCGGAAACGACTCAAAAGTTGATTGAAACCTTATATTTTGATGTCAGACATGCATGTAAAATTTTGGTCACCCAGCCGAGTACCGACCGCGCACTTGGTTGCTTTACTTTCGTGATTGACGACTCAAAAGTTGATAGAAACCTTATATTTTGATGCATGTTAAATTTGGTTGCAATAAGTTAAAGCTTACTCGAGTTATCGTGCTAAAGCACACACAGACATAATTCCAAAAACGGTGTTTTTGGACTCAGGGAGGTCCAAAACGTGTGAAACCGTCAAAATCTCGACGTCGAAGTTTTTTGACGATTACAAGACTTCCTCTATACGACGTAAGTAAAAATTATTTAAGCATAATAAAAACAAATTCACGAAAACAGCGTCCTGAACAAGATTCGGCGGATATAAATGTGAGCAGGGTAGGAGAAAAAAAAGATTCAAGCGTATGATACTGCGTGGCCCATAGTGCCAGATGTGGCTTTATGGGTAGCCAAATGTTACCTAAAGCTTTGGAAAGGACCTTGAGAAAGGAACATTCCCAAAGACCATGCTAAATCCACAAATAAGTACTTTCACTTTAAAACCATGTTTAATATGATGTGTACGTATGCCTATATGCGTAACGTTCTAACCAAGTCAATACGTATATGTATGTATTATAAATAATTTATTTCTTTTAATGAACGTAATGTCACTACTTAAACTGTCTCTGTTTAGCCCAATGACTGTTAGAGAACGACGTTTGTTGTTAAGTCCGCCAAATGTAAATACATTTATTTTTGGACATTAAAGTTTAAATAAACAAATACGATCATAAATCGTATTCATCATCGTCATCATAATAACCTTTATACAACATGTAATTTAAATAACCAACATCCTGAATACAGGTGGATTGGGATCGGCTTCGGTGTTGATTTAAAAAAAAATTAAAAAAAAAATAGCCAGAAAATATTACAATATTTTATGGGTACTTTTGTTTTTTTCTTTTTCAAAAAAATCGTTTTTTTAATTTTTTTTTAAATAAACTCAAAAGCCGTTCCCAACCCACCTGTATTCAGGGTGTTGGTTATTTCAATTACATGTTGTATATCGCCCCACTGCTGGGACACAAGGCCTCTCCTTGTCATCGAAGGAGGCTTAGGCAGTAGTCCACCACGCTTGCCCAATATGGATTGGTGGATGGAGTATAAGGTTAAGGCCTTTGCTGATCCATTAGTCGCCTTCTACGACACCCATTGGAGGATGTGGAGAGATGCTATTCTACTCTGCCGGCATAACATGGCTAAATTGTGTACTAAACTTGAATAAATAAATAATTTCTTCACACTAATCGTAATTATTTTAAAGTATCAAGCGGTTTGGTCGCACTAGAGCGCTCCTACACAAACAGCGATTATTTATTTTGATTAATTGGAGTGCGTTTGTGGATTAACAGCAGTTGGCCGCAGTCTCGCAGCGGGTTATGTTTGGGGATTTTTCAACATATTTTAGGGATCGTTGGGATCTTGATGTCAGAATGTAACAACACTTCTTCCTGCTACTCTGCTAGCAATACATTTGGGTTCGGTGCGTTCTGTTTTGTAACTAACGTCACCTAAATCATAGTCTACAAACAACTGTAATCGCCAATATCGAACTGAAACATGATATGACAAAAAAAAGAAATAGTTCAGACAAAAGTTTCTTGCAGGTTGAAAATTTTTAACAAAAAAAAAAAAAATACCAAAAAATCCGATATCTCCAAATCTATTAAGATTTAAAAAACATTTAAATACCATTTTTATTTTATCTAAAATTAAGATCACGGTTCCTAAGAGAGTTTTTCTCTTTCTCTTATAGTTTAGAATTTCCCCATACTGACCCGAAAAAAAACTCACCGTGTATACCTAAGTTCTAAGGCAATCAATCCCTTTAATATAGCAGAGATATAATCATATACGGAAGTTATTATTACGTAATTCATAGTAAGAAGAGGCGATACAGTTAAACTGCAATGGTGCAGTCGGAGTGCTATTAAAATGCAGTCCGTTTGTCAAGCCTTGAAAATTCATTTTCGTTTTACTATCTTTTGTCTTAGGTATCATCTCACAGGAACATAATGACAATGATATGTTGACATCATACGCGGGTGAAGCCGCAGACAAAGGCTACTAAAAAGCAAATGAATTTTTCAATGCCAGTCAGCTCGCTATTCCAGACAATAATCTATCACTGTGCCATATTTCTTTCAGATCTTTTCAGCGGGTCCATATTGGCTCACATAATATTCTAAATCCTATTCTTTGTCTTAACCGATTTGTGTTCATAATAATCACTCTTCATAATTTTATTTTTCATACTTTTTTTATTCATAAATTTTTATTACTACCAACGGAGCTCATAACAGTTAGGCCCTGTCCTCACAGCGAAAAAATATTCGCGCGGAAATAATATCGCGTTCAATTTGCATCAAACCACAGATTTTTTCGCGCGATTTTTTCACCGTATGTGCGGATAGTCCTATGAGATCCTATGTGTCAGAGAATTTTGCGAGAACAAAACGCACGGTAAAATATCGCTGTGCGGACAGGGCCTTAGTGATCATATTCTTTTATTAATACTGTTACTTAGTGATTATATTCTTTTATTAATACGGTCCCATCCCATCCTATCCGGTCCCCGGGCATACAACACCTTGCCCGGCGGCCCTTCCCTTTGGACTTCCTACACCCCTAATGTGGGGTAGGCTCGAGCCGGGGTGGGGACATTATAGAGCTGTTGATGATAATGATGGTGACCGCCCTTAGAGTGACAGTGTAACTCAACAAAACTCTTCGCCGATAGAACGGTTCGACGTAAACACGAACGAACGAACATTAATGATCATTCGCATAGGTTAGCGAGGAGCGAAGCGACGAGCGGGTAAGATGGTTTTTTTTTTTCTTATTTTAAGACCATCTGCAATCAGTGATGTCACTATGAGCGGATTCGTTGTAAGTTACTTAAATTGTAGAGATGGTCTCTCCATTAAGAGACTCTTCTCTTTAGAAAGTAGAACATTTAAGTTCTGGACTGAATGCTGTTAATGTGATATCTTTTTAATCTTTTCTGGGTAAGATGGGTAGATCTATTCTTTAGTTCGAAAAGGTGTTACTTAACGGGAACACAGAGTTTTGTTGAGTTACACTGTCACTCAAAGGTACAAAAAAGGTGGCATTGAGTAACAGTGTTACTAATCGGTAGTTTTTTTACCAATGGGTAACAGTGTTGCACAAAATGGTCTGACTCATCGGGAATAAGGGCTCAGTCCTCGCATTGTGCCCTGCCCACTGCCATTCAATAAAAACGTAACGTGTAAATTAGACGGAACCCAAATTAAAATCCCCGCTCGCGCTAACCAAAAATTTTTTTTTTACGATACTTAAGCACAGATCACGGACACAGACAAATGAATGTCTCAATACATAATTGTGTTATTTATTTGGACCTAAGACATTGAGGTTAACAGTCTTTGACATAATATTATTATAATACTTCCAACAATTATCTCAACCAAATTATGTGTCATTAAGAACTTGAGCACTTCTTTCCCTGGTCTTATTATGGTGTCAGTGTATGTCTAAATATCTTCTTCTTCTCTTTAATTAAATGGCGTTCGGGACACATCAAGATTACGCGTTTGATATTTCCAGCACACAGAACGGTTGCATTTCGTGGCAGTTTTTCGCTATGCTGCGACGAAGTGTTGGAGAAATAACTTGCCACCACCGATTCGCAATTCCAAATCTATTAAAGTTTTACAAAATAACTTTAGAAGTATACTTTTGGAACTGCAATCAGCTCCCACATAAAGACCCGTTCTGTGTGTAAATATATTGATGCATTGTACACACACACATACACACACACACATACATTCACACACACACCATAATCTTGTATTCATTTGTAAAATAATCAGTAGTTATATGTATTGTGTGCCCTATTTGTTTGTCTAATTGATTTTTTAAGTTATTATTATTTGTTTTGAAAATAAAATAAATAATAAAAAGAGATTTTAAAACGACATTATAATTTTGAAAGTAAAACCAATAATCACCATAGAAACATAAATACATCAAAAAGTCAAATACAATAAAAAAATATAAATTGTTAAAAAGAGGTTTGTTCAGCAACATGCTCCCCTTTTTTGATAGGGGAACAGTCTGGGTACGGTCGTGGTACACGCGTTCTTCTCGCACCATTCTCCTCGCTCAATTGTCGCGGCTTCGTTAAAAGGCATACATGAGCCGTAGTCCCAACGTCCGGGTAGGTCCTCTCCGCCTTTGGGGCGTCCCGCTGAACGGCAGCGTCGCCGGCGGGGAGCACGACACCTCAGCAAGGTAGGAAACAGTCCTCCTTGGGCCGAGGTACGGCCGTTAGGGACGACTCATGTATTTGCAGTGGCCGCGACGTCTGGATGCATCCTCACCGTCTTTGGGGCGTCCCACTGCTGGCAGCGTCGCCGGCGGGGAGCATGAGACCTCGGCAAGGTGATAAAATGGCCTTTGGCCGAGGCATGGACGTAATGTTCGCCCTGAGTAGTTACTGCCTTTGCCACCACTTCAAATCGCAATAAAATACTGGAATTCTTTTATACTGTGAATTCAATATCCCGATTCTGACACCACATTTTGAAAATAAAATAAATAATAAAAAGAGATTTTAAAACGACACTATAATTTTGAAAGTAAAACCAATAATCAAAAAAAAGTCAAATACAATAAAAAAATATAAATTGTTAAAAAGAGGTTTGTTCAGCAACAATTTGGTTTTACTTAGAATAGAATAGAATAGAAATAAACTTTATTGCACATCGACATAAAAATAGTACATTTTATAACATTTTAACTATAATGCACAATGGGCGGCCTTATCGCTACAAGCGATCTCTTCCAGGCAACCTTAGGATGGATAGGAATTTTACTTAAAATAAAATTGGAAGAACCTACTGACAATTTGATGTACGAGTATAAAGATAAATACTAATACACTATATAAAAGTACTAATACATACATACCTATATTATTTAGTTTTGTAACGTTCTATTTATTACTTTAAATTTAAGCTATTGTTGTTGTCAATGTAATATTGTTACCCGTGTCTTAACTGGACTCACTGAAAACCAGCGTCACGGTATGCTGTGACATTGAACTGAGTGAGTGCCATTTTGGATGCATATTATTAGTAATGTTTTTTCTCTGTTTTTGTACCGTTTATTATGCTCCAAATAAATATTTTTCATTTCATTTCGCCAATGTCAAGTGAAAATGTACTTAATACAGACAATCGTAGAGTAGATTTAGGTTAAACATGGAGTCTCTCAACACGTGTTTTTACAACGAACTCGGGAGAAACTCCTTCTAAATATCGACAATACTGCTTAAAGGTTTGGCATTCGGTTTTTATACCCCTGACACCACAGAGCACAAAACCTTAGTATTTATTTTATATAACTAAGGTGGCAAACAAGCTTACGGCAATACATATTACAACTTAAAAACATGCATTTATTTTTTACTCTTTTTCACTTTTTGTTAAAATATTTGTTTTTATCAGACGTCATCTATCAAGAAGACGTCGAAAAGCGAAGCGAAGCGTCGGTGGCGTAGCCTAAGAGCGCCCTCACCCACCCGGGAGGCACTGGTTCGATCCCCGCCACATACCAATGTGTTTTACAATTTTGAATTCATATGTACGTTTAATCGACGCTTTTACGGTGAAGGAAAACATCGTGAGGAAACCTGCACGCACCTATGAAGAAATTCTTAGGTTGTGTGTGAAGTCGACCAACCCGCACTTGGCCAGCGTGGTTGACTAAGGCCTAATCGCCCCTAATGTGGGGTAAGTTCGAGCCCGAGGTGGTGAAATTTATATGAGCTGTTGATGGTTTATCAAGAGATCATTTGAATAGCGATAAAACCACGCATTGTCATAAATTGTATTTATTATTGATTTCTTTCTGTATTGAACTTTTCCTGGTGTGCAATAAGAATATTATTTCTATCTATCTAACAAAATTATACTCTCATTTATGTATTGAAATGATGATGATGTACGTGATGCCCGCATCATCGGCGACGAAGAGGTGACTAAACACCATGAGCCTCCCAATTGCGTCGCAATGTTGCGTCATTGAGCGCTTTCTACCGTCTGTACCACGGCGAGTGCTCTGAGGAACTTTTCACCCTAATCCCACCGTCTCCCTTCCTTTTAAGGACTACGCGTGCTGGTCTACGTTGTCACCGACAAACTGTGGCTACCATTCCAACCCGAAATAAGAAATTTGGCAACTCGTTTCTTTGTCGCACAATCAAGAAATGGAATTCACTGCCAGCACACGTGTTCCTTCCTACAATCCTGGGTCATTCAAAAGAGGCGTGAAGAAGCACCTTGCAGGTCAGCAAGGCGAGGGTGCTAGCGCGGCAGTGTATCTCTCGCACCAGCTATCTTCGCATTTGGACTCCACTTCTGCTTACCATCAGGTGGAATGGAGTCATTTGCTTGACCTTTGTATATAAAAAAAAAAAACGTAAATTAATAAATGATTATAAAATTAACTAAAATCTGTTTTCATTTCAACATTAAATCCCATAAGTTTTGTATCGCAAACTAGTCCCTATATACTACTTACAAACTAAACAATTATCGATATCGATATTTTTCTTAATGGTTCTTTTGGAATACCTAGAGTAAAGGTTGAAAAAAAATATCCCATAATTCGACGGGTCAGCAACTTTTACGTTTTTTTCTCCAAAAAGTGGGGGGGCAGAAGGTATCGGTGCTATGTTGCCCCAGGGCCTTAGCACCTTCAAATCCAGCCCTGTGTTGAGCGGAATCAAGATGGGCTAGCTAATTCAAATTAAACTTTAAAATGGTTACAATAAGTAGATACATTATGCAAACATGCATTCCTCTGGCCCATTCATATTTCCGCGTAGTGGATGTCATGTGTATGCATGGAGGCCGCTACAAAATTAAGATGTCCGGGAAACGGTAAATATGTATATGTTACGGGAAATACTAGAAGAAGTTAACCTAGGTTTACATGGGTGTATTGGTAACTAGGAAAATGAAAGGAAAATGCTCTGACTTGATTCATAATTCAAAAAACAGCTTTCAAAATGTCACTACCACAACACTAGCTAACGACACTTATAAAGCACAGTTTTTTTTTTCGTATTGCAACCGGGCCCAGCTCGTGCCCCGACCGGGGCTCGGTCAATCATCTATAGTATACCTTATTGTATGAAGTGATTCATGCTTGACCGTGCCACGGCCGAGTCTCGGCGGTGACAAAAAGTATGCAATAGATGTTTGACCGTCTCCCGGCCGAGCCCAGTCCGGTCGGGACTCGGTGTACTGTGAATCATGCTTTATGCACATACACACACACACACACGCAAATGCGTACCCTAATTCCCTGATTTGTTTTTTGTTTTTAAATATAAATATTATTATTAATAATTTAATATGCAATTAATATTGATAATTTAATTAGTTATTCATTGATTATTACGATTATTTTTCTAAGTATTGTATTTTGAAATTGTTTCTATTTATTGTAGTACTTAATTAAAACTATAATTTAACTATTGTTGTAGTTCGACCTCGCGACTTGAACTGTCAAACGTACAAAGTGAGAATCTGTAACTGGCAGTTTTAAATGTAAATTGTAAAATAGTGTCTTAAAGTGCTGAAAATTCTATGTTCAATCTTAATCAATAAATTACGTGTCACGTTGTTTGTCCGCGATGGACTCCTAAACTACTTAACCGATTTTAATCAAATTTGTACACCGTGTGCAGTTTGATCCAACTTGAAAGATAGGGCAGTTTTTATCTTGATAAGTAGTCCTTATTTTTTTTTAAACTGCAATTTGAATGTTATAGGACAGAAGTATGAAATTACCACAGCAAGGCGTGGCCGGGACAGTTAGTAAATATATGAAAAATAATTATGATCGAAGACGATTACACGGCTACTTCACAGTGTAAGGAATAAAGAGAACTGACAATAAAGTGAGTATTAAGATACGACGACATTAATATGTCATGTCAGAAAAAAGACAGTAAAGTAACCATAAGTTTAAAGTAACCTTACTCGTTGACAGAACACAGAATAATACAGAATCACATCATCATCATCAGCTCATATAATGTCCCCACCGAGGGGCCCGAGCCTACCCCACATTAGGCGTTAGTCAAACCACGCTGGCCAAGTGCGGGTTGGTCGACTTCACACACAACCTAAGAATTTCTTCATAGGTGTGTGCAGGTTTCCTCACGATGTTTTCCTTCACCGTAAAAGCGTCGATTAAACGTACATATGAATTCAAAATTTGAAAACACTGAATCACATAAATCCTGTTTAATTATTTAAACCAGGAGATTGAGTATTGAGTATTGAGTGGCGGTTGAACGAATGAAAGATTTGAGTGACGACTGAATGAACAAGTATACTTTGGCCTTTCCTAGTCTTGTTTCCTTCCTTTTATTATTAAATCAATACAAATTATTAAATTAGATTAATTTTGCCAATTTAAAATCAATGTAAAATTCTACAGTTATTTGACTAGTCTTCTGTAAACTGGAGGTACCTACTTACTACCCCAGCCTGCCTAGCATGACCGCCGAAACACGATATGATATGATATAGCCATTCATTTATCGCGTTGAACTGTCAAAAATTATTGGATATAACCGCAATCTTGGAAATTTTTCGAAACTGCGAACATGTATAAGCCTTAACCATGTTCGCAGTTTCGTTAAAATGTTAAGTTGACGTTTATATCCAATAATTTTTGACAGTTCAACGCGATAAAAAGCGTGTTTCGGTGGTCAAGCTAGGCGGGCAGATTCGAGCGGCTATTCGTCTGCGCTCCACTTTTCTGAAGCATTAATTACCTACTTAAAAAGGAAATAAGGTTACAGACGTCCCACTGAGCTAATTTACAATATTACACACATTCGATATACCTACTTAGAGCGAGCTAAAAAATGTACAGACAACGGCACGTTGGGTTACCACAAACTGTCAAAATTTCCCAATCGATTATGCACTTTATACTGAATAGCCTTAGGTTGAAAGTCGTTTGGAGAAATTTGACCGTTTTGTATAGCCCGACGTGCTGTTGACTGTACCTATAATTTTGAATTCTTATACGTGGGTAACAGGTCCAATTCAGACTGACCTCTGTATCCGAGCATTTTGTATGAAGTCTAAGTAAAGGTGGAGTATTTTAATAAGAATACAGAGCTCTTGTTATTTTGGTCGCAGTAGTAGACATGACCAATATACCTAGAGCCGCTGCGACTCGGCTTCTTTGGAAAGAAGCTAAAGGTTTTTACAAATCAATACACTCTGACAGGTCTACCTAAAAAAGGCTGTGTTCGTCATCGCGCTTTTTCAAATTACTTTTTTTTCTGTCTTTGACAATGCTGGCTTGAATTCGGTTAGTTAAGGCTTTTAAAAAAAAAGGTTTTTTCACGATTTAATTCATAGTTGTCAGAAGGGTTGGTTTTTTTTTGTGATCGAATTGTGAATGAACAATATTGGTTAACGAGGTTGCGTTAAAATTTTATTTTTGGGAAACAAGATAGCGTAATCTCAGACTCGTATTGTTAAAGCTGACTAGATTTCAATTTATTGCTAACTAACTGACCCGCCCCACCTTGTTGTGGGTAATTTGCAAAATATTCGTCTATTGTACATAAAAAAAAACTTTTTTCTTCTTAAATTTTCCCTATTATGGGACGGCAAAGGGATCTAGCCCGTACAGCCAAGTCTTCAGTTTTATATCTTCTTTCTTGATTTTTGCACCTTCACCACCTTGACACCTTCCTCGGCGGTCCGATTTAAATATTATCTATCCTGAAGTCCAAGTTGGACCAAGCAAAACTTATTTACAAAATTACGTTAAAATCGGTTCAGTAGTTTCCGAGATAATACATAAAATAAACGAAATTACCCAAAAGTATGCAAAGAATTTTCTCACGCACAAAACTTGTGAGAGATGAACTAAATTGATTTCGAAACAGCGGGACGAGTTTAAAGGGGAAAATAAAAACATTGTTTTGAATGATTTCCTCCCAATTTTTCCATATCTTCTCACCCTTTAAACTTTCCCTGGACTTCCACAAATATAAATTGGCCGAGCCGTTTTCACCGAACAACAACTCATTTTAAGTACATGGTTATTTGAAATACATCAACAACCCAAACCATTTAGTGGCGACAACACTATGAGACGAGAGGGGCTGCGCGGAGAGAGGGGCTGATGCGTCGTCGGCAGTAGACCCGCGAGCCCACACACTTCACCTTTGCATCGTCGCGCTCACACGTACAGATTGTCGGGCTATTTTTTTGTACTGTCGATTTATTTATTATACCAGTTACCTTAAAATTACAGTCCGCTTATTTCACATCCAAGGATAGGATCCTATTATAGGCTCACTATATGGTCCTTTTCTCCGTCTATCAAAGTAAATAAATCGTGAGCAAAAGTAGGGTATTATTGGGCATTCTGGCACACTTTTTTAGCACTCCATTGATCTCACTATCGTTCGATCAATTTCGTAAAAAAGTGTGCCAGGATGCCCAATAACAGTAGTGAAAATCACGAAGTGGTCTTAAGTTTTGCAGTTTTGCATCACATTGTTCTGTGTAGGTGATTTACTAAAAGGCTGATTTAAAATGCGAAGTGAATTAGACACTCCAATGAAATATTAAATTGAAAGTTATAAATCATCGATCAATGTCGTAAAAAAGTGTGCCAGGATGTCCAATAATAGTAGTGAAAATCATGAAGAAGTTTTAATTTTTGCGAAGTGGCTTGTCGTATTTTATAACATTAGGTATCAACTATAAATCATAATTGTTATATCGAAGGACAACAATATTGTGTGTTTCGATCATCATTAAGTTAGCATACTTGATTTCAGTCTACTGAACACGTTTTCATGGTCTTCAACCTCCGGCTATTAGGCATTTAACTAGGTATAGCAGTGCAATAATGATCACAGAACTTAACAACTTGGGGCTCCCTGGCTTCCAGGACTTTATCCCCGGCTAAGTACCTATCTGTGTCAATATACACTCTAACCTCGATAAATGTGAATCCTCAACCCAAAGGAAAATACTTGTGTGGTTTGACCGAAAGCGGTGTACATTTACATGTTTGATTGCAATTTACTAAACACATTTTCAAGATTTTCTATCCTAAGCTATGGAGGCATTTAACTCGGTATAGCAGTGCAATAATGATCACAGAACTTAACATCTTGAGGCTCCCTGGCTTTCAGGACTTTATCCCCGGCTAAGTACCTTTCTGTGTCAATATACACTCTAACCTCGATAAATGTGAATCCTCAACCCAAAGGAAAATACTTGTGTGGTTTGACCGAAAGCGGTGTACATTAACATGTTTGATTGCAATTTACTAAACACATTTTCAAGATTTTCTATCCTAAGCTATGGAGGCATTTAACTCGGTATAGCAGTGCAATAATGATCACAGAACTTAACATCTTGAGGCTCCCTGGCTTTCAGGACTTTATCCCCGGCTAAGTACCTTTCTGTGTCAATATACACTCTAACCTCGTCAAACTTAAGCCCCCAATGCAGAGGAAAACACTTGTGTGGTTCGATCGCAAACTTCATAAGTCAGCATACCTGATTTCAGTCTACTAAACACGTTTTCAAGGTCTTCAACCTCGGGCTATTGAGGCATTTAACTAGGTATAGCAGTGCAATAATGATCACAGAACTTAACAACTTGGGGCTCCCTGGCTTCCAGGACTTTATCCCCGGCTAAGTATCTATCTGTGTCAATATACACTCTAACCTCGATAAATGTGAATCCTCAACCCAAAGGAAAACACTTGTGTAGTTTGACCGAAAGCGGTATACATTAACATGATTGATTGCAATTTACTAAACACATTTTCAAGATTTTCTATCTCAGGCTATGGAGACATTTAACTCGGTATAGCAGTGCAATAATGATCACAGAACTTAACATCTCGGGGCTCCCTGGCTATCAGGACTTTATCCCGGCTAAGTATCTGTGTCAATATACACTCTAACCTCGTCAAACTTAAGCCCCCAGTGCAGAGGAAAACACTTGTGTGGTTCGATCGCAAACTTCATAAGTTAGCATACCTGATTTCAGTCTACTAAACACGTTTTCAAGGTCTTCAACCTCGGGCTATTGAGGCATTTAACTAGGTATAGCAGTGCAATAATGATCACAGAACTTAACAACTTGGGGCTCCCTGGCTTCCAGGACTTTATCCCCGGCTAAGTATTTATCTGTGTCAATATACACTCTAACCTCGATAAATGTGAATCCTCAACCCAAAGGAAAACACTTGTGTAGTTTGACCGAAAGCGGTATACATTAACATGATTGATTGCAATTTACTAAACACATTTTCAAGATTTTCTATCTCAGGCTATGGAGGCATTTAACTCGGTATAGCAGTGCAATAATGATCACAGAACTTAACATCTTGGGGCTCCCTGGCTATCAGGACTTTATCCCCGGCTAAGTATCTGTGTCAATATACACTCTAACCTCGTCAAACTTAAGCCCCCAATGCAGAGGAAAACACTTGTGTGGTTCGATCGCAAACTTCATAAGTTAGCATACCTGATTTCGGTCTACTAAACACGTTTTCAAGGTCTTCAACCTCGGGCTATTGAGGCATTTAACTAGGTATAGCAGTGCAATAATGATCACAGAACTTAACAACTTGGGGCTCCCTAGCTTCCAGGACTTTATCCCCGGCCAAGTATCTGTGTCAATATACACTCTAACCTTGTCAAACGTGAATCCTCAACCCAAAGGAAAACACTTGTGTGGTTTGACCGAAAGCGGTATACATTAGCATGTTTGATTGCAATTTACTAAACACATTTTCAAGGTTTTCTATCTCAGGCTATGGAGGCATTTAACTAGGTATAGCAGCGCAATAATGATCACAGAACTTAACAACTTGGGGCTTCCTGGCTTCCAGGACTTTATCCCCGGCTAAATAACTGTGTCAAAATACACTCTAACGTCGTCAAACGTGAACCCTCGAGCCAGAGGAAAACACTTGTGTTTTTCGATCACTGTCAAGACATGCTCTGAATTACTGATAAATAATCACGGCTTTTATATATTATTTAGCCAATCAGTTTTCAAAGCATTCCCATGAAAATTCACTTATCAGCAATAACAAATATGAAATGAATTATATTAAATTTAATAAAATTGATCAGGTCTCCGATTACGAGTTCAGTTTAAATAATAAGGCTTCGTACTCACGTTATAATAACTATGATTTAATATGTGAATAAAGATATTGTTATTTAATAGGCTTCCAAGATAAATTGTTATGAAAATAAACTCATAGTTTATGTATAGGTAATCATCCTGATTGTTATGTTATACATACATTGTTAATACCGTAATCTTGGTAATACAGCAAACCTATTTATTGTTTGTAACTTTCAAATACTCTGATCAACAAAGAGTATTGATCACCATATACTCCATCCACCAATCCGCATTGGGCAAGCAGCGTGGCGGACTATGATCTAAAAAACCTCCTTTGTTGACAAGAAGAGACCATGTGTCCCAAGGCTGTTGTGATTATTATGAATCGCTGATAAACGTTTATAAACGAGAAAGTTTGTATGTTTGTTACTCGTTCACGCAAAAACTACTGAATGTATTATAACCTCATAGCTCATACATCAGAATAACATAAAAGCTATAATTATACTAATCCTACGCATACGAAGTCACGGGCTAAAACTAGTATTAAATAATTTTCATTCTTATGAAATAGTCTTTATGTTGCATGTGATGCTTAGAGTCAGCAATTAGACACACGTTCACACGCTCACAGGCATTAGATTAGCACATTCGGTGTCATTTTTAATAATTAATTTAACAAAACAAAATTGATGACATATTGTAATATTATAAGTGCTAATTGGCATCTTTTGTCAGCAAATATAACGGATGCACATAATATAAATGCATACTTCTATTATGGTGAATAAAAATACTCGTTCCATGTCTATTTACATGAACACAAAATTACTTACAGTAGTGTTTTTAATAATACTAATCGGTTTTATATAGAATGGATAATTATAAATAATAAGAAAGGTTGGTCACTCCTGTTCAATTATTGCTAGTTTTGCAGTTTACTTGTAATAAAAAGCGGTAAAATGGTAGTCACCTCACCAGTGCTCCAAGGTGCTTTCTAAGTCACTACTCACCGATAATAGTGCTAACGTAGTACCTACCCACTACTACCTGAAGAACCAGCGAGATTCAAATCTACATCGGAAAAACAAATCGACCCAAACAATGTTCGTAAGTTTTTATCGTCTTTCCACTTTGTTTAAATTTAACTTGCTTCGCTGAATGTTTGTTATAATATGTTGTGTTTGCCAGGAAATTATTTTCCACACATAAAATCTTATCTTAATACAGTATTGGTATTCTTCACATTTCAGGTCTGAAGCCAAGTATACCAAGCGCGCTGCTAAGAACCAGTCAAGCCTTTTCTTTGACACTGACGAAGAAGTCGTAAGGTGACTTTAATTTTCTATTACTTATTAGTTCGCTATTTTACGTCTACGAAATGTAGATGTTAAACTACAATAATTATAAATTATGTTTTCAATTCCTCTAGCTCCAAGAAGAAAAGTAAGACGAAGTCGGTGCCTTCCAAGCAACAGGTGGCATCCTCCTCTTCGACCGAAGCTTCCGAGTGGTTGTTCGACACAGAGTCGGACGAAGAGGTTCCAGTCCGCAACCCAAGTAAAGTCGAGAGCGTCTTGACGCGTCGAGTACCTGGCGGCGTGACTCGTCGCACGGCGCAGCTCAACGGTGGGTTGGTGGCGGAGTTACGACTCTACAGCACGGAAGAGGTACGCGACCTTGCTGGTTTGGAGAAGTGCGACAAGGCAATCGTTTGGTTACGATTGCAGGGTGACTCGGAGTCTGAGGAATTCCTTGCATTGAAGCAATTCGTTAAAATTGCTAAAACAAAATTTACTGAGGAGGGAACATTTTATAATCACAAAAAGAAAATGTAAGTAATTGATTATATTAAGCTGGGTACCTAACTAGTTAATGTTCCTTCCACAGTAAATTATATTTTGGTCAATTAATATTCGTTTTACTTTTTTTCATATACTTAACTTCTTAGTTTACCATTAGTTTATATACGGTGTATTTACCTACATTAGTCACTTCATCGGCTAACACAGTGAAAACAAATTCATTATGTCGAAGACTATATTCTGTTCAGTGTGTAACATATCCATTAAAAATAGGGCTTTCTCTGCTCACTTAAAAAGTATTTTACACAAAGACAATAGTTCGGTTGTTGAAAGTGAAGGCATTGAAAAAGTTCATAGCGCTTTCCGCAGTCGTATAGCGTCATATCGAATTCGATGCGATGGTGTTGCTCGCAATAGCGAGGTACCTGAACAACCGGTTCGTGTGTACACACCCGTTGAATTTTTGTCTCATTTGCGCGGACGAGTAAGTCTGTTACTATCATCACGAATTCAAAGTCATACTAATCTGAAAGTGAATTTCGAGTTGTTTTGTCAATTTTTTTTGCATAAAAATGAGTCAGTTGCCGTTAAATCTTTTGCCACCGAAAACATTATTTTGCACCAAAATTATGACTTTCTTGATTTATTTTCAAATATAACTAGTTTGTTGTGTAAAAAAGTCGAAGAATTTGAAGAAAGAGATAGCGGTTGGGCTTATTTGAAAAGTCTATACCTGGAAGTAAACATAAATAAATACAACCCTATGAGAGCCTCAAGTTATATAGATTTACCTAAGACAATAAAACACAAAAAAGCATGCGTCAATATTCAAAATTTTGACGATTATTGTTTTTTATGGTGTGTCGTGGCTTCACTTTTTCCTGTAAAAAATAATGCGCAGCGAACTTCAGCCTATCCACATTTTGAAAGTGTACTCAATGTTAGAGATATTTCGTTTCCGGTGGGGTTTTCAGATATTAAAATTTTTGAAAAAAATAATCCTCGTATTAGTGTTAACATTTATGGTCTCAAAAATAACAGTCAAGTTGTCGGACCACTATACAAAAGTGAATTTCGAAAAAAACACCACGTTAACATGCTTTTTCTTGAGAATGGAAAACGTACTCATTACTGTCTAATCAAAGATTTATCTAAATTACTTCGCAAACAATTGACTAAACACCATTCTAAAATATATTTGTGCGAAGATTGTATGCTATTTTTTGATGACAATGATAAATTAGAATCTCATCTTTGTAGTGGTGTAGCAACAATTTTACCAAAAAAGGGAAATCTACTACAATTTGAACATTTCGAACGAATGCAAAATATACCTTTTGTTATTTACGCAGATTTCGAATCATTGTTAATACCATCTGAGTCAAACTATGGAGACTGCACATCGTCGTTGCAAAAACATGTGCCTGCTGCATTTGGATACTACATTGTATGTTCCTATGATAGCTCACGCAACAAGTACGTTTCTTATCGCGGTCCCTCCTGTGTAGAAAAGTTCTTAGAACATTTATTAGCGGATGTAGTTATTATTTATAATATTTTACAGTCGCCACTACCAAAGTCTTTAACAGATCAAGACAAAGTTCATTTTACTAACTCATCAAAATGTTTTCTTTGCGATCAAATATTATTTGACGATAAAGTCAGAGATCACTGTCATCTTACAGGACGTTACCGCGGTGCAGCTCATTCATATTGCAATATCAAGTTCCGTTTGCCAAAATTTATTCCTATATTCTTTCATAATTTGGCAGGTTATGATAGTCATCTTTTTATACGACAATTAGGTGAGTTACCAGGTAGAATACAAGTGATAGCAAAGACTAAAGAAAATTATATATCGTTTACTAAACTTTTTCAAATTAATGACAAGGATATCGTACCTGTTCGTTTTGTTGATTCTTTTAAATTTTTGGGGACAAGCTTAGAGAAACTGGTTGCTAGCTTGAATGATAGTGATTTCAAACACCTCCATCGATTTTTCCCATCTCAGAAGCATTTTGACTTGTTACGACGTAAAGGTGTATATCCTTACGATTATATGACTAGTTGGAGTTCGTTTGAAGACCAAGAACTACCACCACACGACTGTTTTTTCAACAAATTATTTAATAGTAATATATCCGAAACAGATTATGAACATGCAAAAAGAGTTTGGAAATCTTTTAAATTATTAAATCTAGGAGAATACACTGATTTATATCTAAAGTCGGACGTACTCTTATTAGCGGATGTCTTCGAAAGTTTTCGAGAAACATGTAAGACAAATTATAAATTAGATCCAGCCTTTTATGTAACAGCCCCTAGCCTAAGTTTCGATGCTATGCTTTTAAAAACAAACGTGAAATTAGAATTAATAAGTAATTTGGAAATATTAAGAATGATTCAAAAAGGTATACGTGGTGGTATATGTTTATGTTCTACAAGATATTCAAAGGCCAATAATAAGTATTTACAAACTTATAATCCAATAGAGAAAGACAATTTCTTAGTTTACATTGATTGTAATAACCTGTATGGTTATGCGATGTGTGCCTCTTTGCCCCATTCAAATTTTAAATTATTGAATAAACAAGAAATTGATAGAATTGACTTTCGAAATGTACCAACTGACGGGGACATTGGATATATACTAGAAGTTGACTTGGAATATCCTGAGTATTTGCATGATGATCATAACGATTTTCCATTCTGTGCTCAAAAATTTACTCCGCCAGGTTCAAAAACTTCAAAATTAATTCCAAATTTATACGAAAAATATTTTTATGTTATCCATTTTGTTCATCTAAAAACATGTTTGAAACATGGGTTATTGTTAAAAAAAATACATAGAGTAATTCAATTCAATCAGAGTCCTTATTTAAAGCAATACATTGACATGAACACAGAGTTACGAAAACAAGCGAGTTCTACCTTTGAACAAGATTTTTTCAAATTACTAAACAATAGTATATTTGGAAAAACCTTGGAGGACACTGAGAAGAGAGTCACTGTAAAATTGGTCAATAAGTGGAGTGATGAGGAAAACAAAACGAAGAAAAGTTTATCAGCTGAGCAACTGATAGCTCGACCAAACTTTCATAGTGCTACTATTTTTACAGAAAATTTTGTAGCAGTTCAAATGAAACCGGAATCAATTATTTTGGACAAACCTATATACATAGGCTTTTCTGTTTTGGAAACATCGAAAAGCCATATGTTTGATTTTCATTACTCGGTAATGAAACCTTTTTATGCTGAAAAGATAAAGCTTTGCTATACAGATACAGACAGTTTTCTTTATTCTATAGAAAGCAAAGATTTTTACAAAGATTTAAAATCACATTTTCTTCAGTATTTTGATACTAGTAATTATCCTGAAAATAACTCTTACGGTATTCCAGATCAGAACAAAAAAGTACCAGGTTTGTTTAAAGATGAACTAGGTGGAAATTTAATTTCAGAGTTTGTAGGTTTAAGGTCGAAATTATATTGTATTAAAACACTGCAAGATGAATTAAAGAAAGCAAAAGGCATACAGAAACAAGTAATAAAAAAAGTTTACTTTAAAGATTACTCTAACATATTAAAAACAAATGCTTTTCTACGAAAGAAGAATATAATTTTTAAGTCCCTTAAACACGATATATTTACACAGGAACAGAACAAAATTGCCCTGTCAGGTAATGACGACAAACGTATCATACTAAAAAATAAAATTTCAACTTTATCATGGGGTCACAGGGATACTTTATCTTAGTATTCATCCATTTATATTTTCTTAGAAGTTATGAATGTTGTTTTCACTGTAAACCTCACAATTTTCACTTGTAAGTTATGAATGTTTTTATTACTGAAAACCCAGTAAGTTGACATTTATCTACGTTTTTCGGATTTCTGGATTAAAATAGACATAGAGTTATAAGTAAATAATGTAATGTGTTAGAAATAAGACCACCTATTGTACTATAGTTTTTGTAGTGTTTGTGTTTCCATATTTCTCAATTTAGGTAATGTTTTGTATTGTAATGTTTTCTACGCAAATGTCAATTTGTAATTTGTATTTAAGATAAGTTTAATAAGATTAGAATGTAATAACGGTACCCAGAATTATTTTAATATTACATAAATATAAACGTTTATACATTAACAACTGCATTTTTATTTTAAATACATCTTCCTAACTGTTCTATAGTTATCATTGAACCTAATAAAATTGTAAACTCACTCATCAAATTGTAATTGTATAAACAGAAATGTGATGCCTAGAACTGTGAGTAATGCAAAAATAGCAAGTCGCGACATGTTATTGATGAGTCCGAAGTCCTAGTAATTTAACTCGTCTTTCTGCTATGTCAGACAAAAAGAAATGTGATGCCTAGAACTGTGAGTAATGCAAAAATAGCAAGTCGCGACATGTTATTGATGAGTCCGAAGTCCTAGTAATTTAACTCGTCTTTCTGCTATGTCAGACAAAAAGAAATGTGATGCCTAGAACTGTGAGTAATGCAAAAATAGCAAGTCGCGACATGTTATTGATGAGTCCGAAGTCCTAGTAATTTAACTCGTCTTTCTGCTATGTCAGACAAAAAGAAATGTGATGCCTAGAACTGTGAGTAATGCAAAAATAGCAAGTCGCGACATGTTATTGATGAGTCCGAAGTCCTAGTAATTTAACTCGTCTTTCTGCTATGTCAGACAAAATTACAGATGTAGGTCAATACAAACGCAAACACATACACACACCTACAGCAAAATATGACTGGTATATATATAATCGCTTATTTGCATCAACAATTAATTCTTGTGAAAACACGAAACTAAGTGAACGTCAGTTATCATGGTGAGTAATAAATATGTCTACCTACCACAGTGAAGATGGGGGGTTTGTAAGTAATAAGTAATGTATCTCACGATAATTCTAATTAATTTCAGAACACTTCTTCGCAAATCACCTATATTCCCGATGACAATTCTGTTGCGAATGAACAGCGAGCGATGTGGCAAGACGCTCAAGATCCTCTGGAAGGGTTCACGGAGGAGTTCGTGAGGAGGCCTTCGAGTGAAGACAGACCTGATTCGCCTTTGCAACGCAAAGTTTTAAAGGCGATGAAGAGGATCACTCGGAGGAGGAAACAAAAAAGAAGCTCCTTCCTGAGAGATTGCCACTCGTTTATAGTAAAGAGTGCGCCTACGCGAGAACGGCGCTTAATCAAAATTGAAATAATAGATATGGAGAGATCTAATGAAATGTTAGAGGACTCAATGGTGTCTGCACAATACGTGGTCACTGAGAATATGGACCCTATACTAGACCAAACGGAGGGTTTGATTAATAAGATCTCCAAATCATTGTGTGGTTATAGCTATAATTTCTAAGGCTATAATCATAATCTATAATTTCATAAATTAAATTTCTCGCGTAGGAATTGTGTGTAACTTCTCTAGTTACATATAATCCTTCGGAGATACATTGTAAATAAAAGAGCGTACTGATGTAAATAGTTTGTCTTAAATGTTTAATATTCTTTATTCTCATTTGATAATTGTAAATATCTGTGTCCTATTCTTATTTCATTATACTACACTTTGAGGCAAACTGTTGTTTGATTTTATCCCACATTATGAGGTATCGTTAGAAATAAAAGACTTACTTAATATACTTTATTTATTTAAAAATCTGTAATTGACATATTATTTTCAATGCACCACTTTTTAATACATATAACATTTCTGAGAGCACAGACATTATTATGGTTTAAACAATTAAAACTAGAAGCACATTTACAATAATTTTCATACAACGTTGCAAAATTAGGACTGCCTTTAGCTTCGATGTCTATCAAGATACAGTTATCACACAAGTCTTTTATCCATTTCTGCTTTTCTACCCCCTTCATTACTATAGTTTTATTTTGTAAAATCGGAATAATTAATCTTTTGAATTCCCTGTAGTCAATATTTCCTTCGCTCCAATAAATATTTCTATTTCTTTCAATCCACCTAACTCTTCTTTTTTCTTCTGGTGTTAACTTTGAATACGGATATGGGGGCTTTATCAAAAAGACTTGAGTAAATTCCTTCGTAGATAACGCTAGCTCCTTTATTATGAAATTACCACGGTAGTCTTTAAAACCTTGAACGTCAACAAAAATAGTTGAACTCATGATATTTTGCGAACAATATTACTCAAAGGTTTGTATTCTACGATACAATCGTTCAATATTAAACAGTATGCTGACGTCTGATCTGGTATTTCTTTATGACTCTCCAGCTCCAGGCGAATATTAATTACGGGTCCAGTTTTTATGTTATCGTTTTGTCTCGAACAATCTATTACGAATAATGGCGCAATGTCTTTATATTCTTGAGCACTTAACAAACAACTAGATCTACGACCATAGTAAGACTGTTGAAAATTTACGAACTGCTCGTATATTAAAGCAAAAGAATGCTTTGCGAAATCTGTATTATAGCTTTCGTACGGATAATAGGTAGAATTTAAATAAACTTTAACGTCACGCAAGTTGCAATGGTCAAATCTGGACATATCCTTAGACACGTCATTTTTTCTGTTAGTTTGTAGTCCAAGAATCACATATCGAGGCTTCTCAATTTGTGTTGAAGTTTTTATAGACCAAGTATGTTTCGTAGTCTTCGGAAGTAATGGGTATTCATAGATATCCCAATTTCTGAACGCTAATTGTATAGGTCTATCTTTTTCAAGAAGTTTAAGTAACTTAACCTTTTCTCTGTCTGATACTTTAATATGAGGCATGCGCCAAATTATTTTATGTATTTCAATACTTCGCACAGTTTCACCGGTGTTAAGTTTTAAAGCGTTAAGGTCTGTATTACTTCGCAATAAAACAAGCTCATGTTTGCAATTTACTATTACTTTTTTATAGTCTTCAGCAAATCCAAGTATGTGACTAAGTGGAATTGATGCAGAAAAATGACCGCCAATATCATTTTTAACGCCTTGTATATCCCATCCCCATGCTTGAGATATCTTCGATTCGATGTCATTCATAGATAATAAAGATTTCATAGTAGTAGTAATGCCCGCATTCTTTACTTTATCTATTTCAACACCGTTCAATTCATAGCGTATATCTTGGAACAGATACATAAGTGAGTTATTGGTAAAATGAAATGACGGCGCTCTATCCTTGTTATCATTTTTGAAAACATTGACGATCCCTTCCAAATACAAAGTGCTTGCACTTGGAAGTATGTATAAGTCTTGTTGGTTTATTGGAATTCTTATTTCATCGTTTCTGTTGAAGCTTGTTATGTAAGGCTTGTATGAATGAGTTTCAATACATTCTATCGAGTTGTCATAAACAGGGGTATTCGTAATATTTAAGATATTCATTTCAACAGCCCAATCAATTTCAAAAATTGTTTATTCTCTTCAGATAATTTCTGTCTTTTACCACAAGCAAGTGTTCTCTTTCGGATCGCACGATAACCACTAATCTTTTGAATGTGTGGAATACTGTTTTTATTGTAATCGATCATATTTTCTTATATGCAAATACAATTGTACTTCTTCACCACGAAGATCGATAAGGTTATTGAGGCTATCCAAAATCCTTATGTTAATACTATTAATAGAGTGTCTATTGACTGGAAAGTATATTGTGTTCTTTGGTATTTCTATTATTCTATAACCTGGTGGCACATTTGGAACAAATTCATGTATTATGTGACTTGATTTTCCGTTGATATATGAACCGCTAACAATATCACATTCGATGCGTACCACTGTTGTTGATAAAATGTTTACAGGAAAGGGAGACTCATGTAATTTATTACTTTTCAGAAGAACTTTACCATAGCCCAATAAATCTCCAAGAGAATTTTGCATTTCAAAATGAATATCCTTTGTGCAGTATATTGTGGTTTTAAGAGTGTTGTTATTACAAAATAATTTGAACATACAACCTTTTATATTAGCCTTAATAAAGTCATATATATCGTGAAGCTCGTAAGTTCCTTCAGGAATTTCTACAACCTCACCATTACCATAATAAAATTTGTTGTTATTTTTTGTAATATTTGGTATAGAATTGAAGGTGGAGAAATGTAATAAAGAACACTCATAATCACCATCCAGTTCCAAAGTTGGTAAATAATTTGTGGTTAATATTGAACTTTTACCAGTTATGGATAAAGTAAAAGACATCGTGGAAATGACGAAATGAAACAAGGGATGAATGTTTATATACTATATTTATTCCAAAAATTCCTTAAAAAAAATATACACAAATGACCACAATTAACACTGTTAAAATTCTGATACCGAGCATAATTATAATAAATATTATTCGAACCTAAATACTCCACTATTTCTTTAGGAGGCTTCAAATCACCGAAACTATCAAAATATTCACAGTAGTTATTAAGTTTTACATAGGCTACCCAATGACTACCATTGTTCATATAACTATCTAAGTTAACAATACCACACTCGATCGGTTTTGCTTTATGAGGCATCATATCTCTCATATAGACTCCTCGGAAATATGGTATATCATGAGAATGGTTAATGATATCAATATTTGTTAGAGCACGTCGGGGTAGCCTACGGACTAGTTTTTTTTAATGTTTATAAATAGACCGCTGCCTTTTTTATACGGTTTGATGTAAAGACCTTTTCCTATAGCAATTGCTTCCATTGTTTTGTTGTGACGCTCCAGCTCATTCAAGTTCTTTTGAGCTGATTTATACTCATTTACTGTTTTAGCTACGCCAGCTGCACCTCCAGCTAAAGCACCAAGAGCAGACAAACCCGCGAAAATAGGTATCAAAGGTAATATCCCACCAGTTTTGGGAATCGGTATGACACGTGGAAGTCGGAAATTTCCACATTTTGGAATAACTTTTTTAGCAGCTTTATAAGCATAATTGATTAACGATGTATGACTTTTTGGTTTCATTTTGTTTATTTTTGAATTTATTTTCGAAACCATTGATTTAAACTTTTTAACTCCAGAGCCTGTTTTTACTTTAGCTTTCATAACTTTGCTAACCAACCACGAAGCTAATTTTTCTCCTTTTCCCACATCTTTTGAATGCAAGCGTTTTTTAGCCATGTCCAACAGTTGCAGGTCTGCTTTGTGTCGGTTAGGTAAATCCGTATAATTTGTATATGCAATGTCGTGGTGCTTACAAGCTTCGTCCAACTGATTAATTCCTTTATCGCCTCTTGCCAATCTTTTTTTTAATTTTGTTCCTGGTCCACAATAGTTGTATCCCGGTAAGTGAAGTTCTACAGGTAAGTTATTAATCAAATTGTTTATAAGTCCTCCTCCTAGCATTTCTTTTTATATAATGATAATGATATGTATAAAGCTGCACTTATATTATTGTACAACTGAATTGCTATTAATCCAACTATTTTCGGTATCTGAAAGACCCAACCACTTGACAAGGAGTTTGCGTCCCATTTTTTTTATTACCCTTTCAATTAAATAAACATTAGGATATTTCGTTTTCTGCAATTCCTCTTGATAAAAAGAGCCTAATATTTGTTGCTTTCTCTGATCTTGAATGTGAAATGTAACTGGAGTAGTTTTATTAACCTTTTTAATTATAAATATCTCTGTAGACCAGTTGGGGGTATACCCTTTATCAAAACTACTTTTATATTTACTTATGCGTACACAGTCACCTATTTTAAAATTAATCTTTTGCTTTTTATTTGGTCTGGTTTGACTGTTTTTGATATTATTCCTAACAATTATTTCGTTTTCAGAATTCACATCCGCTGGTTTAAATTTAGTAATCCGGTGTACATTATTATTGTAGGTATTCAAAACGTCGATCAAAGTTTTCCCTATCCATTTATAACTACCTTTATAGCTAAAAAGCATATGAATTTTATTCTTTAATGTTCGAATTAGTCTTTCAACAATTGAAGCCTTTTTAGTTGAATATGATGAATAGTGATTTATTTTCAGTGACTGCACAAGTGATTTAAAGGAATCGTTGTAAAATTCTGTTCCCATGTCAGTTTGTAAGTTACGAGGGCAACGACCACTTTGCGTCAAAATAGCCGAAAACGCGTCAACGACAGCTCTTTTTGTCTTTGTTTTTAAAGGAATTGCCCAAGCGTATTTAGTGAAACAATCAATGACGACTAAAATATAAGCAAAACCTTTATTATACTTCTTTATGGTCTGGAAATCAATTAAATCAGCTTGCCATAAATCATCTATTCCTTTTAAAATAACAGATCTTCTGTCGAAATTTTTACGTGCTGATCTATGGATTTCGTTTACTACTTGCTGCTTGATCATTATTTCGCTTAGCAATTAACTTTTCGACGTAGTCTTTTGTACAAAATGTTTTCTCTAACTGCTTTAAGCTTGATGCGATTTCCTCTTTTATTGTTACCATAAAAATGGAAATTTCTTTTTTTGTACATAAACCAAAAACTTTTTCATCTACATACTTTTTGTTTACCGCATCATCAGGTACCAATGGTTCTTTGATTCCAGTTAATCGCGATGACTTAGCATCATAATGACCACTTTCTGATTTTACTAAAGAGTTATCTGTTAAATCTAATATTTCCGAGAAACGTAATCTTTTATGAACAGAATGTCCGAATTTATCAATATTCATTTTCGTCCAGAGAAGTAGTCCGAGCAAATGGTGGAGTGATAATAGAAAAATAAAATTATAATATCTAATTTATAATACCACTTTCACGTAATTCCTCAATTATGGATATAATTTCATTATCTAGCCCAGTATTTCCAGCATGTTTAGAGGCAATTAGTAATTTCAGTCTCTCCACAAGCTCGTTAGGATCATCCCAGTAAATATAATCAGTATCTTTTCTATAATTTTTCTTCACACGTAGTCCTTCACCCTCACTAACATAGTTAACATTACTTACACTCGATGAAACAGAAGATGTTGAAGGTTTACGTAACTTAAATAGTGGTCTTATAATATTTAAATATTTTCTGCCTTTATTAGATTTGATTGGCTTCTTTGGATCATAATCTCGACGGTGAGCGTTAGTTTCTATCAGTATTGCTTTATACACTTGTCCATCGCTTTCCGTTATCAGCTCTAAATTGGGTACTTTCTTAAATAAAAGCTCACACAAACCAGGAGTTTTTCTGTACTCATGACCTGCTATTGATATTTTTTTATCATTCATTTCTACACGAGATGTACCCATCATTAATTTACCTCGTTCTCTTCTAACACCAAATGGAACATCCCTAAATATTTCAGAAGACATTGACCAAGAAGTTCCATCTAAACTAGGTATTGAGTCTATTGTTCTGAACGAAAGATTACTTGTGTTGTTAGGATCAGACTCGTCAATAGCATTTCCATCTAAGTTTTGATCCATTTCATCAGAATCTTGAGAACTGCAAATGCTATTTTTATTCTTAAAGGTTTTCTCAAAGTCCTCGGAGTCTAGAGAAAGATTCTCATCTTTCATGAGAAAGGAATCTCTCACTGAATCATTCATAGAATGCTTTGATGTCTGTAAATGTTTTTTATGTTGTATAATTTGATTGAGTGAAGTCGTAACGGGTTTAAAAACTGTATCTAACATTTTTTCATTTTCACTTTCCATTAAACGCATTTCTTTGACTTTCTTTTTGACAGCTTCTGAAGCTTCAACCACTTGATTTTTTATTTTCTGTTCCATTTAATAAACTGTAGAAGTTCACGTGTTATGTCTAATAGTTTTTTAGGCGAAATGAATCTGAACTGGTATGAATCTCATTTTATTTATTAATCAAATTTAACAAAAGTATCAAAATTCATCCTGTATCCACCTTTATTTTTCGGACAATCCTTATTAATTACTAAATAATTATACGGAATCTTCCAAATTTTCGAAGACAATTCTTTAAACTCTGGCCACGACATATCAGTACTAACATGTTCATCGTATACATGACGTAAGTTGATATCGTCTTGTTTGAATAATATTATTAGGTTGGCGTTATCTCTTACCAACTGTTTAGGAACTTTAGTGTAAGTTTGATTTAAGTAAAAACAGTCAATAAATTTATGCCTACCCATTGCAAAATAATCTCGCATGTTGGATTGATTTTCACATGCTACATCATCGAAAATTATTACTGAATGTGGTTTAGCCTCGTGTGGACTCACGATCAAGTCATTATCTCGATATTTTGCGAATGATACCTCTGGCACTAAATTCAAAACCTTTTCTAGGTATACATATTTGGATTGATATAGCGTCTTAGAGTATAAATACACATTTTTAAACCGCAGTCCATTTTCATGTAGTAGAAGGCCAATAAGTAAGTTTGTTTTCCCACAGTTTGACGGCCCACAAACAAGACATCTAATCATATTAGGTAGCAATTTTCCATGTCGATGAACAGATACTACCTCATCTGGGCAAATTTTTTGAAATTGCAAAGATAGTGGTTGTTTAATAAATTTCATCGTAGGTAGTATCCATACAGATCGATGTAGGTAGAGAGAATGAATGTATTTATAAATATCTGGTTTTATATTCATACCACGGCAGTTATAGAGAGGATAATTATCCAACAGCCAATAATCATGAAGGGGGGTTTAGCAGCTAAATCAAAAAACGCTTTCAATTTAATATTGGAGTGTCTAATTCACTTCGCATTTTAAATCAGCCTTTTAGTAAATCACCTACACAGAACAATGTGATGCAAAACTGCAAAACTTAAGACCACTTCGTGATTTTCACTACTGTTATTGGGCATCCTGGCACACTTTTTTACGAAATTGATCGAACGATAGTGAGATCAATGGAGTGCTAAAAAAGTGTGCCAGAATGCCCAATAATACCCTACTAGCAAAGATAACGGAATCGCGAGTCGCCAGCAACGGAACAAAATCAGCTGTTTGAATCGGCGCGTCGCGTAACGTCTTTCATCGTGCTCAAGCAAGAATTTAGTCTTCCGGCCAAAATCTGTCTTCATCGTGTCGTCAGCGTAGCCCAGTGAAGTGTCAGAAGATCAAGAAGAGAGGATAAGTTGCGCCATAGCATCGAAATCGTGAGATTATTCCAATTATCTTCCATTCTTCCAATCATATTTTATTTCACTTTCATTCTTCATAACATCATCCTTGTATTTCCTAGCCATAACCATTAGTAGATAGCATACTAAACTGTATCAATAGTAGTTAGAAAATTCCCATTCACTTTCATACTAAGTACCGTTGCGTAGATGTTTTTCAAATCCACCTACATTCTCATCGCTTCGCAAATTATCGCTTACGCAAATTAATATTCTTCTAGCCTTGCGTATTAAATAAAATCAGTAGTTTTGTAGTAGTAATCATAATTTATTCATATCAATTACAATAACTTCTTAAAAATAATCATTTAAATTTTCGTAACATTTAATCTGTAGTTTATTACAAGTAGAAATTAGATTATTAACGCTTTGCGTAGTTAGTAATAACATAAAATTTTTGGTTTACATTATTTTAATTTTTGCCTTTTATGTTCTAGCAGCGTACGCGACGCGTCACAGGTTTCGTGCAGACAACGAAACAACGAAGCGCCTGCTAGGAATCGTTAAAAAAGTTGTATACTTCTGTTATTTTACCGCAATAATTTTATTAGTTTTTCTTCAAATTAGATTTTTTTTTAATTAAATTTAGACTTTTTGATACTTAGTTTCAACTTATGAAAATAACAATATACAACATAAATTAACTTAATAAACAAGCAATACAAATAACTTTCAAAATATAATAGTATTATTTACAGATATCTACATCTAAAACTTAAATTAAATCAATTAAAATGCCTGACACAAAAATTGCACATTTAATTAAAAAAAGAGGCACATTCAAAAGCAAGCTTACTAGTTTTTCAAATTACATAAATCTTATCAAAGAAAGCACATTTACACTAAATTCTCCTCTAGTAAATGAGCTTAAAACACGTCTTGAAAAAATTGAAACCTTATACCAGGAATTTGATGCACTTCAGGGGGAGATCGAGGAACTGTCCAGTGATCCAGAGGCCAGGTATGGGGAGCGTGAGGCTTTCGAGAACCAATACTACAACTTGGTTGGTATTGCGAAGACGTTGTGCGACACGTCTTCTGCGGCTTCTCCAGGCGCATCCAATGGTTCCGAGGTAAGCTCTCATGATGCACACACACAAAGTCAAAATAATTTTGTAAGGCTTCCCAAAATAGAATTACCTTCCTTTGATGGCAACTATCAGCACTGGCTTGAGTTTCGAGATACTTTCATTTCTATAATACATTCAAACAATAGTATCGATGACATTAATAAATATCACTATCTGCGCGCTTGCTTGAAAGGCAGTGCTGCCCTAGTTATAAAAAGCTTAGACTTCAAAGCCAATAATTATGCCTCTGCTTGGGACTTGTTATGTAAGCGATACGACAACAAGCGCTTACTTGTCAATAATCATGTACAGTCCTTATTCAACGTCAATTCTATTCATAAAGAATCGAGCAAAGCATTGCGTTACATAGTTGACGTTACCAACAAAAACTTAAGAGCTTTGGCTACTCTAGACCAACCCACACAGCATTGGGATACATTAATAATTTATATGATGGCTACAAAATTAGACGGTACAACAAATAGGGAATGGGAAGAGTATCGCAATAATCATAGTGATCCACCAACCTTACATATTTTTCTAACCTTCTTAACTAACAGGGCTGACCTGTTGGAGACATTAGAGGAGTCAAAAGGTAACAAATTCAATTCTAACCATAATAGTAACCTTATTCAAAAACCTAAAAGTTTTATTGTTACACCTCAAAAATCTAAACCATTTATTCAAAATTGTTTATTATGTCATAAAGATCATCTGTTGTATTCATGTGACTCATTCAGAAAATTACCGGTGGAGACACGCATACAAAAGGCTAAAGATTTTAAGGTCTGTCAAAATTGCCTTAGAGTAGGTCACCACGAATCTCGCTGTAGGCTTACTCACTGCAAGTACTGCACCGTGAAACATAATACATTACTGCATGTAGACCCACCTCAGGAGCCTATGTCACATGACAGCATCGTACTTTCAGCTGAACACGACACCAATGCAATTTCTAATGCAAACAATATATTGCTTTCCACAGCTTTGGTCAAGGTGATTGACAGTCGTGGCAAGGCGCGTCCAGCTAGAATCCTGCTAGATAATGGCAGCACGGGTAACTTTGTTACGCAGGATCTATGCTGCCAGCTGAACCTTCCTACTCAACAAGCATATTCAAAGGTAACAGGCATAAACAATCAAACGTCTAGTAGCTCTCAGTCTTGCTCTCTTACATTGGAGTCTTACAATGGGGGCTACCGGATGGACATTGACTGTTTCGTCCTTCCACATATCACATCATCATTACCAAATACATATATAAATATTGATAACCTAAATATACCATCTGGGGTTTGCTTAGCCGATCCAACATTCAACGTACCGTCAACCATCAATCTTCTAGTAGGTGCGGACGTCTTTTGGAGGGTGATCGGTACAAATCGCATCCAGTTAGGTAAAAACAGACCGGTCTTATACGAAACTAAATTTGGATGGTTAGTTTCAGGCGCCATATGCCAGCCGCGTCCTAAGAGTCATTTTTGTATGTTCACAAATAATTCTCAAAGTCCATCTGACTTAACTAGGTTTTGGGAATTAGATAGCATTCCGTCTAAGGTAAAACTAACACCCGATGAACAGGCATGTGAGGATTCCTTTCTTAATACTACCAGAAGGGAAAACGATGGTAGGTTTGTAGTCTCCATGCCTCTTAAGGAATCTCCCGGCGTTTTGGGAGATTCTCTTTATATAGCGAAGCGCAGGTTTCTTTCACTTGAACGTCGCCTAGGAAAGGACGCTCACATGAAGCAATTATATACTCAGGTCATGAAAGACTACATAGATTTGGGTCACATGACTGAAATTACACCGAAGTCTAATATTAATTACAACTATCTGCCACACCATGGTGTCTATAGAGAAAGTAGTTCTACCACAAAATTACGGGTGGTGTTCGATGCATCCGCCAAAACGTCTTCTGGTACATCGCTTAACGATATCCAGCGTGTTGGCCCTACAATCCAAGATGACATCATATCCATCCTCCTACGCTTTCGAGAACATCAATTTGTCGTATCAGCGGACGTCGAAAAAATGTATCGACAGATAAACATCGACAAGGACCAACGTCCGCTGCAATGCATTTTGTGGAGGTTCGACCCCTCCCACCCTCTAAAATCTTATACCCTTAATACTGTGACGTATGGCACGGCATCAGCATCTTACTTAGCTACTAGATGCCTATCTCAGTTAGGTTATGAGTCATCGGCGGATCCTAACATACAACGCGCCATATGTCACGACTTTTATGTGGACGATTTTCTGTCTGGTGGAGAATCCATCTCATCTACAATTGACTTATGTAAACGCGTTACTACGACATTACAGTCAGCCAAATTTTTATTAAGAAAATGGCATTCAAATAACCAAACTATTCTCAATTCAGTTTGCGTTCAAAGTAAAACGTCTGATCACGTGAACCTTAGTGCTAAAGAATCCGCTAAAACACTAGGACTTAACTGGGCATGTTCATCAGACACATTAACATTTTCTATTAATATTGACGCCAAGGAGACCATTACTAAACGTCACATATTGTCTACAATTGCACAAGTGTTCGACCCACTAGGCCTTATAACTCCATGTATAGTAGAAGCGAAAATTATTATACAACAATTGTGGATGCAAAGGTGCTCTTGGGACGAGGCTGTACCTGTAAATATTAAAAAACAATATCTAGAATTCGCAAATTCATTACCACAGCTTAATAACCTAAAAATTCCTAGATGTATCAAAATTAATAAATCTAATGATATCCAAATACATATATTTACAGATGCATCTGAGAAGGCATATGGCGCATGTGTCTATGTGCGAAGCGTGGACCGGGACGGTACAGTCAGTGTCCGCCTGCTGGCTTCCAAGGGTAAGGTAGCACCAATCAAAACCGCTACGATACCGCGCCTAGAGCTTTGTGGGGCCCTTATGGGAGCAAGACTGTGTGCGAAGGTAGTTTCGTCTGTTACCTTTGAATATAGTTCTTGCATATGTTGGACCGACTCCACGATTGTGTTGGGTTGGCTTTCCTCTTCTCCCAATCAACTAAAATCATTTGTTCGTCATCGAGTCATAGAGGTACAAGAGCAAGCATTACATTGGCGTTATGTACCTTCAAAACAAAATCCCGCAGATTTGGTTTCCAGGGGATTGCGAGCAGATACCTTATTGGACTGCTCACTCTGGTGGCACGGTCCATCATTTTTGAAACAAAATGTTTCTAAATGGCCTATCATACCTAATAAAAATAATGAACTTCCAGAAACAATTAAAATCTTTCATACAACTAATAATACACAAACACAAGAACCTAACCTATTATTTACATTAATTAATAATACATCTAGCCTAACTAAATTAAAACGTATCTTAGCATATATATTGAGATTTATACACAATTGTCAAAAAAATAATACTAAATTACAAGGTCATTTAACCCTTTCTGAACTTAATATTTCAATTAAAAAACTTATTATGTATTCCCAAGAGGAATCATTTCCCTTGGAACGTCACTTACTTCTACATAATGAAAAATTACCTTATAAAAATAGACTTCTCTCATTGTCACCATTTGTCGATTCTGATAGTATAATCAGGGTGGGTGGCAGGCTTAGTGATTCTCACTATGATTACAGTGTTAAGCACCCAATTCTCCTATGCAGTAAACATAGATTATGTCAACTAATTTTTGAGTCCTTACATAAAACCTATCTTCATTCTGGACCTCAATTATTGTTAGCAACAGCAAGGCATAATTATTGGCCTTTGGGAGGAACTAGGCTAGCGAAACGTACAGTACGTTCTTGCATCAAGTGCTGTCGTTTTGCAGGTAAAACAGTGCAACCTGTAATGGGTAATTTACCTGCTAACCGAGTACATTTAGAATACCCCTTCTTAGAAACAGGCGTTGACTATGCCGGGCCAATGCTTATAGCAGACCGCAAAGGAAGAGGTTGCAAACTAATAAAAAGTTATATTTGTGTCTTTGTGTGTTTAGCGAGCAAGGCGCTGCATCTAGAGCTTGTCTCAAACCTCACAAAAGAGGCTTTCATTGCAGCCTTACATCGATTTATTGCACGCCGGGGGAAGCCGCGGAGCGTGTTCTCCGACAACGGCACCACCTTTGTAGGGACCTTCAACGAGTTGTCAAAATTACTCGCTGAACCTTCCTTATCTTCAGGTCTCGTAGACCAAGGTATCAATTTTTCATTTATTCCTGCATATACTCCACATTTCGGCGGTCTTTGGGAGTCTGCAGTTAAATCTGTTAAGCACCACCTTCGCCGCATCTTAGGATTAGCTCATTTAGATTATGAAGAGATGGCTACTCTCTTGATACAGATAGAGGCTATTTTAAATTCCCGTCCTATTACTCCACTATCTGATGACCCTTCTGACCTATCCTGTCTAACTCCCGCTCACTTCCTAATTGGACGATCCATCGTTTCTTTGCCTTGTCCGCAACTTACTGATAAGCGAATAACCTCTCTTCAGCGTTTTGAACGCATCCAGGTGCTGAAGCAACATTTCTGGGCTCGCTTTTCTAATGAGTATGTTTTATGGCTACAGCGGAAGACAAAATGGCACACATCCAGAGGGGAGCTGCAGGAGGGCCAATTAATTCTTATCAAAGACAAGACGTCGCCACCATTAATGTGGCCACTGGGACGCATCGTTCATGTCATACCAGGGACAGATGGCGTGGCCAGGGTCGCCGACATCAAGACGCGGAGAGGTGTCATTCGTCGCGCCTACAACACGATCTGCCCTCTGCCATCAAATGTTGAAGACAATGCTTCAAGGCGGGGAGTATAGTGGCGACAACACTATGAGACGAGAGGGGCTGCGCGGAGAGAGGGGCTGATGCGTCGTCGGCAGTAGACCCGCGAGCCCACACACTTCACCTTTGCATCGTCGCGCTCACACGTACAGATTGTCGGGCTATTTTTTTGTACTGTCGATTTATTTATTATACCAGTTACCTTAAAATTACAGTCCGCTTATTTCACATCCAAGGATAGGATCCTATTATAGGCTCACTACCATTTGAAGATCTCAATTCTCAACTTTGCAGATTAGCATGCACCAGCCTATCCTCACCTATAAGTTTCCTGGCTCTGCGGTCAACCGAGTCTTCTGTTAGCGGCTTCCCGCGACCTCTACCAGATTATTGGTCTACCTCGTAGAGGGTCTACCAACGCTGCGTCTCCCGGAACGTGGCCGCTGTTCGAGAACCTTATTATTCCAATTAAAACTACTGTCATATTAACTCTTACAATTTTGAGTTTACCTATTTATACAAACAGATTTCATAGTGAAGATGCACTGAAAAAAAAATCTAGTATTAATATTTACGCGTTTATAAACGCAAAAATGAAATTATTCCATAATGTAAGGTAGTTTCATCTTAACTATCTTAACTGGGCGTCAAATATTTGCAAAAATATTTCGTTCGGGTCTTAGAAATGCAAATTTCAAAGATTTCATGAAACAATGTTGACCATTAAAACATAAGCACCAAGCACTGACAAATTTCGACAGCGAAAAGCAGTGTCTCGGTGGCGTAATTGGTCAACGCAGCCGCCCGGATTGCGGAAGATGCGGGTTCGATTCCCGCCTGAGGCAAGTCGATTTTATTCAGTGCATTTTTCTAGTATTAATATTTACACGTTTGTTAACGCAAAATAAAATTATTCCATAAGATTTCATAGTCTCATTTTGTCTTGCTCTTTTGCTTGCTTACTGGATTAGGAAGATGCAAATAGAAAAGATATAGTTGAGGCAACAGATTGGCATGGTGTGGTCATGTGAGATCTTGAGTATGTTACAGAGAAAGTGATGACAATGGATGAGGATGGATGGAAGAAAGGAAGACTTAATAAAATATGGATAAACTGTGTATAGAATGGAAAAAAGGATGTTAATGTTGAGATCAATCGAGAAGGGTGGAAGAACGAATTATTGACGATGATGTAGGTATCTGTCTTAATAAATAAATAGGTAAGTACTTCCGGACTGATTTGCTTACTGGAGCAGTCCGTTAATATATTAGTTACTCTAAGAATAGGAACGAAATTGCAAGTTATATTACCTATATTATAGAGTTTTGGTTTGAATAGAATATGTCCAATATCTTAGATTATTCGAAACTAGCAGCTTCGCACGCAATGCTTATGTAAATATGCATGTATTATACATATATAAACCTTCCTTAAGAATCACTCTATCTATTAAAAAAAACCGCATCAAAATCCGTTGCGTAGTTTTACAGATCTAAGCATACATAGGGACAAACAGACGGCGGAAGCGACTTTGTTTTATACTATGTAGTGATAAGATTTCAACTATACCATCGAGCACAACTACAGATTAAGGGAATCAAAGATGGCCGCCACTGGCGTCGTATTTTGAATTTCGAGAATCGAACACAAACATCTGTCAACATAGCACACCTTTTCCTACGAATTCAAATCTGTCAGATTAGTTTCGAATTTCAAATCCTAAACGCGGTGCAAACTTATCGGGGGATATATCGAAATTCTTTTCCTTAATACGTTTATATGAAAGAACCTCTTTGCCGCCAGCAAATATAATATTGTAAATATCACAAAAGAGGTTTGACGGTCGAATTCCTTTTTATAGAGAAAAAAAATAAGTACTCTAATTTTAAATACGTGCTCAGATAACTTGCGTGTGACATAAATATTGAACTACCTTATGCCAAAGAGACACAGTAGATATTCGCTTGATTTTCGTTTTATTGTCAAGTTTAGTTTTTACAGAAATCCGAAGCGTTCGAAACCTATTGTAGGTTTTTAATCCTTGGAGAAAAGGATTTTTTTTAATCTTTAAAGCGAAATTTCGCGGTTTTGTTATGAGATGAGTAAACGAGGTTGTAATATAATATGTGTTGGGAATTGCAATTTTTTCCTGCTATCCAATTGTATTATATTTTGTAAAATTTTAATTGAATATTGTGATTGTAATATTGGAGCTCGCTGTTCTGGTCTCGGTTTCGTTTAACCAAGCAATGTTAGTCGTGGTTGTTGCAAGATGATCAGCTTTTAACTTAGTGCTTTGGAAGCCATCATTTTCCAACGACTTTCCTCGTCCACAGATAAAGTTTGACTTGTTGGTGTTATATTGAAATAATATTAAGGAAAAAAAGGCCCAGGCGATGGTGGATGACAAATGGTAAAATATCTCCAGGTTCTCTAGTCACAATAGGTGTTCCGCAGGACTCAATTCTTGGTCCATTTCCTTTTCTAGTGTACATAAATGACTTGCCTTACTACATAAGGGACAATCATAATATTGTATTGTTTCTTTGATTTTCAAAATAAATAGAAAATGTGATAATTATGTCGAAGTTAAAAATGCACTTGGAAAAGTAATTAATTGGTTTAATGTTAATAACTTGTTGCTTGATGAAAAAAAAACCCAAAGTAGTTAAGTTTACTACGCCGAATGTGAGACGTGTAGAAACTAATGTACAAATAAATGGAGTTGAATTGAAACCTGTGGAAACAACTTTCTTAGGAGTAATGTTAGACTCCAAATTGCAATGGTGTCCACATATTGTTGTAATACTTTCGGGTAAACTTAGTTCTGCGGCATACGCAGTTAAAACTATTAGGCGACCGATGTAGATACGGCTAGAATAGTTTATTTTAGTTATTTTCGCAGCATAAGGTCATAGGGAATTCTTCTCTGGGTGAGTGCTGCAGATATTAATACCATCTTTGTTCTGCAAAAACGGGCTGTTAGAGCAATTTGGGTACGCGGTTTCGCAAAATCCGTAAAAATATTTTTATTAAAATATGCTTTGTGATCTAGTTGTGTGATGCCGGCAGAGTAAAGTCAAAGTCAAAATTACTTTATTCATTTAGGTACAATTTGTACACTTCTGAAAGTCAATTTTGATGCCATCGGTTCGAGAGTCTACCAGGAGGCCTTGTTCTGAGAAGAACCGGCAAGAAACTCAACAAGTTTATCCTCCCTTTATAGTTTTTATAGTAGAATGCCATCACCCCATATCCTCCAATGGGTGTCGTGGAAGGCGATTAACAGACCAGAAAAAAGGGGTATTGATGACGTTCTACTCCGTCCACCAATCCGCATTGGGCAAGCGTGGTGAACTACTGCCTAAACCTGCTTCGATGACAAGGAGAGGCCTCGTGTCCCAGCACTGGGTCGAGTTATAAAGGCTGTTATGATGAAAGCCTAACCTAACTACTCGCGGCAGCGTATGAGGAGTTTTAATTCTAGTGACTGGTACTTCTCACACGCCTCCCCAAACCAAATAAAATGGGTTTTGAGCCGAGAGGCGACGCATCGTCTCCGCAGCAGCATATGAGGGAATTTATGATGGACATCCAGCATATGCCTCCCCAGGCCGAACAGAAACAATTTTTCGAGAGATAGAAAATCTAAAGCTTCGGAAAATTAACAGAATCTTATGCAGCTGTCACCCAATACACCGATACAGGTTGATGCCAAACTGTACATAATACAATAAACCGTGGCCATGTTGTTTTAACAACTCATTAACGTTGATCCCGCGACTGTTTGCTCATAAATGTAGCGCTGTGCTGTGGTTTTCAGCTTGTTTTAAATACAGGCTGTGTTAAAAGGCAACGCAATCATAGTTGCAATTATGTTGAAAAAAATTTTATTACCCGATTACGGCGAAGTCAAAAGGAAGGGTAATGATTTTAGCAGTCTATAAATGTATGTATGAATGTTTGTATTTACGTATCGCACCCTCAGATCAAAAGTGACTCAACTCAAAATTTTGGTGAATTGAGTTAAAAACGCGAAATGACTCACAAAAATCTGATCTGTAGGCTAGTCTTTACATTTAAATAAAATCCTAATATTAAAATGACCAATTATTGTATAAGGACAGCTTTAGACTATAAGTGAAGCCAATAGTAGTGACCTAAGTCTACTTCGGCCATTATTGTACTTTGTATGAAGTTATGTGTAATGACTTAAGTCTAGTTCTGTCATTTTATGTATTTCATCATTACATATGCAGTCCGGATAATATAACTGTACGAACTGGAGCGCGCCATGGGCAAACAACCGCCCAAAATGATAATAATCTGAGCAATCTGCTCCAATCACTGCAATTATCGATTATAAAAGAACTGAAAATGGTCCATAAAGACATTGAGGCGCGTATCACAACAAAAATTAGCAATCTAATCACCGAACATTTGAGAGAATTTAAAATCGAGTTATTTGAAAAAGTAAATGATCTCACGAAAAGAATAGATGAATTGGAGAAAATTATTAAAGTTGTTACTACGACGAATAAGGTGTCTGGAAAAGTAATTTCTTCGGAAAGTATCCCGTCAATCAATGAAAGTAATGTGTGTCGAGAAACACCAGAAACCAAAGGAAATAAGACGAATAAAACAATGAAAGCTGATCAGTCTCATGTTTTGCCACCTGTAATAATAAACGATGGTGATCACTATCCCTTGAACTCTGCAGATAACTTTAAGAGTAACGAAGGCAACAAAGATGAGTGGGTTGAGATTGGACGTCGTAAGCATTCGTCCTCTGTACGTGTATCACATCTTTTGCGCAGTACTTCAGCTCAGTTTTCCAGCCTACTTTACCACGTCTTGACCCAGACGAGGCTGCTCGCGCTGCTCACACGCAGACAGATGCCAAGACTGTATCAGTATTAGGTATTAGTAGTGAGGATATTAAATCTGCCGTAAAAAGGTTAAAAAGTCAAACGGCTGGGGGACCTGATGCTGTGCCAGTATTCCTGGCGAGGGATTGTGCGTCAGTGTTACAGACTCCGCTCCTCTACATATTTAACCTCAGTCTCGACTCCTCAAGCTACCCGAATAATTGGAAACTGTCACGTGTGACACCAGTGCCAAAAGGAGATGCAAAAGGAGATGTCACACAATACAGGCCAATTGCGGTGCTCTCAGTATTTGCTAAAATATTCGAGTCTATACTTAACAAACACATCAGCAGTCAGGTTAATAGTCTTCTCCACCACTGTCAGCATGGTTTTCGTAGAGCTCGTTCAACCACGACCAATCTAATTGCTTTGGTAGATTATGTCGCTGCGAAATTGGATGCAGGACGACAAGTCGATGCTGCATATTTTGATTTTACTAAGGAAATTGGCGCTGTCAGGTTTTACACCTAGACTGTTAAAATTTTTTGCCAGTTATCTTGACGGTAGACGCCAGTTTGTAAAGGTCCAAGGGTTTGAGTCGACAGAATACTACACTAGGTCTGGTGTGAGTCAGGGAAGTACCTTAGGTCCGACTCTATTTTTGCTGATGATCAACGATTTGCCGGAAATCGTAAATTCTGCTCAGTGTCTTCTTTTTGCTGACGATCTTAAGTTGTTTATGGAAGTAAAGAACAGTGCTGATGCAGCCGCTCTGCAAGCGGATATTGATGTAATATCTGAATGGAGTCTAGGTAATCTTCTGCCTTTTAACGAGTGCAAATGCAAAGTAATCACTTACACTCGCAAACGTAGTCCTCTTCTAATAAAATATAAATTATTTGACGCCTGTTTATATAGAGTTTATGACATTCGTGACTTGGGATTGATATTAGATACTAAGCTAGATTTTCATCTCCATGTGATAACTACCTGCAAAAATGTCAATCAGGTATTAGGTTTTATCATACGGACATCCTATGAGTTCAATGACGTGGCTGTGGCAAAAGTGTTATATAACGCCTATGTACGTAGTAAACTAGAATACGCAGCTATAGTTTGGGATCCTCATGAAGACAAATATGATATTATGGTTGAACGGATTTCAGCGCAAGTTCGCGCGTTGGCTATATAGGAGGTGCTATGGGTACTACCCATACTTATATCCATCACAATTTGTCTCAGGTATGGTGGAACTGGAGACATTGAGTCACAGGCGTAAGATGCTTCTTCTCAGCCACTTCATTTCTGCGTTCCACCACAAAATTGACACCGACATAATATCGTGCGTAGATTTACTGGTTCCCGCACGTATACCGAGAGATGAGGACGGGGCGGTGGCCCCGCGCCGCCGGCCGCGGCTCCTGCGTAAATCTGTCACGCGCACGGTGCATGCCGCTAACGCACCGACCGTTCGCGCGTTACGTCTGATTGGGGACATACTCACTCATTGTGATAATATTGACATATTTGCTGATAGTGTTAGGTACATTTGTGCGGAGGCTCTTAAATTCGTAGAATTAGAGAAATGCCAAATATCTGTGCGTCGTATTGCGCCATAGCTAAATATTAATTTAAATTTTGATTTATTTAATTTTAATTTATTCATATATTTGTATTCGTATGGTTTTAATGTAATTCAGACATAATATTAATATTGACATTGTTTTAGATTGTATTTACTTTTGGCATCTTTATTTTTGACATATTTTAATTTTGACTTATTTTTATTTTATTTTTTATTATTTGATATTTATATTTCTGAGTATACTATTATATTAAGTTCAGATGCTCAGATAACATGACTTGTTGGTGTGTTGGAATTTAAAGATAGTCCTAAAAATATACTGAGATTGAGAAAAATGCATAGATCTTTTAATTTTAAAAGAATTATGACATGTTTCGTTGTAAGCTCTTCAAAGTAAGCTCTTCAAAATTCATGAAATTTGAATTGAGTCACTTTCGATTTGGGGGTGCGGTATATGCCACAAAAGTTGATAGAAACCTTATATTTTGATGGTATACGTGCATGTTAAAGGCAATAAGTTAAAGCATACTCGAGTTATCGTGCTAACGCACAGACACACACGCAGGCATAATTCCAAGAACGGTATTTTTGGACTCAGGGAGGTCCAAAACGTGTAAATCAGTCAAAATGTCGAGGTCGAATTTTTTGACGATTACAAGACTTCCTCTATACTACTTATACGAGAAAGTTATAAAAAAAATACGAAAAAAAAATCAGCAGCCTGTATCGCACTTGTCACATAATTTTTAAGGTGGTCCTTTTTTACAGCACCCTAGATTGTCGTTGGCTTAAAAAACTCCGCCTCGCTGCCTAGAAGAAAAAATGCTAACAATTCTCCTAAGTCTATGGTAAGCAGGCAGTAATTAAAAAAGTGTAGTCAAACATACATTGTTTATGTTCGCCCCATTATTAAATTCATATCGTTGAAAATTAGTCTCTATATCAATTAATTTAAGGTCTTTTTGTTGTTAGTCGATGTATCGGATTATAAATTCCTTTGAAGGTTTTTATCCCGACATCAAAAGGTGTTTTGGTAAATATTTAGTTATCTCTTTCTACGTGTGCGAGCGAGAGGGATGGACGATAATGTATGTGAGAAGTATCTGAATGGCCGTTTAAATTTGATTAGCATTTACGATGTACCAATTAATACGGTCTTCCCCTGATTAAACTTTTGGGGAAGATGTAGGATAAGGTGAGGTGCATTACTAATAAGCGCCACAATCTGAGAGTGCAGAGGAGACCTCTCATTAGTCATAGTCATGCTTGGCAATGAGTTTTTTTTTATTCTATTGCAGATTGTCTCTGATGACATTTTCTGCGTCACCGGGTTTTTAAGAAGGCGAAGACATTGGGAGTCCTCAAGCCTGTAGGTTGAACGTTCCTAGGGGATTACTGGGCGACCGAGCATCTCCCCCTTGGGTAGTCTCTCGACCGCCTAGCGTCCTTAGGGCGTCCGTGTCGGAAGTGACCATGAGATAGTCTAGAAGGCGGAAGAACTTTTAAAAGAAGTACCGAGCAGTTTTGAGGCGCTGGGGAAGTGGGGGACGTAGGTAACCCCCTCATACATTTAATAATTATATGAATTACATGGGTTTCGAAAAAAAAAACAAAATTACAAGTTCAAAATATTATTCATTCATCAAGGAACAATTTTTTTTATGTCCCAACTTCTGCAAAATTGTCAAAAAAGGCAAAAAATTTTGTTAAAAATTCCAAATTGCATCATAAAACGTAAAAGACGTAACAGTCCTTCAGTAAAATATTAAAAAAGTCGTTTCTGGCGCTTCGCCTCGGATTTAGACCATTTTTCAAATAAATATTAAAAATATCTGAGTGCAATTAACAGTATTATAATATCGTTATATGTCAAGCATTATATGTATTTTAATATAGTAAGTATATTAACTAAGTATAATTTCAAAAACATTGTAAAAATCCTCGTTAAAATTTACCAATTTATATTTTTTTATATTCCTTTTTAATATATGTTATCTTAATTTTTTACTTATTTGGGCTCTATGGTTTATGAGAGTATATTTCCTATTGGAAAAATAATTTTCTCAAAGTATTGTTTGCCATTATAATACTTAAATTTCCTCTGAAAGATAGCTCTAAACTGCATTTTTGTAAAACTGCGCTATAAGATTCTCCTCGTTTAACAAAACTACAAATGTAAATTAAAATATCTCTCTTTATTAGTTTTTATCAAAAGTTAATATTTCTATAATATATATTTTTTTTGTAAAGTCGTTTCTAATCACGTCTAATTACACGCGAGTTAAATCCGTAAAAGTTGTTTCATTTACATTTGAAACTAAATAAAAATATTAACAAAAAATTTGGTCGCCACTATTTGCAAAAATAACTTTTTTTTAATTATAGCAGATTTAGTTTCATTTGGACGTAATAAATAAGAAATTATAGACTAGACCAAATTCTAGAGTTTATTCTTGCCAGAATGTCCAATCCTTAAGGAATGAATTCTATTGGATGGGAAAAGCGCAGAAGAATTACGGTATCAAAATCTTTTTGTCCCTTCCGTCGCGCCTGCATGACGCGACAACCTTGACTTAGTTATAGAAAGTCGCAGGAGAGCATGTAGAGATGACATTAGTAAGTGACCTCAACGGTTTTATTCATCCTTACGATGATTCTCTACAGTTTATCCATGAGGACAAGTCATACGGAATGAACACTAGTGGATGGGAGGCTTTTCTTTCGCGCTTTGCCCACCCACTAGAACTCATTCCATATATTTGGGCATTCTGGCAGGAAAAAATGCTATAGATGGGGGGCTATTCTTTGTATGAAACTCTATATTGTAAGGTACAATAATTATTGTAATTTATTGTAGTGCATCAGGAATGTTTGCTGGAAGCAGTACTGATGGCTTTCATGCTATACTCCGCAAGAGAATAGCGTCACTGATGCAGCGCATGCGCGGTAGCCCCAACAGCATCCTTAACGTGTTGACAGACAGACCTGACTGTCCTGTGTGGAGATACTGGATCAGTGTCCACACAGGGCACCCCGTGTAATGTAATGTCTAATTAATAATGCATAATAATCACTTTTTTATGTTTAATAATTGTTTGTTCAAATTTAAATGCTTTAATGTCTCTAGTTTTTATAATAATTAATCAAATTTCAATTTACATAATATTATTATTATTAACATAGTTTTTTTATAAGAGAAATTGTTACTAATCATAATCTACTACTAACAAAATACAATATGGACTGTTTATTGTCTGAATTAAATGTTTATTATTATTAATTAGTAACGTAACGACTTCGATTACCCGTTTTAAAACTTGAACACGACATGCATTTTTTTCTAGTTAATTTTCAAAACTTTCTTAAATTTAACTTCAGACATTTCCCAAAAATTTCACTTTGCTTCTGCATTACAGATGGAACCCGATGTGTCGAGACCAACACCGTATCTGCAACCAAACTTTACACAAAAAACCGTATAGGTACTTTTAATTAATTACTGACACACAAACTTCTTAATAAATAACATCAGAAAAATGATTTCCACAAAAACAAACCGATACCCAGAATAGTTGATTGCTCGCGAAAATGACAAGAGCTGAAATTTTTCAAAAATGGCCACCGACAAAAAATGGATCCGTTGCTCATAATACTACGGGAATGCAGTTCCGATGACTGCTAAGAAAAAATACACTTTGTCGCACACGAAATAAAGTTCCTAATCTCTTAGCAGAAGCGGAATGGAATGCCAAATTTCTGTATGTCGTAGTGCGGGGAAATGTTCTAGAACTATTTGACACAGTTCTTTTTAGCACAAGAGTGATTAAAGCTCGCTGGAAAAAAATACACTCACCCCCTTATTATAAAACATGGACTAAAGTTAGCCGTGGCCTAAAGCTGATTCTACAAACAACTTACAAACAATAAATATAACTAATAAAAAACGTGATAACTTCAAGCACTCTTCAATTTTGAACGAAAATTTTAACCATAGATTGTTTTTTTTTCTCTAAACACTGTTACAATGAATGTGTATCACAGCCAAGTTCTTAATAAACACATTCCCGACTTTATCGCATAAACAAAGCTAATGAATTGTTTGAGATAAGCCGCGTAATACGACACCTCTTAAGTGGCGTATTACGCGAATTCCGCCACCTTACGTTCCCGGCATATTTTTTTTGGAGAAATTTCACCACTTCACGCCTGACTCTGTCTTTCATTCAGCAAATAAAAGAACGTCTCAAAGCAAATTAAAGATACCCTAGAAGATCGCAAAAATCGTGGGGATTTAATTAAAACCTTCAATATGTCCATTTAATATGTTATAAATATCACAGTTAAAACTAGTTTTTAGTTAAAACGCGTTTTAGCTAGTCAAAAGTAGTTCCTACAAAATGCCTTTGTTGCAACTAGAATTCCAATCCAAGCGGAGTTCACTGTTTTTGGGAGAGTCTAGTGTTTTAGAACCTCCATGGCTGAGTGATGGGTAGCTTTGGGTTATTTTTTAATGACCAGGCGGTGTGTATTGTTTTGGGAATCAATGCTTGTTTAAAGTTTTCAGACTATTTTCAATTCCCAACAGTTCTGTAATACTAGTTTTAAATAAGGTTCGATGTTAGAACTACTTTTAACCAGGGAAAACGCGTTATAACAAATGCGGTTAGTAAAAACTATTTTAACTAGAGAACGCGTTTTAACTAAAAACGGGGTTTAACTGTAACATAAACATTTTAAATTGGCAAATTGAAGGTTTTGAATAGATTTTCACAAGAAACCATCATGCCCCGCTACCTACAATTTGGTCTTGTCGAGATTTTATAAAAACTCCTTTATGCGTAATTAAATGTAGGTAACTTAAGACTCTGCTCAACCCCTTTTGGAATTATGCGTGTAAGAGTTCTCCTTAACTTTATTCCTAAAAATTATATATTTTTAAATCTTGTCCATCCTAACATTACATGGAAGAGATAAGGTTGCTGTTTGAACAAATCTTTTATATGCTTTCGATTATATAATTATGTAAAACTAAAACTACAATAAAGTTGTATTCTATTTTAAAATTTTTACTTTCTTTTATAAGTAGTAACTATAGAGAAAGTCTTGTAATCGTCAAAAAATTCGACCTCGAGATTTTGACGGATTTACACGTTTTGGACCACCCTGAGTCTAAAAATACCGTTTTTGAAATTATGTCTGTGTGTGTGTCTGTGCGTTAGCACGATAACTTCTTGTAACCAAATTTAACATGCATGTTTGACATCAAAATATAATCTATCAACCTTTGAGTCGTTTCCGGTGTACGAGAAAGTCAAGGGGAGACTCCCGATTTTTTATTTCAATATTGCGTTCACCAAGTGAACTAAACGAGCTGTACACATTTAGCACACGCGCCCCATCACTACAGAAAGTAGGCAATTAAAAAAATCCGCCGAGCAAAAACACAAATGGAGGAAGGGACGCGGTTCGCTACGTTCCACCGCGATGTATTTAGGTGTGCTTAACATATGTCGAATTGTATGATTAAAGTCAAGATGAATGCGACCATTTTAATTACTCATACTTTGGAGCGGGCATAGATTAATTAAATCAAGTTACAAGGCACACGCTTTAACTGCGGTAATTCTCAAAACTCAAACTCAAATTCCTTTATTCATTTAGGTACAATTTGTACACTTATGAAAGTCAAGTTTGATGCATCGGTTCAAGAGTCTACCAGGAGGCCTTGTTCTGAGAAGAACCGGCAAGAAACTCAACAAGTTTATCCTTCCCTTACAGTTTTCATAGTACTGCTTTGGAAAGAGTCATAATTCACAGTGTCAAGTCTTTAATACCACCAACTTACATAAAACACCAGTAAAAAAAATCTTGAGTGGTCTTCCCTTGACTTTCTCGTATACCGGAAACGACTCAAAGGTTGATAGAAACCTTATATGTATTTTGATGTCATACACCCATGTTAAATTTGGTTGCAATAAGTTATATATAATTATATAATTCATTTATTTCAGGCAACACAATGCTTACATAGATGTTAAAATAAACAAAGGGCCCATAGATAAATACCTTAAAACTAACATATATAATATAAAATATAACTTATAAACTAAGGCACACGTAGAGTCGGCGACGTGTAGCGCAGCTCATTAGGGAGTCGTCCTCGAAAACGTCGAAAAACAACTCCACAACAGTTATAGCATGCTCGAGTTATCGTGCTAACGCAAAGATACACAGACAGACATAATTCCAAAAACGGTATTTATGGACTCAGGGAGGTCCAAAACGTGTAAATCCGCTAAAATCTCGAGGTCGAATTTTTTGACCATTACAAGACTTCCTCTATACTACACTAGTATAGTATTATATTATCTGTGATACTACGTACGAGAAAGTAAAAATTCAATTTTGTGGTGTTGCGTTTCCGTTGGTGAGTAAGTTTGGCAGCGATCCACGATTTTAGCTTCATTGACAGAACCTATTAATATTTTTAAGACGAACCGCTCAGTAAATAAAATAAAACCGAAATTAAAATAAAAATAAATTTGATAATGCTAAGGTTAGGATTAGCGGTGACGCGGCGACGTTCACCTTAAAAATATTAATAGATTCTTTTAATGAAGTAAACATGGCGAGAGAAAATTTCATTATGGTGTAATTTTATTTTTGCGTTTACAAATATTTTTAAAACAAGAAAAATGCACTGAAAAAAATCGATTTGCCTCAGGCGGGATTTTTTTTCAGTGCATTTTTCTCGTAGAAAATTTCATGTTTTTTTGTGTCATTTTTAGTAGCAGTGTCGCTTCTGTTCATATTTAAAAATTAATCTTTGTCGCCGAAAATTCTTACATAAGCGAACGCTGGCTCCGTCTGTGAAACGCCGAAAGCGGCCCGTCGAAAACGCTTTGACAAATTAAACGTACTGCCGACAGCATATTGGCGGTGGCATCGTCTGATGTAGACTAGGAAAAGAATTTCACGTAACAGTCCATTATGCTATGCGATTACAAACATAGGGCCAGCCTGATGGAAACTCTACTTTTGATTCACGTCTACAATGGAATCCTCATATTAATACCCTATCAGGAAGACTTAGCTCTGTCTGATGTTGAGACGGCAAGACTTGTATATTTCAGTTACTTCCATAGTGTTATGTCATATGGTATATTGCTGTGGGGATCAGCAGCTGATATTCAAGACATTTTTGTATTACAAAAGAGAGCCGTACGCGCCATTTATAAATTAAGACCTAGTGATTTGCTTAGAGAGTAATTTAAAGAAATTGATATATTGACGGTTGCTTCCCAATATATACATATATGACGACATTATGCATCTTCATAAAAAAATACATAATTTTTGAAGAAAAGTGATTATCACAATTTTACCTCTTGTGTAGGTAGTGTTAAGGATTTGCAGGTATTATGTAAAGTCGAGGAAGCCGAAAATTATTAAAACGCAAAAATTATAAATCAATAGTGTACTCGAAAAATTTACAAGTTGACAATTAAGTTTAATTATGACAAATCACAATAAAATGAAAAACTTCTGTCACAACTTAAAACTATCTATGAACGTTTGTAACAGGTAGAAATAAACTTGCTGTTCCAAGTTTCAGACTTCATAAAACTAGTCACTAATTCATGGGGAAATTCATTTCATGGTTTTATGTTCAACAATGACGAACTTCCATACCAACTTTCATCCCCTATTTCAGCCCTTCAAGCCTATTTTTCGCAATAAAAAGTAAACTATGTCCTTCCCCGAGTTCTAGTCTATATTTATATCAAATTTCATCAAAAACGGTTCAGTGGTTTAGACGTTAAAGCTTCACAGACAGATAGACAAACAGGGTTACTTTCGCATTTATAATTATTATTAATAGGGATATTGAGGTTGGAACCGACCTAAAAAAAAATTTTTTTTTTTTTAATTTATGTTTTGCTTTTTGTATTGTTGTAAGCATAGAAATTTTCAGGAAACTATCTCGAGATCTGTTAGACAAACAAGTGATAAGATTACGATATCATCGATGTCGATTATATTAGGTCCTTACCTATGAAATTGGCGTTTTATTATCTTGTACCTAAACTTGCAATTTCTTTAATTCAATTGTTGTTTTAGGTTCTTATTATTATTATTTTTTGAAACTACACTCTTTGCAAGATTTTTGTCTGTAATTAAATTATATTTCAACTGTTAAATTCTGAAAAGAAAGTGAAAATGACTCTTCAATCTCTTCATCGGAATTGACTATTTGACGCCTACTAACTCATGGACAGACTGGATTTTTTTAATATTATTGATGCTAGACTTAGCCGAGGGATGTTCGCTAATTTTCTCCAAATTTTGTAACATTAGGATGTATAGCTTTATGAAGATTTTCAAAAAAATATGTATTTTCCATACTAACGTTATTTAAAATTTCTAAAAAACTCCGTTGCCAATTCTTCTTAAATTTGGAGTGTATAATTGGACAAGACTTAGTTAAAGATTGCATCAATAATTTAGGCAAAAAATAAGCCTGCCCATAAGTTACAACGATTCCAAGAGTTGATTCTGCTGACCAAATAAAACATCCACTTTATTTATATATTTTTTCATTATACATTTAAATAATTATAATTTCACTACATGCAAATCCGTAACAGTATAGTCCTTATTCATAATAAAAATATAAAACTGAAACAGCGACTAAATCAAAGAAGTTATACAGCTAATAGTGTGTAAGAAAAAAACGCCAATTTCGTAGGTAAGACCCTAATATTTAAATGGGACCACATGACAAGCACTGTTAAAACAATCTTCAAAATCGGTACACCCAGTAAAGATTTATTAGGTAACAAACATAAAAAAAATACACCCGAATTGATAACCTCCTCCTTTTCAAGTCGGTTAAAATCAGATGTCCCATACATTATCATCATAACAGCCTTTATAATTCGCCCCACTGCTGGGACATAATGTCTCTCCTTGTCATCGAAGGAGGTTTAGGCAGTAGTCTACCACGCTTGCCCAATGCGGATTGTCGGACGGATTATAAGGTGATTAATACCCATACATTGTAGTTGCATAGATCATGTACTTTTGTATGAAACAGCTGTTTTTAGAACAATTTCTAGATGCTATTCTACTCTTCCAGCATTACATCTACCTACATTCTTTTTAACATATTTGATTCTCATTTAATCAACTTGAACGCATGAAAACCCGCATTGACCTCGTCACAAGAAAAATAAACAAAGGACTGTTTGTTTAGGACGTGTTCTAGTAAATTGTGATATTGTTGGTGCGTGGGTGACGCTACCAGTCTAGAGAAATGAAGTGAAGGGGCGTCGAATGTGGTTTCGTTAGGATGGGTGACCGTTGGTATGAACAAGAAAATTAGCACAACCAGCCTTAGGCACTTACAATAGATTTTTAATAAAAAGATCAAGCACTATTAGGTGGTAGACCTATATGTAGGGTCGTCTGGGTAGGTACCACCGCCTTTCTTATTTCTGCCGTGAAGCAGTTCGCTGTGTTTCGGATTGAAGGGAAAGGTAGTCAGTGTAATTTCTGGGCATGGAGGGCATATCATCTTAGTCCCCAGGATGGCAAACGCATTTGCGGTGTTAAGTGATTTACACTTAATATTGCAAGTGTCTATAGGCGGCGGTGACCACTTAACATGGTGGGCCGCAAGCTTGTTTGCCATATCGTAACATAAAAAAAAGCAAATAACTCCATTTCATATTATGGTAAGAATAAGTGGAGTATAGTCACGAGCAATAGTATGTATCCACTTTTGCCATTTCAGCACCCGTATTTCCTACGCAATAAGAGTCAAATGTTGATAATCAATTTTAGTATTCGAACATTTAAAATTAAATATAGAAAACATTTACTGGACGCCCAAAAAGCCGAATAACACAACGTTGTTAAATTAGTATATTTATTTATTTATTACCTAAGTAGTTGTACGAGTACATTTAATAAATATATATGTATTATTTATTTATTTATTCTCTTTGTTATTCATTGAGCAACAAAGAGAGCTTTACTGTTGGCGCTTTGCCTAACGTTATTATTAAATATACGACATATGGTATCTGATAGTATCAAGGTATCCGCAGAATACGAGCGTCGAAGCACTTTGTGCCTCGGCATATGCTGAGCGGGGACCTATTTGGCCTAAAAACTATTTGTGTACTTATTATTTTTTTTGTTACTTTGTGTGTTGTATTTTTGTGCCAAATAAACGTCTATTCATTCATTCATTCATTCATAATTGTTAGTGATCGTGACGTACAAAATGCAAAGTTAACAAGCGCGAGAGATTAGCCAAGTAGCCACCTTCGCCTTGCACCACGTACTCATTTCCAAATCACACAATTAGCAAATGTTATTCAGTACCACTTTAGTCGTGTGATGAGGGCAAAGTAGAATAGCGTCACACCATATCCTCCAATGGGTGTCGTAGAAGGCGACTAATGGATTAGCAAAGGGGTATTGATCACCTTACACTCCGTCCACCAATCCGCATTGGGCAAACGTGGTGGACTACTGCCTAAACCTCCTAAGATGACAAGGAGAGGCCTTGTGTCCCAGCAGTGGGTCAAATTATAAAGGCTGTTATGATGATGATTATTTAAACTGGAATTAAGTGTTTTTTTTATTTATTATTCACTTTAATATAGTATAATACAATATACTTCCACGCTCATATCAATCATCTACCTAAAGTAAGTATCATTAAGGACTTGAAATAGTCTGTTTTAGAATTTTTTATAAATAAACTTAAATAAATATATTGTCACGGTCTAAACCGTCTTCCAATATACTTACGTTGATTTTTAATAAAAAAATCCATACAAAACAAAGCATCACATAACTATCAACTATAATAATTAAATATTCTATACTAATGTTAACTTTCACTTGTTTTTAATACAAATAAAAAAATTTAAATAAAAAAAAACCGCCTTCAAAAAACGGGAGAAATAAAAATTTTGTTTATAAAAATCTAAATGTTTTTTGAGGTCGGTCCCAAATACAAGTGACAACGTTTATTACAAATATTGAGGTTGGGATTTTTTTTTATGCTTTTTAGTGTTTTAAGTCTCAGACCAATAAAAAAGTCTAGACGGAGCATTCGTAAGCAACCGCGACGAAAAAAGTGAAGCCAAGAATCGGCTATGTGTGCGTGATTTACACACACATCGAGTGCTAGACGTGTGACGTAATATAAGCGTGCTAGAGAATAATATTGCCAGCATATGTCCCAAGTACCCAATCTGTAAAAGTTATTACAATATAAAACCAAGCTAGTGTACAATATTTTTGGAGGTCAATTTTATTAGTAATTGGTAATGACTGCTATAAAATAATCGAAATGTCAATTGTAGCTGATAATATAACGTACAATCACAGATTTGTAATAATTACTGACGTTTATAGATTGGCAATGAATCGACTAGGGCGAGAACAAAAAATGCACCAATGAGTGAATAATACGTGTGCGTGAAAAATAGTATTGCAGTCTGACAGTTGCTGTCATTTCTACGTGACTGACAGGCCGACCTAGGCCGCCTGTAAATACTGTACTGTACTGGTCGCGTCTATCTATCTCGCTCTAATATACGTGTTAGTATGCTCTTCTATGTTGCCGATCTACAGTATTCTATAACTATGCATATAACTGAGAGGAGTTTTATTTATGAAAAATCATAAAAAATACTTTTTGAAATAAAATTACCCTGTTTTTTAATGTGATTGAATTTTGAAGTCTCCGTGTGTCCCAGATGGAGGACGCGACTTTTTCATATAATATCAATATCGCTATCATTTTCGTGGTTTTCGGGTGTCCCAATTCTGAATAGAAAATCTATTTCGAGATCCAAGATGGTGGACGCGACTTTTTAACATAATGTCAATATGGGTATCGTTTTTATAGTTTTTGGTGGTCCCGATTACAAATACAACATCTGTTCTGAGATCCAAGATGGCGGACACGACTTTTAATTAAATATAACGTCAATATGGCTATCGTTTTCGTGGTTTTCGGCTGTCCCGATTACGAATACAACATCTATTTTGAGATCCAAGATGGCTGACGCAACTTTTTAAAAAAATATCATTATGGGTATCGTGGCGATCAAACATCTTTTTTTTGTTCCAAGATGGCGGACGCGACTTTTTATAATATGTGCATCATTTTCGTGGTTTTCGGGGGTCTCCATTTCGAGTAGCACATCTTTTTCGAGATCTAAGATGGAGGACCCGACTTTTTGTTAGAATATCAATATCGCTATCAGTGTCGTGGTTTTCGGGTATCCCAATTCCGAATACGAATCTGTTTCGAGATCCAAGATAACGGACGCGACTTTTTAACATCATTATGTTAAAAAGTCAATATAGGTATCGTTTTCATGGTTTTTGGTGGTCCCGATTACGAATACATCATGTGTTTTGAGATCCAAGATGGCGGGGGCCATTTTCCAATATAATAATGTCAATCTGGATATCGTTTTCGTGGTTTTTAGTGTTCTCAATTACGAGTACAACATCTATTTTGAGATCTAAGATGGCATTATATCCGAAATGGGGTAACTATCCTGCTTTACTAAATAGGGTATATAATTAAGTTAAACAACAAATTATTGTTTGACAGTACAATATTTATTTTACATCTACAATCTCTAAAAAAATATTGTGAAGACAATTATTATATTAATTCACCCAATGTAACAAAACAGTGAAAACGACAATCAAAACGTTTCAGTGAATTTTTATTTGGGGAAAATTAAGTACCATTACGATCTTGTATTCTGGATACAAAACAAAGGACTAATAACATCATAAACTAGATATTTGAAATCTAAACTTAAGTTCACGTCAAAAGAAGAAGTCAGACTTAAAACTGTATAAACTAATAACGTAAGAACAATCAAAAATACTTTTTTTTGTAACAGCATTTTTTTTATTCAACTCTTTCTTCGAAGTCTGCAGAGTAAATAATACTTAATTTTGAAGGGAATCAATCACCCTCATTTCTATTATTACGAAATGCGTCAATTCAGTTTTGTTTCCACGTTATTTCATTTGGGAACCTCAAGTAATATATAAAATAATTCTATCTTTTATACCCACTGCTGAGACACAAGGCTACTGCCTAAACCTCCTTCGATGACAAGAAGAGGCCTTGTTATCTAAGGAGGTTTAGGCAGGAGTCCACCACGATTGCCCAATGCGGATTGGTGGACGGAGTATAAGATGATCAATACCCTTCTACGACACCTATTGGAGGAATAGGGTGATGCTATTCTACTCTGCCGGCATCACATGGCTTTATAAATAATAATTCTTCAATAGAATATAATACAAAAAAAAAATGCGTGAGTGTCGTGGAACACTCGATCGGAACAAAGTTATGACTGGGCACAGACAATACCATACGCAGTATCTACAAACTCAACATCCGCCAAGTCCGTACTGTGCAATAAGGAACTTCGTTCCGGAATTCGCGTCCAGTATCTTGGATCTCAAAATATGTTGTATTCTTCTTCTCACTTGCTAGACTTCTTTACTCGCCGTAAAGAACAAGATCTTTTATATTTGCATAATGTGTTATACAGTAAAATTGTTTCTCCCTACCTACCATGTCAATTGGATATTAACACAAAGCACAATCCACGGACAACCATTTAGACTTTTTATCTGCAAACTTATAAAAATAACACCTCATTTTATAATCCTCTAACGAGAATGTGTGGGTCTTACAACGAGATATCTCTTATGAACCCTCGTATATATGTTTTCAACCCAAGACCTAATATATTTAAAAAAGTGGTTATGCAACACTTTAGTGATTCTACCTGCGACTCTTAAAATTATTACTATAGATAGATAGATACTTGTTTAATTTTTTTTATCTGTAATATTGTTAATCTATAGGTTAAGGATCTTTTTCTTTTACTGTTTGATCTAAAATATGTGTCAACATAAGAAGCATTTCAATTTAGCACAAAATCGAAAACCACAAAAACGATACCCATATTGACATTATGTTAATAATGTCGCATCCGCCATCTTGGATCTCAAAGTAGATGTTGTAATAGTAATCGGGACCACCGAAAACCACGAAAACGATAACCATATTGACATTATGTTAAAAAGTCGTGTCCACCAACTTTGATCGCACAATAGATATTGTATTCGTAATGAGGATCACCGAAAACCACAATAACTATACCCATATTAATATAATGTTAAAAAGTCGTATCTGCCATCTTGTATCTCAAAATAGTTGTTGTATTTGGAATGGGAACCACCGAAAACCACGAAAACGATACCCTTATTGACATTTTGTTCAAAAGTTGCGTTCACCATCTTGGATCTCAAAATAGATGTTTTATTCGTAATCAGGATCACGGAAAACCACGAAAACGAGACCCATATTGACTTTAAGTTAAAAAGTCATGTCCGCCATTTTGTATCTCAAAATAGTTGTTGGATTCGTGATCGGGACCAACAAAAAACAAAAAAGCGTTACCCTTATTGATATTCTATTAAAAAGTAGCGTTCGCCATCTTGGATTTTGAAACAGACGTTATATTTGAAATCGGAACCTCCCAAAACCACAAAAATGATACCCATATTAATATTCTATTAAATAGTCGCATCCGCGATCTATGGTCTCGAAATAGATGTTCTATTCGTAATTGGGCCAGAAAACCACGAAAATGATATCCATATCGAAAACCGTCTTCACTAAAGAAAGTGTGAAAAAGGTCGTGACGGAAAACTTTTACACTTTATTTGTTTTAAAATATATATAACATCTGTAACACTATCGAAGCTACCCAATTATTGGGTAAAAATAAATTTCCTAATTGGCAACACTGATGCAATGGCGCCCGATAATCCCTAAATACGTTCCGTAAATTACGTAATAAATATTTTTGTGAAATAATACGAGAATTGGTTAGTTACTTGTGGAAAGTAGTCCCTGATGACTTATTTTTAATACATGAGTTGTTTTGCAGCAGTATAAGACATATGAAGGCATAATTACGCCATTTTTTAATTTCAAAATATTTGTCAACATTGTGTTACTCATGTCGTGCGTCGCGGCAGACTGACGAGCGGCCGTCTTCATATTGCCGGATCGTCATCATATTACTTGCCTCACTTTTGAGCGCGGTTAGCTACGTCTAGACTTTTTTATTGGTCTGAGTTTTAAGTATAGAAATTTTCAGGAAACTACCTCAAGATCTTTTAGACACACAAGTGATAAAATTACGATATCAACAATGTCAATTAAATAGGCATTATTAGGGATAACTCAAAAACTACTTGTCAAATGTCGATACAATTTAAATGGGACCCCATGACAAGCACTAGCTTCCAAAGGTCAAAAGAATCTTAAAAATCGGTCCACCCAGTAACGAGTTATGAGGTAACAAACATTAAAAAAAAAAAAAAAAAAAGCATACAGTCGAATTGATAACCTCCTCCTTTTTTGAAGTCGGTTAATAAACACAGCAATTGTTAATGTGAATAAACTTGTTATGATCTGTCCACTAATGACAGTTCTCATGTCGGCTGAAGCCAATACCCGCTTCTGAATTGTATTACTAAGTATATGATTCTGACTACCCTCCATTTTAAAAATATCTCGAACTTTGTATACAAGCCTTTTGGCCCACCTAATTTGTGCCATAAATAAATAAATAAATTATTATATTTTAACTTGTATCTTCTGCCTATGGAATAATGTGATAAACGTTTTAATTTAAAAATTAATATCACATATTTCAAAAATTCTGCCATAGATATTAGGTATTCTGCATGAACCGTCCTTTGGTTATGGCTGATGCATTATTCATAAAACGGAACTCCCACTACAAATTTTTGGGAAAGTTCTCGAACAAATTTTGTATTAAAGCAGTAGCCCGGAGAAACTGGCCTCTTCTTCCATTTTCTCCAGCTACAGTTAATAATTCATTAGATATCTGTATCCTGTACGCGATCCCCGAACTAGGGGATCCTATCTACGGGCAGCCGCCTACCCTGCTGCTCCGCTGCTGTGCTTCGTGCCACCCTACCGGCCGAAGCTGAACCCACGCCGACCACGCTGGTAGTTGACGTGTCTGGTTCCTGCCGCTTCCTGCGCTAACCGCTGAAGCTAAGAATTTATAGTAGGATTGATGATGAACCTTGGTTACAAGCGCATTCCTATATTGAAACGAAAGAAGTTATAAATTAAAATATTACACACACACACACACACAAACACATTAATGTACAAACTTCGATGCCAATATTTGTTTTTATTGTTACTTTAATTTCAATTTTCTTTTATTTTATTTTACTCCATTTGAGCCCAATTAAGACTATCTCACCCTGTAAGAGCCTGACAAAATGTTAAATAATCACCGAACCACTAACTTTCGTAACACAGGTTTGACCTAGCATGTAAGTCAGGGGACTAATCAGTTCTGTAGACTATTATAATCCATAGAAATCTGTAAACTAGTTTTAAGAACCGACTGTAATGTCTTATAAGGCTTAAATAAATAAAATTTTATTATTATTATAACTTCTGCTTACCATTAGCTGGAATAGAGTAATTTACTTGACCTTTTTATAAAACAAAACTCTGGACTCCAAACCGCGACCACTGACTCACAAATCCAGGTCACAGACTGCGACCATCAGATTAACAAGCTTCCTCAATTAGATGTTACAAATCGTAAATAAATACGTCCTGGCAGCCAATAACGAATCTTTGTTAGTAATAATAATAATAATATAATCTTTATACACCTACTGACGTGACGGCGACATAATATAAACGTTGGAGTGCAGGGACAAGAATGTCCCAAAGACTACGGAGGTGTTGAGACTTGAAAGACGATAGCCCTTTTATGGACTAGGCTTCAACGTGAACTAGGTGTCCACTTTCGAAAGCCTCCTCGTGGCGGACCCTGGTAAAGTGGTGCGGAAACTTTCTCAGCGGATGTGTGGCTTTTGATGTCAAGTGTGTCCCCTTGGCATTCGAAGTCACATGCTATCGTCGAGTTGTTTTTGTTTTCCCACCACGGCTGATGGCTGCTCCCGGTGTCCTCGTCAGGAGGACGCGCCAGGTGGCTAGAACAGCCGTCGGTGGCTGTTGGCCGCCAATTGGTGCAAGGAGTGCCTAAACGGGCAGCATTGAGACGGTCTCGGTGTAGTTGCGCTCACGTGCCCAGATCCAAAGCCGTCCCGTAATAGCGCACTGAAGTTCAGGTCAGGCCGGGGAGGATATTTAGTGGGTATGGAGGGAACGCTGTTACCTCGAGTCCCACATATCCCCTGCGGTTGGCACCACCACCCAGGGCGTAAATGCATTTGACCTCCCCGTCAACAAAAAAGGGGCAGGCCAACGCCTTAGTTCAAAACATTATTGGATATAGTATAGTAGATATAGTATTATTATATAATTCTTGTAATCTTAAAAAGCATCGTCGTTACTTCCTTCTGATGTACTTTCTGCAGACACGTGAACTGCTCTAACAATATTTGTTCATGGCACATTTATCATACAGGCTGGTCTTTTGTGGCGGTTGTGTAAAACGGACTTTATGTTGATTACGTGAACCAACGCAATCAAAATTTTCGGTACTCGTTTTTTTAAAAAAATAGACTATATTTATGTAAATATCCAAACAAAATATAATCTGGATCAGCAAAAAAAAATTTAATCAATACATTAAACCTTTACCAAGTTTACTGAAAAAAAATTTAAATACTGATCTCTGACGCGGTCAGATCTATTTTACGTAGTCTACGCCCGCACACAACAATACAACGCAAATGAGACGGCCATATTGAAAATCAAACAAAAAGGTACTCCCGAGCCTCCATCCCGCATGCCCACTTCCTGCGGAGCCTTCTCAAAATATTATTTTAATTATTTATGTAAGAATGACTATGCGTTTCAATGAGAACTTTACAAGTGTTTTCGGAGACACTTAAATTTACTTTTCTGCGGACTGTACAGTCAAACTCGATATAAAAGAGATATAGAGGAGTTTCTCCCAAGTTCTTGTTGTAAAAACACGTGTTGAGAGACTCCATTTTTAACCTCAATCTACTTAAAAGTACATTTTTACTTAACATTGGCGAATTGCGACAAATAACACGAAAACCATTCATTTAAAGAAGAAGAAGAGATATAGAGAGAAGCGTTAGACGTTTCAACGCTTTAGACCAAAATGGAAGGATAGATATGGGACGGTATTCGGAAAAGGATTTAGGATTGCGCTGTTTAGGTAGTGGTACAATATGAGCATCTTTCCACATTGTAGGACAGATACCACAATCTATGGAATAGTTAAGGATATGGGACAGGACTGGGAGTATTTCGTCAAGGATAGGAGTTATCATTTTACGGCTCAGTGTATCACAACCCACTGCATTTGAAGTAATAGACATAATGCTTTTCTTAACACCACAATCCGTAAAACGACTAAAGAGAAATGGAGAGTGATCAGGCGATGGAAGAGTAGACAAGTTATTTAAAGTCCTTGTTTTTAGATTGGAATCAAGAATGTACGTAGCTGAAAAATGTACGTTTAAAGAGTTAATGTCCGAGATGCTAGACATCTCAGACGTACGAGATTTACCAATCCCCACGCTACGTAGATATTTCCAAACTTTTTTGACAGCCTCCTTCTATGACAAGGAGAGGCCTTGTGTCCCAGAAGGTTGGAATGTTAGTTCAGCTGTACGTCACTAGATGGCGTTGTCAATGTAAGGCTGAAAATATAAGCTTCTTGGGTGGGTAAGTACTTTAATGCGCGCTTATAATTCTCGCTAAAAGTGAAAAATAAATAATAGTTAAAAAAAACTAAAAAACACGTTTTTATGTTAAATCGCACTAAAAAGTCAAAAATAACTTTTTAGTATAGAAACTAAATGATGAACGAAAAATAATAACTATTTAGAGAAAAGCGTGGGGTGCTCAATTTATTTGTACCGATCGAATATTTTCAAGAACTAATACTGGGTGTAAAAGACATGAACAGTCAAACGAGAACCATGTATTCTATACATCAAAATAGACATATTTCAAAAAAAATATTGCTGGAAAAGGTTTTTTATTTTAGGGTGATAAAAAAAATTGCAATATATACCGCGCAATGTAAAGGGCTCAACTCGCACGCAACTCGCAAAACCGCGATAATTTTGCCAGACGGTGGCCCCGTTCATTAGTGTCCGTGCGCATCGAGTGAGCTACATTGAACGCTAACGTTTTGAAGCCATTTTTTGTTATGAAATACTAAAAAAAAATATAATGTTTCTTTACAACGTACGTTTTTTAAAAAATTTAAAAAAAAATATGACTTTGACCTTCAATAAAATCGTAACTATCAATTTCCCAGGTATAGTCTAAAGGAAGAAAAATGTTATGATGGTGAGCAGAATACATGGTTCTCGTTTGACTGTTCATGTCTTTTACACCCTGTATAGGTAATTGAGCACCCCATTTTTTTTTAAAATAGTAATTATACTTTTCGTTCATCGTTTAGTTTCTATACTAAAAAGTTATTTTTCAGTTTCGTGTTTTTTTAGTTTTTTAAACTATTTTTTTTACGTAAGCCAGATCACTATCAATAAATTTACATTCAGACTACGAGGGGGTACCAAACCGAACTATTATTTGTCTATACAACCGCATCCGGGCCGCGACACTATGCAATAAATCGTCGCATTAGTCACTGTTTTAGGCATGTTTCATAGTGAACCGCGCAACTATAGCTATAGAAAGTAAGAAAGCACGTTGATAAAGATTTTTAACCTCATAAAACGTGTTAAGCAACCAAACCCTGGTAAGGAGATTTGTAACTGTGAATAGAATATTGAAAGCGGCAGCAAAACTCAGAAGAGAGCCGTGAGACAATTGAGGGTATTTTAAATACTTTCTATTCTGGTTTTTACCAATGTGGTGTATAAGTAAAGTAGTCATAGTTAGTACAAATTACGCTCGTAATTCAATTGTGTGTCGTATTCAGAGTAAATACAATAATGCATTTGCATCTTCGTTTGATATTTTTAATGTTAGTAAACAAAAATTCAAAGGTGAAGTAATGAAACGGGTACTGTAAGTATGTAGTAGTCGTAACGGTCACGCACACACACATACACACACACACACACGCATAAAAAACTCTGGCTCTCCTATTATTATTATTTTTTGTTTTAACTCTGTTTTAAATAATGTAAATCCGTTATTGGCATTAGGCAAAAACTTGTTTTGTATAATACAATAATTTTTTCGAAGTGCTGTGGATTTATGTAAATAAACAAAAAAAAAATAGGATTTACGAGGTCAAGCAAATTATTTCTCATTACTTTACCTGTCGTTCAATCGAACGAATCGAACGAATAATGTTTAACAATAGTAAATTTATTAACTCGATCTGAGGCTTTTTAATTTCTCGTATACGTAGTTTAAAGGAAGTCTTGTAATCGTCAGAAAATTCGACCTCGAGATTTTGACAGATTTACCTTATGAGCTGCTTGAGTCCAAAAAAACCCGTTTTTGGAATTATGCCTGTCTGTGTGTCTGTGCGTTAGCACGATAACTCGAGTATGCTTTAACTTATTGCAACCAAATTTAACATGCATGTATGACATCAAATAAAAGGTTTCTATCAACTTTTGAGTCGTTTCCGGTATACGAGAAAGTCAATGGGAGACCACTCCCGATTTTTTTACCACCAGAGGTAAGTACAAATTTCATGTCACCCCTGGCCAGTAATGGGAATTTTTTAAATTTACTCATAGTACTTATTATCTTGAACTGGACGCACAACTTAAAAGAATTGACATATTGGCATATCGTCTGTCGGAATTCATGGCTTTGTGCGAGCAGGAAGCTGCCCGTTTTTGCCACTTTGTCTGAGACATTCCGTTTGTGACAATGCTTCGAGACAGTTTTTTTTGAGAAATAGTTTTTGTAAAATTTTATTCATTGTGTACAGCTATTGTGAAGGTGTTAAGCCTTGTACGTAAAGAGTATTATTCATAGATTCTAACACGGTTATTCATTCAAATAGAGAGAAGGCATTAGAAATGTGAGTGTGAGAACCTTTTCAAACGAAAGAGTAGTTGGTTGAGGTATTTGAGATTTTTAAAATCTTATTTGGTTATCTGCCAAGCATACAAGTCGTAAGCTGTCACTGTAACCAATACTATAAACTCAAGAGGAAGGACTTAGTCCTTCCTCTGAGACTATTGTGACGTTACCTTATTATAAACTCAGGAATAGCGGGTGTCGGAATTTAAACGAATAAAATTATGACACTTTCTATTACAATACTTGTAACTACATCAACAATACACCTCTTTACACTTATTTTTGACCCGACGACCTCAAACAGACTAACCACATTTCGCTTAAACGAAACGTTTTAAATGTCCTCACTCCCTACTACTACCGCTGGATTGGCGCCATATTGTCTTAACATTTGTCGCGAATTCAAGAAGATACTTAAAATAGCATTCCTTTTTACTTTAAACATAACCAAGGACTAGTAAAATGTGTATCAATAAACATTTTAGTAATATTAATAATTTATAAAAAGAATATAATATTAAATAACGATAAAAGTAGTAATGAGGAGTTATTCATAGTAGCCATTAAAGTTATGCTGACAAACATTTAGGCGCGAACTGAACAAAAGTAATCAACATTACCATTTAGCTAATTTTTAAAGGAAGATGAAGTTTTACATAGTTAGGTTATTACAATATAATTTATAAAGATTATTAATGGATATTATAGGCCTATTACAATTGGAAAAGTGGTTTACGACACTATAAACTATACTATTCTTAATTAATGGCGTCGCGTCGCATTGAGCGTACGCATTTTGCCAATGTCAAGTGAAAATGTAACTAAAGTAACAAAAATTGTACGGTTGATTTAGGTTAAAAATGGAGTCTCTCAACATGTGAATGGAGTCTCTCGGCACGTGTTTTTAGAACAAGAACTCGGGAGAAACTCCACTGTAACCAATAAACGCTTGCAATACTGAAATGCCACTCGCGCTGCCAACTGTAGTCCAAATACCCACCACGGGGAGCTCTGGCAACCTTACTCACTACAAAAGAGTTTTTTTTTTTTTTTTTACTCTTGTATTGTATTTGTTGTTTTAACTTTCTCAGGAAAGTAATTGTAGCTGATAGGAATATTCTAATTTTAATTATTTTGTATGTATGTAAATTGTTTCATCACTGTGTATTGTACATATGCTTTACAAAAAATAAATGATTTGATTTGATTTGATTTGACTGTGGTTTTCTGTTGATTTGATTTGATTTGACTGTGGTCTTCTGTAAGATGAACTATAACAAATTACCGTACAAAGAAAACAATGTTGATTTATAATTTCTAATAATCAAAATGTTATTACTCTGTTAAGGATATCTTGACGATTGTAATGTGAATGATTGCTAACACTATTTGACGATGTTATTTATTTATTTTATTTATTTATTTCATTCAAGTTTACATGTTGACTTACAGTTATAACAAATCGTCAGTATGTTTAAATAATAAATTCATGACAGAAAACTAAACAATTAATATCAATTACAAAATATACGATGTCAATACAGAAGTCAATTAAATATTATTAAAAAAATATATACACAAATGTCAATATAATATGTTATAGCACCATTAACAAATAGTTGCTATGTGTTAAATTCATAAAAGCTGATGGCATGTTACGCCAGAAAACCTCCATCGTTTCCAATTATCTCTAGAATTTGATTTTTTAGCGTAACAAAACAATCGTTTCAAATTATCTCTAGAGTATTATTTTTAAGCGTAGCAAAACCTAAATTGAAAAATTTAGGTAGTAATCCTCTTTATCTCTCGCGAAGATAGCTATACAACGAAATACAACATGTAAATTAAATAACCAACACCCTGAATACAGGTGGTTTGGGATCGGCTTCTGAGTTGATTTCAATAATTTTTTATTTTAAAAAAACGATATTTTTTTGGAAAAAAAAAAACAGAAAGTATCAGAAAATATTGTACAACATTTTTGGGTACTTTTGTTTTTTTTTCAAATATTTGAAATCAACTCGGAAGCCGATCCCAAACCACCTGTATTCAGGGTGTTGGTTATTTAATTTACATGTTGTATATCTTCTCATTTGGACTCCACTCTCTCACTTCTCTGCTTACCATCAGATGGAATCGAGTCATTTGCTTGACCTGTTTATAAAAAAACAGGTTGATTATAGGAATTTATGACGTCACAAATTCGTAAATGCCATACAAAATCTATTGAAGCGTCGGTGGCCCAGTGCGTAAGAGCGTCGTCTTCCACACGGGAGGCACTGGTTCTTCCATGTGTGTTCTTCAGATTTTGAATTCACAATATGTTCGTTTAATTAACGCTTTTACGGTGAAGGAAAACATCGTGAGGAAACCTGCACACACCTATGAAGAAATTCTTAGGTTGTGTTTGAAATCGACCAACCCGCACTTGGCCAGCGTGGTTGACTAAGGCCTAATTGCCCCCAATGTGGGGTAGGCTCGAGCCCCTCGGTGGAGACATTATATGAGCTGTTGATGATACAAAATCTATGGAAAAATTACATTTTGACAGTTGACAGCCAATAAAAAGTACTTAAACTGATTTGACAGGTAATGCCCCATTTGCTTCTTCCTATAAAATCTCAATATAAATTATATTGAATTTCATTTTAATTTATAGTTTTTTTTATTTCGAACTGACTTAAAACGATAGTGCCTTATTGATATTGTTATTAAGAAAACCAAGATTTTGAGTTTCGAATTCTCATGTATTTTGTTTTGTTTTAATTTGAGCTTACAGAAAAAAACCTCGTCGCATGCTTTTATTTCTTAGCACAATACGTTAGTATTCTAAGCAGCGAATGCTATTTAGTCATGCTGGCTAGTGTTGGGTGTTGTTTATCGATATAATATTTTCAACACCATTGCTCGTAATTGGAATGTAACTACACCAATTTTAGTTTCACAATGTATCATATTACCAACTTATCATATCTTTCGAATTTCAAATTCGATTACCGCACAGTTTGGTAATCAAAAGTTAATACTATTAACTTTTAATAGTTTCGTAAAGAAAAGTCACGCTTTTATTTATAAGAAAAAAAAATAGGAACCAAAGAGAATTTATATGCAAAATGCTGAAACATTTTTGTAAATCAAATAAGTTTGGCGTTTAGAAACACTCTGTTTGAAGATATACAATTATAAAAACCTTATTTAAAATTACAACTATTAAATAGAAGTCATACATAAATATTAAAAGAATATATTTATTTTGTAAAAATTATATAATTTGCTGTTTTGGTTGTATAAGCGTCGGTACCTTAGTCTTTCGCGCACAAAGCCGTCAATGAAATCGTATACGTTGTATAGAGGAAGTCTTGTAATCGTCAAAAAACTCGACATCGAGATTTTGACGGATTTACACGTTTTGGACCTCCCAAAAACCGTTTTCGGAATTATGTATGTGTGTGTCTGTGCGTTAGCACGATAACTCGAGTATGCTTTAACTTATTGCAACCAAATTTAACATGAATCTTTGACATCAAAATATAAGGTTTCTATCAACTTTTGAGCCGTCGATCATGATAGTTAAGCAACCAAATTTTAGTCACCCATCCGAGTACCGACCGCGCGGTCGGTACTCGGATGGGTGACTAAAATTTAACATGCATGTATGACATCAAAATATAAGGTTTCTATCAACTTTTGAGCCGTTTTCAGTATACTAGAAAGTCAAGGGGAGACCATTACTGTTTTTTTTTTGTTTTAATTTGTTATCTCGTTGTAGATAATGTTCATTCACCATTTTTCATTCATGTGTTCTGTTCATTTTCCAATGTACTACTTTTAGGATTGATAATTGACAATTTCAATTTAGTCTTTAGTCCATTAACATGAAAGCATGAAGATAGAATTAAGAATGGAGTCATTAGTCAAATGAAAAAAGTGAGGGCAAAAATTTTGACAACCCTTGACATTTCATGACATTTCTTGACATTGCTAGAGAGGCCCTGTCTCTTTCTAGTAGGGTGCCTGTAGCATAAATTAATCACGGACAGTCTTGTGCCACGGGTAAGGTCTCACGTGCTCCCACGGTCCTAAGATATAGGGAGTTAAATGAGACACGAGAGATCCGTGCAGAACAATTTATTAAATGGTGGTATAATGCCCAATAGCGTGTACTCCCCTGGTGGTAGCCGGAGATGGTCTCGGTGAGGGTCGCTCGGTGGGACGAGTTAGGGCGGCTTGTACTGCTGCTCACTGTAAGTCCAGCCCTGGGCGGAAGTGAAATAGCTGAGGCGACAGCGGCTACCTTAGCCTAATCTTGGACCCCAATTAGGGGTTAAACACATTAAATAAATAACTATTATTGCACACGATTATCAAATTAGTTAATTAGTATTAGGTAGGTCTTGTCGGTGCTCAAATTACTTAGCGAACCACGCAAGCGCAAAACCGAATCACCAAGCCTTTGTTTGCGATTCCTGACTCGATCGAGACTGCCCGGCGACGCAGGCGCAATCTATCGGAGATTGCCCGCAACAGTCGTACGGTCACTAAAATGTAGCTTATCAACGTTAATATGGAGCGCTAAAACCTATTGATAAATTTAGGAGGCGAACTCTAAAGAAATATTTCAATTAGATGAGCTTCCTTTATATCTTAATTTATGTAATATTTATAAATAGTGTAATCTGATTAAATTAAAAAAAAAATTATGTATGTAGGTCGGTAAAATATGTATGTGTAACGTTACACTTGAACTTCGTTACGTTAATAAAACCACAAGTTGAAAATAATTTGAGTTTTGAGTTTTCCATGACAAAGAATCAAAATTCATAATAATTACTTTAAACTTTTTTTCCTGAGTGCCTTTTAGCACGGTAATGTTATCTATTTTCGGCTCCCAGGAAAAAAATCAGCAACCGAAATACGAGGATTTATCGCTTCTGTGACTCTTGATTTTAAGAGGCACGTTACAGTTTATTATATAGCTTATCTCATGTCACGTCAACTCATAGACATTAAATTATTCTTGTTTTTTAGGTGCTAAGCATACATTTAAGGTTTTCCGGTTAGCAATGCTATAAAAATACATTGTGTGGTATACCGATCTAGCCGTTCTTGAGTAATGATAATAGGGCCGTAATGATGCGCAACTTACCAACTTACTACCAGACTTTCTTTATATTGATAGATATTACGGCTGAAAGCCGAAGTGCGGTTTTTTATACAACAGAAGAAATTGTTAGCTCTAGTAACTTTCCGTGAATTAGTTACATAAGTAACAGCTACTGGCTACAAAAAAGTAAGTTTAGTAGCACTTGGTTTTTAGTATAATACAGGCTGTAACATGAAGGGTACTTAAACATGGTACCCTACATGTTACAGCCTGCATTATATGTAATATTTGGGGTGTTTTAGGCCATCAATATAAACAACTTTTTGACGCCGTCATGGTGGAGTGGTCAGTATAGCTACCTACACATGAAGCCTTTCGGGTTTGAATCCTGGTGCCGGCAAATATTTGTGCGACGAACACGAATATTTGTTTGCGAGTCACGGTTATTATATATTTATTTAAGTTTATTTATAAAAATATCTAAAGCTATTAATTTATATTGAAAAAATGACCGTTATCTACACTTACGTGCAATAAAATTGACCCAACTCGTCGGTTTCGATTCGACATTTATCGGTATATAAAAAGAAGATTAGGCAAACAAAACTTGTAAATATAATTCAAATCAAATCAAATAATTTATTGCATTCATGAATGTAAATAACAGATGTTCACAAACAACACCAGCACATCATGGTGCCCATTTGGGCATAGCATAATCAAGATAAAAGTGTAACGGACTAGATCAGAAATTATTCATACTATATTAACTTAATTCGAATGTATATTTCTTACGCTTTATTTAACCTACTCTAAACATCGATAAATGAAGTGTTGGTGACAATAGACTAATTACTTCGGAAATCCTGGTTTCTCATTTTTGCGTCATACGGCATTTTGGTGACTATACAGAATGTTAAAATTCAATTGAGTCATTGTATATTCAATAATTGATGATGCATGATGCCCTTAAAATTATTTCCCCAAACATTTTAGCTCTCTGTATTAACTGTACCTATATTATCAAGAAAATTTTTACTAACCAATTCAAGGGTTGCCTTTGAAAAGTGATTGAGTAGTGGTTTTATTGAAAAAAGGGCTTGAAGTTTGACATAAGCAGTTGCCTTGAAAGTGTCGGTGTCTTGAAAGTGGAAGCTACATATTTTCAAATTCATTAAAATTTTGTTTTTAAAGACACAATAGACAACCATATGGTCCGTCGCTTCGGAAATCTAAAAAGAAAAGAAAATTTTATGTATACAAGTTAAAAGTGTATATAAATATTTATGTACACTTTTAACTTGTAATCAAATAGCATATTAAAAACTATCATTTGATAGATTTTAATATGCTATTTGATTACAAGTGCAGAAGAGCGCAGCCACAATTTTATTAATACTGTCTGTCTGTGTGCAATGTATCTGCGTTGCATGTTAGTACATGCAAATGTGAATGATAAACATTATTACACTAGTACAATCCAATCAATAGTCTCATTATCTTTTTCTCAAATAAAATAATTTACATTACACAAATTACATATTTTATTTGTAAATAAACATTTCGAACTAAAAATGGGTAAAACTATTTATGTATTTTATCTATGTAATAGTTATTTCAAAGAATTAAATAAAATAATCTATCAATTTTGATTGCCATTTATAAAAGGAATGGATAGAAAGGGATATTATTTCCTTATAATTCCGGAAATCCTAGTCACCCTAGTCATTTGTTTACAAATATTTGAATAAGTAAATTATGTACAAAAATTCATTGAATTCTAAGATAGGATTAAATACGAGTATCAGAAATTTCTCCCTCTTATGGAGTTTTGCAAAATAACGCTAATAATCTGGAATTACGGGTGAAAAATGAAATTTATAGATTGAACAATATTATATGCAATTATGACACTTACAAGTGAAATTCACACTGCATCCTCAATACTACTCACTTCTACCAGCACGAAATAACTATATATGTATAATTTTGCACTATTTATCCTTATTTTAAACTAAAAAGCCGTACCAAAATCGCGAGTCAGTAGTATGTTATTGGGCATTCTAACTCACTTTCGTTCATCGCAGACGCGATCTCACTCTCGAGAGTTAGAACCCCCCAATAACATTCGTGAGTGGAATGTCTAATATGGTTTTTTGGGTTATTGGTTCAAAGTTATACTGTAAAGATGATGTACATTTAAAAAGCTTTGGCGTTCAAATTAATGTTCATTTACTCGTTACTCGTGATAGATAACGGTTAAGTAATAGTAGGTGAAATGAAATTTGTTAAACAAAAAAAATCACTCAAATTAGAATGCATCTGTCCTATATCATTCAATCAACCAAAACGTCATGGGGAGCTATTACCGAATACGATACGCTGTATTGTTTGTGGTCCTTCAAATTGTGGTAAAACGAATTTAGTGATAAGTTTACTGTTGAACAAAGATGGACCACGTTTTCAAAATCTATATGTTTATTCAAAATCTCTATACCTACCTAAATACGTGTATCTCGAGAAGGTTCTTAATATGGTGTCTGGAATATCGTATAACAAATATAACCATAACAGTGAAATTTTGAGCCCGCATGAAGCTATGTCAGATTCTATTATTATTTTTGATGATGTTGCTTGTGAAAATCAAAATATCATCTAAATTTGATAACAACTTTAGAAGATAAAGTTGGAAATTTTCATTTCAAGTCTACGTATTTTTACGATTCTATAAAAACTACTGAACCAATTCATGAAAAAAATTATGATACCATTTGGAAAGTATACCCTATCAAACAAAGATTTTTCAAAATAGCTTCAGGCGTCTTCGAGTAATCGGTGAACAAACCTAAAAATATATATGTAAATTTTAATACGAATTGAAAACCTCCTTTTTTTGAAGTCGGTTAAAAACAATTATTTTGAATTCAATTAGTTATGTGTAAAATGTTCAATAAAATTTCCATTGCGAAAATGTTAATTAACTGTCAGCACATTCCTGAGGCCGAAGTACGCGCCAGCCTCGCCGCGTGCAGCGGATGTAAGATGTCGCAATTACAAACAACATACCTAAAAGTGACTATTTGTCGCCTAATTTGATTTGTTAAATATGAAATAAATAAATCATATGCGGTATGATATAATAATAAAGATAAGTCTAGAGTGACAACGCTAATAAATAGGCACTGTTATCTGTTGAACCGATTTTGATGAAATCTAGTTCAACTTAATGTTACTTTAAACACATAATTTAAAGATTTAAATATCCCCAACATAAAAAATAAATGCGAATTATCGTAGAATTTATTAACATACATACTTACAGACATATAATCACGTACACAATTACAAAGGGAGTTGAGCAGAGCTTTAGGTAATGCTATGTCTGACAGTGTGGACCATACAGTACCCTAAAACAGTAACAAGTGGCTAGCCTCTCTCCTACCCAAAAGGAGCACCAAACCCAAAAATCAACAATACTTCAACATACAAACTAACCAAAGCCAGCAAACTGAGCAGATAATTATCATACTTGATGGCCTTATTTGACAGCCGTTTGGTGCAACGGTAGTTACCTCTACCTTCAGCGCCAAAGGTTCCGGGTTCGAATCCCGGTAGGGGCATGTGTTTGTGTGATGAATACAAGCATTTGTTCCCGAGTCATGGTAGTTTATATCTGTATTTATGTATTCTATACGTTATTTAGTACCCATAGTACAAGCTCTGCTTAGTGTGGGACTAAATAATTGTTGTGATTTGTGAGGATAAAAAAAATGATATTATTTACTTATTTAAATTGATACTCAATATTATCTCTGCAGTCCCGGTTTAACTTTCACGTTTATTATTAGCTAGTAGGAAGCTTGGTAAAAAATTATTAATACAATACTAATGGCTGCCCAGGGCTTTGGTCGCGGTATTATCGGATAAACCCACACAAAAATTTCATCAAAATCGATCTAGCCGTGTGGACTAAATTGTGAATCTAAACCATTTTTGAATCCTCTTGACCCCACACAAAAAATTTCATCAAAATCGATCCCCCTTTTAGGACAAGTTCAGTGACATACACACGGACAGAAGAAATATTATATATATATTAAGATAACTAGACTATAGTTTAGGTGGGTTATTTGCGTCGTGCTGTATCCATAGTTGGTAGCCTGTCGCTTACATAAAAAATGAACCCTAAACTTCGAAAACCCAGACAGATGGTACATTCAAAATCATCTCAATAGTAAACTGAACAGTTTAGTTTCTTTATATTTTAGTCCTAAATTAAACCTAAAAATAACTATTTTAAAAAATTATGACAGCAAATGATAACTATTCCGCATCGAACAAAAAAAGAATCACGCGAATCGGATCAGAAATCTCAAAAAAAAAAAAACATACCGACCAAATTGAGAACCTCATCATTTTGAAGTCAGTTAAAAACGTTCAATGTAATTTATTATTTTTCTTCGTTAATATTTAAGTATACTTATTTTGATTAAAAATACGTGATGTAAGTAACATCAAGTATTTAAATAAATAAATAAATAAATATCCAACAACATCACATACATTGATCTGATTCCGAGATAAGTAGCTAAAGCACTTGTGTTACGGATATCAGAATCAACAGTGGTATTACAAATATATAATTAAATTAAATATTTACACCCAGACACGGAACAAACACAAATGTTCATCACATGAATGTTTGTTCGGGGTGGGAATCGAACCCATGACCTTTAGCGCATAAGGCAAGGTCCACTACCAATGCGCCAACGAGCCCGTCAAAAAAACTGAACTTTTTTATTTGGAAAAAATACTTCAAAAACCTACCTACAGTATTTTAAATCTCAATTTTATTTTTATGATCTCTATATGAAAACCTTTTATAATTATTATTTTAATATGGTAATGAAAATATTCGTAAATATTTGTTCATGGAAAATTTTTAGACATGCAATTGCCGAAAGTTGCATTATTAAAAAATGCTTGCTTGCAATGCAGCAGGGTTGTCACCAGTTTAGTTTCTACGGCTTTGAACAAACCCAATACAACAAACAAAGAAATCTGTTATGATACTTATTGAGGTTTGATTAATATTTTAGGTGAAACAATTATTAAGATAAAAATATATTAACACAAAAATGTTTGTTTGTTATATCTATGTATCTGTCTAGTCTGTCTTTACGCTTTCACGTTAAAGTTACTAAACCGATTTTAATGAAAATTAGCACAGAGATAGACTAGACCTTTGCGAAGAATATAGGGTATGTAGAATATAAAACTTAGATTAATGACCAACATCTACACGCTGGGAGCGGTTACTCGTCTATACTATTATACCATGATTTGATTGTTTGTCTGCATTGAATAGGCTCGAAAACTACTAAACAGATTTTGAACATCATTTTTGTGTTAGATAGTGTATTAATCTACAATAATCGACATCAACGCGAGAAAAGCCATGGGCAGAGTATTATGATAAAACTAGGTGTAGCCGCTCGGTTTTTATATGTAAGTATTATAATATAGACATTATTGACAAAGATACTTATTGTTAAAATTATATACTTTACAACAAGTAAAATTACTTTATATTTTTTTTACAACATTGTATAAAATTTATGCTTAAATATATTTATAAGTACATACAATTTAAATACCGATACGCATTTTTTACATTACCTATGTTATAGTGTTGTGACAACCCTAACATATTTTACGACATCATCAATAATTTCCGATAAAATTAGGAACTTTTCAACTGATGCTTCATTCCATGCTTCAAAGTGCTTCGAGTGTGAAAACCCAGCAGTGAAGTAATTCTGCTTGAGGAGTCTGCCTCTCTCACGTAACCTTCACGTTCTTCAGCAACAACTTTATTGTGAGTGTTCACCATGTGAGTAAATTTAAAATTATCGTAGAATTGTACAAACCTGTGAATCGAGTTTAAAAACTTGAACATTTTGCGAGTATCTTTCTACTTACCCTAATTGACTTCTGTGTTATGATCATCATAATTTTAATAGTCTGTAGTATTTAATAGACTTTATGATTTCTACTCGTATAAATACAATATACTAATATCGTTACAGTAGTGATAGCAAATTCCAGTGTACTTAGTTCTAGCCTCATGGTGATAATAAAACTTAATTGAAATTTTACTTTGTTTACAGGTCTGATTCAGAATTCGAAGTGTTCGAGCCTGTAGCTGCGCAGAAATCAAAGCCTAAAAGAAAAGCATCCTCCCATAATACCATCAGGTAAGTCTTGCTCTTGTCTGACATCATAATATCTCAGACCAAATAAAAAATATAGACTGAACTCCGCGTAGAAAGAACTGAGGCAACTTTGGTATGTATGTGTGGTGAGCCGGTATTGGTGATTATTGCACTTAATCACGAGGTCGCGCTCCGCTCGCCTCGTGATTGGTAAAGGTAGGTGTAGTTTCGTTACATGTGTGCGTGCGTCACTGTGCATGTACATGGGTGGGTGTAGTTGAACTCGTGTCAGTTCTTTCTTCGCAGAGTTCAGTCTATACTTTTTATTTGGTCTGAGCATAATATTGTGTAAGTGATGTCATACAGTTCACTTATAGTGATCCTGTAGTGTTATATAGGTATGTATTAAGCAAACAAGTAGGTAATTATATATTTAGATTGTTACGTGCTTTGGTTTTATTTGAGGTCTGATTTGTTTCATACAAATGATTCTTTGTTTAATAAAATGGTTTAAACTCATAATATAACGTTTAAATACCTAAGTATTTTTTTAAAGCCAGATATTAAGTATCTGTTAAAGTAACTCAAATGACGAGATTACTATTTTTTATTCAGAATCTAACAGACTTTTTTTATTTCAGATCTACTAGTTCTTCGAAGAAGTCGAAAGCTAGCAAAAAAGAAGTTTACGACGTGTTCGGTTTGCTGTCTGATGAAGAGGAAGACGTAGCAGCCCAGAACTCAATCCCTGATTCTGCTAGTGGCAAGAGACTCGTCAATAGCATCAGCAGCAAAGTAGCTGGCGGAGCTGTGATACGGCGGGCCTCTCTGAACGGCTGCTACTACGTAGAGACACGCGTCTACCTCGCTGAGGAAGCCTTAGCAACACCACCTGAATCACGTTACACCAAAGCGCTCGTCACGCTCAAGGTGCAGCTAGATCCTGAGCAGCCTGAGTGGGAACACTTGCAACGGTTTTTGAAGAAAACCAAATCATTATTTAATGATAGCAAACCTATGTTCTATAGTAATAAAATAAATATAAAATAATAAACTAAGTTACTTACCTACTCCTATATTATAAATTACTATAAATTTTATGTTTAATTTTATTAACCCTTATTGTCCTAGTAAAGGTAAAGTGAAGGTTTGTAATAGAGGTATATTTGAAAGGTACGTACAGCATAATATATATTTTCAAAGCCTGGTATCAACTTAGGTATTCTAGTTTTAGCAGATAAGATATAATTTAAATTTTATAAGAAATATAAGTAGATAGTCTTATAAGTATACCTAAGTAGATACCAAGTTTGAGAATTTTATTTATAAGTAAGTGAATTAAATTAGTCTTAAATTAAATTTTTTCATACTTATTTTATAAAAAATGCCATTTTGTACTGAGTGTTGTATCCAAGTAGGAAGTAGGCAGTGGGTGGGCCACCTGAGGAGCACCGCACACAAGAGTAAGAGCGATGCGCCGCGGATGAGCGACAGCGATGGCGTTGTCGAACTCGCGACTGCTTTCCGCGGCCGCATTGCTTCATATAGAATCACTGCTACAGATGAGTATGAACACTCTTTGCCTGATTTGTTTTTACAGAGTTTATTCTCTAAAATAAATAACATTTTGCAGCTCTCTTTGAAAAAGCACATAAGCGTAAAAATTAATTTTGAATATTTCGCTATATTTGTTTTACTTAAAAATGAAGTAAGCGAGAAAAAGTCGTTCGCTACTAAAAACTTTATTGTATATCGCAATTTTAATTCTAAAAATTTATTTGAAAACTTAGTTAGTAGTATTAAGAAAAAAATTGTTGAATTTCAAGATCAGGATAGTGGATGGACTTTTTTAAATAATGTTTGTCTAGAAATTAACATAAATAAGTATGATCCTTTGAGAGGATCTGGCTCTACTTATATTGAACTACCATTAGCAATTAAAAGCAAAAGAGCTTGTATTAATATACAGAATAAGGACCAATATTGTTTTTTGTGGAGTATTGTCGCGTGTCTATATCCGGCTAAAAAGAACAGTGAACGTATTACGTCTTACCCACACTTTCAGAAAGTTCTCAACATAAAAGACATGTCCTTTCCCGTTACATTTAATGATATTTTAATTTTCGAAAAGAATAATCCTCATTTGTGTATAAACGTATACTCATTAAAAAACAACCGTACTGTAGTAGGCCCCATATACAGATCAGAATTCAAATCAAAGACTAGAACTAGAATTAATTTACTTTTAGTGGAAAATAATGTTCAAGGCCATTATGTTTTGATAAAAAACTTATCGCGACTTGTAAGATCTCAAATTACTAGACATCATGGTAAATTATATTTTTGTGATGATTGCTTGTTATTTTTCACTACTGAAATTAGTCTTGATACTCATACGTGCAGCGGTGTTAGTACAGTACTACCCGATAAGGGAACGTATTTACAATTTAAAAATTTCGATAGAAAGCAAGATGTTCCTTTTGTCGTGTACGCGGATTTCGAGACGATTCTACAACCATTTCAAAGCTGTGAACCTAATCCATCTTCGAGTTATACCTCCGCGCTTCATAGACATATTCCTGCAGCCTTTGCATATCAAATAGTCTGTTCATATGATAGTAATCTGAATCGTTTCGTACAATATCGTGCGGCTGACTGTGTAGAGAAATTTCTCGATACACTTTATAATGATATCAAAAAGATTTACCAGATTTTGAATACTGAAGTTACAATGGATTTTAATGAACACGATGCAGAGGCTTATGCACTTGCTAATGTTTGTCATATTTGTGAGGAATTATTAATTTTCGATAAAGTAAGAGATCACTGTCACCTGACAGGACGCTATCGAGGTGCAGCGCATCAATATTGCAATCTAAGATACAGTGTTCCTAAATTAGTCCCGGTCTTTTTCCATAACTTAGCTGGCTATGACTGTCATTTATTTATAAAAGAATTAGCTGAAAGTTCAGGATCTGTAAAAGTTATACCAAAAAATAAAGAAAATTACGTATCTTTTACTAAATTTTTGAAGCTCAATGATGAACAATATGCTCAAATACGATTCGTTGACTCTTTTCAATTTTTAGGAACCAGTTTGGAAAAATTAGCAAAGGGCTTGAATCACTCAGATTTTAAACATTTAAAAAAGAATTTTCCGATTGAAAAAGAATTTAAATTGTTGACTCGTAAAGGAATTTATCCCTACGAGAACATGAAGCATTGGAAATCTTTTTCTGAAAGACAGCTTCCACAGAAAAAATGTTTTTATAATTCATTGACCGATGAACATATCAGCGATGTTGAATATGCTCATGCTCAAGAAGTTTGGTCCACATTTAAAATTAAAGATATGGGAGCATACACAGATCTCTACCTTAAAACAGACGTATTGCTTTTGACTGATATATTTGAAAATTTTAGAGAAGTTTGCAAATCAAACTATAAATTAGATCCTGCATTTTATCTAACAGCCCCGAGCTTATCTTTTGATGCAATGTTACTTAAAACTGGTGTTAAGTTAGAATTATTAACTGACTTAGAAATTATCCGTTTTATACAAAAAGGAATACGTGGGGGTATATGTTTGTGTTCGACGAGATATGCCCAAGCTAATAATAAATATATGCCTGACCATGATCCCAGCAAGCCGGATTCTTTTTTGGTTTACATTGATTGTAATAATTTGTATGGATATAGCATGTCCCAATACTTACCTGTTTCAGATTTTAGATTTTTGGATCAGAATGAAATAGATCAGTTAAATATCATGAATATTACGGATGAGTCAGACTTTGGTTACATTCTTGAAGTGGACTTAACATATCCCGAGGAGTTACATTATAACCATAACGATTACCCATTTTGTCCTGAAAAATTTATACCACCAGGTGGTAAAACATCTAAGCTAATTCCAAACTTATATTCTAAATATCAATACGTAATTCATTATGTTTATTTAAAAACATGTATTGAGAATGGGCTTATTTTAGACAAAATTCATCGCGTCTTAACTTTCAGGCAAAGTCCATTTTTAGGAAAATATATTAATTTAAACACAGAATTGAGAAAAAAAGCTGTAACTTCTTTTCAACAAGACTTTTTTAAATTGTTAAATAATTCAGTATTCGGAAAAACATTAGAAGATAGCGAGAAAAGAGTTGATGTTAGATTAGTTAATAAATGGAGCGATAAATCAAACAAAACGAAGAAGTCTCTTTCAGCAGATAAATTAATTGCACGACCGAATTTTCATAGCGCAACAATTTTTTCAGAAAATTTGGTTGCTGTTCAGATGAAACCAGAAAGAGTAATTTTAAATAAACCCATTTACATTGGGTTTGCGGTATTAGAACTATCTAAAAGCCATATGTTTGAATTCCATTACTCTGTTATAAAACCTCACTACGGAGATAAAATACAATTATGCTATACTGATACCGATAGTTTTGTGTATAAAATTGAAACTAATGATTTTTATCACGACTTAAAGGAAATTTTTATAAATTACTTTGATACTAGTAACTATAACTCTAACAATATATATGGTTTACCTTTAAAAAACAATAAAGTACCGGGATTATTTAAAGACGAGTTAGGAGGAGAAATTATGACTGAATTTATAGGACTCCGGTCTAAATTATACTGTATAAAAACTGCAAAGGCATTCATAAAAAAGGCAAAGGGTGTTAAGAAAAATGTAGTTAGAGATTTGTCTTCATCTGAATATATGTCTGCTTTATTGAATGATAAAATAATAAGGAAAAAAAATATTTTATTTCGATGTATAAAACATGAAATTTTTACACAGAGCGTTAATAAAATAGCTTTGTCAAATTCAGATGATAAACGTTTTATTTTATCAGATAAAATTTCTACCTTAGCATGGGGTCATAATAAATTATTTTAAAATTTGTGTAATTAAGGTTTTTTATGTAGTTAAGGTTGTTAGTGTTAAATTATATTGTATGTGTATTATATCTACTTTGTAAATGTTGTTAATATTAATTAAATAATAATTAATGTTGTTTTATTGTAATTATGATACAAACCTATTTGCCTAATAAAATTATAAAAACATACTTAGCTGGTTTTAATTTTTACTTTCCATAGCCCGTTTAACTATGTCTGATTATTTATCTATGGAACATGGCAAGGTAATGAATACTAAAGAATATAAACATAATTAATGTTGAAACAGCACTAATCAAATGTGTTGTAACGAGGTTACTTGTTATGAAATGCAAATTATGCAATTTTCTTAATTAGGTTTTTCAAGTCACTATTTTTCAGCAATTATTATTTCATTCATTGTTTAGCTGTTCCAACGAACAGACACTTGGAAATTTTGTATCACTATCCTTGTAAGTATAATGTCTAATTTTTTATTTTTTAGAAATATCCTTTGATTTTTTTTCTAATCTGTATTTTTTTAACAGGTAATGTCTAATTCATCGGATATCCTGTTTTCACAATATGCGCAAGATCCGTTAGAAGGTTTTACTCAAGAATTCCAGGAAATACGTCAAAGGCATATCAATGAATCAAAACAGAAGGAGAAAAAATCTAGACAGAGAAAAGATACTTCGAGAAAAAGAGTTCGAATACCTACTAAATCGTTTGTGATCACAAAAGAGCAGAAAGGAATGAAACTTATAAAAATAACAGTTTTGGATTTGCTAAGTTCGAGTGAGGATTATTTAATCACATCAGCTCCTAGCTCAAACATTGACAGCATTGATGAAAATGTGATGCTCAGCGCGCAGTACGTGGTTCAGGAGCCAGTGGACGAGATCATGGATCTCACGGAAACCATTGTTAGAAAAATTTCAAAAAAACTTTGCGGTGATAGTTTGTAGTTATTATGTTATCTTAAGTTGTGAAATAGTAAGAATAATTTATTATGTGTTACTTAATTATAAAAACTTTAAATAAACCTTTTGATAAGAGATTCAGGTTTTTTCTTTTTTCTTATTTAGTAATTAGATACCTAAATATTTTCTTTCCATTTATTCGTAAAAATAATTTTGAAAATAAAATCAATGTTTTCTTAAAATTGCTTGGACGGTGTCATCTAACATAGATAATTTGTACTATCTATTTGCTTTAGAGATACTTGCTACTACTCAAGCGTTTGATACTTAGCGCCTGTTTCATAATGTACAAGTAGGCACTATTCATTGAATAATTATAAAAAAGGAACAGAATTCGTATGAACTAATCATCAGAGTTAGTTACTCGGAACTTACTCGTCGTTGGTGAAACAGGCCCTGAGTTTAGCAATTAAATAAACAGTTCTGTTGTACTGAACTCGATCAAGCCAACGCATCTATGGATTGTGTTGCTACACAATATAAATATGACGTTGGCTTGATTCTATGAACCTATCATCACCATCTGTCAATTACTTATACGCTACTGAGATGAGTAATAAAAAAGCAAGTGAACTGTAATAGATTTATTTGAAAGAATTTTACATTCTACTTTTTTATTAAAAATCAAACAACACTTTATTTTCTACACACCATTTTTTCATACATAAAACATTTTTTAAAGCACATATGTTTCTATGAGTAAAACAATTGTATATAGTTATATTTTTACAATAAAGATCATTAAGAGCATTTAAATTTGGAACACCTAAATAACTTATATCTATGATATTATTATGTCCGCATAAATCTTGAACCCATTTAATCTTCTCAACACCTTTTACTATAATTTTTCTCTCTTTTAAATAAGGTTTGATAATTCTACGAAATTCTCTGTAATCGATATATCCTTCGCTCCAACGATAGCCTCTATTTTGTTCTATCCAACGCACATGATTTCTCTCTTCTTGAGTGAGAGCAGTGAACGGGTATGGGGGTTTTATTAAAAATATATGAGTATGGTCTAGAGTAGCTATAGCTAATTCTTTTACTATAAAATCATTTTCCTTATTTTTAAATCCTTGAAGATCTAAAATTATTGTATGATTCATGATATTTTCTTTACAATATTACTCAAAGGTTTATATTCAAATATGCAATCGTTCAGTATTAGACAATATGCAGCGGTGTGATCAGGTATCTCTTGATCGGCTTCGATTTCAACTCGGACGTCGATCGATCCTTTTAGCGTTTCGTGCTGGCGGGAACAGTCAATAACAAATAAGGGAGCGATTTCTTTGAATTCTTTTAAGCTCAACAAGGGTTCAGCTCGACGACTGTGATAAGACTGTTGAAACCTTGTGTACTGTTCATATATTAATGAATACTTGTTGTTGGAGAAATCTATGTTCAGACTTTCATATGGATAATAGGACGAATTTAGAAATACTCTTATATCGCGTATATGACAATGATCGAACTCTGCCATTGACATTACCGCATTATGTTTACGGTTAGTTTGTAAAGCAATAATAACAAAACGTGGTTTTTCGATCTGTGAAGAGGTTTTAATAGACCAATTATGCTTACGAGTTTTTGGTAATAGCGGATACTCATATAAATCCCAATTACGAAATGCTAATGTTATAGCACGATCTTTTTCTAAGTGCTTTAATAAATTAATTCTTTCTCGGTCTGATACTTTAACGTGAGGAACTCTCCAGGCTATTTTATTTATCATGATGTCTTCCACAATTTCTCCTGTAGCTAACTTTAAAGCATTGAGATTTGTGTTGCTTCTCAATAGTACTAATTCATGTTTACAGTTCATTATAATTTTTTCATAATCTTCTGCAAAACCTAATACTTTATTCAGGGGTATAGAAACAGAAAATAATCCTCCGTTAACAGTGCTCGTGTCTGTAAGAGACCAACCCCAAACGTTTGCACATTTCGATTCATTGTCATTTAACGAAAGATAAGATTTCATTGTTGTAGTGACCCCCGCATTTTTTATTCTATCTATTTCTACACCATTTAGTTCATATCGAATGTCTTGAAATAAAAATAATGCAGGATTATTTACAAAATGTACATTTGGTATTCGTTCTTTTTCTTTAGAAGTGCTATTAAGCTTATAAACATCAACTCTGCCCTCAATATACAAACTGCTGAGTGCGGGTAAAACGTACAGGTCTTGCTGATTAATCGGTATCCGTATTTCATCATTCTTGTTGAAACTTGTCACGTAAGGTTTATACGAATGATATTCAAAACTTTCAATGCTGTTATCGTATGACGTTGGTTGGGATATATTTAAAATATTCATTTTAGTAAGCCTAGTAGCTTTAAAAATTCTTTATTCTTTTTGGTGAGTTTCTTTTTCAAGCGAAGCGGTGTTTCTCTATGAGCAGATCTTTTAGAACTGAGTGGATCAGGGAAAGTAGGTAGGTTTTTATTGAAATTTAACATTTTTTAAAGTGTAAATATAATTGTACTTCTTCACCTCGCAAATTGATTTCTCGGTTTTCAGCATCCAAAATTCTTATATTTATACTGCTTATGGAATTTTGGTTAACGGGAAAATAAATCAAATTTTTCGGTATTTCAATGATTCTATAACCAGGTGGTACGTTTGGTACAAATTCGTAAATTATATGACTTGCTTTTCCATTCACAAATGATCCACTGATAACATCACATTCGATGCGCACGATAGTTGTTGATAAAATGCTAACAGGATACCGGGACTCGGTGGTTATATTTGCATTTACTGCTTCCGATCCAAAACCTAAAACTTTCCCGATGGAATTATTTTTATCGAAGTGAACATTTTGAGAACAGAACAAATGTGTTTTTAATGTGTTGTTATTGCAAGTCAGGTTCAACGTGGCATTTTTTATATTACTCTTAAGATAATCACAAATATCTTGAAATTCATACGACCCTTCAGGTATTTCGATAACTTCATTATTACCGTAGTGAAATTTGTTGTTTCGTTCATCTATATTAGGAATAGAATTAAATGTAGAAAAATACAAAAGACCACACTCGTAGTTTCCGATTAATTGTAGACTGGGGGAATAATTTGTTAATAAAGAATCTCCTTGGCCTGTTATTGATACAGTGAAAGACATTTTTATACTGATCAAAATGTTTATTGCATTCTTATTATAAATGATTATTCCAATAATCTTTTAAAAAACTTAGACAAAGATGACCACAGTTTATAGTGCCAAACTTTTGATATTGTGCATAATTATAATGTATCGTCATATTTCTTAAATAATTTATCAACTCTAATGGTGGTCCTAAATTACCAAAGCTATCAAAATATTCACAATAGTCATTTTGTTTAACATAGGCTACCCAATGAGTTCCGGGATTGTTAGAACTATCAAGATTTACTATACCACATTCTATTTTTTTAGGTTTTAATGGTAGTGTATCTCTCATGTAAACGCCTCGAAAGTATGGTATATCAGAAGCATTCTCCAATATGTTATAATTAGTGAGAGGACGTTTGGGTAGCCGATTTGTTAGTTTTTTGGAAAATTCAAATATAAACCAGCTCCTTTTTTATGAGGTTTAATATACATTCCTTTCCCAAGTGCAACAGCTTCCATCATCTTGTTATGTCTTTCAGATTCTTGCAAGTTTTTCTGAGCAACTCTATAATCGTTGACAGCTTTGGCTATACCTGCAGCACCACCAGCAAGTGAGCCCAGAGCAGATAACCCAGCAAAAATTGGAACGAGAGGCAAGAAACCTCCGCTTTTAGGTATAGGAATACATCGTGGTAATCTTATTCCCTTTTTATTGGAAAACAATTTTTTTGCTGTTGCGTAAGCGCGTTTTATAGCAGAGTGATTATTTTTGCATTTTGATTTTCTTAACTGTGATTGTATTTTTTTTACTATTGACATAAAAGGCCTGACTCCAGCACCGGCTTTGAGCTTTGCTTTCATCGCATTTTTTACAATCCATGAGGCAACTTTTTCTCCTCTTCCTGCATCTTTTGATTTTAACCTGTTTTTAGCCATATCTAAAAGATCTAAATCAGCCTTATGTCTAGCCTTCAAATCTCTATTATTATATGCAATATCGTGATACATACAAGCTTCATCCAATTTATTTATACCGCGATCACCTCTCAGTAACCGTTTTTGCAGTTTTGTTCCGGGACCACAAAATTGATATCCAGGTAAATGTAATTCAAACGGTAAACGGTTTATTAATTCGTTGATAACACCACTTCCCCGCTTCATTGATATTTTCGAAATGCCGATATTAAAGGTAACCAGTATAATTTATATCAGAAAACTAGTGCTTTCTTATCTATCCAACTATTTTCGTTATCACCTAGACCTAACCATTTAACAAAAAGCTTATTTCCTTTTCTTTTCAAAACTTTTTCAATCAGATAAATATCAGGGAATTTTGTTTTTTGTAATTCATACTCATAAAATGATCCTAAAATTCTTTGTTTATACTTATCCTCTAAAAGATAAGTATTTGGTTTCGTTTTATTTACTTTAACAATAACAAACAATTCAGTCGACCAGTTTGGTGTATAGCCTTTATAAAAATCTTTCTTAAACTTACTAACTCGAACATGATCTCCAACTTGAAATTTCGGTTTCTTATCTGTGTGACACGACTTTGATTTAAAAATATTTGACCGAACAATAATCTCGTTTGCTTTATCAACATCAATTGGCTTATATTTTGTTATACGGTGCACAGTACTGTTATAATTTTCTACAACGGACTCTATGTTCTTTCTAAACCATTTGTAAGAGCCTTGCAAACTAAAAATTTTGTAAAGTTGGCTTTTTATTGTTCGTATTACGCGTTCTACTATGGAAGCTTTTTTTACAGAGTAAGTGGAATAATGATTTATGCTGTATTTGTCTAATATTCCTTTGAATGTATCATTATAAAACTCTTTACCTAAATCTGTTTGTAAATGATTAGGTATTCGTGATGACTTTATGAATATCTCCTGCATAGCGTTCGTAACACACTTTTTTTCTTTTGATTTTAAAGGGCACGTCCATACATATTTCGATAAGGTATCGATTACCACTAAAATGTATTTATAGTTTTTATTATATTTTGAATACTTCTGTAAATCAATCAGGTCAGCTTGCCATAAATCGTCTATTCCTTTAATTATAGTAGTTTGACGTGGGAAATTTCTTCTTGCTGCTTTATGGAGTTCATCGATTATGTCTTTTTTACTCATTTTTTGTTTAATTTGTCTTCGAACAATTTGTCTATTTCTGTTTTGCTGTAATATAAAGTACTGAAACGGTTTACTGTCACTTTTTCCAAGTTATTTAGATAATTTTTAACGTCACTTTGGACCTTCTTTATTTCTTTTCTTAGTTCCTGAAATGCTTTGTCTACATAAGCTTTATTCACTGCTTCATCATCTTCAATTGGGATTGATAAGCCTTTTAATTTCGAAGACTTTAAATCAAAGTGCCCCGTTTCCGATTTCACCAGGTAATGGTTACAGGTATCAATATATTCTGTTAGTCGCAAACGCTTGTGAACGTGGTGCCCAAACTTGTCTACATTCATTGCAGTCTCGGTGCTTTGTTGAGGGTATTTGCTAGTGCACTGGTCAATTCTCCTGATACCCCACGCTTTTTATATTCTTTGAAGTTTATACAAATACCAGCCTCGTGTAATTCCTCTACAATTGAAATTATTTCATTATCGACTGCAGTGTTACCTGCTATTTTCGATGCTAGAAGTAATTGTAATCGTTCGACTAATTCGTTTGGATCATCCCAATAAATATAGTCAGTATTTTTTTTAACTTTCTTCATAATTTTAAAGCCTTCTCCTTGTGCTAAACTCTCTGTGCTTGTTGTAGGATTTCTAGTCAATCTAAACAAAGGTTTGATAATATTTATGTATCTAAACCCCTTATTGCTGTTTATCGGTTTCGATGGATCGCAATTGCGTCGGTGAGCATTGGTTTCTAAGAGCAGTAATTTATAGTTTTGTAAATCATCATTCGTGATAATATCTAAATTTGGTTTCTTTTGATACAAAAGTTCTTTTAAGCCTTCTGTAATTTCCAATTTACGTGTTCCTACTGTAAGAAACATACCATCATCATGAATGCGGGTTTTTCCAAGCATCAGTTTCCCGCGTACATTTTTTATTCCGAAAGGTACACCAGAAAATACTTCTGAAGATGTGGACCACGACAATGACTGGTTTTTTGGGTTAGGTGATGACTGGATAGACTTAAACGATGTTTCGCTAACATTCTGATCTTCAAAAGGAGATGATATGAGAGTTTTGTTATTATATAACTCCCGCCCTATCAGTTCTTCATCTTCTTCACTTTCAACTTCATTGGAATCATTACTAGACAATGACGACGTTTCACTTCCTTTATAGGTGTTTTTAACTTTTTTTGGTAATTGACTATATTGATCATTTTCCTCCGAGTTTCGTTCATCGTTCTTATTTGCTATCCTTTTAAGCGGGTCAACTATAGGTTTCAATATTTTTTCGAAAACCATATTATCATTATTCTTTGCATCCCTTATCATTTCTACTTTTCTTTTTACAGCTGCAGCAGATTTAACAATTTGTTCTTTAAGATTTTTCTCCATTTTAAAGAATATAGGTAAGATCTCGTTCTGAATCACGAATGAGAGTGATCAATTCGTAACATAACATGCTATTATGTACTTTAGTCCACTATCACAAATGTATCAAATGCTAATCTATAACAACCCTTATTTTTTTCACAGTCCTTATTTATTACAAGATAGCTGTAAGGCTTACTCCAAACAGCAGAGCACATATCGCGAAACTTTGACCACGACATATCTGAGCCTACATGTTCTTCGTAAACATGTCTTAAATTAATGTCGTCTTGCTTAAAAAGAACTATTAAGTTTGCATTGTCTCTTACAAGCTGCTTCGGTATTTTAGTATAAGTTTGATTTATATAAAAACAATCGATATTTTTATGACGTCCCATAGCAAAGTAATCTCTAATGCTATTTTGATTTTCACAAGCAACATCATCAAAAATAATAATAGAATCTGACATAGCTTCATGCGGGCTCAAAATTTCACTGTTATGGTTATATTTGTTATACGATATTCCAGACACCATATTAAGAACCTTCTCGAGATACACGTATTTAGGTTGGTATAGAGATTTTGAATAAACATATAGATTTTGAAAACGTGGTCCATCTTTGTTCAACAGTAAACTTATCACTAAATTCGTTTTACCACAATTTGAAGGACCACAAACAATACAGCGTATCGTATTCGGTAATAGCTCCCCATGACGTTTTGGTTGATTGAATGATATAGGACAGATGCATTCTAATTTGAGTGATTTTTTTTGTTTAACAAATTTCATTTCACCTACTATTACTTAACCGTTATCTATCACGAGTAACGAGTAAATGAACATTAATTTGAACGCCAAAGCTTTTTAAATGTACATCATCTTTACAGTATAACTTTGAACCAATAACCCAAAAAACCATATTAGACATTCCACTCACGAATGTTATTGGAGGGTTCTAACTCTCGAGAGTGAGATCGCGTCTGCGATGAACGAAAGTGAGTTAGAATGCCCAATAACATACTACTCGAGTCGATATTTATGAATACGTCAATTACGACAATTTATGTCATGTTGAGATTTCGGGACATTGACACATGAAGAAAGTGCTGCCATTACATAAATCCTTTCATTTCCCATAAGTTATAGAAAGAATCACAGTGATGATTTTCAAAATAAAATACAAACCTAAACATTAAAAGTAAATATATTATATTTATTTCTTTCATTGATAATAAATACTGATAATTGAATACAATATGTTAAGTTTTTAGCTACTTTTCTACTTTTGTTTTAGAAAGATGGCGAAATACTGGGGAAATCTTGTTTCTATGTAGTCGTGTTTAGAAAGAGATGACGACAATTTCTAGAAAGAGAAATGTGTAATTTGAAATGTCAAGTATTGTCAAAATTTTTGCCCTCACTTTGTTATTTTGACTAATGACTCCATTCTTAGTATAAGCTCCTTGCATGAAAGTGCGAGCTGTCATATCATGCTTCATTTAACATGTCATGACATGACAGAAAGACTGTGTCTTACTCTCTTTGTAAAATTAAAAACTTGTAATTTTTAATTAGTTCACGAAAGTTGTATTACATTATTAAGGTCGTTCCTAATAATTAAATGGTACGAGCCAGTGACAAACTTATATACATGTTAGGGGCAGTCTTTCTATTCTATTCTTAATTAATGGCGTCGCGTCGCATTAAGCGTACGCATTTTGCCAATGTCAAGTGAAAATGTAACTAAAGTAACAAAAATTGTACGGTTGATTTGGGTTAAAAATGGAGTCTCTCAACTCGTGTTTTTACAACAAGAACTCGGGAGAAACTCCTAGGGGCACTCATATAGCCAGCTTGTCATTTACTATATAATATAATAGTACATTATGGTACAAGTGTGTAATGTTCGTGATTACCGCTGAGGCGCATTGAGGCCCGAGCCGTCAGGCGAGGGTCTTAAGGAGCCGAGGACGGTAATCATCAATACACACGTGTATCATACAACGTTTTTCAACACACTTCTGAATAAAATAATACTTAAATAAAAAACCATTTTACATAGTAGATAAAAAGTTTATTTAGAGAAACAATTAGTAAATGTGCAGTTAGTAAAATTATAATTAACTATTTTTGATGATATAGCGGTCTCATCAGATAGATTATTTACTGAAATACTTTCATGTTCTATTGTTATTTGTGATGGTACATTATTCGTGTAGGTAGGTGAAATCCAATCATTGGATGTACTTGGTATTTCGCTAGTAGGATGCGTCTCAGAAGGGGCGGCGCGGGGGCGCGCGTGCGCGGGCGCGTGCGTTTACTCACTCGTGAATAATAGTAATGAAAAAGTCACAGTTTGATTATAGGTGTCCTTATGTGCCTAATTGCCATGGGATTAGAGCCACTTTATGAGGAAGTGTGTTGAAAAGAATATTACTTCAAGTTAACGATAACCAGTCACATCACTAGCTCCTTTTAATGCCCTTCATTTGATTCTCAAGCCGGAGCTGTGACGAAATGTTCTAAGAAAACCTATATTTGTCGAGTTCTCATTATTTAATTATAAATGGCATGAGTTAATTATGTTCTTCGGGTTAAGTAAGTTAGTTATAGCGCGTGAAGTTAAGCTGTTTGGTTATTATAAGCCTTTGGGAAATAATAAATTCAAAAAATCGGGAGTAGTCTCCCCTTGACTTTCTCGTAACTGGAAACGACTCAAAAGTTGAAAGAAACCTTATGTTTTGATGTTATACATGCATGTTAAATTTTGGACACCCATCCGAGTACCGACCGCGCACTTGGTTGCTTAACTTTCGTGATCGACGTCTCAAAAGTTGATAGAAACTTTATATTTTGATATCATACATGCATGTTAAATTTGTTTGCAATAAGTTAAAGCATACTCGAGTTATCGTGCTAACGCACAGACACACACAGACATAATTCCAAAAACGGTATTTTTGGACTCAGGGAGGTCCAAAACTTGTAAATCCGTCAAAAGTCGAGGTCGAATTTTTTGACGATTACAAGACTTCGTCTACGCTACGTATACGAGTAAGTAAAAATAAAGGGTAGGGAGGTAATAGCAGAGGAAGGCGCGTCTTGAAATTAAACTTCTGACTGACTTTCTTCATTATTTTAGCCGAGAGACGGCCACTGTTGGCTAAGGCCCCTAATGATCTCCAACCCGTACAATCCTGCGCTGTCCACATCCAGTGGCTTCCCGTGACCTTTACCAAATTGGTCCACCCACAGAACAGATAAAAGAGGTAATAAGTCACATCAAGCGATGTTAATACCAGAGCCAGTGTCGCCACACGTGACATAATATTTTTTCAATTGAACAGTATATTTGTACTTACCGGTGAAAAGAAATGTCTCCATTAATAAGATTATGAGTCTTACTTTGCCTCCTGCCAGTTAAAATAGCACAAGACGGTGTTTTAGATTTATTTTCTAAATATTTTTCGTCTTCGAAAAGGATCGAATATGAGTGTTTACTCATAACCAGCAGCGCGCGCGCCCCGCCTACTTACGACTTCTAACCTCTTTCATTTGTTCTGTGGGTCCACCTACCAACGCAACGGTACTCTCGCCACTCGAGGACCTTGAACGGCCACCAGTCCTCGCAATGTACCCTGGCCCACTGCCACTTAAGGTTCGCATCTCTTTTGGCATGTTGGTTACTTCAAGTTACTTCTCCTGTCCTGGGGTTTAGGACCCGATTTCGAAAGACATATAGGCGAAAAAAAAAGCGTCGGTGGCGTAGTGCGTAAGAGCGTCGTCTCACACCCGGGAGGCGCTGGTTCGATCCCCGCCACGTACCAATGTGTTTTCAAATTTTGAAATTATATGTGCGTTTAATCGACGCTTTTACGGCGAAGGAAAACATCGTGAGGAAACCTGCACACACCTATGAAGAAATTCTTAGGCAGTGTGTGAAGTCGACCAACTCGCACTTGGCCAGCGTGGTTGACTAAGGCCTAATCGCCCTTAATGTGGGGTAGGCTCGAGCCCGAGGTGGGGACACTATATGAGCTGTTGATAATGATGATGATGATAATAATTATCACCTCAAAGGCTAGGTATTTTTAATTTTACACGGAAAGGTTCGCGGCTATTAAGGATTTACATGTCTACAACAATAGTGTACATTTTCACTTGAATTTGGCGAAATGCGTAATCTTTAAGTGTCGCGAACGCTATTTAATTAAGGAGAAGAAGAAGAAGAAAGGAAGTCAAAGTCAAAGTCATAATTACATTATTCATTTAAGTACTTACAAATTGTACACTTATGAAAGTAAATTTTGATGCCATCGTCGGTTCGAGAGTCTACCGAGAAGTTGAGCAAACCTTTAGGTAACCTTAAAGAAGTTGAGCAAACCTTTAGGTAACCTTATTTGGTTATATTTATAGCCATATTCATTGCAGTATGCATTTTCAGGCACCAAGGAAAATAGTACAAGGTCAGGCTGTCGCCTAGGTAAAAAGTTCTTAAGAAATCGAGTACATACCTATTTCTACTCCAGAGGATCAAATCTGGACCTAAGTGGACGAACCACTAATAATAATAATAATAAATTTATTTATTAAGCAACCATTGGCTCATTTTTGTTAGTTTACATAATGCCTTATATCTATGTTAGCACAATTTAATTTTTTACTACATTATTTAATGCCATGTGAAATAGCACAGCAATGCGCTAAATATGGACAGTCAGTTCTGCTCCCTATCATTGATAGGATGTTGTTGGGGCTGGCCCGCACTCTGCGTGCTATCGACGCGCACCTCGCGCGCATTGTTGCATAAAAACAATTAACTTGAGCCTCCGCAAACATCGCCGACGCACTACAAAATCGAGGCAGCCCCACCAACATCCTAAATGCATTGTTATACTGGACCCGGAGAGCGTTATAAGATTTTTGAGTGTAGCTAAGCCACAGGCCCGACGTATAGAAAGATGTACAACAAGTTTGAAACAATGAAATTTTTACTAAGTGAGCACCGGCCAAACCTGCGTATCAACATATTCGCTCTCACTGATAACGCTCTCCGTTCCCTATCAATGTCCTCATCATCCTTGAGGCCAGGAGTCAAGATGTGTCCCAAATATTTATATTTAAGTTAAATTTACTAAGCCACGAAGCTTTTTTTTTTATAAAAAGGTCAAGCAAATGACTCCACTCCACCAGATGGTAAGCAGAAGTGCAGTCCAAATGCGAAGATAGCAGCGAGAGATAAACCGCCGCACTAGCATCCTCGCCTTGGCCCTGCAAGGTGCTTCTTCACGCCTCGTTTGACTGACCCAGGATTCTAGGAAGGAGGGAACACACAATTCTACCCATAGATATAGGAAACTGTAGATCAGCAATGTAAAAGAGAAAGAGTATTCTAACGCGTATATTAGAGCGAGATAGATAGACGAGACCATTTCACGTACACGCAGGGGGCCTAAGGAGGCCTGTCAGTCACGTAGAAAAGACAGCAACTGTCAGACTGCAGTACTATTTTTCACGCACACATGCGCATTACGCACACATCTCTGTATTTTTTGGTCTCACCCTAGTCGATTAATTGCCAATCTCTAATTATAAATCCATGGTTCTGCCCCTTTTAATACCAATGTCAACATTTGTTACTCGTTCCCAAGTAATCCAAACGAAGAATTGAAACATTTCAAATTAAATTTATTTACTTAATAAGTTTCGCGGAAAGACGTGAGAGCGCAAAAAACTTGCGCCTGCACATCGGTAGCGCCGACCAATGGGAGGGGAGCGCGCGTAAAAACGTTGTAATTAAAAATTCGGGAATCAAAATGGCCGGTTTGGGGCTGCTCGCTATTGAATGAGAAGGACTTCTGGTTAAGGTGTTTGTCTTAATTTTACGAGCTGTATGGAGATTTGTTGTGTGATATAGGCATAAAGGATTGATTGTTACAAGGTGGCGCAAAAGTAATGCCATAATGTGATTGTCTACCATTTTTAAGAATTAAAAAAAGTTGCTGTTTTCATGAAAAACTTATTTGAAGATGTAAGATTTATTTTAAAATAATTCTATTTAAAAATTTTATTAGTGTAAGCACATAAAGGTAAGTTGGATAGTTATCAAATACAGTTTACAACTCACAGTTATCGATGATTTAAGTTAAGACAGGATTTTTTCAGCTATTTTTAAGAAAAAATAAAATTACTATAGTTCTTAGCACTGTAAAATTTTCAGAAAACTATCTCTAGAAATTGGTCTTTAAGACCAAAACGGAATCATCGAAATTGGTTAACAAATTTCGAAGATATCGATGCATATAAAGTAGTTGAAATAGTTATTGCGACTGCGTATTTTCATGATTCTATAAAAAAACTACTAAACCGAATCATGTAAATTTTGTAATGGGGTCATTTGGAAAGTATACCCTTTCAAAAAAAAAAAAATTCAAATCGGTCCAGATGTCTTTCAGTAATCGGGGAACCTAAACTATACCCCTTTTTGCATCGGAGGTTAAGAATGTGGTAAGTTGTATGTCACTAAAAACTTAAGAAGGTTTCAATACTCACCTCAAATGTCATTTTGGTGTCCACTCCGTTCCATAGTCACCAGCCCGCTCCCGGCTAATTATTATGTACAGCGTTCTGCGTTGACTTTTTTCGGCGACAATTTAACAGAGAAATGTCGGCTGCTAAACCAAACTGACAGTTCAAGGACTCAACTTTAATTGTCCTTAATATTTGTCTTGATATCCCAAAGAATATCAAAAATCGGGAGTGGTCTCCCCTTGACTTTCTTGTATACCGGAAAAGACTCAATGGTTGATAGAAACCTTATACTTTTTTTGATGTCATATATGCGTGTTAAATTTTGGTCACCCATCCAAGTACCGACCGCGCACTTGGTTGCTTAACTTTCGTGATCGACGGCTCAACATTTGATAGAAATCTTATATTTTGATGAAATACACGTATGTTAAATTTGGTTGCAATAAGTTAAAGCATGCTCGAGTTATTGTGCTAACGCTCAGACACACACAATTCTAAAAAACTATTTTTGGACTCGGGGAGGTCCAAAACGTGTAAATCCGTCAAAATCTCAGGTCGAATTTTTTGACGATTACAAGACCTCCTATGCTACATACGAGAAAGTAAAAAGTCAAAAAGGCAAAAATTATTACTTTAAAAATAATGTTAACAAGACTACAGCTAAACAGATACTTACTTACGCCTAGTCACCGGCGGGCGCCATCTCGGAACTTTAAAAAATAGGTGTAACCAAGAAATTTATAAATACTACATAGTATAAAACAAAGTGCCTTAAAATAGTGCCTACAAAGGGGCATCAAACTAAAAAAAAACACACTTTTATGTTAAATAAAAAACTAAAAAGTGAACTTTTTAGTATAGAAACTAAATGATGAGCGAAAAGTATAATTACTTTAGAGAAAAGCGTGGGGTGCTCAATTTAATTGTACCGATCGAATATTTTCAAGAACTAATGTAATTGTATGTAATTAAACTTTTTGTTCATCATTTATTTCTATAATAAAAAGTTACTTTTCAATTTTTTAATTAACATAAAAGCGGTTTTTTTTTAGTTTTTTAAACAATTATTTTATTTTCCACATTTTAGTGCGAATTATAACCGCCCGATGAAAGTACTTACTTGATGACAACGCCATCTAGTGACGTGTAGCTGAACTAATATTCCAAACGTTTAATTTATTAGTCCTGACGATTCTAATTAGGTTAATGGGATGTTCTTATCGAATTATTGTAATGTCATTGGTCTTTGATAAGTCTACAAAGTTTAAATGAAAACTGACCGTTTAAAGTGGGTCAAAATCGAGTCCAAACGAGTCAGTTACATACATACAAACAAACAAACATACAGGTGAAACTAATATAAGAGTGTTAAAAAACCGGCCAAATTCTAGTCGAACTCGCGCACGAAGATTTCCGTACCATTATCTTAAATAAAAAACTTTGTGATATAGCAATCAACAGCTCATAATTAATGTCCCCACCGAGAGGCTCGAGCCTACCCCACATTAAGGGCGATTAGGCCTTAGTCAACCACGCTGGCCAAGTGCGGGTTGGTCGACACACAACCTAAGAATTTCTTCATAGGTGTGTGCAGGTTTCCTCACGATGTTTTCCTTCACCGTAAAAGCGTCGATTAAACGTACATATGATTGCAAAATTTGATAACACATTGGTACGTGGCGGGGATCGAACCAGTGTCTCCCGGGTGCGAGAAGACGTTCTTACGCACTACGCCACCGATGCTTGTTTAATCAACAGAATCCTAAAAAGTAACGAATTCTTCAGTGAACCGACAAAAGCCAACCACCATGTCAATGGTACAATTTTCAAATACTACAGGTCTCTTCACGTTATTCAAATGCACAGTAACAATCAGATATTTTTTTAAACAAAGTATCACGTTGTTTGTCCGCGATGGATTCCTAAACTACATAACCGATTATAATCAAATTTGTACACCGTGTGCAGTTTGATCCAACTTGAGAGATAGGATAGTTTTGACGTGACAACGTCTTATAATTCGATAGAGCAATGATTTCGAGATAAACATGACGCATGCGGCGTTACCTCGCTCTGAGGCGTTCCATGTAAGGCCGACAAAACAAATGAAATTAAATTTTTCTTTTGAAAAATGCTACCATTCCATCAGTATTTTCTTAAGACGTTGTCACGTTCAACTATCGTCAGTAAACCGACTTTACAGACCAACCAATTTTTATCTTGATAAGTATTCATTTTTTTTTACCGCAGATACAATGTTATAGGTCAGTAGTATGAAATTACCACAGCAACGCGTGGCCGGGACAGCAAGTATAATATGAAAAAACCGTGACACACGATCAAACATTTTTGTCAGTCACAAATATTTGCTTCTACTGTAATCTAAATCACAAGGTGTTCTTTTTAACAAACTTCAACCCCAATAAGGTAGTTGTTCCACCGCAGATGATAAGCGAGTAAAGATACCGAACACTCACGCACACACACGCGCACACATAACACCGTTCATCCTCATAAGATATAATTGCTCACACAAAACACGGTCCACCCTCATTAGATATAATTACATATGTAGTTAAGATTAAATATTTTGTAACGTTGCCATAGTTAGATTATATTGTACCCATTGTCAGAAGGGAAGCTCCTAAAACTTATGTAATGTTCTAACTTGAAAAATAAATCATTATTATGATTATCATCGAGTTGACAAGTAGCTAGAAAGAGTATGTAGTTCCGGGTGTATCTCACTATTTCCATGGAAATACAAAATGTAATTTATGGGACAAGGTGTTTTTTCCTAATTATATCCTATTATTTCCATGGCGACTAATCGCAAATGGTAAGAGCTTTTTCACAATACATTATGTTGCTCTAAAGGTGGGATAGGCGTGTTTTATAAAATACATATTGTTAGTAAAAATGAAGATTAAATCGTTGCGAATCATGACGTCACCACAACCGCAGTCATAAAAGCAATCGTTCGTTCGCTCTTGGCCCATCCCGTCTGAATAGAACGCCCTAGAGACCCAAATCGGTGCAGAGACTCCCGAGGGAGATGCTCACCGGTCAGGAATCCTCTCTGGTGTGATTCGAATTACAGGCTAGAGGACCTAGGTCCTCGCCTTCACCAAAAAACCCCGGTGACGCAAGAGGTCAAAAAAAAAAACTCTCTACCCATTTGCTTGTCGGACGTTGAAGAGTGTGGTCGGTTGAAGTGTGTGTCAGTGAGTCATTTATATCATCATTATTATTCGATTATTGTGTAAAGAGTTATTTTCTGTGCAATACCTTGTTATTTGTTGTGAAAATCTAATTGAAAGTAAGATTGTTTTTTATCGTTATTTTATTCCATTCCTGATTCCTAAAAATATAAACAAGAAGAAAGAAAGAAGTAGAAGACCACTAAAGAGGTCATAACTGTTCATACCGGCTGACAGTAATTTTGCCAAATCACAAAACAAAACATTTCTTTCGTATCCTGCATGACATCACTAGAATGTTTGACCTTAGTGCAATAAAACAGTGTGTGTGTCGCCTTGGGCACGGTAATATAGATAATATTACCGTGCCTTGGGTAACCAATATTTAATTAAATAATTAAGGAACTAATGCATAGTTCCTGTGTGAACATTAACTTAAAATCAATGTAAATAATGAGACAAATGAGGTTACACCCGTAGTTCTAATAGGTTTATCCTTTTCTCATTTGGCTAACCTTGCGGATGATGGCCCTTGCGTCTACTGCAGAAAATTTAAGATTAGAGCATTACAGGGTCTTCAAGTCCATGTATTTTGTATATATTAGGGGTTTAAGTATGAAATTGCCGCTTTATATGGAGAATTTATCGAAAATTCATTTTTCCATACAAATATATTTGCGATTTTTTAAGGAACCACAAATCTAAATTTTGTGTAATTTTGTGGATATATTTAGACAACATTAAGCTATAGGATACATAGAGAAAAAAATTGAGAATATTCATTCAAAAAATATTCATTTTTTATAACGGAGACGGGCACCTCTTAGGACAGGCTGTTTTTGAAGATGTATTTCTAGTAAAAAAAATAAGAATAAGAATAAAATTTTATATAAGTATAAATAATGAAGTTTAAAAAAAATAATAATTATGGACATAGCTATTGTATTAAAGGAATTATACACTAATGAATAATGAGGAAAAAATCGGCAATTTCATTCTTTAACCCCTATTACTTAGGCTGAGGACCTATTATATTCAAGGAGCGACCGAGCGCCTGCACAGGTAGGCCTCTCCGATGCACCGTAATATGTATGACCGAAGCCGATACGAGAAGGCTTTCAGTAGCGATAATATTAGTCGACAGCTGCGCCGCTCGATGGAACGAGTGCCTTATGCCCACATCCCATCTGCCGAAAAACCTGGCTATTGTAACCGAGCCGACTGCGCTCCCGCGGCGTCCTAATCGAATGACATCTGTACCTAAATTGACAGATCGATCTGTCATTACTTGCACTTCGTAAACGAGGATGTGAATGTGTGAAGCTGATTGCCCATGGTTTTTTTTTTGCGGTGCCTCTATACTGCTACCTGTAAGTGACAATAATTGGTATGCAGCGTCTAGGACTGAACTGGACCATTTAACTCTGACGACGCAATTCATAGTACTATAAATTTATGTTTAATTTTTTATTTGTTATTTTATTTAAGACGCCCGCTGTCGTGCGTGGTGGTATGGTCAGCTGCCTACACATCAATCGGTTCGGGTTCGAATCTTGGTAGCGGTAAATATTTGTGTGACGAACACGAATATTTGTTTGCGAGTCATGGTTGTTTATATATATTTAAATTTATTTATATTTATTTAAGATATTTATATCTTAAATGATTATGTATGTACTAGCTGACCCACCGCACGTTGTTGTGAAAATTGTACAATCCCTACTAATAATATTACAAATGAGAAAGTACCTAACTCTGTCTGTTTGTTAAGCTTTCACGTCTAATCCACTGAACCGATTTTGGTGAAATAAAGTACAAATATAGACTAAAGCTTGAGAAAACGCAAAAAAAAAGGCTTGAAGGGGTGAAATAGAGGAAAAGTTTGTATAAAAGTTCGTCATTGTTAAAGATAGAATCATGAAACTTTGAATTTAGGCACTTGATAGGAAATAAACAAATACCTATTTGTTCTAGCATTTTTGAAATATTGTCCCATGTGTGGATGAAATAGGGAATGAAAGGTCGTAAGGAATTTCAAACAAAGACACTTACACACACTTTCGAGCTTAACACTTGAACTGATTTTGATGAAATTTGTCATAAAAATAGACAAGACCTTGAAATAGCACATCGGCTACTTTTTGTTATAAAAATGGCATATAGAGTCACTTTTAAACTTTCGCGTTGCATGATTAATACGAGTAAAAACGGGAATTAACGCGATAAAATTACCTTTTTTAAATGCCTGACGTTTCAGCCGGGTTGCACCGACCGTGGTCACAGGCGGACTGATCAGTCCGCCTGTGACCACGGTCGGTGCAACCCGGCTGAAACGTCAGGCATAAAGAGGTTGAAATAAGGAATGAAAGTTTGTATGAGATTCCTCAGTATCCAAGATAAAACTTTGAATTTAGGCACTTGATAGGAAATAAACAAATACCTATTTGTTCTAGCATTTTTGAAATATTGTCCCATGTGTGGATGAAATAGGGAATGAAAGGTCGTAAGGAATTTCAAACAAAGACACTTACACACACTTTCGAGCTTAACACTTGAACTGATTTTGATGAAATTTGTCATAAAAATAGACAAGACCTTGAAATAGCACATCGGCTACTTTTTGTTATAAAAATGGCATATAGAGTCACTTTTAAACTTTCGCGTTGCATGATTAATACGAGTAAAAACGGGAATTAACGCGATAAAATTACCTTTTTTAAATGCCTGACGTTTCAGCCGGGTTGCACCGACCGTGGTCACAGGCGGACTGATCAGTCCGCCTGTGACCACGGTCGGTGCAACCCGGCTGAAACGTCAGGCATAAAGAGGTTGAAATAAGGAATGAAAGTTTGTATGAGATTCCTCAGTATCCAAGATAAAACCATGAAACTTTGTATTTAGGCACTTGATAATAAGTAAATTAATATTTTTTCTAGTGATTTTGACGCGTGTGGGGATGGCATTGGGGATGACAAGTCGTAGGGAAGTCCAAACTGTTGATTTTGTTATATTGAAATACATTATTTTACTATTAAACTGTTTATTATATTAATTAGAATCAGACACACATCCTATCGTGATAACATTTTGGAGGGAGAGAAAATTTTTGACATTTGACATAGAGTAATAAGATACTACGATCCCACAGACTAGAAACTAATTTAATATCCAACTTGTGTTGTCAACAAGTCACATTTTCACGCCTAACACCGGAACCGATATTGATGAAAGGTACAAAAATGGACTAGATTTTGAGAAAGAACATAATCTACATTTTCATTACTAACCACCAGTTGATGTTATGATTAAGAGCTTGCCCGTAAAACTTAAAAAAGGCATTAAGTAAATTTGTCGCAATTTTATTTCTAAAAGATTTCATGCGTTGCGCCTTTTAAAAATACCGAAGCAAATATGCTACACAGCGTAACTGTTAACATGTTAGTGAACGATAAATGCATACAAACATCTATCAGAAAACGATTGAGCATACCTTTTAGTAATATTTGGTTGCACACAAAACCCGCATCTGGGAGTATGGACCATGCAGTGCCTCTAAATAGTGATAGGTCCAGCCTGTTACTTACCTAAAAGGGGCATCACACCAAAATGTAACCTTCAGTGAACCAACCAACAAAAGCTGACAAGCAGGGCAGGTGGAACAAAGCGGAATGAAAAACCCTCTATGAGCAACATAAATATCAAAGCTCCAGCTCCGCATAGGAGCAGCTGTGCTGCTGGTAGTCCGCGCCACAACTGAAGTCCAATGACGCGGTGCTGTTGTCATATAAATGCTATTGACTGCTTTAGTCCTTCCTCTGAGCATTGATACAAATTAATTATTTGTATGTTAATATTACCGTACACGTACAGTTGAAAGATAATATGATAGAATTTTTTTATACTACGAGATGGCAAACAAGCTTGCGGCCCACCTGGGGGGCTATTCGCTAACTTTTTTTGACAGTTGAAAGTGATGATCACTGAGTGGATTACATATCCATTGCTGCTTTCACACGACAACTTCCATAATAGCGTGTCGTGTAAAACAGCAATGGATATGTAATTCACTCAGTGATCATCACTTTCAACTGTCAAAAAAAGTTAGCGAATAGGCCTACTTGTGTTAAGTGGTTATCATCGTGCAAGGGCGATGTATCCTGGGGACTAAGATCATATGCCTTCCATACCCAGTTACCTACACTGGCTACCTTTCCCTTCAATTCGAAACACAGCGAACTGCTTCACGGAAAAAATAAGAAAGGCGGTGGTACCTACCAAGACAATCCTACAATGTGTCTACCACCTAGTGAAAATCAAATAATCGTGTGAAATCATTTCTCTTAGTAACATAATTCCACTTCCAGTTTTTGTCACAAGACTTTAGTGAGAGAGAAGTGATGGCACGTTTCTCAAACAAGGTTGAGGTCTGAGGCAGGTTAATTTTTTTTTATTTTTCGAGTATTAAAAAAATTATATTCCTTAAGGTTGAGAAAAGTTGAGTGACAAAAGTGACGTTAGGAACCTTTGCTACAAAATATGTAACAGGCGTCGAAAATAATTTTTGATGATTTTTTTGAATACCTCAGACCTTATTGCTCTGAGGTAATTACCTAATCTTTTTAACCACCGACGCAAAAAGAGGGGTGTTATAAGTTTGACCTGTCTGTGTATCTGTACGTCTGTGTGTCGCATAGTAGCTCCTAAGCGAATTGACCAATTTTGATGCGGTTTTTGTTTGCAAGCTGACGTGATCAAGATTGTTCTTAGAAAACTTAGCTATAGGGAGTTACATAAAATTTTCAATTTTTGTAATTAACGTGACCAAAGGCAACTTTATTTCCTCGTGGTCCCCTTACTTCCTGGATAGCGGATATATCACGTTATTGTCGAATAAAACTGAAAAATAGGAAATAAGAACTGAATTAAAATAATAATTTCATTGTTAACAACACCCCTAGGGGTATCGTTTGGTGGTGTCGTTAACAATGAGCAAAATAATTACCTAGCTAATTTGTAACGTGCTCTTAGAACTAGCATTGGACTCATACAAGTCTCATTAATTAAGAAGAACTAATAAATAAAACGATATAATATTAAAATATTTTTTTTATTTCCAAATATTACAATACGTCACGTAATGTGGCATGATCACGTCACACAATTTGAAAAATAACACTACATTACAAGATCGCTCAACAGCGTTTTTTAAGCACTGAAATTTGTACAGTATGGTTTTGTATGAGTGAGAATTGGCATAACATTTCATGTAGTGAATAATATGTTACATTAAATATGACTGAATAAAAGAGTCATTATCGGCTATCATTTTACATATCATACATACCTACATCAGATATCCCATAGATATAGGAAACTGTAGATCGGCAATATGAAAGAGAAAGAACATACTAACACGTACATTAGAGCGAGATAGAGAGACGAGACCACTTTTTGGTCTCGCCCAAGAAGTTTATAGATAACACTTGGAAGCCACACTACCAATAAAAAATCTACCTATAAATTTCTTGGTCTCGGATTAATTGCCAATCTATAAACGTTAGTGACTGTAAATCTATGAGACATCCATACAAAATTATAAAAGATCATGCTATTTTTTCGTACAAACTATGAACCTCTAACGGAACAATTTTACGGGGACATCGAACGTGATAAGGCGACATTAAGTGTTGGAGACTTTGCGCTAGAGAGCGGAGTATCCCGCACCTACTTTTCTCGTATAAATATGTAAATAATGAAATTATTCACAAGATGAATAAATTTTATGAAAATCGCTCTAGTAGTACCAAAGTTAGTCATTTTATTTTTATTACGGTAACACCTATTTTAAAGATTGTATAATCTAGTTGCACTTGAAAATTTAAAAAAAAATACGATCTTAATATGGATAATTTTTGGTTTAACAAACGCGTAAATAGTTTTAACACTAGAAACAATTCTCTGAAAAAAATCGACCTGCCCCCTGCGGGTCAGACCTAGCATCTTCTGCAATCCGGACGGTTTTAACGCAGCCGCCCGGATTGCGGTTCGATTCCCACCATTTCGATTTCGACGATTTGTATTTTTTCGACGATCTTATTGTTAACGAGTTCGAAAATTAGTAAAAATTGCACAGTCACTTATCGTTCGTAATAAGCGTGTATTTGTCTATCGCTCGTGCTGATTCAGTCTACGCAGGCTGGTCACATCCATACCGAAAATCGCGAAGGACGCTGGCTCTTCAAAGTGTACCTGTAATTGACAATTTATTTATTTCAGAAACAATGACCGTTTGTTGACCCTTAATTGAACCTAGATAGCTGAAATTTTGCACAGAAGTTACTTTTATGACGTAAGCAAGGGATAAGGACGAATTTTCGAAATTTAACTCCTAAGGGTCACCCGCTTAGGAGTAGACATAATAGGGGAAGACAATCCGTCATTTTTGAAGTAAAATCCATAAAAAATGGTATATAGCCTTTCGATTAAGAACGAAGAAAGAGTATTTTAGCATTTCTCGAAATTCAACCCCTAAGGGGTTGAAATTTTGTATGGGAAGTCCGTAATTTTTATGAAAAAATCCATACAATTTGGTTTATAGAATTTCTGTTAAAAATTATGAAAGACGCATTTTAAGATTTCTCGAAATTCAACCCCTAAAGGGATAAAATAGGGGATGAAAGTTTGATGTTGGTATGGATTGTATCCGTAATTTTTGAAGTAAAATCCATAAAAAAATCTATAAAGCCTTTCGGTTAAAAATTAAGAAAGAAAGAAAGATTTATTGAGACAATACAACAAGCAAACAGAAATGATATTTCTTCTATAATAATTAGATATGTCTCAAATGGTCCCAGCTCAGCATATCATGCTAGCCTCGCGACTGAGGTGAAGGAAGGGGTGTTTTGGAGTATCTCGAAATTAAACTCCTTAAAGGGATGAAAGTTTATATGAGAAAAGGGTCATTTTTATAGTAAAATCCATACGAATTGGTATATGGCTTATAGGTAAAAAAAAAAAAAATTGGTTGTCTGTAAAGTCGGTTTACTGACGATAGTTGAACGTGGCAACGTCTTAAGAAAATACTGATGGAATGGTAGCATTTTTCAAAAAAAAATTAATTTCATTTGTTTTGCCGGCCTTACATCAGAGCGAGGTAACGCCGCATGCGTCATGTTTTTTCGTGCGTGCAGCCGGCTCTATCGAATTATAAGACGTTGTCACGTCAAAAATTATTTATGTTACGATTTTTCGAATTTTAACCCCACGGGGACGTAGTCGCGAGCAAAAGCTAGTATACAGTTAATTTACACCAGGTAAATGTATTCTAAAAAAACAAATTATCATCGTAAGGGAAAAAAACAAGTAATATAGATTTGAGACTCCTTTTAAATTCTTGCAATGATTTACAAAAAAACATCCAAATCCATAAGTTTGCTGTTGTAAGCCTTACAAGAACGCCTTATGAAGCTATTGCCAACGTAAAGTTTACTATTATAATAGATAATTAACTTCATAATAGAGAAGAGATTTTTGAAGGTCGTTTCTAATTCAGATTCTCTAAGCGACTAATTTAAATGCACCCTTACCTCTTTCGCATCTTTGTTAGCTTCCTCGTCGTTGGAATTCTTCTTGTTGTCCATCAGAGTCATTACCTAAAGGTAAAATAATCTCAGTCATAGGTAAATTATAACCTATGACAAAGCCGACAACTACGTATTCCGCAAAAAATAGTACATTATCGCAAAGGCCGCGAAATAGGCAATTGCAGGTCGAGTATGAGTTTGAAGGCCGAGCCGCAGGCGAGGACTTCACTAATACGAGACAGGCAATTGCCATTTCGGCCGAGGCATTTATAGTGCTTTTCTCAAAAGAATGCAGGGAAATAAAACATATTTTATCTTTGTCACTAAATATATATCATCTGGGCGCTTTAATGAAAAATTGCCTTTGAATCCGGTCGATTGTCGTTAAAATCTGGTGGAGTACATCTCCATTTCCCTCTCTGAATCGTCGGAACTCATTTTAATTATTAAATTTATAAATATACAGGGTGTAAAAGACATGAACAGTCAAACGAGAACCATGTATTCTGCTCACCATCATAACATTTTTTCCCTTTAGACTATACCTGGGAAATTGATAGTTACGATTTTATTGAAGATCAAAGTCATAAGTTTTTTTTTCATTTTTTTATGAAAACTTATTCTATACGTTATTTCTTAATTATTGTCCAAAGAAACTATGATTTTTTTTTGTATTTCATAACAAAAAATGGCTTAAAAACGTTAGCGTTCAATGTAGCTCACTCGATGCGCACGGACACTAACGAACGGGGCCGCCGTCTAGCAAAATTATCGCGGTTTTGCGAGTTGCGTGCGAGTTGAGCCCTTTACATTGCGCAGTACAATTTATTGATAAAAGAGGTCCAATCAAAGAGTTTTAATAACTCCAGAACGCCGTTTCATACAACATTGCTGGAGCGTTGTAGTGTTCCAAATTCAAAAAACGCTCCAGCAATGGATTTGGTTTTCTTTGTCCGTAAATTCGAAATTTCGCGTGTTCTTTTTTCGAAAATAATGACAACATTTCCATGCATGTTTGAGAAAGTGTCTTTAAATCGTCAGCGCTCAATGTAACCCATAGATTTCTATGATGTAACCACTCGCTGTGCCATTCCCGTCAGCCGACCGAACGTCGCGCAAGTCTCCAAGTTGCTAAGCGCCACAAGACTTACGCGCTCTATAGGTACACCCAAGCAAAGAACTTATATCGCTAACTGGAACGCTGACGACATGTCATTGTGGTCAATCAAAATATCCATAGATAAACATGGAGTGTTATAATCTGTGTCATGCATTTTTGTGTTCTCTTTGGTTCCGGCTCTAAAAAGTGATTATGTGCTCCTCAAGTTGTTGCATTTGTAAAGTGGAAAATAAAACAAAATATTACTGAAGAAGTGTTCTTTTTATTCAAGACAGCCCTCACAACCTATAAAACGACAACCTCAAAATCGTTCCGAAGTTTTAGCTACTTAAATGGAGTGTGTCTCGTTCTACTAATGTGTAAATACTGTTGTAAGAAAGAGACACTCCATTCTTGTCGCTGTCTGATGGAACGTTTTCCTCTTATAATATGATAAAATCAAATCAAGTCCTTACATGTAATACATAAAGTACCTACAATATTGTTTCGTGAGCATTCCATATACAAGTTCCTTGAATTGCAAGGTATTTTTTGGAGTTTTTTTAACAGCAAAAAAATACGTTTCCTAGCAATATTATCTATTTTTATGTCTTCGGCTTTGTCTTAGGTATTTTTGCAAACTGTATAATTAATAAAATGTATCGACATTTTATATTTTTTGGACAGAAAGTCTCGTCCCTAGAAAATATGATAATAATTAATTATAACATACTAAACGGACATAATAATTCCAAAAGGGATCCAGCTGGTTTCACATGAACCCACATATGGCAGCATGGGCCATGGCAGTGCTCCAAAATAATGTTAATAGTAAGAAATTCCACACCTGGGGTCACTGACCTCTAATATACAAGTACGCTGGACTGAATGTCGACATCTAAAAAATGATGCCATTTGATTATCGCCATTTTGGCGCTGTCGGTCATGACAGCAGATAGTGAACGTCCACAGAACTAATGGGACCACATATTAGAGATCTCGTTGCAGCCAATAGCAATATATATTTAAATAGGTAAACGTCAATTTTAGTTCCCTGGACGCTCGGTCGGGCGCTTCAAATCGGCACAAGAAACATTTGACATTTTAGTAGACATATTCAGTCCAGCGTACTTGTATAATAGAGGTCAGTGCCTGGGGTAGAACACTAATCATGTCTTTTACCTCTTTACTTCCACCGTCTTCGTTCCTGACTACTGGTGGAATGTTTGATCCCAATTTTTCAGCCAGCGTCTGAACCTGATAATAAATACACGCTTGTTTACACATAGATTGCTTTTTTGTGACTCATCATTCACGCCAGGTCTAGCAAATGAGCACATTTCTGATCCATACTTATTATATACCATACGTATTATGCTTAAATCCTTAAAGCATTTCTTCGACATTTGACACGATAGGCCGCCATGATGTTTTATCAGTAATTATGCCAGTTTCATAGCCATGTGATGCCGGCAGAATAGAATATCCTCCATATCCTCCAATGGGTGTCGTAGAAGGCGACCAATGGATCAGCAAAGGGGAATTGATCACCTTATACTCCGTCCACCAATCCTCAAACAGTGGGTCGAATTATAAAGGCTGTCTCCCAACAGTGGGTCCAATTATAAATGCTGTTATGATAATGATATGATGTCAGTTTCAGACATAGTAAAGCATTAGAGGCCCACTCTGGATGGCAGGACTAAATTTAGACTATTTAGAAACCAAAAGAAAACCCTTTCTGCTTACAATGTTGGGTCATTCAAAAGAGGCGGTAATCTAAGCACCTTGCTGGTCGGATATTATCTCTTGCATTATAACTATCCTTGTATTTGGACTCGACTTCTGCTTACCATCAGGTGAAATACAGTCAAAAATAAATTATTATAAAATAAAAAAAACACCTTCAAAACTAAAAAAAATCTAAAACGTTATTTTGAGGTCGATCCCAAAGACAAGTAACTACGTTTATTACAAATATTGAGGTTGTCAGTGGCACCGACCTCAAAAAACATTTATATTTTTCAACATAAAATTTGTATTTCTTCGTTTTTAGTTTTGAACATCACGGGTGCAACTTCTTTCTCCTTGCTAAAAATACGACAGGACTTTTAGAATAAGCTGAAACGGCTACTTGTAAAACTCTGATACGATAAGAATTAAGAAGACATTTGGTATGTATATGTTATTGTTCTCGGCTACAGGGTGTAAAAGACATGAACGGTCAAACGAGAACCATGTATTCTGCTCACCATCATAACATTTTTTTTCCTTTAGACTATACCTGGGAAATTGATAGTTACGATTTTATTGAAGTTCAAAGTCATAATTTTTTTTTCATTTTTTTATGACAACGTATTCTATACGTTATTTCTTAATTATTGTCCAACGAAACATTATCAATTTTTTTAGTATTTCATAAGAAAAATGGCTTCAAAACGTTAGCGTTCAATGTAGGTCACTCGATGCGCACGAACGCTAACGAACGGGGCCGCCGTCTGGCAAAATTATCGTGCTTTTGCGAGTTGCGTGCGAGTTGAGCCCTTTACATTGCGCGGTACAATTAGCAATTTTTTTAACACCAAAAAATAAAAATCATTTCCCAGCAATTATTTTTTGAAATGTTGCTTATTTTGATGTATAGAATACATGGTTCTCATTTGACTGTTCATGTCTTTTACACCCAGTATGTGATGCCGGCATAGTAGAATAGCGTCACCCCATATCATTCAATGGGTGTCGTAGAAGGCGACTAATAGATCAGCAAAGCAGTATTGATCACCTTATACTCCGTCCACCAATCCGCATTGGGCAAGCGTGGTGGACTACTGCCTAAACCTCCTTCGATGATAAGGAGAGGCCTTGAGTCCCAGCAGTGGGTAAAATTAAAAAGGCTGTTATGATGATGATTGTTCTTACATTAGGATACTGAGAGAAGCAAGCCCTCGCCTTTCCCCAGCAGGGGGGAGCAACAGCGCGACCGTATCTGTCCCTGTCTGCCGGGTCGAACATGTAGTATCCTGAGGGAGACGGGTGATGGGTTAGGAAAGGATAGCGGTAGGATGGGAAAAAGATGGATCGAAAGCACTACAATTCTTCTGGGTTAGAAGAATATAGCGACATTATGGAACGAAGATGGAAACATAGCATTAAAATTCCACTGGGTTATGAGAGGATAGTGGCAGGATGGAACGGAGATATAAACAGAGCATTACAATTCTACTGGGATAGTAAAGGTTAGCGACATAATGGAATGAATATGGGAAAAGAACACTACCATATTCTACTGGATTAGGAGAAGATGGAGATAGGAGGGAAGGAAGATGGTAACAGAGCACTACAATGCCATTGGGTTAGAAGAGGATAGCGGCGGGATGAAAAGAAGATGGATACAAAGCACCATAATTCTACTGGATTAGGAGAGGATAACGACAGGATGGAACGAAGATAGAAACAGCGCACTAAAATTCCACTGGGTTAGGATAGCATGGAGCGAAGATGGTTACATAACACTACAATTCTACTGGACTAGGAGAGGATAGCGACAGGATGGTACGATGATAGAAACATACTACTACAATTCTACTGAGCAAGGAGATAATAGCTACAAGATGGAAAAAATATGGAAAAAGAGCATTACAGTTCCCCTGAGTTAGAGAGGATAACCCCAGGATGGAACGAAGATGGAAATATAGCACTTCAATTTTATTGGTTAAGAAGAGGATAGCGATAATAGCAGCTTTAGTAGGCCCCCACAAGATGAACTGACGATCTGGTGAAGGTCGCGGGAAGCCGCTGGATGCGGGCAGCGCAGGACCGACCGGGTTGAAGATCCTTGGGGGAGGCCTATGTTCAACAGTGGACGTCTCTCGGCTGATATGATGAGATAGTGATAAGATGGAACGAAAATAGAAACAGAGCATTAAAATTCCACTGGTTTATGAGAGGATAGTGGCAGGATAGAACGAATAATGTATGAGATGTGCTTGCACACAGAAAAAGCTACACATACACTCAAACACACACACACACACACACACAAACACTCACTATTGCTGTATCATTTATGTAGTTTAGTCTTGTGACAATGCTATTGTTAATTATTTTACGTCATATTACTAATGTAACCTAACTTAGCTATGTTAATGTAAAACCTAAACTTAACTAGAAAATAATAATGGAATAGATATGGAAGAGCGAGGTCTTCTGGCACAGATATTATTATATCGAAAAGAAGGCCTCCAAATATATTTTGTTAAAAAATAAAAAAATTAAATAAAAATATACTGGGTGTAAAAGATATGAACAGTCAAACGAGAACCATGTATTCTGTACATCAAAATAAGACATATTTCAAAAAAAACATTGCTGGGAAATGATTTTTATTTTTTGGTGTTAAAAAAAATTGCAAATTGTACCGCGCAATGTAAAGGGCTCAACTCGCACGCGACTCGCAAAACCGCGATAATTTTGCGGACGGCGGCCCCGTTCGTTAGTGTCCGTGCGCATCGAGGGAGCTACATTGAATGCTAACGTTTTGAAGCCATTTTTTGTTATGAAATACTAAAAGAAATGATAATGTTTCTTTGAATAATAATTAAGAAATAACGTATAAAATACGTTTTCATAAAAAAAATGAAAAAAAAAATTATGACTTTGACTTTCAATAAAATCGTAACTATCAATTTCCCAGGTATAGTCTAAAGGAAGAAATATGTTATGATGGTGAGCAGAATACATGGTTCTCGTTTGACTGTTCATGTCTTTTACACCCTGTATATAGAAACAGAGCATTATAATTCTACTGGATTTGAAGATGATAGCGATAGTATGGAATGAATATGGGAACATAGCACTACAATTCCATTGGGTTACATCATCGCAAGTGCGTATGTGAGAGTCTACATTGTCCTTACCTTTACTCTTATTACATCAAAATCTCACCTCTTGGAGTCCGAAACAGCGCCACAGCAAAGTCTCCCTTCCCAGCTACAAACACGCCGGACTTCTCTTCTCTGAAGAACTCTGTCAGCTGAAAAAGAACATTCAACGCGTCTCCTGAACCATGGATACGATGCAGATACTATAACTAGGAGCGTCTTAGCTATTGACTTATTGGGAAAATTCTATGCATTGTTGATTACGTACAATTTTACAATGAAGTGCAGCTGTACAATAATAGTTATTTATTATACAAGAGTGGAAAGTTCCTTTTTAACCGTGTGCTCGATTTGGATGACCGTGCAAGCGAAGGATTCTAAAGTTGAATCACGAGCGCAGCAAGTGATTCTAAATTAGAATCCTGAGCGTCAGCGAGGGAAACAAACGAGCACAAGGTGAAAAATCTTTCCACTCGAGTGCAATACGTAACTTTTCATCCCACCTCAGCGAGGAAATGACAAAATGAAAAAGAATTTTTTCACAATTTAAAAAGTTCTAATCATAAATTTGGCACCATAGAGGTTACATTAAATAGGTTTAATGACGTTTTGAATTTACAATTATATTGAGTACTCATTATATGTGATGTTCTAAATTCAAATCTACTTTGCCGCTCAAGCGAATAAAATAGAATTTTCCAGCCAGATTTCGAAGCGCAAAATTACACTTTCCGAGGTGGTGGGATGAAAAAAGAATTGTATTCTATTTTCTACCTCAAGATTTTTTTATAATTATTTAACTTGATTAATTTGCTTTTGATAGTGCATCATGGACGACGTAGAGGTGACCTACCATCCTAGGCCTCTTCAATTGAGCGCGTTCTACCGACTGTACCATGGCCAGTGCTCTGAGGAGCTTTTTCTCCTAATCCCACCATCTCCCTTCCTTTTAAGGACTACGCGTGCTGGTCTACGGTGTCACCGACAAACTGAGGCTACCATTCCAACGCGAACTAAGAAATTTGGCAACTCATTTCTTTGTCGCACAATCAAGAAATGAAATTTACTGCCATCCCACGTGTCGCTTGTTACAATCCTAGGTCATTCATGTAGGGGGTCCACGTCCGGAAGCCTCCTCGTGGCGGACCCTGGTAACGTGGTGGGGAAACTTTCTCGGCGGGTGTGTGGCTTTTGATGCCAAGTGTGTCCGCTTGGCATTCGAAGTCACATGCCATCGTCGAGTTGTTTTTGTTTTTCCACCACGACTAGTTGGGGACGAACTTGCCCTCTGTCCCCCGGGTGCGGTGGGATGGCTACTCCCGGTGTCCTCGTTGCGGAGGACGCGCCAGGTAGAGCTGTCAGTGGAGGATTGGCTGCTGGCCACCAATTGGTGCAAGGAGTGCCTGAACGGGCAGCGTTGGGACGGTCTCGGAAAAAGGTCATTCATGTAGAAGCACCTTACAGAGTCAAGACGAGAGTGACTAGTGCGGTAGTTTATCTCTCGCGCTAGCCATCTTTACATTTGGACTTCACTTCTGCTTACCATCCGGTGAAATGGAGTCACTTGCTAGATTTATTCATAAAAAAAACCTTACATTACTCTAAGAGATCGCTATCCAAAGGAGCGTTGGTGTTAGACCGGCCATCAAATGCCGAATCTTGTGGCAGTATGTCGATAGCAAAACAGAAGAGAGAAAGAAGATGGTATTACCTTAGTTAGGAGATCACTGTCAACTACACCCTGCTGTCTCGCCTGGTAGACCACTACACGGCACACGCAGTTACCAGGGGTGTAGAACTTGCGAAGAATCTGACGGTAGAAAGAATAAAAAGCTTAGAGCTGGTTTCACAGGGTTCTAGACTAGGCAGTTAATATGACAGTTTTTTATACGACATAAACGATCATGAGAACTTAATTGGCACCTGTGGAACCTCTTGAGGACTTGGTCAAGTGTCAAATGTTTAATAATATAGGTACCTTATCCAATAGGGATGATGACATCATTCACAATTAATTATATGGCGTTAATCATCCATCGTTTTATCTCTAGAATTTGATATTTAAGCGTAAAAAAACCAATTAATATTCAGTCAGTTGACTATAAGAATTTATTACGCCATAAATTCGTAATGCCACAGGTGGACCGATGATATGGTAAAGGTCGCGGGAGACGCAGCGTTGGTAGTAGCGTCCCGCAAGGTGGACCGACGATCTGGTAGAGGTCACGGGAGACGCAGCGTTGGTAGTAGCGTCCCACAAGGTGGACCGACGATCTGGTAAAGGTCGCGGGAGACGCAGCGTTAGTAGTAGCGTCCCACAAGGTGGACCGATAATCTGGTAAAGGTCGCGGGAGACGCAGCGTTGGTAGTAGCGTCCCACAAGGTGGACCGATAATCTGGTAAAGGTCGCGGGAGACGCAGCGTTGGTAGTAGCGTCCCACAAGGTGGACCGACGATCTGGTAAAGGTCGCGGGAGACGCAGCGTTAGTAGTAGCGTCCCACAAGGTGGACCGATAATCTGGTAAAGGTCGCGGGAGACGCAGCGTTGGTAGTAGCGTCCCCCAAGGTGGACCGACGATCTAGTAGAGGTCGCGGGAGACGCAGTGGTGGTACTAGCGACCCACAAGGTGGACCGATGATCTGGTAAAGGTCGCGGGAGACGCAGCATTGGTAGTAGCGACCCACAAGGTGCACCGATGATCTAGTAAAGGTCGCGGGAGACACAACGTTGGTAGTAGCGTCCCACAAGGTGGACCGACAATGTGTAAAAGGTCGCGAGAGACGCAGCGTTGGTAGTAGCGTCCTACAAGGTGGACCGACGATCTGGTAAAGGTCGCGGAGACGCAGCGTTGGTAGTAGCGTCCCACAAGGTGGACCGACAATGTGTTAAAGGTCGCGAGAGACGCAGCGTTGGTAGTAGTATCGCTAGATGCTTATAGCGCAGGACCGACCTATTCTACAAAGTATCGGAAAACTAAAAAAAAAGATGAAATTCGTCCTGAAGTTCTGGCGTGACTGAGGGAATCAGGGATTAATTTTTATATAAAAATAGATGATGATGTTGCTTTATAACTTTGGTTAACTACGCTACACAAAGTACCTACGATAGTTCAGAAGGATGGATCATACCCAAAAGCAACAAACCTGTTGTATAGTTAGTATCTTGGTGGGCGGGCGGTAGTGAAGGTAGCTGTCCTGGTACAGCTGGTCTCCGCTCTCGAGGACCTGGTCCAGGGTGGAGGAACACCAGCGACACACGTCCTCCACCCGGGACATGGCCACCGCCATCACTGAGCATGCTAGACCCTGTCGGAGTGGAATTTTTACTTATTTCTTTTGTAATAATGGCAAACTCGTTCACACACAGCACTTAATTTATATGTATGACGGCGTTTATTAGGCTCAATTGTAATGTAATTTGTTATTATCATTAAAGGTAGCGAAATTAAAAAGGATATAGTCCACGTGGGCTTGCGAGTATCGTCACCGTCGCACGTGCTATCGTACGATGCGACGTAATAGTGGTGGGGCGTGCCTTTGTAGGCAGCGGTGCGCGTTCAACGTTGCTCAGTTTGGTTTGAGACGTCGCCGAGTGCGGACGTCTCTACGGTTATGTTTGCTGAAGCTATGACCGACGGTTATGTGTGCGTAGGTCACTCCGCTTTGTAATAAATGGAATCTGCATTCAATGTGAGATCGTGATTCAAACTAAATCCTGACAACATCTCCGTCAAATATATAACACTCTGACAACATATACAAGAATGACATAGAAATAGTACCTAAATTTATTAACTATCGGCAAAACAAAGAATGTCTCAAATCGCAGATATTTACGACTTTTTTTACCGCAAGAGGTAAGTACAAAGTTTTATATCACCTCCGACCAGTTAGGCCTATTCACTAACTTTTGTGATAATCACCGGGTGAATTACCTACATATCCATTGCCGTTTTACATGACACGATTTTATGGCACTTGTCGTGTAAAACCAGCAATGAATATGTAATTCAACCGGTAATTATCAGTCATCTGTCAAAAAAATATAGCAAATAGGCTGGCTGGAAGTGTTTGTGCGCGAAGTGGTGGACAACCTTCTGGTTTCTGGTTATAAAAAAAAAACTACCGCGCCGATTCCTGTAAAATTTTCATGGGAGCATTTGGAAAGTATACCCTAGGAGTCTTCGAGTAATCGGGGAAGGATTAATACAAATTGAGAATCTCCTATTTTGAAGTCAGTTAAAAATGAGATTACTTGATCTACTCGAGCGCAGCAAAAAAGCCCGTGTAATTTCACTTTAAAACAGTAAAGACTTGTTACCAAGTTTTACCTGATAGCCCCTGGACGCGTACGGGAATATGCGACAAGCCATCGAGTGTTGAGCTGAGAGGAACTGGGTTCCGTCGTTTAGAACAAGCCAGCCGCTTGTATTCCGCTGTCCTATAGACAAAAGATTGGTGTCAAATATAAACATGCATTTAAATGACTATAGAGGGACTTTCCTCCATAGAGATAATCAGAGATTACTTCCTTCCAGTGACTCATCTGTTTTTTTTTTAAAAAAAGGTTAAGCTAATCTCCACCCACTGCTGGGACACAAGGGTTCTCCTTGTCATCGAAGGAGGTTTAGGCAGTAGTCCACCACGCTAGCCCAATGCGGATTGGTGGACGGAGTATAAGGTGATCAATACCCCTTTGCTGATCCATTAGTCGCCTTCTACGACACCCATTGGAGGTTATGGGGTGAGCTATTCTACTCTGCCGGCATCACATGGCACATACTGTACCGACTCCAAATAAATTAGGAGCAGAGTAGAAGTCAGAAGAACAACATACCCAAGGAGAAATACCATAGATTTATAATTACTGACGTTTATAGATTGGCAATGAATCGACTAGGGCGAGACCAAAAAATGCACCAATGTGTGAGTAATGCACATATGTGTGCGTAAAAAATAGTACTGCAGTCTGACAGTTGCTGTCTTTTCCATGTGACTGACAGGCAGACATGGGCCGCCTGCGTATACGTGAAATGGTCTATCCATCTCGCTCTAATATCTATGATGGTGGCATATGGCACACAAATGGGACCTGAAGAGAGTTTATAACATATACCTTTAAGTTTATTTTGCTCTGTATCCATATTGTCGGTAGCTCTCTGCGCATCAAGACAGGTGGCGCTTCCTGGGGGATGCTTTCGGTCTTTCTCGGAAGCTTTTCGCTTGGTGCCGTCTATCCCCACCTATTGGTAGATGATTTATCAATCAGCTATCTCAACTGCTATATTTACATACAGGATGTAAAAAGACCATAGATTACCTCCTAATAGACCCGCGTGAATCAATATTTGTTAGCAACTTAGTTCACTAAAATTGGTGGTAAGCACGGGGTGAGGGGCACGAGGGGAACGGGGCACGAGCTGTGATTGGTCATTTCAAAGTACAGCTAATCGATAGTGATGTGACATATCATTTTTAAAAGTATCGACTATAATCGGTAATGTCATAGCATGTTATGTATGATTATTGGAGCAGTTTTATATGCTAGCTAAAGCAAGTATGTGACGTGCGCGTCGGTTGCCTTGTATGCGGTATCTATTAGGAGGTAATATATGAGAAAGACGAAGTCTACGCATTCGATAACTACATCAAAACAAGAAACATTATAAAAAACTCATTGCTAGGGAACGATTTTTATTTTTACTTTCTCGTAACGTAGTATAGAGGAAGTCAAAAAATTCGACCTCGAGATTTTGACGGATTTACACGTTTTGGAGCCCCTGAGTCCTAAATTTTTTTTTTTTGGATTATGTCTATGTGTATGCAGCAGCGTGCTTTAACTTATTGCAACCAAATTTAACATACGTATATATGACATCAAAATATAAGGTTTCTATCAAATTTTGAGACGTCGATCACGAAAGTTAAGCAACCAAGTGCACGGTCGGTACTTGGATGGGTGACCAAAATTTAACACGCATATATGACATCAAAATAGAAGGTTTCTATCAACCTTTGAGTCGTTTTCGGTATACGAGAAAGTCAAAGGGAGACCACTCCCGATTTTTTGGTGTTAAAAATAAAACTCCAAAAATACCTTGCAATGTACCTACACAGCGCGCAAGTCTCGCGGCGCTTAGCAACTTGGAGACGTGCGCGACGTTTCGTCAGCTGAGTTGAGTGGTTACATTAATCGCTGACGTTTTAAAGCCATGTTTTGGCATGAAGTACTTAAAATTTTGATAATATTTCTTTGAACAAAAATTAAGAATTATTATTGTTAAAAATTTGTTTCCATAAAAATCTTGAATAATAATTCTAACTTTGACCTTCAATAACTTCATAACTATTAATTTCCCAGGTATAGTCTAGAAGACAAAAATGGTCCTAATGATGAGCGGAATACGTAGTCCGCTGCTTTGTCATAGGTCTTTTTACACCCGTTATTTCTTTCGCTTCATCTGCTCTCTCAGTCCTCACACATGCTCGGCAATTTCGAGTACTTTTGACCGCCTTTCTATAGGTTGTTTCCCATTTGATCTACAAACGTTCATAATGATAATTATCATTGATAATTATCCAGACAATTATCAAGATAAATAAAGTTTGATAATTATCTTGACAAGTATAATCAAAAATATATCCCACTTGTTATTTGTCGCATTCAACGACTGTGTGTATCGGAACGCGATCGTCGGCCGTCGATCGAACGGCGAAAAAAGTACCAAAAGACGCCTTCACAAAAAAATCAAAATAAAAAATTAATGACAAACAAAGTTTCACATTGTCAGTCAAAAGTAAACATAAAATTAGGAAATCATAGCGAGTTAAAGTATAAAATAATAGAGAAATTAACACTTATAAAAAGCAGTGAAAAGTGGTAAAATATCAGGGGAAGTGCAAAATAGTGAATTAGTTACATAACACCCGAATTAAGTTTCAAACAGTGTTCATAATATTTTTAACAAATAAATATTATTACAAAGAATAAAATAAAGCAATTTGGAAGGAATAGTGTGTTATTGCACTTGCAAATATCGATGCACGTTTAGATTTATGATAATGCAACACTAGAAATAGCGCCATTGACATTTTCGACGTTCGTGAAAAAACACGAACCTGTTTCGGAGACGGAGGGCGCGTATTACAACTATTGGTTATGTGCTCGATGATCTTAGCATAAAGGTGGCCACAAGCTATCCGGTCGTTCTTTGCTACCTAGAAAAGACCATACAACCGGGTTCATCGTAACACACTCACCGGTGGCCGGTCTAGTATTTGTGTACCTTTGTAATAATACGTAACAAAATCGTAATGGACGATGATGAACTCATGCCCCTGTGGCTACTCAAGTCATTCAACCTGACCCCAATTATGTACCCGTGTGTCAGCACGTGACACACAGTTGTTATTTTATCCATAAGTAATTATAATAAAAAAATTATTACTGGCATTCGTGGTATCAATTACAACTCTCCAAAATACTACCTATAACGTAATCCAGACTCCCACAGTGGTGACCCCGACGTGATTTTCTAAAGGATACCGACGTGATTTTCTAAAGGATACCGACGTGATTTTCTAAAAGATACCGACGTGATTTTCACCTGAGATTACCGACGTGATTTTTGATTTTTGAAAGATACCGAAGTTATATTTTTTTTTTAAAAAGTGAACGAAGTTAAAAAAAAAACTGAGTACACGTGAAGAGAATAAGAGTTTAAAGTTTAGCGATTGCACATTCCGATCGGCCTCCCACAAGCGGGTCTCACCGGTTGGAATTTCAAGAGGCACAATAGTCCTAAACTTAAAAGCTAATTTTGGTGAAGCGTGTTTTAACATCGAAACAGAATAATGCCAATGATGCACGACGCTCCGGCTGCACAGACCAGTTCCCCATACCAAAATATACAACAACAAACACCTTACATGGGTCAACAAAATATCAACCCCTACGCGTCAGCGACTTCCAGCGTGGTACCAGGAAGCCCAGAAGTTTCAACCATCAGTGTGACTGCGAGAATTCCCGATTTTTGGATCGAGATGCCCCGGCTCTGGTTAGCGCAATTTGAGTCGGTTATGTTACCACAGAATCAAGGAGACGATTGTAAATTCTACCTTGTCATATCAAAATTAGGCCGTGATACCATTCAACAAGTCGGTGATTTGCTTCTAAGTCCCCCGGCAGAACATAAATATAACACCTTCAAACAAAGATTGTTGTCGCTGTATGAAGAATCCGCCGAACGCCAATTTCAAAAACTTATCAGCGAGATGGAATTAGGCGATCAAAAACCATCACAGCTACTACGCAAGATGTCTGAGTTAGCTAGAAATGCGAACGTTGCTGAAACTACCCTTCATAGTTTGGGGCTACAACGTCTACCGGGCAACGTAAGAGCTGTATTAACAGTAAGCCAAGATCAAAAATTAGATAACTTGGCAGCAATAGCCGACAAAATTACGGAAAACATACGATTCCAAGAGGTATCGGAAGTTACAACCACGAGCAATTTTCCTATGAACGAATTGCTCACTAAAATCAATACACTCTGCCTCGAAGTGGCCGAATTAAAAACCAGACGTTCCATGGTGCGAGGACGGGGACGTGGAAACTATCGCAGGTTTGGTAGCCGTTCCAGGTCCAGGCAGAGGAGACCAAACGCGTCGAATAATCCTAATTGGTTGTGCTATTATCATCACCGATTCCGGAGTCAAGCGAATAAATGCGAGCAGCCTTGCGCTTGGAAAACGAAGTCGGAAAACTCTCAATAGCGTTGACGGAGGCGGAGGTCAGCGCTATATATCCATCTAGCCGCCTATGCGTTACCGACCGCAAAAGTCGGTATCGTTTTTTAATAGATACTGGAGCAAATATATCTATTATTCCGAGAACAAAGCGAGCGACACAATCGAGCGATTACAAATTATACGCAGCGAACGGCAGTGAAATTAGAACTTACGGGGAAACAACACTAGAATTGGATCTCGGATTACGACGGCAGTATAGATGGACATTTGTCATAGCTGACGTCAGACAACCGATACTGGGTGCCGATTTTTTAGAGAAATATAATCTATTGGTGGATATGAAGCATAAAAAATTTATTGACGAGGTAACCGGACTAATTACACCTGGCGAGATGTCTAACTCAGATGTACCCACGGTGAAGACGGTGAACTCGCAAACGCCATACGCAGATTTATTAGAAAAGTACCCGTATATCACTAAGCCATTTTGCGCTAAGGAGGCACCAACACATAATGTTATTCACCAGATTATAACCGAAGGTCATCCAGTGTTTTCAAAATGTCGCCCTTTATCGGCTGAAAAATACAAATTAGTAAAGAAAGAAATCGAACACATGCTCGCTACAGGTATTTGTCAACCCTCAAAAAGCGCTTGGGCTAGCCCGATACACGTGACGAAGAAAAAGGACGGCGGAATTCGGTTATGTGGAGACTATCGAAAATTAAATTCGATTACGAAACCAGATCGCTATCCGATTCCAAGGTTGTTGGATTTTACATACCTTTTGCCAAAAAAGAATGTATTTTCCCGAATTGACCTTAAAAGGGCCTACAACCAAGTTCCCGTGGAAGAAATTGAAAAAACAGCCGTAATTACACCTTTCGGATTGTTTGAATTTCCGCGCATGCCTTTTGGTTTGCGCAACGCAGGCCAAACCTTCATGAGATTCATAAATAAAGTCATGAGTGGGCTGGATTACGTATTTTGTTTTGTGGACGATATTTTGTTAGCGTCAGATAGTGAACAATCACACCGTCAGCATATTGAAGAAGTTTTCAAAAGATTGAGCGAACATGGGATAACCATTAACACAGAAAAATGTCTATTTGGCCAGTCAGAAATAGAGTTTTTGGGCTATAAAATTACACCACAAGGAATTATACCGTTACCAGAGAAAGTGAAGGTCATTGACGAGTATCCATTGCCGAAGACAGTACGGGACTTGAAACGTTTTATGGGAATGGTTAATTTTTATAGAACAAGTATACCTAATGCGGCAGCGCATCAAGCACCACTGAATAAATATATGTGCGGGAGTAATAAGAAAGAAAACAGCCAGATAGAGTGGACAGATGAGACGAGAGAAGCTTTCGTTCAGTGCAAGAATGGTTTAAAAAAAGCTATCGCACTGAGCCCACCCTCATCCGAGGCTCCGCTATCAATAATGACAGATGCATCTCAAACTTGTGTCGGTGGCGTGCTTCAGCAAAAACTGAACGGCGAGTGGAAACCAATAGCATTTTTCTCCAAATCCTTATCTAAGACGCAGCAGGGATACAGCACATACGATCGAGAGCTGTTAGCGATATATATGGCTATTAATCACTTCCAGAGCTATTGTGAAGTTCATGAGATTATAATATACACAGACCACAAACCATTATCTTTTGCATTTAAACAGCGCCAGACAGTTTCGAAAGAAAAAATATCACCAAGACGTCTGCGACATTTAGATTACATAGCTCAGTTTACATCAGACATACGATACCTCGCAGGCGAACAAAACACCGTAGCCGATGCATTATCAAGAATATCACAAATAGACTGCCCGAGTAAAATAAATTGGAGTGAAATCGCAAAACAACAAGTGGCTGAATCAGAATTGATGCGACTTTTGCAGAATGAAAAATTAAAATGGAAAAAAATAAGACTCACCTCTAATGAAGAATTGTATTGCGAAACATCGACAAATGAAGTGCGACCTTACGTACCGAGAATATTTAGAAAAGAAATATTCGGTATATTACATGACGTCACGCACCCTGAGGCCTTAGTATGAGTTTTGATAGTTTTCGAGCTCGATCAAACGTATCGTCTTTCTTCATACATTGGCCACTGTTTCTGATAGTTTACGCTAGGGGCGCTAGTGGGCAATGTATGAAAAGAGACGATACGTTTGATCGAGTTCGAAAACTAACAAACTCGTACTAAGGCCTCTGGCATAAGAGCCACAAGAAAGTTAATCCAGAAACATTACTTTTGGCCGAGTATGAATCAAGATACAAGCATGTGGACGAAACAATGCTTATCTTGTCAAAAAGCAAAAGTATCACGCCACAACAACACACCTCTTATGCAGTTTCCCAACTCTGAGAGATTCGATCACGTGCATATTGATATAGTCGGACCTCTATCAATATCAAACAACAATTCATCATCGACCGTTCTACACGTTGGCCCGAGGCTGTACCAGTCCCAGAAGTAACTGCTGAGATTGTTGCTAAAACATTGTATACCACATGGGTCTCAAGATTTGGATGTCCTGCCAGGATAACAACCGATCAGGGACGTCAATTTAATTCTCATTTATTCACCGCGTTAGCTAAGTTATTGGGTATAAAAAAAATAAGAACCACAAGTTATCATCCACAGTCGAATGGTATGGTTGAACGATGGCACAGGACTATGAAAACCGCTATCATGGCCCGCGGTAATTCCAGAGATTGGTCAAATGAGTTACCCACTGTATTATTAGGATTGCGAACTACAATGCGAGAGGACTGCAACGTCAGCGCAGCGCAAATGGTGTATGGCTGTAATGTGAGAATACCTGGAATATTTTTCGAAAATAAGGAAACTAACATCGCTCCAGAATCCTTTGTCGATCACTTACAACGCGCAATTCAGAACATCAAACCCATCCCTAGCAACATGAAGTCTTCGAAGAACACCTTTGTTTACAAAGACATGGAAACATGTGACCATGTTTTCGTAAGGACGGATGCTGTAAAGAAACCATTGGTTGCACCATACCAGGGGCCGTACAAAGTTTTAGAAAAATATGAAAAATATTCTAAAATTAAATTACACAATAGAGAATCAGTAGTGTCAATTGACCGATTGAAACCAGCGTTCATAGTTCACGATGTCGATGAACCGAAAAATGTCGATCGTGCAGAAAAACAACATTGCACAAATACGCAGGCAGCCAGCGCGAGTCAGGCGATTCCACACGTGACAAGATACGGCAGAACTGTTAAGTCGGTTGTGCGATTTTGTAATTGACTATTAATTATGATATAAATTTTACGGGAGATTTTTTTTTTTTTTTGATAATGATTTACAGTTTAATAGCCAAACTTTCGTACCAGAGTAAGTGTAATTAGTGAGTGTAGTGATTAGAATAATAGGACACTTTAATTTTTTACAATGTTTACTTTTTTTCACTTTTAAAGATGTTTATTTTTTTTTATTATATTTTTACATATTGTCCCCTATTTAATTGTTAATTTATTCTACCCATAAAGTAATGATATATTGTTTGTTTACTTTAGCAACTTAACTGTGTTAAATTTAAGTTCCAAATTTAGTTTTTTTTTTTTCACAAGGGGGGAGTACTGTGGCTACTCAAGTCATTCAACCTGACCCCAATTATGTACCCGTGTGTCAGCACGTGACACACAGTTGTTATTTTATCCATAAGTAATTATAATAAACAGATTATTACTGGCATTCGTGGTATCAATTACAACTCTCCAAAATACTACCTATAACTAGAAAAATGCACTGAAAAAAATCGACTTGCCTCAGGCGGGACTCGAACCCGCACCTTCCACAATCCGGGTGGAAGGTGCGGGTTCGAGTCCCGCCTGAGGCAAGTCGATTTTTTTCAGTGCATTTTTCTAGTATTATATTTACGCGTTTGTAAACGCAAAAATAAAATTATTCCATACTACCTATAACGTAATCCAGACTCCCACACCCCTTTTTTTAAAGTCTCTAAAAAAGGACATACCGCATATCCCACAAACACGGGATTTTTTTTTCACGCTCACACCATTTATCTAGCCCGAAGTAAGTATCATTAAGAACTTGTCTTACGGATACTAGATAACGGACAATTTTTTTGTATATACATAATATTTTTTTTTTAGATATTTTTATAAATAAACTTAAATATATAAACAACCATGACTCGCAAACAAATATTCGTGTTCGTCACATAAACATTTGCCGCTACCAGGATTCGAACCCGGACCGCTTGATGCCTCTAAATAATAATAAAAATAAAATAATAAAATTTTTGAAAATGTAAAATAAGAGATTAATATAATAATAATATATTTCTACGCTCACACCAATTATCTAGCCCAAAGTATCATTAAGAACTTGTGTTACGGATACTAGATAACGGACAAATATACTTAATAATCTAGATATTTTTATAAATAAACTTAAATAAATATATGAACAACCATGACTCATGAACAAATGCTCGTGTTCATCACACTAACATTTGCCACTACCAGGACTCGAACCCGGACCGCCCGATGTGTAGACAGCGTTACTGACCACTCCACCACGGCGGCTGTCGATCCCGCTATTTTTCGCAACTCTGCAACGAGTCCACGCAGGAGCACAGCTACCGGCGTACTGAATGAAACGAAATCGCCGAGGGGCGTGGTCCCGTTGCTTGCTTAACGGGCGTTCTTTCCTCTTCACACCGGGTGGTGTGTGATGGGTAGTACATTTTGTATTGCATTCTTGCGTTCCGGTTTTATGGTCTTTTCTAGGTAGCAAAGAACGACCGGCTAGTGTGGCCCCACGCTAAGTATCTCAGTTACATATTGCAACCGACTCTCATCCCTTCGCTTTACCGCCCAACTTTCTGATCTTCATTTTCCTTTTTAATTCAAGGGGAATTCGGAAATTCGACTTACTCGATAACATTTCCAATACAATACCTTGCTGGTAGCTGGTACTAGTCTGACACCCGGAGGAGCTCGAACTAAGGGCGGTTGTACACCGCCCAATTTCTTGATGGGCTGCACCGTTATTGCCATGGCGTAGAGTTGAAAGTCGTGCTTCATGCGTTCAGCCGCTGGTATGTTTTGCAAGTAGCTATGGGTGAAAGCGTTATTTTTTTTAAAAGTAAAATCCTTTATGGGTGAAGCAAAGGTTAGGTTTCGGTTCTTTGGTTGGAACTGTGACCAAAGCAAACCAGAAAACGATATTCTTTTGACGTGACAACGTCTTATAATTCGATAGAGCCGGCTGCACGCACGAAAAAACATGACGTCATGCGGCGTTCCCTCGCTCTGAATCTAATTCTCTAATTTGAATTTGGAATTATATTATTTTTTTGGGGGTAGGTCATTGAACTGGATACACAAGTTTTATATTGCTCCGTTTTTATTTTATTTTTAAAGTAAAAATACATATTTATTAAACAATTTTTCTATTTATATATAATGTATTGAATGCATAAATACCTGCAGATAATATTTCCTTAGCATTTATCTACTTCTAAGAAAAACACTTCAACTCACTTTTTTCGACACACAATATCAAGAACTGGCACTGAGATGGAAGAACTGAAGGAAACTTTGGAGTCACTGTCACAGTCATTTGCTACCAGGATGACAGTATTCGAGGGCGAGCTGAAGAAATCTCAGACAGCACCATCAACTATTGCCGCTCTTACTGCGGAATTCGAAAGTTTTCGTAGTTTTGTTATTAGCACCTTTAAGACCGTGGAGCAGCAGGTGACTGCTTTGGCAAATGAGTGCGACAATATGGAGATGCGGAGCCGTCGGAACATGTTGCTGTTACATGGCGTTCCGGAGCACAAGGATGAGGATTCCAGAAAAGTCTTCTTCGACTTGGCTGCCAAGCACCTTAGTGTGCAGCAACTTGATGCAGTGGTGGTGAGTAGATCAGTGCGACTAGGACGCCCAAGGCAGGATAAGCCAAGGCCTCTGTTGTTGAAGTTTCAGTCTGAGGTTGATCGTGATAGTATCTGGTACGCAAAGACTGGCTTTAAAGGCACTGGAATTACAGTATCCGAGTTCTTGACTAGGTCCCGTCACAGAATTTTCACAGCAGCCCGTGAACAGTTCGGTGTTTCTAAGTGTTGGACCCGAGAGGGTCGGATCTTTACTGTTGATCGTGAGGGCAAGAAGCACGTAATAACTTATATGACTGATATTGAGAAGCTTAAGTTGACATCAGCTACGTGTTCTGAGAAGTCCTCTGCAGTTAACATCACCAGTGCGACCAAAGAGCTGCAAGCTACATCCTCTGCTGGTGCCAGAAGCAGAAGGGCTGCGCCTGCAAAGGGAAAATGAGTATTTATTTACACTTAATTTGTTTTCGATATGCTTGTTATTTGCTCTTCAATATTGTGCATGTTCCTATTTACTCACTTTTCATATCCCCGTAATAGTTTTTGAATTGCTATTGAAGTTCTTTCACTTAATATTCTTGTTGCGTAATTACCGTTCTTACATAGTTATACATATGTATTTATATTTTCTTGGGACATGTAATTAATAATAATATTTATCGGTCACCTCCTGTTCTATAAATAAATCCATTAACCAAAATTTCAATTGTCAATGTCAAGTCAATGTTTAATTTAACGTACTGTCAATAATATTTATTTAGACGTCTGATATCATGTAGCTTTCTGATACTGTTTATCTGTTAGAGTCACTTGATATTTTTCGTATTTAGTAACTTGCTTGTGATTTATTTAAGTTTCTGCCCTGTCATTTTTATTGTTTTTATAATATTGTGTTAGTTGATTTCGCTTCGCTTTCTGTGTGTATTTATGCATTTTGATTGTAATTTGATTGTAATTTGATTGTAATTTATTTTAATTATCGGCTTTGTTATTATTATTGCTAGCTATTTATATTTTTAGTGTTCAATTTGATTTTATTTCTTGTTAATCTGCTTTAAGTGCTATGGACCTACTATTAGATAACAGCGATCTCTTTCTATCTTGTTCTTCCTCTTCCGTTTCTGACTCCAGCTTTCGTAGCTTTGACAAACCCTTATCCGAACTTTTGGAGGAGTCATTTTATGATATGCCTAAAAACTTCAACGTGGTGCATTTCAATGCTCAAAGCGTTCCCGCCCATTATCCGGACATGCTTGCTTCTTTTGATAATAAGAACATTCACGCCATTCTTATTTCAGAAACTTTTCTTAATCCTCGTCTTCCTTCTAATTCCTTCTTTATTCCTGGCTTCAATTTAATCCGTAATGATCGTGTAAGTTCTTCTCATGGGGGCGTGGCTATATATCTTCGTTCTAATATTTCTTATTCTATTGTCAATCAGTCACCTCAGCCGCCTCCCCCAAATACCGCCGAACATCTATTTTTAGATATTTCTCTTTCCCACACAAAACTTTTACTGGGTGTTTATTATAGCCCTTCTCTAAGAGTAGACTACTTCTCCTCATTTGAGCAACTTTTAGAGACCCTCACTCCAGCTTTTAACCACACCATTATTATGGGTGATTTTAATACTTGTTTAGTCAAAAATGATTTTCGCTCACAAAAACTACTATCTTTAGTAAATTCCTCGAACCTTCATATTCTTCCCTTAAAGGAAACTCACCATTTTCCCGATTGCTCTCCGTCACTATTAGATCTAATGATTGTTTCCTCTCCAGATATGGTGAGTAAGCATGGTCAATTTGCTGCTGATGCTTTCTCGTATCACGACCTGGTTTATCTATCTTATAGAATTCGTCCTCCGAAGGTTAAGCCGCGTATTCTATATCGGCGAAGTTTTGCAAGAATGAATCTAGTGAAGCTCCAAGACGACGCAGTAAACTTGGACTGGTCGGCTGTCCTTGCCTGTGACTCGGTCGACGAACAGGTGGAAATTTTTAACACCCTTCTGATTGGACTATACGATGTGCATGCTCCTATCCGACCGGTCAAAATGAAACATATACCTGCACCTTGGTTGACAGACGAGATTCGTAAATTAATGAACAAAAAAGATAAGGCTAAAACGCGGTATAAACTTGAACCTACCGATAAAAATAAAGTTAGGTATAATCGTGCAAGAAATCGCTGCAATACGGTGATAAGGGACGCTCAAAGACGCCACATACATAAGTCAGTAGAAAATGAAGATCCATCTAAAGTATGGAAATTCCTCAAGTCTCTTGGTATTGGTAAATCTCAAAATAATAGCAACGCCTCTAGTCTAGACATCGATTGTCTTAATTCACATTTCACTTCCTCGACCTCTTTTCATGGGGACCGAAAAACTGATACTTTGAACGATCTTTCTATGATACCAGTACCTGACTATCCTTCTTTCTTCATTAATCAATTTTCGGAGTGTGATGTCAAGAGAACCATTTTATCCATAAGTTCCGGTGCGGAAGGGAGTGATTCTATCAGTCGTAATATGATCCTTCCCATTTTAGACATCCTTACTCCTATAGTTGCTCATATCCTTAACACTTCCATAGCATCTTCTGTTTTTCCTTCTGCTTGGAAGGATGCCTTTGTTATTCCACTCCCAAAAAAGTCCAGTCCAACGTCATTTTCTGATTATCGTCCCATTTCAATCCTTCCTTTCTTGTCCAAAGTCCTTGAGAAATTAATTTACCGTCAACTCATTGCATTCCTTAACGTAAATAATCTCCTTAATCCCTTACAATCCGGCTTCCGTACGGGTCATAGTACCACTACTGCCTTAACTAAAATCACTGAAGACATTCATCGAGGTATGGAGAATCGCCATCTCACCTTGTTGACCTTGTTAGATTTTAGCAATGCGTTCAATTCCGTGGATTTTGATGTTCTCCTTAGCATTCTGAGTTCTCTTGGCATATCTCCTTCCGTTATTGATTGGTTTCAAAGTTACCTGCTAGGTCGTCGGCAGCGCATACGCATTGAAGATACCTTCTCTAAGTGGTGCGATATTAATGCCGGCGTTCCTCAGGGTGGCGTTTTATCTCCACTTCTTTTCTCAATATTTATTAATTCTATTACGCAGTCTCTCTCATGTTCTTATCACTTGTATGCAGATGATTTGCAGATTTACACACAAGCACCACTGTGTGAACTTTCTAGTGCTGTAGCTTTAACCAACAATGACCTTATCACTATCAACAGTTGGAGTAACTCTTATGGTCTAGTCATTAATCCTCTGAAAACACAGACAATTATAATTGGTAGCCCATACTTTGTTTCAAGGATTGATTATTCTACATTACCGTTAGTAAATTTTAGTGGCACAATGATTCCTTTTGCTCAAAATGTAAGGAACCTTGGTGTAGTTTTTGACCAGTGTTTAGCGTGGAGGCCACAAGTGGAGACGGTTCGGAGAAGAGTTTTTGCTGCGTATGGTTCGTTAAATAGATTCCGGAATTTCCTTCCGACCAGTACGAAAGTCGTTTTGGCACAGTCGCTGCTGCTCTCTATTATTGATTACGCTGACGTTTCCTATGCGGACCTTTCGGAGGAGCTTCTTGACAAATTAGAGCGTCTGCAAAATCTTTGCATCAGGTTTGTCTTTAACCCATTAGGTACTAGCGTGACGTTACGGTCACAGTCGGTACTAACTCACTTTTTTAAAATTTAAAGCAAAAGTAAGAAAATAATAATCGTTTTACTACTCCATACGTGAAACAAAACGTTTTAGCTATACTGTAATCCAATTTGAAATTTTTTATTTTTTTATTTTTGGCGGTAAAACAATATTTTTATCAGTGCATGCTGTCACTGGCGTCAAAATGGCAGAACGGAAAAAGTAAGTATTATTTACATGAGTTTTTATTTGTTTTTATTTGATATTTTTATGCAATTATGTTTCTTATTTTCTCAATTATATGATAAATAAATTAGTTTCATTGAAATTTCTATATCTATAGAATTATGTAGGTATTTATTGCATGTGACGCTACGGTCACACTAGTCCATTATGTAGTACATTTTTTCAAAAACTTAATCATTTTCGTTTTGTAGTTTGAAGGTGGCTGAGATTTTGGAAGAGTTGGAAAACGAAGAAGAGTATCTCATTGGAGACCTATACATTGAACCGCCTGATGTTGCTGTGCAGACGGACGAGGATTCTGTGGACGAAGAAGATGGAGATTTGGTGGAAAACCTATATGGCCGACAGCTTCGTACTCCAGCAACCTTAGCTGGATGAACAATTCCGTGATGAATATGTCCTCAACGGAGTATAAAGTAAATCCGTTGGCCATGCTGATCGATACTCAAGGCTTCAAAAAAAGAAGGTAAAAGTTCCGCGCCCGCATTTGATAGGAGTTTATAATGAGATGGGTGGAACAGATCTCATGGATGGTCATGTAATTATTTACCGAATCGGAATTAGAGGCAAAAAGTGGTGGTGGCCGATATTTACAGGGCTTATTGAGGTAACAATCAATAATGCATAGATCTATTTTTAAATTTATTTCACAACTTGAATTTCACTGGAAAATAGTTCAAAAATATTTATCGTAGTTATCACAGCCCACGGAAGTCTGGCGGTCGTCCATCTACTGGAAAATCTAGAGGTAAAGTGCTGGGTGGCATACGGCATGACGGACTAAGTCCTTTCCCAAAGCTATCAGAAAAAAGACGCCAGATGTGCAGGGGATGGATGCAAGACAGTTTGAAAAATTATATGCGCTAAATGAAATGTACCTAGGTCTTTATCTAGTCTGTTTTGAAAATTATAACACATGTTAGTTGATTTTTTTTTGATAAAATGCATAATAATAAATTTAGTTTACCTAATTGATGTTTTATTTATTGATATTTGTTTCACTTATAACGTTAGAAAACAGTAAATAGTAAACATTGATCATTTTCAAGATATGAGAAAATTTTGTACTTCACTTTGTCCTAGCGTTACTGTAAGGTCACAGTCAAAAACACGGTATCTAAAAAAAATTTTTTCGAAATAACCATAAAATTATTTAATTTAAGGCCTAATAACAATATTAATTAAATAAAAGTACCGAAATCAGTCAATAAAAAACTCAGTCCCTAATGGGTTAACCTACGTAAATTTGACCATGTTTCTTCTTATCGTGCCCAATTAAACTGGCTACCAATTCGTCGGCGGCGAGACTTACACGTTCTCTCTCTCCTTTATTCTGTCCTTTTTCTACCCTCTGCGCCACCATATCTTCGCTCCTACTTTATCTTTCGTCCTTCTTTTTCAAGTCGCACTTTACGTTCTAACTTTGATCTTACCCTTGTTATACCACCTCATACTTCTGACTTCCTGTCCTATTCCTTTTCTGTTCATGCAGTCCGATTGTGGAATGCTCTGCCTATGAGTATTAGAAGTGCTCGCACGTTGGACTCCTTTAAAAGTCAAGTTTGGAGTCATTTTCTTTCCACCCGTCCTTAGCTGTGTTACCATCACCTTATTATATGCTGTTCGTTTGTTTTTTTTTTTATTTTTATTTTTATACAATGCCTATAAGTATACTTAGCTTATGTTATTTTCTGTTATTTGCTTTTTTAATTAGCTTAATTTTGTTTTAAAGTAATTTGTTTTTGCCTGCACCCTATATTATATTCTTTTCTATTTGTTTTCCTGCAACACAAGGTTGCCTGGAAGAAATTGCTTATTAGCAATAAGGCCGCCTACCTTGTACATACATTTGTGTTTACTTGTATTGTTCTTTTTTTTCCTATTTTTCTTTTTGTGTGCATTAAAAGCGTTTATTATTATTATTATTATTATTATTAATTATGTTCTTTAAAATTTTAACTTAACATTAACTTTCAATGATACCAAAACCAGATACAAATAGTATAGCCAAAGAGATTTTATTACAAGTTTATTCATACTATAATGCGAAATCTATTAAACAAATGAAATGAAATTTTTTTTTTAAAAAATGCTACCATTCCATCAGTATTTTCTTAAGACGTTGTCACGTTCAACTATCGTCAGTAAACCGACTTTACAGACAACCAATATTTTTTTAGTTCCAACAAATAATAAGGTTCAATAACTATTAATTATAATAAGCTCATATAGGTAATTATGTATAAGGATGATGCCTGTGAAGTTAGTTGAGATACATTTTATTAGCTGTCAAAACATTGTTCCATAGATTTTGTATGGCATTACGAATTTGTACGGTCTTAAATCTTATAGTCAACTTACGCAAACGCCATCAACTTCGCAGACGTAAAAGTCAGAACACACGCAGCTCCATCATCCTAAAAAATAAAGATTTCTGTAGGAATCATCTTTAGACACAGCAATCTAGGTAGGACGGTATCGTATCTTTCATACATTGCCCACTAGCGCCTCCAGCGTAAACTATCAGAAACAGTGGGCAATGTATCAAAGAGACAATGTATGTAAGGGTACTGACTACTGAGCAAGTTCGGACAGTATCGATGAACCAGCCGATTGCTTCCGGATTGCACCAATAGCGCTATTTAACAAAATCTTGTTACAACTTGATTGCGTACGGCGTACGGGCTATCCTACGAAATAGAATAGAATAGAAAAGATTTATTCACACCACTTAAATCTAGCATAACAGGTTGTATTGAACAATATTAAAAGCAGTTGTGAAATGGTATTCACTCAGCACAATATCGGGACGACCGTAAAGCGCCTCGACGCTGATCTTCCGTGAACACCAGAGAAAAAAAAGTAAAATAAGTAAGAGAGCACCACCGTGCGCCAGCTCAAATCTATTCAGTTATTATGCATGGGATAAACTATATTCTAAATACAGGGTGTAAAAGACATGAGCAGTCAAACGAGAACCATGTATTCTGCTCACCGTCATAACATTTTTCTTCTTTTAGACTATACCTGGGAAATTGATAGTTACGATTTTATTGAAGGTCAAAGTTATAATTTTTTTTTAAATTTTTTTATGAAAACGTATTCTATACGTTATTTCTTAATTATTGTCCAAAGAAACATTATAATTTTTTTTAGTATTTCATAACAAAAAATGGCTTCAAAACGTTAGCGTTCAATGTAGCTCACTCGATGCGCACGGACACTAACGAACGGGGCCGCCGTCAAGCAAAATTATCGCGGTTTTGCGAGTTGCGTGCGAGTTGAGCCCTTTACATTGCGCGGTACAATTTGCAATTTTTTTTACCACCAAAAAATAAAAATTATTTCCCAGCAATATTTTTTTTGAAATATGTCTTATTTTGATGTATAGAATACGTGGTTTTCGTTTGACTGTTCATGTCTTTTACACCCAGTATATAGATAAAGTAAAAAATATCACGAAACTATAAATAGGTGTATAATTTATGAATATATAAATAACTAAGTCTATGTTAAGTATTTTTAGTTTTTATACTATCATACAGGGTAGATATATAATTCTAATAATTCGATATTGATTAGTACATGAAATTACAAATCAACCATCGCCCCCCTAAACTACGCCAAAACCACTCATTTTTTTTCTGGGCCCCTTAACGCCCCCCTCTAGGTCTGCAACGCCCACAAGGGGGCGTTATCGCCCACTTTGAGAAAGACTGATTTAGCTGAAAAGGGGACAAGGGCAGCTCTGTTAGAAGTACTGTTGCCTGTTTGTATGTAACGTGTTTACTAAATCAATATAAAATATCCAATATGCGTGTCTGAATGCAACGTGTACCTACTTGTAAAATATTTTTTTAAGTATCCGAGAATATGTGTAAGAATCCTATCTACACCGTGAGTTACTGCCACTGACCAATCAAATAAAAATCACTAAGATTCAATCATACAAAACTATTTCCTAAACATCATCATCATTATCAACAGCTCATATAATGTCCCCACCTCTGGCTCGAGCCTACCCCACATTAGGGGCGATTAGGCCTTAGTCAACCACGCTGGCCAAGTGCGGGTTGGTCGACTGCACACACAACCTAAGAATTTGTTCATAGGTGTGTGCAGGTTTCCTCACGATGTTTTCCTTCTCCGTTAAAGCGTCGATTAAACGTACATATGGATTCAAAATTGTAAAACACATTGGTACGTGGCGAGGATCGAACCGGTGCCTCCCGTGTGGGAGACAACGCCCTTACGCACTACGCCACCGACGCTTTTTATTCCGAAACAATGTACTTTAATTAACAAAATACCCAAACACTATCACAAACACTTCTGTGCGCATTAACTGTCGACTTCAGTTCATTGTCAATGTTTTAATAATAATGTGTCTTCCCATAACCCCATATTTAGAATGAGTCGTGAGTTCAACGCATTATTGAATGAACGAGACGATGTGCCTGATATCCACAACTCATCCCTCTGTAAATGGAAATCCTCTTTATATAAAATTGTAAGGTACCTTTTTACTGTTTCAATGTTAATTAAAAAATATATAGTTCAATTATTAATAATATAATAAAACTTATCTTAACATTTAATAATATAATAATTTTATTTTTTTAATAATGTAATAACATGTCAATTTTTTTTTATAATATAATAATATGTTAATATTTGATTCTTGCTCGATGTTCGCTTAACATGCTGTGTTCACATGTCTGTGGAGTTGCAGTCGACCATTGTGTTTTTTTTTTACATTATTCATTGTCGTGATTGTAATTCTGTTTTGTGTACCTAATTAAATAAATAAATAAATTCTTCACGCTTACATTCCGAATCGCTGACATGGCACCTTGCACACATGACACAGTCCCTACAAGGGTATTATACGAGCGTCATTTATAATGTTTTTAGCTTGCCTCGTGTACCTTCTTACTCAAATATGTCTCTATCAGTTCCCGGACTACAATAATAATTATTAGTGTACCTGAGCATCGATCCTCAGTCCCGTGGGTCCGCACGCGTGAGGCTCCATCATATAGTAAGACGGGGAGCCGGCCACTCTCCACACCGCCACAGCGTGCGGCACTGACCACAGTATACCATGCGTGTGGTTCTCGAAGAAACGCTCTAAGGCACACCTGTTTTGGTAATATATATAATATATATTTCCACGCTCACACCAATTATCTAGCCCAAAGTAAGTATCATTAAGAACTTGTGTTATGGATACTAGATAACGGACATTTTAAATATACATAATATTTTTAGATATTTTTATAAATAAACTTAAATAAATATATAAACAACCATGACTCGTCAACAAATACTCGTGTTCATCACACAAATATTTGTCGCTACCAGGACTCGAACCCGGACCGCTTGATGTGTAGCCAGCTATACTGACCGCTCCACCAAGACGGCGTCGATAATGTTAAAATTGAGTGAACAGAGATGCTCACTCAATTTTAACATTATCGACGCCGTCGATTAAATCTAGTTAAAAGTTTTTGTATCAAATCGACAACACCTTGTATAAAGGCGCGATTCCATTACGCTAGTCTTTCCCCCTCCTTGGCGTGCGGGGAGGGGAAGTTTCGTCTGCTCAGGATGCTACTGCGTGAATAGTCCCGTCACACACATGCGTTCGGCCCCGCTATGATGACCGATCGCCTTCCACACTTATGCCCTATTCTATTGTCTAGGGTAGCGTGTGCAGTGTGCACCTCCCTTCCCTCTCCTGAGGGGGAGTTGCTTCCGATAGTCTTATAGCCACTTTGGCACTAGGCAATAGGGGGTGCTTAGTCGGTAAGAGGTCCTAGGGTCTCCAAGATTCAGCCCCTCCTTCCCCAGTGTCCGGAAGGTTTTCTTTGCTGTCTTTCACTCCTTCCCTTGGGGGAAGCAGCGGAGGGGGTTAGGCGAGAAAAAAAGGCAAGTCTGGCGTGCAATAATGACGTCAAGTTGCAAATTGCATACAACTTGAAAAAAACATATACAGACTGTAAAAGACATGAACAGTCAAACGAGAACCATGTATTCTGCTCACCATCATAACATTTTTTTTCCTTTAGACTACCTATACCTGGGTAATTGATAGTTACGATTTTATTGAAGGTCATAGTCATAATTTTTTTTTTCATTTTTTTATGAAAACGTATTCTATACGTTATTTCTTAATTATTGTCCAAAGAAACATATTTTTTTTTTAGTATTTCATAACAAAAAATGGCTTCAAAACGTTAGCGTTCAATGTAGCTCACTCAATGCGCACGGACACTAACGAACGGAGCCGCCGTCTGGCAAAACTATCGCGGTTTTGCGAGTTGTGTGCGAGTTGAGCCCTTTACATTGCGCGGTACAATTTGCAATTTTTTTTAACACCAAAAAATAAACATCATTTCCCAGCAAGATTTTTTTTGAAATATGTCTTATTTTGATGTATATAATACATGGTTCTCGTTTGACTGTTCATGTCTTTTACACCCAGTATAAGGTAGTTTGAAATTGTACATATTTATTCAAGTGACGTGCAAATTGAACGCACTAATTAGTCGCACTGTGAATCTAGTTTCCGTAGTAGACGATGCTACATCTTTTTATTCAATCGGTTATATTTTATTATATCAGAAACATCGAGCACATAACCAATAGACCATTCTCCGTCTCCGAAACAGGTCAGTGTTTTTTCACTAACGTCAAACTGTCAATCGCACTATCACTAATGTTGCAATAACATAAATGAATGAATGAAAAAGCTTTATTGTACACCAAAATTAAAGTTAATAATACAGACATAGTTCGTAAATAATACACACATCAATCTAAACGTGTATCGATATTTGCTGTGCAATAACACACTATTCCTTCGAGATAGCTTTATTTTCCACTTCCACTGATATTTGACCACTTTTCACTGATTTCCGGATTTTATGTTTAAGTTATTTGACTGACAATGTCAAACTTTGTTTGTCATTAATTCTTTATTTTGATTTTTAGGGTTCCGTACCTCAAAAGGAAAAAACGGAACCCTTATAGGATCACTTTGTTGTCCGTCTGGCTGTCTGTCTGTCAAGACCCTTTATCTCAAGAACGCGTGGACGTATCAAGCTGAAATTCACATGAAATACTCAGGTTTATTGTCCCTTTAAGCTGTGAAAATATCAAACTTCTAAGCCAAGCCAATCAAAAGATACAGCCGATTATGTCGATATTTTCAACAAATTTCCGACACTCGCAAAGGAATCAAAACCTACAGGATACTTCCCGTAAACTGAGAATCTTGAAACTTGGCATGAAGCATTGTCATATAATGCAAATATAGGAAAAATTGCGAAAATCACATTTTTTAGTTATATTATATAATAAAAATATTTTAATAAAATGAAACTTACTACCTTATTTCTCACGAACGAATAAAGGTATAAAATTGAAATTTATACCAAATACCTAGGTCTATTGTCCCTTTAAGCAGTGAAAAAATCAAACTTCTAAGTTAACGCGATCAAAAGATAAGTACAGCAGTTTATACCGAGGAACCCTCGGTGTGCGAGTCCGACTCGCACTTGTTCTATTAAAAGTCGCCTTCTGGTACTTTTTCTGTTTAGATTATAATGAATTAAGATTTTTGTGATTTACTGTAAAATTTATAACGAAAATAAATAAATCAATTTCTATGTATTTATTTTCTTTGTTTTATTAATATTTATTTTCATAGCTAGGTCACGAAATCGATAAAAACATTTGCATGCCTGTGTATGCCCATCTCTAGTATGACGCGTGCGTACCTAATTGCAATTCTTTGGCGGAAACATTTTCGAACAAAATAAATGACATTTCTGCTATATTGGTTGTGAGCTCGATGTAGTTGCTTTACTTCCTGACACCAACCCCTTGCTACGATGGTCTACACGGGGCTCAGAATCTCCCTCAGTCAGCTTTCTTGACACCCACGGGCAATGATATCTTATAGAATAGAATAGAATAGAATATTACTTTATTGTACATCAACCAGTTATAAAAAATACAGTAGATAACACTAAAACAACAGTTTTGTACAAAGGGCGACCTTATCGCTAAAAGCGATCTCTTCCAGGTAACCTTAGGATGGACAGGATTTAAAAATACAGAATTTGAGGGAAGTTGGCGACGTATCAATACACATCATAGGTACTATATAATTATATTATAAGAGAACAATACACAAATACTAATATATACATACTTATTATACATTATTTTTTAAATATAATATCATTGCTCACGGGATAAAAAGGGCTAGCCCGATTTTCGGCAACTACAACTTACAACCACTTTCGAGAATCAAAAGAACGATCCTCCTCGTGATTACCTGACTGTCATGCCAGTTGGTTCCTTTTGCTCCAGCTTCCCAGAATACACCGCTTCAAGGTCATAGCGGACGTAGTTCACACCCAGAATGAAACGCTTCAGCACCTGCGAAAAGGTTGTAAATTTTCAAAGATACTTTAAGATAATTAACAAATAAATGTCTTCAAAAATTAGTTTAACAACTGAGAGGGTTGATGCAGATACATTTCTAAGAACTAGATTGAACTAAGGTGCCAGCCTGATGGAGACACCAAAAGGGATAGGTCACGTGATCGGGCGCGGTAGAAAGATTTAGTTCACGTTTCCTAACGCCTCAATGACGATATTATAGGGGTGAGAAGAGAGTTCACCTATTTTGGCAACGCTGTTGTATCCAAAAACAGAGTAAGATCCTACATCACAACCACATGAGTAAATAAACAGTAGTTTATCTGCGGGCTGTCGGCGAGTTATTAGCCTACTCTTGCGTTGACGCTAGGGTTCGTAAATGTGCCGGGCGGGAACGTCACAGTGCGTGCGTACTACCGAGTACGCACGCACACATTTTAATGGATAGCGGTCAGTTTGTATGAAGACGTATTACTGTTCTTGGTATACTGTGCGTGCAGTTTCATCAACACACCTGTAATGGAAGCAACACATCCTCGCCAGGCCTGAACTCGTATCCCAGCGCTGCCAACGACCCCGCGAACAGCTGACACGCCGTACACATCACCTCGTCCACGGTGTTCCGCGTCCACAAGTGTGGCCGCCGCACGTGGGACATACAAGCCGCCACTATGGCCCCACACGCGGATTGGAGGAGAGCGTCACGTGTGAACCTTGGGAGGTATCAAAGTCAAATATAACAATAACTTAAATAATATGTTTTTCATCCCTTCTATTTGAAAAGTGTCGCTTTGTTCCTCTATAAGTGGGAACAAAATACATAGCTCTTTTCCGATAAGAACTTTTTAGAGGGCGTAAAAGTGATTTGAATTTAGAACATATATCATTCATAGAAATCGAACGCAAATTGTATGAATTACTGGCTGGTACGTGTTGGCTGCACGGCACTAACTAAAAAAAAAACAAATGCGCGCGAATTACTTTTCTGTACTTGTTATCTCAGTACATATTTTATTGTATTTTGCAAAAATAATGAGTTCTACTACCTCGAGTTATGAAAGTGATAATGCATTAACTCCTGAAACAATAACTATAGAAGCTGGCAACGTCGTACAAATACTCAAAATGTAAATGAATCGAGAACAATATCGATCCCAAATAAAACAGTGACAATAACTTTTAATAATTGCGCTAGCGTATCAATATAAATATAAATTTGTAATAATTTTTACTTCATTTCACATGTCGTCTTTTAATTAAATATATTAATTAATTACATAACAGCGTCTTTTATTTATTTTCTCATAGAAAGGGGATGAAAAGTAGAGTGCAAATTATTTTTCCCTCGGGCGATGTACTTTGGATCCCTCGCTGCGCTCAGGATTCTACGTTAGAATCCCTTGCTACGCTCGGGATTCTATTCTAGAATCCTTCGCTTCGCTCGTGCTTCAAAGTAGGGCCCTCGCCATAAAAATACTATTTTGCTCCCTTGTTATACAATCTACTATTACCTCTCCAACACCAAAAGGCCTCTTTTGATTAGTGAAAATCTCGAAGCAAAAACGCTTTGTGCTGCGACCTCCAAACAAGACTAACGTTCAATTTATATAATTGCAGTAATACTACGCCATCGAGGCTCTGCTTTCGCTGTCGAAATTTGTCAGTGCTCGGTCCTTATGTTTTTATAGTAAACATTGTATCATCAAATATTTGCAATTTTTTAAATTTAGAATTTGAGATTTTTTTCAGTGTATTTTTGTTGTAATTTTTTTTAAAATAAAACAACTTTTACCGATTTTGCTCGCGTGTAATTAGATTTTACATGATGTTATTACTGCCCGACGTTCCGTCCCGAGCGTTCGTGGTCACGGGATGACTAAAGATGTAGGTTGTCATATTTTATGAAATAGTTAAATCTACCGTCACTTTAATTATTAATTTGGAGTGTTCCGTTTCACGCAAACGGAGCTCACGGTGTCATTAGGTCTTGCTGTGTGGTGGTTTGTCGGTGTCTTGTCTTGGACACAATGGAGCCAAATAAAACAATAACTTTGAATTTAGAATAATTATTATAATGCAATTTAGTAAGTACAGTACAATGTTGCCTTGTAGACGGCTAACACGCAAGTAAGTATGACATTTAAGTGAAGTGACGTTTGAACACCGAAACTCCTGTGTATAACGCATCAGCAATGTTACCGCGATGCCTGCCGTTGTAATAAAATTATCTAAGGCTATCAGAATGAGCCGAAACATCGTCCCGCCGCGTTGAAAGCATTCTTTCAACCCTGCACCTGCTCTTCGGTCAGTAGTGGGCAGAGCCGAACTAAGGGTCGCCGCACTGAGCCTCTTAATGTGTTTAGTTCAGCCACGCGAGCTATTCCGTCGGCTCCCGGGAACAGTCTGGTAACTCGTCCTAGACGCCAGCATAAAGGAGGCACATTATCCTCTTGAAGGAGCACCATATCGCCAACCATCAGGCTGCCCTTGTTAGTTCTCCACTTTGTTCGCTGTTGAAGTTCGCTGATGTACTCTTTCTGCCATCGGTTCCAGAAGTGCTGATGAAGTTTTTCCAGTCTGGCATAGCGTCGAAGATTGCTTTCTTTCACTTCCTTCAGGTCTGGTGATGGCAGTGCTGTCAAGGGTCTTCCGATGAGAAAGTGCCCTGGGGACAAGGATAGGAGGTCATTAGGAGAGGAAGAGAGAGGGCATAAGGGACGACTATTGAGTATAGCCTCCACTTGTGCAAACAAAGTAACTAATTCTTCTACAGTTAAATGACTATTGCCCATCACTCTCTTGATGTGATATTTCGCCGACTTGACGCCGGCTTCCCAAATTCCTCCAAAATGTGGAGCATAAGTAGGAGTGAAAATAAAATTTATTCCTTCCTGAATTGCAAAGTTAGTTAATTCTTGTGTATTTTTAGATAAAAAACTACCAATTTCTTTGGCTGCCGCAACAAAATTCCTTCCATTGTCACAGAACACTTCAGATGGCTTTCCTCTGCGAGCTATAAACCTGCGAATCGTCATCACAAATGCATCCTTGGTAAGATCCGAGACAACTTCTAAATGAAGACATTTATACCTCAGGCAAACAAAAAGACACATATAACATTTTATTAAACGACTACCTCTGCCCTTTTTATTTAATATCATAAAGGGTCCAGCAAAGTCCAGCCCTACAGATAAGAAAGGATAGTTAGGTGTTATTCTCTCTGCGGGGAGATTACCCATTTTTGGACACAAAGTTTTGCCATTTATACGCTTACAACGCATACAGTTAAACACAACGCTCCTGGCGAGACGCCTTCCATTGACCGGCCAGATAACCTCTCTCGCCGTAGCCAGTAGCAACTGCGGCCCAGCGTGTAAATGCTTAACATGTTCCCTTTCAAAGAATAATTTTGTAAGGTGATGTGAAGAGTGTAATAGTATAGGGTGCTTCTTTTCGTAAGCATAATAGGAGGCGCTTATTCTACCACCTACTCTAATTAAATTATTTTTGTCTATAAATGGAGACAATGGAAGTATTTTTGATTTTGCATTTAGTTGTTTATTTTTAACTAGCATTTCGTATTCTGTAGCGAAAGATTGTCGCTGAGCAGCCGCACATAAAAGATAAAAAGATTTATTTAATTCTTCAATTGAAATATTACCAGAGAGTTTATTATTAGGATGCCTCAAATTGTATACAAATCTATTAATATACGCAAAAGTACGCTGTAATTTTGTAAAACTAGAAAATTTTTCAAACCTGATAAATGGCTCGGTAACAGTTACATTATGACATTTCACTTCCGGTAATTCTATTTCTAAAATTTTACTATGACTTAATGTAGGCCACTCCGATTCATCCTTTGAAATAAAATCGGGACCTAACCACCATAAATCCATGGTTATCAACTTAGTTGCATCTACCCCCCGGGAAATCAAGTCAGCTGGATTGAGTGTGGTGGGAACGTAACGCCACGCCGATGCATCGGTAGTTTCAATAATTTCAAGAACCCTATTAGCAGCGAAAGCCTTTAATTTGCTTGGACCGTTACGAATCCATGCCAACACAATGCTCGAGTCGCACCAATGAATCATGCGCGCCGGTTGAACTCGGAGCGATTCGCACACTGCCCTGCATAACCTAGTTGCAAGGAGCGCAGCGCACAACTCTAATCGCGGCATAGTGGTTGCCTTTAGTGGCGCGACCTTTGATTTGCTACATAACAACTTAACAGTTATTTTATTTTGAGCGTTCACTGACTTTAGGTAAATGCATGCCCCGTACGCATGCTGTGAAGCATCACTAAAACTATGTAATTCAACATGCACATGATTAACACTTAAAACAAATCTAGGTATTTCTAAATTTTGTAATTGAGGTATATGTTTAGAAAAGGAAATCCACTCATTTGCAATAGCTAAAGGAACGGGCTCATCCCATTCCAATTTCTGTAACCATAATTTTTGTATCAATATTTTTGGTATTACGATAAATGGAGATAGCAATCCGAGTGGGTCAAATATTTTGAAAGACTGAGACATTATAGACCTCTTAGTAATATTATTATTTTGTAAAATGGGCTTAGTGGGGAAATTAAAGTTGTCAGTAGATGGCTTCCACCCCATCCCTAAAGTGCTAGTTGATTCACTAAAAGTTAAATTGTCGTTATTGTTTATATCACAATTTTCGAAGACATTTTGTAAATTACTTTTTAGCTTTCTTAAATTAAAACACCCAGAACTAAGTACGTACCTTGGATACTGAGTCCAATATATAACGCAGCTGATCTTCACTGTCAGCCCCACAGATCAGATCGTCCACATAAAAATTATGCTGGATGATGTCCTTTATTAGTTCATCACCACACTCATCACCTAATTCCTTAATGCACCTAGTACTTAGATAACTCGCACTGGCGGTGCCGTAGGTGAGTGTATTTAATTTTAACATTTTTAAAGGCTGAGACTCCCGTTCTCTCCACAACATAAGCTGAAGGTGACGATCTCCTTCATCGACTTCAACCTGCCTATACATTTTCTCAATGTCTCCGGTCAAAATATACCGATGTTGCCGAGCTCTAATTAGTATAGAAAACAAGGAGTCTTGCACAGTAGGTCCTACCATCAAAATGTCATTTAAAGAATAACCCGAAGAGGATGCTGCGGAGCCATCAAAAACGACACGTAATTTAGTTGATTCACTGTCCTCCTTTAGCACGGGATGATGACATAAAAAATAAGAAATTTCAGGTCTTGAATAGCATTCAGACAAATGACCTAGCTCTGCATATTCTTCTATAAATTTCGAATACTGTAATTTTATATTTGGATTTCGTCTAAATCGTTTTTCTAAATTAAAAAATCTACGTTTTGCTAAATTATATGTATCACCTAAACAGTCGGGTGATTCTCTTAAAGGTAGCTTCACACGAAACCTACCATTATCTAACCTAATAGTATTTTTTATGAAATGATTTTCGCAATAATTATCACTTTCGGTTATATTTAGCTTGTATGGGACTTCCTCTAAATTCCAAAAAATTGGAAGCATTTTTGCAATTTCGTTATACGAACTATTTTGTTCTGTAAGGGTTAGGTTACATTGTATTGAATTTTCGGATCTCATTGGACTGAATGGACCGGAAACCAGCCATCCAAACTTTGAATTATGTAGTTTAGGAAAACCAGAACCCAGTGAGAGCTGTTCATCCCCTATTATGTCCCAAAATATATCAGCTCCGAATAAAATATCAATCTTAGACGGCTCGAAAAATGTGGGATCTGCCAAGGTCAATTTTTTGGGAATATTGAGTGCATTAATATCAATTTGAGCCGAGGGTATTTCACTAGTTAATTCTCTTAACACAAAAAAATTAATGTTAACATTATATGAATTATTAATTAATGAACTTGTGTGAGCGGTGCATGTCTCCACAACCTTACTGACATTATTATTGCCTATGCCGATGACGTTCATATTATTTATTCGATTTGAAGACAGACCTAATTTTTCCTTTAGCGATTTAGTAATAAATGAAGACTGGCTTCCGCAATCCAATAATGCACGAACTTTAGCCGATTCGCGTGTATTTGGATTAGAAATTTTTATTATAGCAGTTGACAAAAGCACTTGCCCTTGTCTGAGTTTTGAAAAATTAACAATTGTTTCGTTAGAAGACTTTTCTAATAGCGCACTATGAGCCGACGTACTTATCGGTTTATGCAATAAGCTGTTGTGTCGTTCCTTACACTCGCGACAGGGACCTACACGACATTCGCTTACCGGGTGACCTTGACGTAAACAATTGGCGCAAAGTTTGTATTTTTTAACATAATTTAATCGTTCTTGTATATCCTTTGATTTAAAAACAGCACAATCATAAATCTTATGATTGTCACCGCAAATAATACATACAAATATTCCAAACTGCTTCGAATTTATGACAGTAAATGATTTAGTATTCGATTTAGTATTCCCGTTATGATAACTATTTGTTTGCTTATTAGTATTATAATTGTTGCTCGGCGTAGCATTGTAGCGCGCTGGCGTAGCAGTGTAACGCGCCGACGCACCTGCAGCCGGTGTTGCTATCGAGCCCTTTGTCACGTGACCGTCATATCTACTCCTGTGTATAGACTCGAGCACGTCTGCGCGGTCCGATAAAAATTTATTAAATTGATTTAGCGTAGGGAAATCGTCTAACACGTTGCGATATTCTTCCCATTTTGTGAGCGTATGGCTATCCAATTTAGATGCTAACATAAATATTAGTAACATATCCCACTTATCGGTAGGCTGACCTAAGGTGGACAATGCGCGCAAGTTTTTTGTCACGTGATCAACCAAGAACCTAAGTGACTTTTCAGACTCACGCGTCAAAGGCTGAATGTTAAACAAAGAATTAAGATGATGATTAGTTAGGAGTCTTTTATTATTATATCTATTACACAATAATTGCCAAGCCTCAATATAATTAGCAGCTGATATTTCTAAGTTTGATATAATTCTAGCGGCCTCTCCTTCCAGATATGACACGAGATAATGAAACTTGTGGATAGGAGTTATGTGGCTATTATTATGTATCAGACTTTCAAACGTGTCATGAAATTCAAGCCATCTGAAGTATGTTCCATCGAATTTGGAAATCTGTATTTGTGGCAGCTTGAATCCATTGCTATTACCGTTGCTATTATTTTCAGCAGAAAATTGACATTCTGCATCCAAAAAGGACTCGCGTCTTTGTAACTTATTTTGTCCGTCTATAATATTTTTCGCTAAAGCTATGTTTGCTACGAAGTCGTGTTCAAAATTCTCCCTTTCGTTTAATTCTGATTCTAAATTCCCCGAATTCAAAACTTCGATCTCACTTTGCAAGTCATCGAATTTTACAGACAATGCCTCGAATTTACCAAGCTTCAAAGTCAATTCGGCTAGTTCGAGACTTGTAATTTCTACTCGCTGATTTACGGTCGACAGAAATTTTTTAAATTTGGTGATTTGTCCTTTCACTGAACTTCGCTTTATATTTAATTCCTTCATCTTTCTCTCGTCGGACTTATCAAAAGTTGATTTGTTAGAATTTTCTGAATCCATTACTATAATTTAATGAATCAATGCAACAAACTAAAATAAAATGTATAAATACTAAAAAATGTGAACGACTATAAATCAGCGAAACAATAGGAAGGAACAAATTTTATTTAGCTCACGCTCCTCCACGGTGATCGCGCGCTGAATCGGGAAGCCGGCGGCGCCGGCGACGTTGCTGCACCGCTAGGCTCACAGCTCGGCGATCCGCGAGGATCGTGTACTATTAGTGCTTGATAGCTTCCAATTCACCTGGAATGTTCGGCAAACTACGGTGAAATACTTGAAAATACCTTTCGGATTTTATAAACTTAACTTCTTTAATAATTATCGATTTTATGGGCCACCAAACTCGGTTATTGCAAACAATAGTGGACCGAGTTAAATAACTTAGTTTTTAATGATTTGATACTAATTAATTAAATGCAAAATTAAACAAATTCTTAAAATGTTTAAAAAATCCAATAATGTGGGTACTTTATGTTCTCGTTAAAAATTTCAATAAATCCTAGTTTAATGTTAATTACTTCCTTAAACTTCTATTTAGATAACTGTTTTTAGTATTAATAGACGTTAAAATAATGAACTTTGTTGGCAACAAATGAAAACTACACTGCAACAATCTATAGGTAAAAGAAATAGGTGTGACTTGGATCTAGGAATTTGGTAGAAATTTGGGCACTTATCTCAATTAATCCGATGACGATGACGGTGGTGTAATGCTTTCGCTGCCTTACTGCCCGCTGTCCTCGAAATCTTCAAAAAATTTATAAACTGTGCCCGACCTTTCGACGACCTTATGTTGTTCAATTTGGCTCAACGATTTCCTTGGAATTTTTCTTGCCTTTTTGCTGTTCCCCTCATGGGCCACCAATTTATGTCTTGTCTTGGACACAATGGAGCCAAATAAAACAATAACTTTGAATTTAGAATAATTATTATAATGCAATTTAGTAAGTACAGTACAATGTTGCCTTGTAGACGGCTAACACGCAAGTAAGTATGACATTTAAGTGAAGTGACGTTTGAACACCGAAACTCCTGTGTATATAACGCATCAGCAATGTTACCGCGATGCCTGCCGTTGTAATAAAATTATCTAAGGCTATCAGAATGAGCCGAAACAGTCGGGCAATAATAACATCATGTAAAATCTAATTACACGCGAGTTAAATCCGTAAACGTTGTCTTATTTATAATGTGTAGTGCTCGCGCAAATCTAATAGAACATTATGTATTTTTTTATCTTATTCGTTTAAATCATTCACTGCACTCGATTAGTTCCGCTTTTGTGTGAACGAGGAAACAGGATCGGACTTTGGAGTCCCGAGAGGAACCCCGAGTACCATCCAGATGAGTCAAGGCAATCCTGTGCTCCTCTTGACTCTGTTTCAATATCCCCTTTCACATACAGTCCATTTCCAAAACCCCGCCACGAAGGCAGCACGATAAAATTTGATGGCAACCACCATAGGCGCTATCTGAACTTGAGTACAAAGGAGTCAACTTACTTCATCAGATCCGGCGGCCTGGTCCCCCTCAGTATAGTTCTACCCCTCGCTGTTTCCACGTACGCGGTCAGCACTTTCCACTCATACCCCTCGTCGGGTACGGCCCCTTGCGGCGTCACACCGGTCGCTAGCTTGGATATCTCCCAAAACACTTTCACGGCGCTTATGGAAAATCTGGATAGGAAATTTGGATTTAAAAGATATACGTTTTTATTGTTAAAACTTTTGAAATTATCAGCTGAATTGTCCACAGTACTACACAGAAATAGAGCTGCAGCTCCTCCAGGCAAATCCTTATTGGGAATGTTGCGAATCTCAGTGATCTGTCCAATGATTGACTCAGACATTGACTAGGCTCGGCACAATCCCTCAACGTTGCTCTTGAAAATATCAGCTAGATACTCCACAGTGCTAAACTTAACTTAATTATTACCTCCCGTTGGGCACACAACATTACTAATTGGCATTATTATCGATCTCAGTGAACTAAACAATGATTGACTCACCTATCGGACCCAGCTCGTGCCCAAACCCTCAACGTTGCTCTTAAGAATATCAACTAGATTCTCCACAGTGCTAAACAGAACTAGAGCTGCCTGAATCCCAGTCAATTGTTAAATTTTATTGGTGATTCGCCGAATGGATCCATTTCGGACCAATTCCTCTACTGTGCTCTTGTAAGTATCAGCTGGATCGTTCGCAGTGGACAATTGACTCACCTTTTAGATCCAGCTCAGCCCAATCCCTTAACGCTGCTATTTAAAGTATCTCCCAGATCCTTGACATTGCATAATTGACTCACCTATTAGACCCAAGTCGGTCCAACCCTCAACGTTGCTCTCGAAAGTATCGGCTAGATCGTCCACAGTACTAAATAGTAATACAGCTGCGGCTCCTCCCGGCGAAGTCATCCACGCTGGACCCACAAAGCCCCTATTGGGAATATTAAGAATCCCAGTGAGCTTTAATGATTGACTCACCTATTAGACCCAGCTCGGCCCAAACCCTCAATGTTGCTCTTGAAAGTATCAGCCAGATCTTCGAGTGTGCTAAACAGAACTAAAGCCGCGGCTCCTCCCGGTGAAGTCCTCCCTGCTGGACCTACGAAATGGGGCTCCCAGAGGCAGTAAGATTTCTCATCAGCGGATTTCCATACGCCAACGCAGTATTCTTTGGCGCAAAGGACGCCGTGTTTGTGCTGGGAAGTAAAGAGGTCTTTCTTTTAAAATTATTTCAAGTTTTTTTTTTAGTAAATTGGGAATACGGTACGAAAAAGACTTAGCATCTATTCACTCGTTATATATAACTTGTGCCTATCTATACTTAATATTATAAAGTTGAAGAGTGTGTCTGTTTGTTTGAACGCGCTAATCTCAGCAACCACGGATTCAAATTGAAAAGTTATTTTTGTGTTGGACTATCCATTTATTGACGAAAGCTATTAGCTTCATTAGTTAAAAAAAAATCCACGCGGATGAACTCGCGGGCGGAGTGCTAGTCAATCACATATAACTTACCGTTTCAAAGAACTTGTTGAGCGCCCGTCTAATACTGAGAATACTGCCTGTTTCTCCTGCCTTTATGTCTCCGTACACCGCGTCAAGAGTCACCTCTAACTTTACCTGATAAATAAAAAAATATTAGTGAATTGTAGAGCCAAACGAAATCATTATCCTTCTCGAAAACATCTGATTTTATCCTCAAGTCCGTCTAAAGAGATCTCTGAGAATAAATTCATACAATAAAGGCTCATAGAATAAGAAGATAATCACACTCTTAATGCTAAAAGCAGAGCTTGAAATTTGGTTACACATAGGTAAAGCTACATATTATGACATGGGTCTTGTTCTATCTCTAAATAGTGCCAAATTGCCACACTCACACTAGCAAAAAGTAAAAAAAAAAACTGTAATCCAACTGCGAAAAAAATTAAAGGAAAGAAATCGGTTAAATATAGCCTATGTTACCCGGACTATAATATTCTTTATTGTACACATGAGTAAGAGAAATATACATTTAGAAAAGTATGTACATAGGTGAGCTTATCTCTATTAGAGATCTCTTCCAGCCAACCCTAGCTTTAGTTTGATAATTTGGATGCGGGATTAATGTGTACAAGAAGCAAATTACCAAAATAAACAATAAATTTTGACAAATATTATTACTTACATACTAACTACATAAATACTTAGATATAATTACATACTTACACAATATAAAAAAAAAAAAAAACTACTTAAATAAAAACTATTACGAAACGAAATAACGAAACGATTGACACCTGCTTCATCAAAATCGGATGCATAGTTAAGGCGCTACAGAGGAACATACGTCAATATATTTTGACGTTGCCCGCGATGTGGACGCTGCCCACGGTGGGGGCGTCCGCATCTCGGACACACAGATAGGTGCATACTATGTCGTCCGCGGGGCGCGGACGCACCCTACGGACGCACCCCGCGGACGCACCCTACGGACGCACCCCGCGGACGCACCCTACGGACGCACCCCGCGGACGCACCCTACGGACGCACCCCGCGGACGCACCCTACGGACGCACCCCGCGGACGCACCCTACGGACGCACCCCGCGGACGCACCCTACGGACGCACCCCGCGGACGCACCCTACGGACGCACCCCGCGGACGCACCCTACGGACGCACCCCGCTGACGCACCCTACGGACGCACCCTACGGACGCACCCTACGGACGCACCCCGCGGACGCACCCTACGGACGCACCCCGCGGACGCACCCTACGGACGCACCCCGCGGACGCACCCTACGGACGCACCCCGCGGACGCACCCTACGGACGCACCCCGCGGACGCACCCTACGGACGCACCCCGCGGACGCACCCTACGGACGCACCCTACGGACGCACCCCGCGGACGCACCCTACGGACGCACCCCGCGGACGCACCCTACGGACGCACCCCGCGGACGCACCCTACGGACGCACCCCGCGGACGCACCCTACGGACGCACCCCGCGGACGCACCCTACGGACGCACCCCGCGGACGCACCCTACGGACGCACCCCGCGGACGCACCCTACGGACGCACCCCGCGGACGCACCCTACGGACGCACCCCGCGGACGCACCCTACGGACGCACCCCGCGGACGCACCCTACGGACGCACTTCGCGGACGCACCCTACGGACGCACCCTGCAGACGCACCCCGCGGACGCACCCTACGGACGCACCCCGTGGACGCACCCTACGGACGCACCCTGCAGACTCACCCCGCGGACGCACCCTACGGACGCACCCCGTGGATGCACCCTACGGACGCACCCTGCAGACGCACCCCGCGGACGCACCCTACGGACGCACCCCGTGGACGCACCCTACGGACGCACCCTGCAGACGCACCCCGCGGACGCACCCTACGGACGCACCCCATGGACGCACCCTACGGACGCACCCTGCAGACGCACCCCGCGGACGCACCCTACGGACGCACCCTGCGGACGCACCCTACGGACGCACCCTGCAGACGCACCCCGCGGACGCACCCTACGGACGCACCCCGTGGACGCACCCTACGGACGCACCCTGCAGACTCACCTCGCGGACGCACCATACGGACGCACCCCGTGGATGCACCCTACGGACGCACCCTGCAGACGCACCCCGCGGACGCACCCTACGGACGCACCCCGTGGACGCACCCTACGGACGCACCCTACGGACGCACCCCGCGGACGCACCCTACGGACGCACCCTGCAGACGCACCCTGCGGACGCACCCTCTGTCCACGCGGTGCGTCCGCAGGGTGCAGTGTGCGGTGGAACCGACGATCGCACCACTAGCTTAGAGATGCGATCGGCGGCGGCGGCTCGACTGACGCGAATAGAAAAATTTATTATAGCCGAATGTAAAAGAAAAGAACTAAAGATGGTGATCTACGACATCACCAGTATATAATAAAATAAAAAAAACGCACTCTTCATTTGGCTTTACCATAGTCGGGTAAAGTCGTAGATTTATTATTACTGACGTTTATAGATTGGCAATGAATCGACTAGGGTGAGACCAAAAAAATACACCGTGTGCCTAATGCGCATGTGTGCGTGAAATATAATACTGCAGTCTGACAGTTGCTGTATCTTCTACGTGCCTGACAGGCCTCCTTAGGCCCCCTGCGTGTACGTGAAATGGTCTCGTATCTCACTCTAATATACGCGTTAGTATGCTCTTTCTCTTTTACATTGCCGATCTACAGTTTCCTATATTTATGAGTAAAGCCAACAACCAAGAGTCCTGGTGGTGAGTTTTGTTTATTTTCCTGATCCAGAATTTCTCAGCAATATGGTCTGTGTTCTGTGCTAGAACATTATTTCTTCGGATTTGATCATAAAAATACTCACACTGAAATTAGTGACGTGGAATTCTGGAGCAATCTCGTCAGCGTCCATCTTGGGCGCGTTCGCTGCGTTCGGCAGAGACATCGTGTAAAGCCGGTCCCCGTACTTCAGTATTGCGTCTATCAGCTCCGGCTTCCAGTAGATGTAGGGTTCTATGTGGTCTACTACGATGCCCATGACGCAGTTGGCCACATCCTGTTGAAGAGGATAAAGTTTAAAGGGCCCGAACTCATTAGGACACCACGGTGGCGCAACCATTCGCTGCCATAAATAAAATGCTTCGTTGGTGCGCAACCAAGAGACGCCAGGTGAGGTATCCTCCTTAAGACCCTATCTCATTATGACACGAACAAAAAAGTTCCTTTCATTGCGCAACCAAGATGACACCAAGGGGAGATATTCTCCATAAACCAGTATACAGTTTGCTGGTGACAGCGATTGGTTGCGCCACCAAGGTGTCCTAATGAGGCAGGGCCCTATGAGTGACGAAAAAGTCACAGACAAAAGTAACCGCGCTAACTCTTAAAAAACACGTCAAGTTAAAATCACTAAGATACCTCACCTGACTGTCCATGTTCGGTTTGTCCATGAAGTAGTTCTCTCCCTGATCCACGTCCCCTCTAACAGACGCCGTGGCTCGTCTGAGGCGGGTGAAGTGTTTGGCTATCGCAGCGTCTTCTAGTCTCCACCAAAGATGAAACCTCACCTGATTGTCCCAGTTCGGTTCGTCCATGAAGTAGTTCTCTCCCTAAGCCACGTTCCCTCTAACAGAGGCCGTGGCTCCTTTGCAGCGTCTTCTGGAGTCTCCACCAAAGATGAGACCTTACCTGATTGTTCCTGTTCGGTTCGTCCATGAAGTAGTTCTCTCACTGAGCCACGTCCCCTCTAACAGACGCCATGGCTCATCTGAGACAGGTGAAGTGTTTGGCTATCGCAGCGTCTTCTAGAGTCTCCACCAAAGATGAAACCTCACCTGATTGTCCCTGTTCGGTTTGTCCATGAAGTAGTTCTCTCCCTGCGCCACTTTCCCTCTAACAGAGGCCGTGGCTCGTTTACAGCATCTTCTGGAGTCTCCACCAAAGATGAGACCTTACCTGATTGTTCCTGTTCGGTTCGCCCATGAAGTAGTTCTCTCCCGGAGGCACATTTCCTCTAACAGACGCCATGGCTCGTTCACAGAGTCTTCTAGTGTCTACCAAAGATGAGAACTCACCTGATTATCCCTGTTCGGTTCGTCCATGAAGTAGTTCTCTCCCTGAGCCACGTTCCCTCTAACAGACGCTGTGGCTCGTCCGAGGCGAGTGAAGTGTTTGCCTATCGCAGTGTCTTCTAGAGCCTCTACCAGCACTTCGGATTCTGAGACGAGACAAGACAAATCATGAACAGTTTTCCTCAATATTCAAGTTTTTATTTACTTAACTACTTCAGTATTTTTCTGATTTTTAAATATTTTAACTCGCCTTTTTCTCCAAATTGTCTATGCTTTTTTAGCTGACTGACAACTTCAATCTTTGTTTGTCATTCATTCTATATTTTGTATTTCTGTGAAGGTCGCTTTCAGTTACTTTTTTCTGGTTTCATTTTTATGAATTTAGACTATTGAGAGATTTTGTAGAAGTCTGTTCCTAAAACTACAATACTAGACAAAATCTAGATAGCTCAAACCTTAGATTTCCCGACACTGGTTGTGTCAAAATTAGGCTATTAGAGCGGCCCTACTGTAGTAATGTCTTCCTTACCTTCTTCATCTCCAGCCTCATCACCTTCCCCGGCAACTGGCGCAGACTTCCTCTCCTTCAGCACCGTAGTGAGTTCATTGATCACCTTCACCGGGTACAGCTTGTATGGAGCCAGGCACTGCTTCATATCAAGGGGACCTTGGCGAGCTGGAAATTATGAAACGTATGAATGAGACGTGTGATTTTTTGAGTTTGCTAACCTCTTGTAATTGGTCAATCACAATGCCAAGACTTTTGATACGCTCACTTACAGATTAGGACCTCATCCCCACTAGTCTTAAAGTGACCGTCTGCATCATAAGTTTAAAGAAATAATAAAGACTAATAATTGAACTTATAATAAAAAAAAATGTGATTTAAGACGATACAATATTGGCTTAAAATTTGAAATTGTACACATATTAATATCTCACTAGATTACAATGGAGAATCGGAACCATTTGAATGTGCACATATTTTTACATACATATTCCTGAACTTTGTAATTTGCTTTCTTCATTAAAATTTGCTTAACGTGAAGCTTAAATTTACGTAACTGAAGTTCAGTTAGATGATATGGGAGTTTATTATATACTTATATACATTTCCCCATGAATGAGTGACTAGTTTTATGAAGTATTGTAAGATATGCGAAACTGCTTGTTCTAAGTATACATTTGACTATGATTCTTTCTCTTTCTCTCGTAATTTCGCTGATCATCCTCGGACGCCGTCTATATCTCCGTGTTCGTTCCACCATTTTGTAGCGGAACCGCATTAGGAAATGTGCACATAATGCATGTGCATTTCCTTGCAGATTTTCTGAAAAGTATGGAGACTAGAGATGTTATCGAAACTCTTGCAGCGGTTTCGCTGCTTAGGTTCCACTTAGGAGGTGTGCTACCGGTGTAAAAATTGCGTTATCACTTACTGAGTTTGTCAATGAACTCTCCAGGACTCGCGAACACCATGAGCGCTGGAGAGGACTCGGGAGGTACCGGCACCGGTTCCGGTTCTGGCTGTTCCTCGCCCTCTGCAAATATAACGACGGTGACGATCTAAGGGTAACTTGATGTAAAAAAATGCCCCAAGCGCTCTAAGGGACCTAAGCACTCCAGGCGCGCGGCCAGGTCACCGTGAAAATAAAACGTATTGCGCGCCCCGCGATACCAAGAATATTTCGTTCGTTGGGCGCCATACATTTTATCTTATCGCTTTCTAACACATAACCACCATCTTCCTTCCTTTTAAGGACTACGCGTGCTGGTTTAAGGTGTCATCAACAAACTGTTGCTATCTACCATTCCAACGCGAACTAAGTTTGGCAACTCGTTTCTTTGTCGCACAATCAAGAAATTGTATTCACTGCTAGCACACGTGTTCTCTCCTTCCTACAATCCTGGGTCATTCAAAAGAGGCATGAAGAAGCACCTTGCAGGTCAGCAAGGCCAGGTAGATAGCGCGGCGGTTTACCTCCCGCTGCTATCTTCGTATTTGGACTACACTTCTGCTTACCATCGGGTGGAATAGAGTCATTTGCTTGACCTTTTAAAAGAAAAGTCACTTCACCAATAAGCAGTCCAATCACGGTTAAAATACTTTCATCATCATCATAACAGCCTTTATAATTCGACTTACTGCTGGGACACAAGGCCTCTCCTTGTCATCGAAGGAGGTGTAGGGAGTAGTCCACCACGCTTGTGCAATGCGGATTGGTGGACGGAGTATAAGGTGATCAATACCCCTTTGCTGATCCATAAGTCGCCTTCTACGACACCCATTAGAGGATATGGGGTGATGCTATCAATAATTCTACTCTGCCGGCCAACGGGTAACCATTGCCTAGTTAAAATAAATCAGTATTTTAGAAAAAATCGGGAGTGTTCTCCCCTTGACTTTCTCGTATACCGGAAATGACTCAAAAGTTGATAGAAGCCTTATATTTTGATGTCATACATGCATGTTAAATTTTGGTCACCCATCCGAGTACCGACCGCGCACTTGGTTGCTTAACTTTCGTGATCGACGTCTCAAAAGTTGATAGAAAATTTTATATTTTGATTTCATATATGCATGTTAAATTTGGTTGTAATAAGTTAAAGCATACTCGAGTTATCGTGCTAACGCATATACACACAGACATACAGACACACAGACATAATTACAAAAAAAATATTTTTGGACTCAGGGAGGTCCATGAAGATAGAATTAAGAATGGAGTCATTAGTCAAATGAAAAAAGTGAGGGCAAAAATTTTGACAACCCTTGACATTTCATGACATTTCTTGACATTGCTAGAGAGGCCCTGTCTCTTTCTAGTAGGGTGCCTGTAGCATAAATTAATCACGGACAGTCTTGTGCCACGGGTAAGGTCTCACGTGCTCCCACGGTCCTAAGATATAGGGAGTTAAATGAGACACGAGAGATCCGTGCAGAACAATTTATTAAATGGTGGTATAATGCCCAATAGCGTGTACTCCCCTGGTGGTAGCCGGAGATGGTCTCGGTGAGGGTCGCTCGGTGGGACGAGTTAGGGCGGCTTGTACTGCTGCTCACTGTAAGTCCAGCCCTGGGCGGAAGTGAAATAGCTGAGGCGACAGCGGCTACCTTAGCCTAATCTTGGACCCCAATTAGGGGTTAAACACATTAAATAAATAACTATTATTGCACACGATTATCAAATTAGTTAATTAGTATTAGGTAGGTCTTGTCGGTGCTCAATTTACTTAGCGAACCACGCAAGCGCAAAACCGAATCACCAAGCCTTTGTTTGCGATTCCTGACTCGATCGAGACTGCCCGGCGACGCAGGCGCAATCTATCGGAGATTGCCCGCAACAGTCGTACGGTCACTAAAATGTAGCTTATCAACGTTAATATGGAGCGCTAAAACCTATTGATAAATTTAGGAGGCGAACTTTAAAGAAATATTTCAATTAGATGAGCTTCCTTTATATCTTAATTTATGTAATATTTATAAATAGTGTAATCTGATTTAATTAAAAAAAAATTATGTATGTAGGTCGGTAAAATATGTATGTGTAACGTTACACTTGAACTTCGTTACGTTAATAAAACCACAAGTTGAAAATAATTTGAGTTTTGAGTTTTCCATGACAAAGAATCAAAATTCATAATAATTACTTTAAACTTTTTTTCCTGAGTGCCTTTTAGCACGGTAATGTTATCTATTTTCGGCTCCCAGGAAAAAAATCAGCAACCGAAATACGAGGATTTATCGCTTCTGTGACTCTTGATTTTAAGAGGCACGTTACAGTTTATTATATAGCTTATCTCATGTCACGTCAACTCATAGACATTAAATTATTCTTGTTTTTTAGGTGCTAAGCATACATTTAAGGTTTTCCGGTTAGCAATGCTATAAAAATACATTGTGTGGTATACCGATCTAGCCGTTCTTGAGTAATGATAATAGGGCCGTAATGATGCGCAACTTACCAACTTACTACCAGACTTTCTTTATATTGATAGATATTACGGCTGAAAGCCGAAGTGCGGTTTTTTATACAACAGAAGAAATTGTTAGCTCTAGTAACTTTCCGTGAATTAGTTACATAAGTAACAGCTACTGGCTACAAAAAAGTAAGTTTAGTAGCACTTGGTTTTTAGTATAATACAGGCTGTAACATGAAGGGTACTTAAACATGGTACCCTACATGTTACAGCCTGCATTATATGTAATATTTGGGGTGTTTTAGGCCATCAATATAAACAACTTTTTGACGCCGTCATGGTGGAGTGGTCAGTATAGCTACCTACACATGAAGCCTTTCGGGTTTGAATCCTGGTGCCGGCAAATATTTGTGCGGCGAACACGAATATTTGTTTGCGAGTCACGGTTATTATATATTTATTTAAGTTTATTTATAAAAATATCTAAAGCTATTAATTTATATTGAAAAAATGACCGTTATCTACACTTACGTGCAATAAAATCGACCCAACTCGTCGGTTTCGATTCGACATTTATCGGTATATAAAAAGAAGATTAGGCAAACAAAACTTGTAAATATAATTCAAATCAAATCAAATAATTTAATGCATTCATGAATGTAAATAACAGATGTTCACAAACAACACCAGCACATCATGGTGCCCATTTGGGCATAGCATAATCAAGATAAAAGTGTAACGGACTAGATTAGAAATTATTCATACTATATTAACTTAATTCGAATGTATATTTCTTACGCTTTATTTAACCTACTCTAAACATCGATAAATGAAGTGTTGGTGACAATAGACTAATTACTTCGGAAATCCTGGTTTCTCATTATTGCGTCATACGGCATTTTGGTGACTATACAGAATGTTAAAATTCAATTGAGTCATTGTATATTCAATAATTGATGATGCCTGATGCCCTTAAAATTATTTCCCCAAACATTTTAGCTCTCTGTATTAACTGTACCTATATTATCAAGAAAATTTGTACTAACCAATTCAAGGGTTGCCTTTGAAAAGTGATTGAGTAGTGGTTTTATTGAAAAAAGGGCTTGAAGTTTGACATAAGCAGTTGCCTTGAAAGTGTCGGTGTCTTGAAAGTGGAAGCTACATATTTTCAAATTCATTAAAATTTTGTTTTTAAAGACACAATAGACAACCATATGGTCCGTCGCTTCGGAAATCTAAAAAGAAAAGAAAATTTTATGTATACAAGTTAAAAGTGTATATAAATATTTATGTACACTTTTAACTTGTAATCAAATAGCATATTAAAAACTATCATTTGATAGATTTTAATATGCTATTTGATTACAAGTGCAGAAGAGCGCAGCCACAATTTTATTAATACTGTCTGTCTGTGTGCAATGTATCATGCATGTTAGTACATGCAAATGTGAATGATAAACATTATTACACTAGTACAATCCAATCAATACTCTCATTATCTTTTTCTCAAATAAAATAATTTACATTACACAAATTACATATTTTATTTGTAAATAAACATTTCGAACTAAAAATGGGTAAAACTATTTATGTATTTTATCTATGTAATAGTTATTTCAAAGAATTAAATAAAATAATCTATCAATTTTGATTACCATTTATAAAAGGAATGGATAGAAAGGGATATTATTTCCTTATAATTCCGGAAATCCTAGTCACCCTAGTCATTTGTTTACAAATATTTGAATAAGTAAATTATGTACAAAAATTCATTAAATTCTAAGATAGGATTAAATACGAGTATCAGAAATTTCTCCCTCTTATGGAGTTTTGCAAAATAACGCTAATAATCAGGAATTACGGGTGAAAAATGAAATTTATAGATTGAACAATATTATATGCAATTATGACACTTACAAGTGAAATTCACACTGCATCCTCAATACTACTCACTTCTACCAGCACGAAATAACTATATATGTATAATTTTTCACTATTTATCCTTATTTTAAACTAAAAAGCCGTACCAAAATCGCGAGTCGATATTTATGAATACGTCAATTTCGACAATTTATGTCATGTTGAGATTTCGGGACATTGACACATGAAGAAAGTGCTGCCATTACATAAATCCTTTCATTTCCCATAAGTTATAGAAAGAATCACAGTGATGATTTTCAAAATAAAATACAAACCTAAACATTAAAAGTAAATATATTATATTTATTTCTTTCATTGATAATAAATACTGATAATTGAATACAATATGTTAAGTTTTTAGCTACTTTTCTATTTTTGTTTTAGAAAGATGGCGAAATACTGGGGAAATCTTGTTTCTATGTAGTCGTGTTTAGAAAGAGATGACGACAATTTCTAGAAAGAGAGATGTGTAATTTGAAATGTCAAGTATTGTCAAAATTTTTGCCCTCACTTTGTTATTTTGACTAATGACTCCATTCTTAGTATAAGCTCCTTGGGGAGGTCTAAAAAGTGTAAATCCGCCAAAATCTCGAGGTCAAATTTTTTGACGTTTACAAGACTTCCTGTACACTAAGTAAACGAGAAAGTAAAAATATTGAATGCGAAATATGTTCATGGTTAGTAGAGGGCACTGTTATCGGCGTCTTACCGGAGACAGCACAAGGCCAAACACTCATATATAGACTTTGACTTCTTTATTGAAATTGAATTAAACAAAAATCAGCTGTTACCAAGAGCAACTTGACTGCGCGTGCGTTTCAAATTGTCTAACTACATACCTCCACCTGCTTCTTCATCCTCTTCCTCTTCATCACCACCGCCTCCTTCTCCTGGCATTTCATCTTTGAGTCGTTGAAGGCGAATTTCGTCACCTGTATCGCAATAAACATTTTTACACCACCAGACTGTACTGGTAAAATTCACGCGGTCATTCGCGCAAGTTCCAACTTTACTGGGAGTGATACCACAAAATTGTATTTGAATGGGAATATTTGACTTTTTCTATTTGAAAGAAAATACATTCATTGACCAGAACATTGACAACACAGGCCACAAAGGAAATAAAGGATATAAAATAATATAAATAAGTAATGATACTATTAAAATGATAACAAAAAAAGAAAGATAAAACAAAAAGAAAAAATATGTCCAGTGCATGGTCAAAAAGGGATTTTAAATTAAAGGGATTCTAGAATAAAAATAATAAAAATTGGGCAATATTAAAACAAATTGATGTAAAAGTAATAAAATTTTCATGTAAATTACAAAGACCACCCGTAAAACTGTCTGTCGTATCAAGAAATTCTTTTATTATGTGCAATGTGCATAGATAATTATGTTTAATAAATTAATTTTCAGATCTTTTTAAGGATGAGAAATTGAGTTAATGTGAATTTAAGACGCTGACTAAAATATGGTTAATAAATAACTGTTTTCAAAGCTTGAGAGAGTATATGGAATACAGAATTTGATTTATTAGTTAAGTATTACCTTAATTAAGTTGTTTTTGTTAACGTGTTCGTTCCAGGCTAAGGAATAATTTGTAATTTTTATACCTGTAAAGGTGCAAATATTACTGAAAATTATGTTTTTTTTTATACTACAAGATGGCAAACAAGCTTGCGGCCCACCTGGTGTTAAGTGGTTACCGTCGCCTATAGACACTTACAATATTAAGGGTAAACCACTTAACACTACAAGTGCGTTGCCATCCTGTGGACTGAGATGATATGCCTTCCATACCCAGTAATTACACTGGCTACCTTTCCCTTCGATCCGAAACACAGCGAACTGCTTCACGGCAGAAATAAGAAAGGCGGTGGTACCTACTCAGACGACCCTGCATATGGGTCTACCACTTATTACCCAAATTTATACACATTAAATTATTATTATAATAGGGGTTAAAGAATGAAATTGCCGATTTTCTCCTCATTATTCATTAGTGTATAATTCCTTTAATATAATAGCTATGTCCATTATTCTTTTTTTGTTTTAAACTTCATTACAAGGACTTATATTTCTGTACAAAATTTTATTCTTAAATTTATTTTTTTCCCTAGAAATATATCTTCAAAAACAGCCCGTCCTAAGAGGTGCCCGTCTCCGTTATAAAAATATGAATATTGTTTTACAGATATCAATTCTCAATTTTTTTCTCTACGTATCCTATAGCTTAATGTTGTCTAAATATATCCACAAAATAACACAAAATTTAGATTTGTGGTTCCTTAAAAAATCGCAAATATATTTGTATGGAAAAATGAATTTTCGTTAAATTCTCCATACAAAACGGCAATTTCATACTTAAACCCCTAATATAAATCCACTCCTTACCCTTTTGAATCCTGTGAGTGGTGAGCATTCCCTTCATCATCGTGGGTGCAGGGTCGAAAGCCACAACTTTCCCTCCTGCTGCCATCCATACCCCCATCTGGTGGTAGTCTCCGACAAGCAGCGACACTGTTGTTGGCTTAGTTGGGTCGTACCACATCTTGAAGAGGGCGTCTTTTATTTCTGTGATTAATTAGAATTAAGAGATTTTTACAATCCGCATGCAGATGCGTCGTCACTCTGGACGCATACTAACGCTATACTTTGAGAATGAATGTAAAAGATGATGGGCAAAGGCATATGAAGCATCCTTCATTAAAAATGATTTGTATACATACGTTCCTTATCAAAGAGCCTCAGAATTCACTGTGTGGATGAGGTTTTAGAAGAAATTTATATTTTTAGGTTGGAAGTTTTTGGTTTACCTGATGATTATTGTGTGTAGTGTAAGTATACAGGGTGTAAAAGACATGAGCAGTCAAACGAAGACCATGTATTCTGCTCACCGTCATAACATTTTTCTTCCTTTAGACTATACCTGGGAAATTGATAGTTACGATTTTATTGAAGGTCAAAGTTATAATTTTTTTTTTATTTTTTTTTATGAAAACGTATTCTATACGTTATTTCTTAATTATTGTCCAAAGAAACATTATATTTTTTTTTAGTATTTCATAACAAAAAATGGCTTCAAAACGTTAGCGTTCAATGTAGCTCACTCGATGCGCACGGACACTAACGAACGGGGCCGCCGTCAAGCAAAATTATCGCGGTTTTGCGAGTTGCGTGCGAGTTGAGCCCTTTACATTGCGCGGTACAATTTGCAATTTTTTTTACCACCAAAAAATAAAAATCATTTCCCAGCAATATTTTTTTTGAAATATGTCTTATTTTGATGTATAGAGTACGTGGTTTTCGTTTGACTGTTCATGTCTTTTACACCCAGTATGTATCTAAAAGCCGCTATCATATCTGCCGCCAAGGGCCATTTTGTAGTATCGTCTCACATATAGAACGCTCCACGAGAAACATGAATGAACGGTTTGGAGATGATCTATGTATTACCTAAGTCAGTATTTAATAGAATTCACAGATTTTTTATCATCAGATTGACAAAAATTTGCTTGTTTACTCATACATATTCGCAAAAAATCGATTTCTAACCGAAAAATAGATAGATAGATAGAATATTCTTTATTGTACACCATTAAAATTAAAAGTGTAAAATACAAAAGATGAAAAACAACACATATATCAAGTTTTTCTGAAGCAACTAACCCCAACTACACAGCGAATTCTCGCATGCTTCTTCCTAATAATTACCGTATGTAGGCAGAACTTTAATTCTATATAAACGTCATTCTTATTTGAGGTAGGCCCATTTTGCCCCAAGTACTTTATTTCGGATCAACCAGTTTTAAATAAAGTACTTTAAACAGACTTACGCTCCATAGTTTCTTCCTTTTCTTCCTCTTCTTCCGCTTCACCGATCTCATCCTTCTCGGCAGCTTCTTCACCTTCCTAGTATCAATTTACAAAATAATTATAACACTCTAATAACTGACTCCATGGTACAGTGCCTTCTAGAATTGATCTAGAGTTCCCGGGTTCGAACCCAGGGGACAACATTTCACCACCAACCCATGACCTGGCGCCGGTTATAGCGATCTTTGGCTTGTTCAGAAACTTCGATGGTGCGATTCAGGATTCCACACTAACTGTCGCGCTTGTGTCAGAGTTGTCGTTTAACGCCTTCTGTGAGCAGGCGGCAGAGTTACGTGGGCACCATATTATTATGACCGAAGAAATAGATGCCGTTTCTGTAATGAGAGGCCAATGCATTCACTGTACTAGTGTACGTACAGTCATGTGATGTTGATGTTGCGATAGACACAGGAGAATTTTCAATTCCTTAACAGTGTTTCGTAACTCCAACTGTACTTTTAACATTGAAAGTGACATTCAGGGAAAAAAAGAGTAGCTAGTACTTATGGGAGGCACAGACATAGCAGACACGAGAATGCTATGGATCAAAGTGGCCATACGAAACTCACAACACCATGAACAAATATGATCTCTGTAGTTGTTTGTTCTGTCAATCAATTGGTTTAATTGATTGAATGCTTGACTGTTCAGGGAAAACTGGAAGATACTAGGCCGAGAGGCAGGTCACCCCTTCGATGGACCGACCAGATAAAATCTTCTGCGGGCGACCCGTTGCATGAATGCACAAGAAGCAAAATAGTACTCCCTTATGACGACCACAACCGCTCTAACAAGACCATAGATTTATTATTACTGACGTTTATAGATTGGCAATGAATCGACTAGGGCGAGACCAAAAAAATACACCGATGTGTGCATGAAAAATAGTACCGCAGTCTGACAGTTGCTGTCTTTTCTATGTGACTGACAGGCCTCCAGAAGTCCCCTGCGTGTACGTGAAATGGTCTCGTCTATCTATCTCACTCTAATATACGCGTTAGTATGCTCTTTCTCTTTTACATTGCCGATCTACAGTTTCCTATATCTATGATCAAGACCGATACGAAGAAGGAGAGAACTCTATTGAAAGAAAAGACAGGTATACATACCCCAGCAGGTTCATCAGGTAATCTCAGTGGAAGTTTGATAGGCTCTCCTAATTCAATGGAGAAAGTGTTGGCACCCATCTCAAACTTCTCCGTCAGGTCTTCTGGAGCAATATCCTTACGAGCCGTCTTCTTGAAGTGGTTGAGATAGTACTCGGCACCAGCGTCTAGGATATTTGAAGGTTAAAATTGCATATATATACAGGGTGTCGACAAAAATAGTGTAAAGCTCAAGCCCAGATATAGAGTAGCCCCAGACAAACCCGAATAACCCCTATGTATATTCTACGGATTTTTGTAGTTTTCGAGCTGTGATTTTTTAAATTTTTTTAGTTGTTTCTGACTTTCAATACACTTTTGTGCATAATGCGATGTCTTTTTTGTAGAAAAGAAAAGAATAAAACGTGACATCAACTTTTTTCATTAAATAGCCGGATTTGTTTGAAGGACTATGCCCGCAACTAAGCCTGTGCATTACTTTGCCATAACTAAACCTTGAAGTTCGGAGTGGATGACTTTGTATAATTATATACCAAATACCTTTGTCTTTGGATCGTTCGTCTAATATACTTACCATGTATTCTATTTGATCGAGAATCATTCGCCTAGATTTCCCTGGTCCCGCATCTTCGTTCACCTTCGATTCACATTATTCTTTCCGTCAATCTACTTTCACTTCTTTCTACATGACCGCTCGTTTGGTCATGTAGAAAGTATGGGTAGATCTTTATATAAAAATACTTACCCAAGAAGTTAAACATATGGTCTTGGTGCATATGAGGAGGCGGGACAGACTCTGACGCTGCTGCGAACGCTGCGGCCGCAGGCAGAGCCATCGTACGGCCTGCCTTATCTTCTTCCTGGAAGGATCATTTATAGAACGAGACTCCACATGCAAGACCCACGACCCGAGACCACGGCAAATGTTCTGAGGAGCTTGTTCCCTAATCCCACCACCTCCCTTCCTTTTAAGGACTACGCGTGCTGGTTTAAGGTGTCACCGACAAACTGTAGCTACCATTCCAACGCCAACTAAGGAATTTGGCAGTTTGTTTCTTTGTCGCACAATCAAGAAATAGAATTCTCTTCACTCAAGAGGCGTGAAGAAGCACCTTGCAGGTCGGCAAGGCGAAGGTGGCTAGCGCGGCGGTTTATATCTCGCTGCTATCTTCGCATTTGGACTGCACTTCTGCTTACCATCAGGAGGAATACATTCGACATTTTCATAAAAAAAAGACCGGTGTAGTTTCATGAATGGACTAGCCTGCCTACACTTTCTCATCCAAACGCCAACTGAGGGAGATCCTTAGCCCCTTGCAGACCATCCCACTAAGGGACTCAGGATCAGGGATCAGCAAAGGGATAAACCACCTTATACTCCGTCCATCAATCCGTATAAGTACCAAGATGACAAGTATATACACGGAAGCATAAATACATACTTTTTGTGCGTTTTGTAATTTTATGCCGCTCATGTTCCGTAAGCAAATCCTGGGTCATTCAAAAGAGGCATGAGGAACCTTGCTGATTGGCAAGGCGAAGGTGGGGTGGCGTACATAATATTATCTTTCGCAGTAGATATCATTACATTTTGGTTCCACTTCTGTTTCCATCAGGAACACTCGCGCGGTGGCGAATAAACCACACGCTTATTTTCATGAATCCCCATTTGCAGGACGTTTGTGGAACGAGAATGTATATGTGTTTGACCTCTCCTCCGACTCGAAAACACAAATCCGTGCAGAGATTTCCCGCGGAGATGTTCGCTAAATAGAAACCCTCTCTTGGGTGCCTTAAATCACACCCGAAGTCCTCGCCCTCCCAGAAATCCGGTGACGCTGAGGAGGCCATACAATACGCATTGGGCAAGTGTGTCTATCGTGTATTAAGGAATAGCAGGATGTGTGTATACGCCGATGATGCTTATCGATATACTTACCCCAATACCAATTTTAGTAGCCGCTTTTCCGATTGCAGTATTTTCGCCACGAGGTCCCATCATTATTGCTGCTGTACCCTTGTTGATCCATTGAAATGCTTTACTCTGGAATGATAGAGGTGCATTATTAACTGCCTCCTACTATCAACACATATAATTCTGATCTGCTATGAATGAGTGAAAGGAGTTAGACGAAAAGAATGTATGAATCTAAAGTGAGTGGAGATGAGGCGGGGAAGAGGTCTTCCCATGGCAAGAATTTGAAAGGACAAAAAAGGAAAGACCAGGTCAAAATTAGTCGGTGATCACCGAGCATGTGATGAGGAAGCAAGACCTAAATTTGACGTGAGCAAGGTAGGCACACGGCCGAAACGTCATAAAAGCGTGAATGGTGGCAGAGCGTAGTCGTTTTTCCCCTTTTTATCCTCGCGTCTGAATTAATACAAAAAGTCCAAGATATCAGAGCTGCGAGACGTTACTTATTTTCTCAGAGACTTGTGTGTAATAAAATAGTGCTTCTATGTACGTTGGACACACGCCCACTTGTTAAGTTTGTTAGGCGGCCAATCATCATCACAGCCTTTATAATTCGACCCACTGCTGGGACACAGGCCTCTCCTTTTCAATGAAGGAGGTATAGGCAGTAGTCCACCACGCTTGCCCAATGCGGATTGGTGGACGCAGTATAAGGTGATCAATACCCCGTAGCTGACGCATTAGTCCATTAGTCGCCTTCTACGACACCCAATGGGGGATATGGGATCGAGCGATATCACGCGCTAAAAGTGGGTAAAAATCGGTCTCTCTTTTATAATGAATTAAACAATCCAGTACGGCACAATCGTCACATTTATTCACTCGAACATAATATTGTTCTCACTCACTGCTTCCACAGAATTACTATAGTTTAAACTCAAAACCTCGCAACACGTGTTAACTGAACGACGACTCGAAACAGACTGCCTGCCTTCCACAATCTTTCAAGCCAGCTCAATGACGCGCTTCGCTCTGATTGGCTCACGTTACGACCAATAGGGAACGTTCACCAATCAGAGACAAGGACAGTGTTGCCAGTTTACAGACTTATAAATTGCAGACGCATATCTTAAAAAGCTAATATTACTTAGTTTTATTTACATAAATTATAATTATACATTTTGTTCTTTTTGCCACATAATTGCATTAATTTTGTATTTGACTTAAATCATGAACATTTTTCCTGAAACTAGTACTTACGATAAGTCAAAACCACAACTATGATTGACGCAAAATACCAAAAACATTACACTTTACTCAAAATCTAAAGGGTGATTTTTATTTCATACGGGGGGCTATTTTAAAACGATATACAATCACACAAACAAATCCATAGCCGTGTGATGTCGGCAGAGTAGAATAGCATCACCCCATATCCTCCATTGGAGTTTCTCCCGAGTTCTTGTTGCAAAACCACGTGTTGAGAGACAACATTTTAAACTCAATCTACCGTACAATGGTCGGTTACTTAAAGTACAGTCGCCAGCACGTGCAGTTACCCCACTTTGACCTTGAGCGCATTGAAAGTTGAACAGCGATAATCAGTGGAAAGAGACAAATAGCTTTTGATCTGTGCCGTCTCATTTTATCGCGCTGCATACACCGTTTTGTGTAACTGTGTGCGTAGAGACCCTGTAAACGACAGCTAAGAAACGTCAAAATTCAAATGTGTTTGTGAGTCAAAATGGTCGTTTATTTTGATGAAATACGAGTACGAAAACAAACAAAATATATAGTGCTGAAAATAGGGCAGATTTACAAATATAATAAACTTAAAACAGGTAACTAATGTATGGAAGTTACGAAACTAATCATAAGATAGATTAATTTTATATTTCATCATTGAGTTAGGCTAAGTTTGTCAACAAATTACAATAAACTTTATTTTTCTTACAGATCTATCTATGTATCCGTATAAAGACGATGGCGCTGATAACTTCGTGTAATATGTTGGGAATCTAACATCTGTTAATCAAGTGTAAAAGAACTAAGCCCGGAACAATTTTCAACAAAGCAATAAAAATCGTGGATATGGGTGTTGTGTTCTAAGTTTTACGAGTTTATCATAGCAGTCAATATTTTACAAGTTTTACCTACAAATATTCATGAAAAAGTGTGGTGCATCAACTTATTCTATGAATACTTATATCTGCATTATCCATTGGAATTAAGGTCATAATTATGGGTTCATATTGTAATCAACATTGACAGCTCATAAAATTAAATGGCTCACCTGCAATGGAAAGAATCAAACTACATTCTGTCCAAAATAAAATTGAAGATAGAGGTAGGTATACAAAGAAATGTATCAATAAAGTTTAAACATCTACCTACATATCGTGGAAAAATAATGAAGCAAAAATAGCAAACTAAACAATACTGCTTACTATCAAAGCAGAATTTGCTTTAAATTATCTCAGTTGGTGGATTATGAGACTGGTTTTTATAACAAATAGTAATGAAAGTTCCAATAGCAAAGAAAAATAAAATCAATCCAGTGCAATTAAATGTCTAGTGTGTTTATTGTCAATAAATGGAAAGCTCACTACAAATATGCAGAGGTATTTATTATTTTCATTGGTTAAAATTGCGTTCTAATGTCAAGCAAATTATATATCATAGGTACTCCAAATTCCTATGTGAAAAGTCCCCATTAAGTTTTTTCTCAAAGATAAATATGTGACTGATATTCATCTATATTATACGCAATGAATAAAATTGTAATGTTATCCAGTTACAGATATAAATACTTTACAAATAAATCTTATTTTATTTCATTGCTATAATCTAGTATGTTGTTAATTTATCTATAATGGGTGTTTACATTTTAGTTAGTTAAATATGTAAATATGAATAAAATTACTTTAATGACCATCTTTTCTTATTATTCACCAACCACAACGCTCAATATATGCTACTAAGCTATTACAATACATTTTGTGTCAATAATAATAATATATATTTCCACACTCGCACCAATTATCTAGCCCAAAAGAAGCATTATTAAGAATGTTATTGTAAATGAAATTAAATATATATAAACAACCATAATTCATAAGCAAATGATCATTTTGATCAATATATTACAATACATTTTGTGTCAATAATAATAATATACTTATATTTCCACACTCACACCAATTATCTAGTCCAAAAGAAGTATCATTAAGAACTTTATTGTAAATGAAATTAAATATATATAAACAACCATAATTCATAATTATTTTGATTACAAGAATATTTGCCTCTGCCAGAAATCAAAGCTGTACTACCTCTTGATGTGTATCCAACATTTATTATTACCACTCCACGACAATGGAGTCAAAACACTTTATATGTATATAGATATACATACATACAATCACCCTCATAATCCCATGGGGGTTGAGCAGAGCCTTAGCCACCATTTTGTTATACATAAAGCCACATCTGGCAGTATGGCCATGCAGTGCCTCCAAATAGTGATAGGTTGCCAGCCTGTCGCTTGCTTTATGCAACCCAAAACCGAACCCAAAAATTAACAACACTTTAGTAAACACACCAACTAAAGCCAACAACCACGACAGATAGAAATAATTGCCTATAAGTTTATATTTGTCACAAATGCCTAAATATACTATTAGTTTCTGTAGCTATTAATACTTTGACAAAACTTAATTTTGTAAAGTTGAGAAATCTTCTTTTCTTCACAAATTGGCAATGTATGATTTAAGTAAATGGAAGTATTTACAGACACTACTAATGTTATTGATTTCGGATTATGCAACACCAGTTTCAAAACAAAAATAAATTATGTCTTTCTTAATCTGCCATCGGCTCCCAAGCCATAATTAGATGTTTTGAATGTTCATGTGACATGTATAGGTATAGGAATCTCCAGCAAGAGTACCACAAATAATTATTACTGCATCCTAAAATTAGCTTTTGGTATTAAGTTCAGTAATTTGCCATTGGTTGAGACGGTTATCACTTGTCACAATAAGAAATTTCCTTGCCTGCTGATTACCATAACTCACTAGCCTTTGCTTGTATCTGATTCTGTGCTGTTTGATCTCTTCTCTGATAGTCGATATTTTGAGGTGAGTACTTGTGGACCCTCAGTCATGAGGAAGCGAGGAAGAAGAGAGACTTGTGGATTTCACTATTTCTTATGAACCATGCTGGCAATCATACTCGAAGTAATATTTTGAAACCTTTGTAGTATTTCCAAGTTAGACAAGCTACCAAGCATCTCCCCACAACTCAATGCCATATGTCCATACAGATTTTATGATTCATTTGTAAACAACAGCTTTATTTGGTCTGATGTCACTCAGACCAAATAAAGCTGTTGTTGGCTATGGACAGGCAGAAATGGAAGAGGTTGGAAGAGGCCTTTGCCTATGAAAGGCATACAGACAAAGATGTCGGTGGCAAATAATAATTAACAAACATTTAATAAATAATAATCAATAAATGCAGTATATGATGAAAATTAAATAGTGTTACCATCATCAATAACAGCCTTTATAACTCGACCCACTGCTCAGACACAAGGCCTCTCCTTCTCATCGAAGGAGGTTTAGGCAGTAGTCCACCATGCATGCCCAATGTGGATTGGTGGACAGAGTTTAAGGTGATCAATACCCCTTTGCTGGTCCATTAGTCGCCTTCTACAACACCCGTTGGAGGATATGGGGTGATCTTATTCTACTCTGCCAGCACACATGGCTAATTTGATGAAAATTAAATAGTTTATCATGCAGCACTACTTATGTGCTCGATGCATGATAAACTATTTAATTTAGGTATCATGTTATCACATTGTTCAATGTATGTGAAATCTATGTAAATTTTTTGAATAAAGTCTATTCTATTCTATTATAAACCAAGAGTTTATTGTGGATTGACATCGGTGGGTTTCTACATTCCTCCCGATTAGTCAAATAAAATTATTAGGCCTTTAGATTTGCTTCTTTTCTTCGTTAGAATAATCTAAGGTAGGTATAATCTAATGGAGATCGCTTATTATTGGTAGGTTTAGGTTATTTTTTTATGACCAAGCGGAGTGGAAAAATATTTTAACTCATCACACTCGGAGACTACAATCCGCCGCGCCGTTTTGTAAGAGGGCGTGTTATACTTACTATAGATAATATTACTACCGTGGTTATACGATCCGCCTACGCTACGACAAATACATAATGATCATAATGTGATTTAAAAATACTCTACGCGGACGTAATCGCGGGCGGAGCGCTAGTTAGTATGTTATAAGCACTTCATTAGACATCAACTTTACTGGACTGTCGACTGGGATAATGATTGATTTTATTACGCTTTTGTATGAAGAAGAAAACAGAACATACTTATAAAGTAGATAATAAAATACATATAGCCGTTTAGGTGGAGTGGTCGGTATCGCTGCCTACACATCATGCGGTCCGGGTTCGAGTCCTGGTAGCGACAAAATGTTTGCAGGACGAGTACAAATTATTGTTGATGGATCATGGTCATAAATATTGTCCTCCGTTATCTAGATATCGATACATGATTTTTCAATGATTCTTAATTGTCGTTAGATATTAGTACTAGTATAGTATTAAATGATATTAGTGTGAGAGTGGAAATATAATTCTTATTATTACCATCATAATAATTATATTTCCATGTGGGCTCAATTTACAGTGCGGGCGAAGGGATAATAACTTCTATTCTATATCGTTCAATTTATATAAGTAGATGCCAAATATAAAAGTTCCGCAGCGCGGGCGCCGTCTGTGGAATCCCTTTGAACGTTATCAGAATTTACATTAAACTCATTAGATTAGATAGAATTATTATGTAGGTATATAAAAAATGACAAAAATCTCTACTCTTCCGTTCTCACCCGTCTCGTGTAATTTGAACCTAACGCCTCATCCGTCAGTACCAACCTAGATATGTTATTTTTAAAGAAAACAGTATTAGGATTTCAAATATTTATTCATACTCCTTCCATTCTAATGAAAACATTTTTTGCCCATGATGGAAGCACATGCAAAGTTTGTCTGTCCACAGAGATCTGAAACAAACAAAAAATTAGTGTAAATGAAAAAATCCTTTAAACCTACCTCACCTCAGATCATATATGATCTGAGATACCTACCTACCTAACAGTTTAGGCAGGCTTTCGATAATCTGTCTAAAGACAGTTTTGCTTTTAGAGTAAGCAAATATCTAGCTATGCACAAAGAGTATATAATCACTACGTTTTGCTATGCATTGCATAGTCTAGGAATTTTATTTCTTTCACTTGGTGATACGGTGATACCTACTACGTTATCAACGTAGGTTACGAGCTACGAACTCTGCTACGAGCATGCGACTCCGACGTAAACACTGCAACGCGCGACTTTCATTCAAGGAAGGAAAGTCGAATTTCTCTCTGTATATAGAATTTTAAGTAGATTGTTTAATATTCATATACATATTTTTACTTTCTCGTATACGTAGTATAGAGGAAGTCTTTTTTTTTATTTACAGACAACAAATGGTCCAGATAAACCTTTATAACCTTTCTATTTTAATTATTGAGCAAGTAGAGTATAAAAAATTATAGAATTCATAAAATATATTATTTCAATTAGGTAAGTATACTTAACAGTTCAAAGGTTATAACAATAAGTTTCAATTTGATATGATTTTATTTGACAACTGAATTTTTGGAATTTGCACTAATAAGTAAATAAATCTAAGGTCTACTCAAGGAGCTTATATTTTAGTGGGTCTACTACTATCCACGCTTCATAGACGTAGTTAGTGATTAAACACTTTTCTTACGCGCTCGCCTGACAAAACTATGAATGAAAGACGGTCGGCTGGCGCTGCGATACAGAGCGGCCAGCGACGCGAGCGCGACGTTGCCGCTCCGTCGACAGTGTTTCATTTGAGCTTGGGAAAAAAAATACCTATATTTTTTTTTTATTACTTTCTCGTATACGTAGTATAGAGGAAGTCTTGTAATCGTCATAAAATTCGACCTCGCGATTTTAACGGATTTACACGTTTTAGACCTCCCTGGGTCCAAAAATCGGGAGTGGTCTCCCTTTGACTTTCTCGTATACCGGAAAGACTCAAAGGTTGATAGAACCCTTATATTTTGATGTCATACATGCATGTTAAATTTTGGTCACCCATCCGAGTACCGACCGCGCACTTGGTTGCTTAACTTTCGTGATCGACTGCTCAAAATTTGATAGAAACCTTATATCTTGATGTTATACACGTATGTTAAATTTAGTTGCAATAAGTTAAAGCATGCTCGAGTTATCGTGCTAACGCACAGAGACACACACACAGACATAATTCCAAAAAAATATTTTTGGACTCAGGGAGGTCCAAAACGTGTAAATCTGTCAAGATCTCGAGGTCGAATTTTTTTACGATTAGTATAAGACTTCCTCTATACTACGTTCGAGAAAGTAAAAATACAGTTTTTGGAATTGTCTGTGTGTGTGTCTGTGCGTTAGCACGATAACTCGAGTATGCTTTAACTTATTGCAACCAAATTTCACATGCATGAAAAACATCAAAATATAAGGTTTCTATCAACTTTTGAGACGTCGATCACGAAAGTTAAGCAACCAAGTGCGCGGTCGGTACTCGGATGGGTGACCAAAATTTAACATTCATAAATGACATCAAAATATAAGGTTTCTATCATCTTTTGAGTCGTTTCCGGTATACGAGAAAGTCAAGGGGAGACCACTCCCGATTTTTTCATAAAATTTTAGATCTCATTACTAAATAATCAAAGGTGTTTATCTAACTTCGATACGAAATATCTAAAATTATTTTGTTATTACTTAAGTATAATTGTCCGTTATCTATAACCATAACACCATACAACCACTGTCTATAGAAGCCATACGACGAGCCGGAGTAAATCGTGAGGGGAACGCGGCACTAGAGGAGCGCGGTGGCGCCACCGAACTGCCATACACTCGTTCGGGAGCTATTGGTTAAGGTTGTCGCGTAACGATTAAACGTATAGAAAGGGTGTTTTTTATAGAGGGACACAAGTTTAAATCATAATAAAACAAAGAAATATAATTTTAATATCAATAAAACGGGCTTTATTTGAAAGAAAATTTTATGACATTAATGTTTAAATACGATTTCGGCCATGTGGCCGACACGGCTGTCGCGTTCAAGGCGTAATCTGGCATACCAATTTCACAAACTTTTCGCAGCATTTGCGGCCGAATTTCGCCGATAAATCTTCGAATGTTGATTACCAGGTGTTTAATTGTCTCTGGTTTATCGATGTAGACAAGTGACTTTACATAACCCCAAAGAAAATAATCCAATGTGGTTAAATCACACGATCTTGGTGGCCAATTTTATTGAACCATTATGAGAAATTATACTTTGATCAAAAGTTTCTTTGAGTAAATCAATTGTAGCGCGCGCTGTGTGGCATGTGGCTACGTCCTGTTGGAACCACATGTCAGCAAGATTAATGCCAGCTAATCGAGGTACGAAAAAAATTCTAATCATGTCCCTATACCGCTCAACATTGACAGTAACATTCTGCTCATCATCGTTTTTGAAGACATTTGGAGCAATGACTCCGCCAGCCCATAAAGCGCACCAAACAGTAATTTTCTGTGGATGTAATGATGTTTCGACAAAAGCTTGTGGATTATCCTCACTTGTCTACATCGATTAAGAATACCTGGAAATCAACATTCGAAGAGTTATTGGCGAAATACGGCCGCAAAACCAACTTTCGCAAAATTGGTTTTCCAGATTGCGCCTTGTATGCGCCAGCCGTGGCGGCCACATGGCCGCAGTCATATTTAAACATTAATGTCATAAAATGTTCTATCAAATAAAGCCCGTTTCATTGATACTAAAAATAGATTTCTTTGTTTTATTATGATTTAAACCGGTGTCCCTCGATATAAAAACACCCTTAATAATTATTTTAGTGCTGTTACAATATTGGTATTTAAACTACATGTGCTGTGAGAGACTGCATATAGTATAAATAAATAAAAATACCAACATCTCATTTGTATATTGGTGTTCAAGATGGCCTACGCGACGCGGCTTTTTAATATAAATTAAATATGAATATAATTTAAGTGGTTTTCGGGGCTCCGATTACGAATGCAATATCTATTTCGAGATCCAAGCTGGCGGACGCGAGTTTTTAACATAATGTCAATATGAATTTCGTTTTCGTGGTTTCTGTTCCGATTACGAATAAAAAGAGCTAACTGCAAAGCTAACCGCTGCTCAGGAAAAGCAAACCGCTGCTCAGAAAGAGTTAAGAGCAGATCTAACCGCTGCTAAGAGCAGAGTTAAAGGGCGACCAACGGCAGGTCTTGTCGGCAGTCAGCGAGAGCAGGGTGGTTGCAAAACTCAAGAAAGACGTCAGTGCAGTAGAAGAAAAGTTTTGCATATAATATGAAGAGCAGACTTACAGAATTAGAAAGAAACGTGGTGCGTCTGGAAACCAAGGGAGTAGCAGTCACATCGGGTGGTGCTGTAGGTGCAGCCCATGAGCCCAACGTTAAGTTGCCTTCGTATGACGGTACCTCGTCTTGGGCTGCTTACCGTAAACAGTTTCAGAAGATCGCCGCTACGAATAGATAGATAGATAGGCAGTGCCTAACCGCCCTCACAGTTGCACTCCGAGGACAGGCTCTTACCGTGTTGGAGGTAGTGGCTTCAAAGACCTGCTAGAGGCATTGGAATCGAGATACGGAGAACGAAACCTGTAGCACGTCTTCCGTGCTCAGTTGCGCGACAGAGACCAGCGTTCGGGGGAAGGGCTACAGCGATGGGCTTTGGAGATCGAGAAGCTTGTCCGGAAGGCCTACCCAGCAGCCGACATGAACATGGTGGAATCAAACACCGTGCAAGCCTTCGTTGACGGTATTAAGGACTTCGAGGTTAGAGCTGCGGTGAGGCTCCGGCATCACGCCTCACTTAAGGAAGCATTAGCGCACGCCTTGGAGGTCGAAGCTGTAAGGCATGACATCCGGCAGAGCCATAAGGTTCGAAAAGTCACGAAGGGAGGAGGAAAGGATGAGATGAGTGGAGAAAGAGGGCACCTCCAGTTCAATTGCCCACAGAAGGAGCGTATCGAGGAGCTGGCGAAGAAATACGAATCTTCGAAGCGAGTACTAACTGGCGAGTACTGGCTGACGGCGCGGAAAATGTCCCGACAACCATCATCTCACATGCACATAATGGGAAGAGCATTGCAATAGCCGGAAAGATAAATGGTTATGATTGTAAAATAACAATTGACACAGGAGCCTCGAGAACAATAATTCGACCGGATGTAGTCAAGTCCGAGAAGAGAAGCAAGAAGAAAGTCACCTGTCGGCTTCTTTCCGCCTCCGGAAAGCCAATACCCGTCTTTGGAGAAATGTCAGTTATCCTTCACATGGGAGAAGTGGCGTACCAATAATGACGTCATTATAGATGACATCATGGATGATTGCATATTGGGTTTGGACTTCATGAAGAAATACAACTGCAAAATAGATGTTGCTGATGGAATATTCAAGTGTGGTAAAGAAGACTCTTCATACTTGGTGGGGTACACGGAAAAGTAACCAGTCTGAGAAACATTGTCATACCCGGACGTGCAGAAGCTCAAGCCTACAGAACTTTAGTTAGAAGAGGACATACATTAGTTGCCAATGTGCTGAATCTGGATGATCACAAGGGCCACTTAAGTAAAGGCGAAGCCATCGGAGGATGTAAGGAAGTTGTGTGGATAAAGAAATGGAGTTCAACGCCAAGCTCAAAGGATTGCAAGCATTGCGTTAAACAAGAGTCCGAAGAGCAAACTCTGAAGCTCACTCGGACAACTCCTTTGGAATCCTGAGAAGAGGGTGCTTTTAGAAAGGCTCAAGAAAATGATAAGGACCTTCGTAACATCGTCAGGTGGAAGAAACAAGGAGACGTAAAACCAACACGGAACGAGGTGGCACGTAAGAGTGCTATAACTAAAGCGTACTGGGCGCAATGGGACAGCATTATTATACAAAATGGAATACTTTACCGGAGATGGGAAAAGACTACCGGCAGAGAGTTCCACCTGCAAGTAGTTGTTCCAAAAATCAAAGTTCCAGAGGTTCTCTGTATGATACACGATGGTGTTTCGGGAGGTCATCTCGGCTTTAGGAGGACACTAATAAAAGCACGACAGAGGTTTTGTTGGCTCCACTGTCGTGAAGATGTGCGGAATTGGTGCCCCAAGTGCACTACATGCGCTGCAGTAAAAGGGCCGCATACGCAGACGAGGAAACTTGAAACTGTACAACGTTGCACCCTGGGAACGCATTGCAGTAGATGTCGCCGGGCTATTCCCCGTGACTGAGTTGCGGAACAAGCAATGATGATGCTCGAGACGAGCATCTCTAAGGGGGCAGTGTTACGAATACGTAAATTGTCGTAGAAATCACGAGAAAACAATAGAATGTTCGAGAAAGTAATCGAAGCTTCCAGAAGGACCTATACGAATTACACGAGAAACTTCTAAGAACGATGGGAACGTTCGAGCAAAAATGAACCTACAATCCTATGACATAAGGTTTATATTCGTCCTATGACATAAGGTTTATATTCGTCACATGAACTTAGTGGTTTGTTCAAGATAATAGTGGAACATTCTAGTATTTGCGCGATTTTGTTTTGCGTAGTATAAAAGGACTGTTGATTGCAGTGTATGGACATTCTAAGTTTAGAAGCGAACAAGTGCGGATCAAAGCGATACTCTCTAAGTTAGTCTTTCTCAAAGTGGGCGATAACGCCCCCTTGTGGGTGTTGGAGACCTAGCGGGGGGCGTTAAGTGATCCAGATAAAAATGGGGGGCGTTGGCGTAGTTTAAGGGGGCGTTGGTTGATTTGTAATTTCATTTACTTTATATCGTAAAATTCACTGATATTAAAACTTACCTTACCTACTACTCAATATCTAATAATTAGTATATATTTCTGCCCGGCATGATATAAAAACTAGTGTGATATACCGACTAAGGCGAATACTACGGATTAAGTTAGCATTGTGATTGGACCTTGTTGCTTGGTTATTGTAAACTTTAGAGTGGTGTACGGAATAAAGTCTCATCAGTGTCACCAGGTATTTCTATATAAATTTACGAACCCCTAGCTCGTAACATTACGAATCTTTAAAAAACTATTGTGAAGCCACTTAAAGTGCTACAGAAAATAAAATAACTTCATAGTTGAAATGTCTATATTTGAAAAAAAATACTGTTCAAACCTTCATTTTGTATGCAAGCAAGCCGCGAGCAGGCGTACGTACGTACACCAAGCGTCTAATGACGAATACGCGCCTATGAAACTACGAACAATAAATTAATCAGGTCAGGGTCAGTCAGTACGTGATTCACGTATGTAAATGATCTTGGATACTCACCTCGAAGGAACCGGGGAGTCGCACCGTTTATGATTTAGCTCAAAATTGCTCAATTGTAGCGCTGATGATGAATATGAAGACGTGTCAAGTCATTTCAACGACAACACAATAATGTAAGTATATATAGGTTTTCCTAAAACAAGGAAAGAAAAGTTATTTAATACTTATTCAAAAACGATGTCAAAAAGGGCCCATTATAACATCAAAAACTCATAACTTAACATAAATGATGCAGCGGGTTAGGCGTCACATAATTGGTGTCCGTCCACCCTTCTAATAGACCCTACCCTTTCCCCATCCAGTTCGCACGCCCTAAAGACGCTAGATTCCCTCGAGGGAGATGCTTGATCGTTTAGTAGTCTCCTAGGTGTTAAATTTGGAAGCATATGGCAAAACTGTTAAAAATATATTAAAAAAAATGTATTTGAGGCAAGTTGAAATTTTAACAGAATATTTTAAAAAAAATATTATAAAAACAGCTATTTCGGTGGGACATTTTACCTGCCAGGTGATCGAGAAAGTTACGTATTCGTGTGACTACTGAAGTCTTATTAATTATGAAAGTTGAAGTGTGACTTTATCTGAAGAGAAGAGCCATTTCATGTATTTTAGGTTTTTTAAGGCATTCTGGAATATTTTCTTCACTTTCTCAATTTTTCACTTGTTTTACAGAATTTGCGATATAATATCAATATTCGTGTTTCTTGACGACATGGTAATAACTTAAACCTATATGAATTGTGGAGTATTTATTATATTTTTAATTCCCGCGACCCTTACCAGATCGTCATTCCACAAGGTGGAATCTGGTAAGGTTACCGTACCAACGCTTCCCGGTGCGTGGTCGCCACCGTTAAGGGCGCCCGTCAGTCCTCCTAGCTATGTGCCCTGCGCCTTGCCCACTGCCACTTACGGTGGTGCCATATTTTTAACTATCATTTAATTTTTTTTATTTAAAGTGTTAAATAAAAATATGGCAAGTTACTCCAATTAACCTCTTAAAGGGAGTAATTACTCCAAAATTCATATGATAGGTTCATGTTATTGTGATATCGTCAAGGAACACGAACACTGAATTATATCGCAAGCAGGGGCGGTCTCATAGTAAAGGCATTTAAGCACTGCCTATCTCAATATATTACTCATACACTACTATAAACTGTACGTCCTTCCTACCAACAAAATAATGCAACCTATGGGCTTCAGGCGGCCTGCGTGTAACGTATACATACCTACATCTACGTGCCAATATGCGCGGTAAGCACTAGTTTCATCTGCTTGTAAAAATCACACACACTACAATATTTTTTACTTGTTCAGAAACACACAACGATTGACAGTATTAAACGACAAGATTGAAATGTTATAACTAGCAGGTATTATAACTAGGAAACTGACATTCTCAATTTAGCCGTATTAAGTAGGCAGGCCTACTAGACCGACTGTGATTATCAATTTAATGTTGTTTAGGATGCCGATTAATTTATAGGATTATTTGAAAATACATTCATCAATAAATAATGAATTACGAAATTTAAGTAACCTTTCGTCGCATAAAATACTAGGAATAAATTTTATTAAATAAAAGTATTCGCAAGATTTTTCTCCAGTACTCCCTAGGTGGCGCTAGTATCTATGAATAAGAGTAAAGCAAGTAGTTTTAATCGTAATAATTACTTATGATCTTTTTAACTAATATGAATTGTAAAATTCTTTTTATATATTTTTATTTCACTTCACTGTTATAAAACACACCTTGACGTGATTAACTTTTAAAAGTAAGGAAATAGTTTTAAAATGAATGAATACGCCAGCGCCAGCCATTTTTTATAATCCAAATCTTTATGACTGTCATGTCGCTCAAGCGCGCGAATGTTAAATAGGTACTTTTTTAGTGCAAATCTTAATTTCTTTACAATATTTATCTACTTAAAAAAGTGTTTTTATGGTGTTGTGTTGTTTCGCATTTACGACAATGGAAAAATTGCAGTGTTCCCAATGTTCTGATAATTCAATTTGCTTAGAAAAACTGCGTAAGAAACCCTGATTTCATAGGTAAGATTTTTTTATTTAATAATAGGTAGTTATTTTTATTTATTTACAAATAACTATGAAACTATTACACATATAACAACCTGAAATATATTGTTGGAAGGTTGTAAGTAAGTACTTAATTGTTTTTAAGATTTTATTTTCTACTAGCGGCTGTCCGCGAGTTCGTTCGCGTGGACTTTAGAATTTTTACCAACCTGTAATAACTATGCATAGTACTATACATGTAAACCTTGTTATTAAATCACTCTTTCTATAAGTATTGAAAATTACATTAACATCTGTTGCGTAGAAAAGATTTAAGCGTAGGTAGGTACAGGACGCGGGTGCGACTTTATTTTATACTAGTTAGGTAAAGATTTCCGCGTAGCATTTCTGATTAAGTTTTAGAGACTTCGATCTAAATGCCTACCTAATGTATAAATTAATGCACGCTACTGATCGCAAGTTCTGTAAAACAAGTGAAAATCGCAAAAGTGAGGTAAACATTCTAGAATCCTTTAAAAAACAACCCAAATTACATGAAATAACTCTTCAGATAAACGCTCTCTCTCACACAATAGAACCACAGTGAAAATACATCCATTGATCCGATGCCTTTGAAGTTGGGGAAAATGCCGTTTTTTTCTGGGCACAAAAGGTTATCACATTTTTAATTTAAGCCTAATTCTACATTTGATTTTGATAGTTGGTGTGGTCTATATAGTGTAGGGTAAGTATAAGGAATATAATGTAAAAAGAAAAAAATGTTTCATTGTTTTTTATGTTTGATGTAAATCTGTTACGTAAAATAGCAATGACGAGATCCACCACAGCAGACGCGACTTTTAAATAAAATATATAAAAATAACCATTAAAATAACCACGAAAATTATACCCATATCGACATTTTGTAAAAAAAAAGTCGCGTCCGCTATCATGGATATGATACACATGCACACACACACACACACACACACACACACACACACACACACACACACACATACACACACACACGCACACACACACAAACACACACACACACACACACACACACAAAATATCCCACCGAAATGATCTGTATTTTTTATAATATATATTTTTTTATCATAATAATAATACCCTGTTAAAACTTCAATTTGCCTCAAACACATTTTTTCCAATAATTTTTTTAAACACTTTTGCAAGCATCTGGCAAAGTGAAGAAACCACCTAAATGGACTAGCTTATTTATTTTATTATTCTTTACCAATATAATGATAAAAACAAATTGTTTACCTCAAGGACTTTGGATGTCTATGGGTTGCACTACTTTAACTAATTCTCAGCCAGGTCTGCAGCTCTATGTTACAGTATTATAGGAGAGTTATATGACAGGTTTTCAGCTTGCCTCAAGTTCCTACTACATTATTCCTACCATCACCATCCTACTATAACAGCCTTTATAATTCGATCTACTGCTAGGATATGAGGCATCTACTTGTCATCGAAGGAGGTTTAGGTAAAAGTCCACTACGCTTGCCAAATGCGGATTGGTGGATGGAGTATAAGGTGATCAATAACCATTTTCTGATCCATTAGTCAGCTTCTATGACACCCATTGGAGGATATGGGGTGATGCTATTCTACTCTGGCGGCATCGCACAGGCACTACATTTTCCAAAAACTTATGTTACTTCTCCTATCTAGCTACAATTGATGATTCAGTGTATTAGAGTATTTAGTGGTAGGGTTTTGACGATTTAAAAGTACTTAGCAAAGTCCATTTAAATAAAGAGCTTTTTCATTTTCATTTTCATTTTATTACCAATAAGAAAATGTGGAAAAGATTAAATGAAAAAATATGACAACCCAAGTTGTCTAGACAAAAACCATTGTAAGTTTTTACACTGTGGTATCGGTAAGAAATAAATGAATGTGTTGATAGTCAAGTGTGTACTGCTAATTGAGCTGACTGACACTCCCAAACATTATGCTATGAAACGAATAAATACTTAGGTTTAACAAACAAATGTATGCAGTTGAGGGGGACGGATACTGGGTAGGAGCTGATACCAGTGACACTCTCTTGATAAGGGAGTAGTTACACTCTGTGTTACACTGTGGGTAATCTTTTCACAGTGAGTCTATAGAAGACGAACAATTAGGCTGAGTGAAAGCAGAGGAGAGCCCCTGCTATTTAGTCACACAATGCCTGGGGGCCGACCTATGCAGTCATTTTGGTAACCATCGATTTTCTAACAAGAAAACGTAAAAATGGTTATGGGGAACGACTAAATCTATCTATACATTATTAAAATACATCAACATTCAACAACTTCCAAAAGTTCTGTACTAGAATGTATATTTAAAGTCACTCCTGCAGAATCTTACTAAATATGGCCAGGCTGAGACAGAAGAGTGAGTGGGTGAGTGTGTAATGCATCATAAGGGGCTTGTTAATACAATATTTTGGAGTTGGCTGTTGTCCTGTCAGATAGAGCTAAGAAGAAGTTTGCTTCATTTAGAGCTGAAGTTGTGGCTATTTTATCATTAACTGTTGGAACACAATATCGCTGTTCTAACAAAAAATGCAGGAAGGAGCTTTGAACTGAAGGCGTTTATATCCAACATTCAAGAACTTTCCAGATAACTGACTACATTCTGCTCAATCAAAACTTCACATACTTGAGCTCAATTAAGTGATTCCAAGAAATCTTATAAAATTAAGTCACTTCATCAAGTGTCCTTACTGCATTCTTCATTAGGATGGCAGAATAATGTTCTTAACTTTCTTAATTCATCAATAGTAGCTAGATGAGAAGATAGGAGAAGACAAGGTTTTGGAAAATTGACTAAATAATATAAATCTTATCAATTTATGCCATCACTATAAGAATGTTCCTATCTTCTCTATCTAGCTACTATTGATGAATCAGTGTAAATTAAAAGATAGACTTACATACATAATAAGAAATGAACATAATAATTATGTTGTTTCTTATTATGTAAGTCATTTTTAAATTAGCAAAAACAATATTGTTGTTTTTGCTAATCAATTGTAACTGAAATGTATTGCCATTTCTAACCCAAAGAAATTAATTAGTTACTATGTCTTACATTCCTGCCAGATTTTGTCCAAACTGATGGACTAGGGCTTCAATTATAAAAAAATACATTAATTACCTATGGTATAGTAGGTATCACCCATTTAATTTATGTGCTTTCGGAGGCATATTAAGTATGTAAATGGTATGGATTGTTTATTACTGGAAGTGCTATTACATACATTGAGCAACTATGCAAGTATTTCTACTACATAGGAAGAGTTGATAGCATTAGTTGGTCACTGTAAGTTGAAAATGAAAATTGTGCTAAGTTAACCTACAAAATAATTTCACTAGCTGTGCCCGCAACTTTGTTCACGTGTTATGATGTTATATAGCCTTGCTCGATAAATGGACTATTCAATACAAAACGAATTTTTCAATTTGAATCAGTAGTTCACAATCAAACGAACAAACTCCTTACCATTATAATATTGCACATGCATGAATAATTTTCAGCTTTTAGGCTAATAGTCGTCTAATTAGTCTTCTATGTTATAATACACACAAGTCTAGCTTGTCACACAATACACAGACAAGACAAGCTTATTATAGTATACTTATGAACCCAAAATGAACTGAAGTATGAAATGTAAAGTAAACTACGAAAGATGCAGTTTGTTACAACTAAACATTAAATATATTTATATCACTCTGGATATCCTAGCATTTACTTGTCTTGATAGTTTACTTTGTAGTTAATTTTTGAAAATTAACTACAAGGTAATTGTTGAAGTTTAATAATATACTTTGAAAGAAGTAGATAGTTTTTTGTGACTTCTAAAATATAACCTATGAATAATATGTATGAGAACATTTACTTTTTTTTATACAAATAGAGTTGAAATAAGTTTTATATCAAGGAAATAATTTTATGATTGTTACATTGTTGATACAGCGTATAAGGTTTTGTTTATTGTGTGTAGTAGTGGTGAATGCTTTGTGAAAGTGAAACTAGACAAACATCAAAAATTATCAATATCTCACCTTGAATTGATATTAGTGCCTGCCTGATGTCACAATCAATACCACAACACAGAGCTTGTCCCGACTTGATCATAATTATTTTTGCTAGATCTTGTTTACTATTACGTTGCAACAATAAAAGTCAACAACGAAATCGACTTAAAACTACTCATCTTCGGCCACCTTTTATACATGTTTTCCTCATAGAAGGTTGTAAAGTGTTTTAGAAATATTATAAGAGTATTTCCACTGTATATTTCGATCTGCGACGCTGTCTTTTATTAAAATTATTAGGTAAACAAAGTATTATGACGCCATTAAATTTTCAAACCACAGATTAGAAAGAATATGTCTAAAGAGATGTCACAATGACAGTTGTCAATTAGCTGTCAATTTAGCCCAAACGCCTCACTATTGGTCGTTATAAGGAGCGCTCTCACCATTGGTTAGTTTTGTTAAACTATAGTTATTTTACACCAATTAGAAAAAAAAATCTTTCTTTCTAACGATGTCTAATAAACAGTAGCTATAGATATGTATAATGGGTATCCGCACGTGCTGCCGGCTGTACATTTTCACTTGATATTGGCGCAATGCGTATCTTTATGTGTCGCGATCGCCATTAATTTAAAAGAAGAAGAATCCTCCAATGGGTGTCGTAGAAGGCGACTAATGGACCAGCACAGGGGTATTGATCACCTCATACTCTGTCCACCAATCCGTATAAGTACTACGATGCCAAGTACTTATTATTACAATTAAGCGGCACACTGAAGCGTATATAGGTGCATACTTTTTGTGCGTTTTGTAATTTTATGCGCTCATGTTCCGTAAGCAAATCCTGGGTCATTCAAAAGGGCATGAGGATGTACCTTGCTGGACGGCAAGGCGAGGGTGGAATGGCTAGTGTGGCGTACATTTATCTCTCGCTAAAGATATCATCGCATTTGGGTTCCACTTCTGCTTACCATCAGGTGAATGACGTATGGGGATTGCCTAGTACCCCAGTGGCGCGTCGCCCGGCCCAGTTAGGCCGGGCCATCCCGGGGACGTTTTGGTGAAAGGTGTACGTAATATACGCAGAGCCCAAACACGCCTCCAGAAGGGCTTAGGAGGGTACCGGTGACTTTTAGTGGGTAGGACCGGCGCTGTTCCGCGTCGGGGAGTCTTACACACGTCGTGTGCCTAGGTATGGCCCGTAAATGGATTTCCCATCGTCATCAAAAACAAGATGGAATGACGTAACTTGCTACCTCTTTTTAAAACAAATACCTTCAACCAATTTCCCAAGTTGTAGTGGATCGAGCTAGAAAACTCAGAATTCTGGCCAGTAACGTTGATGAAGATTGTAATGATGATGATACACAGAAACAATTTACTTCTAGCTTAGTCTCCGGAGCGCCAATCTCAGCGTTGAGCTTGCTAGCCGTAACACAGACAGGAGATATGTTGAAGCTGTCATCGGCACCAGGGGCCAAGTTGCCAAGGATCACTTTGGCCAGTTCATCTACACCACCCTTGATGCGGACGAGGCAAGCAGCGGCTCGAGGTTCCGAGGATGGAGCACCTAGTTGATATTTATTTACTTGAAAGGAATTGCTTGTTTAAAGTGTTAGCATTTGTTTAGTAAATAATTTTATTTACAAATGCCATACATATAGCTATGTATTTGCTGCTAATTGATTACTCGCTTATTTTAAATTTCTATAATTTGATTGGATCACTTCTTGAAGATGTTCATCGCGTAAATGATTACCATTATAGCGAATGCCGCAATGACCTATATTTTCAGCATTTTCTATCATTTTGAGAAGTATTGCAAGCGTATATTAGCGTCTATTTCGCATTAGCTATTTGCCTTCAATTCTTCCACAGTATATATAAGTAAATTGTTGACTTTCAACAAACTCCACGCAATAAGTTCAGTGGAGTCAAATACCGAGCCACTATCTTATTGCGCCGCACCTTAAGTTCGTCGATACCCTAATTCCAAAAAACGGCAACTTACTGGCCACAAAGATCGCCAGATTTGACAGTCCTAAATAAACGAGCAAACACTTAACAACAAATAGTATGTCGTTGTGAAATTCTTCATCAAACGAATGGTAACACTTTATTGGGCCATTCTTTACGACAACCACGAAAATTTGTCGTTTCTCACTACCCTGAGTAGAAAAATCTGTCGACCATAGCAAAAAACCGCGGGGTCTTAAGACAGCAGTATTAATTATTTTTGAAATGTGGAGGAGACGAAAGAAATTAATAAAGTCCCATAAGGACCGGAAAACTTTATTTGGCGAAGCCCAGTGCACTATATGTCAGCTCTGCGCTGCTTTCGAAGTACGCTGTCTTCACGTGTCGACTGATGGAGATTTGATCTTAGTTTACAACGAAAAACTTGTGATTGAACACCAAAATTTATCTCACCGTTTTCATCACATCCATGAGGATCGAAGAAATATAAATGCTGATCGTGCTTCCACACAGCCGTGGAGCCTCCTCGAGCCGTGACCACCGCGTGAGAGTACTCCTTGAAGAGTTGCTTCAGGGATTCCTTGAGCGAGAGCACTCCTGATCCTGGCTCTGGGTTGAGTTGACCTAAGAAGATGCTTTGTGGTAAAATATGGATATGTTCAGGTTTCAATGAAGAGAGGAATTTTCACATAGACCGGTATATCCTATACAGCATCTCATGTTTTAAAGGAATTCTTCATAACGTTGACGAAAGCTGAGTTAAAGCACCTGCCTATCGGCACTATGCGTACTTTAGAATGAACGCACAGCTACGATAGCTAGCTAGCTATATTACGCAACGCACAGGGTCAAGATGTCAAAAGCAACGTCCAGATGTTAAGTTTAAAATTTTGAAGTTATAAAACGTCAGTTGTGAACGAAGTGAACTACGCAACAGAAACGAACAAATCACAGAGCTTTATCCAACGCAGTGCATTTACTTATTCGAGTCGTTTGAGTATTGTTCATGAATTGAAGGGCTTGCCATATGGCACGCACTGAGAAATGCCTTACTTCGGATAGCATTGTTGTTTACATAGACAAGTCCTGATTATAACCTACCAAGACCTATTATTTGTTAATACGGGCATAAAACTACGTTGGCGATTACGAAAATTTTGAAATACGCTTATTTATAGAGCTTACCACTCAATGCACTGTCCATGACATCAGTTTCGATGCAATCATAGTCAGATATCTTGAACCTGTTCATCACATCCACAGCGGCCAGGGTACCGCTGGCTGTTTGCTCCTCCTCTTCTCCTTCTTCTTCTGCTCTGGGAGTCTCCATGTTAATGCCCATCTTCTCTAGATGTTCCATGGTGTTTTGGTAGAGAATGTCTCCTCTGATTAGCGTCTAAGAATAAAATGAATACATGGTCATTTAAGAGACTTAGTAAGATTAATTTAGAAAGAAGCAAATGATAAAAAACTGAAATCCTAAATTGGCAAATGGAAAACACATTTCAAATATTTAAATGATTAATGGACGACAGGAACATCTGCTTATAAAAAAGCAAAACTAGTATAATAGTAATCAATAATAGAATTCGTAATGGGATAAAATCTTTACGGATACATTTGAATACATAAAGATATTTGAATACATAAATCCCTGAAAAACTAAAAACTTCAATTGTAAAACCGCTCTACAAGAAAGGAGACCGTAGGTATGTTACAAACTATCGACAGTTAGTTCTGATACCAGTGCTCTCCAAGGTGTTTGAAAAGGCAATGCATTTTAAATTAATGTCTTTTTTAAACCAACATAATATTATAAAAAAACACAATTTGGCTTTCAAAAAGGGAAATCGACGTGCCAGGCTATGTTTGGCATGATTAATGAAATCTTACAAAGCATCAATGTAAGGAAACAAACATCGGTTCTACTACTAGATATGTCCAGCGCATTTGACCTGGTATTGCACGAACGACTGATGTCTAAACTAGAACATTATGGAATAAGAGGACCAGCCTCGGAATGGATAGAGTCATATCTGAAAAACCGGATTCAGTATGTAGAAATAACACATATTGATAATAACAATGTTTTACAAATGAGTCGATCACATAGTATGAATAATGCAATAGGTTTACCACAGGGGAGCGTTCTTGGCCCGCTCTTGTTTCTGATATATATCAATGATCTGCCAGACACAATGGCACATAAAGCAATACTATTTGCTGATGACGTCTCTATAATAATTACAACTGACCAATATTCATCTCTTGACCAACATAATCTTGACATAATTAATACACTGACATTATTAAATAAATGGTTAAATGACAATAATTTGATGATTAATATAACTAAAACAAATTTAATTAATTTCAATAATTTCAAAAATAAACATTCTAATATAAATTACAATAATCAATTAATAAGCTATAAAAATGAGGTGACATTCTTAGGAATAACATTAGACACGAAACTAAATTGGCATACATATACCGATAAAATACGAAATAAATTAAACAGCTTCTCGTATGCACTTTACAAATTAACTAAAGTTGCAAGTAAAGAGACAGCTCTAGTTGCTTATTATGCTTATGTTGAATCAATATTAAGATACGGTATTACAATGTGGGGAAATAGTGCTGGCGCCAAAAAAGTTTTTATTGGACAGAAAAGATGTGTAAGAGCACTATGTGGTATCGCTCCTGATATATCATGTAGACCATATTTCCTGACTCTACGTCTACTAACATTGACTTCCATATATATTTTAGAGATGGCTAAATTTGTAAAATTAAATTATGAATTGTTTGTTGAAGCAAAGGACTACTATAGGACTAATACTAGACATCCTCATAAATTAATATTAGATACAATACCTAGAACAGAATGTTATCAAAATAATTGCTATGCAATGTGTATAAAAATTTATAATAAGATACCGGAAAGCATAAAAAGTTTACCATTTAATAGGTTTAAGTTGACATTGCGAAACTGGTTACTACAGAATGCTTTTTACACAATTAATGAATTTCTCAGTAATAAATGTACCTAATATAATATACCTATAGATAGATAATATGATTATGATAATTTTGTGATAAATTGATAACTCATTTTGACATACTTAATTTAATATATACTATTTACTAATTGTTAAGATAATTAGCTGTTTATATTTGTATGCTAATTTTTTTTAGCTAAATGTGCATTGTTCTGTAACATAACCCATAACACCTATGTAATGTACCACATTTATGACAAATAAAGGATTCTGATTCTGATTCTGATTCATACATTACTAGGTGGTAGACCCATATGTAGGGTCGTCTGGGTAGGTACCACCGCCTTTCTTATTTCTGGCGTGAAGCAGTTCGCTGTGTTTCGGATTGAAGGGAAAGGTAGCCAGTGTAATTACTGGGCATGGAAGGCCCCAGGATGGGAACGGACTTGCAGTGTTAAGTGATTTACCCTTAATATTGCATGTGTCTATAGGCGACGGTAACCACTTAACAACAGGTGGGCCGCAAGCTTGTTTGCCATCTTGTAGTATAAAAAAGAAGATTTATGTTCAATCTCATACTTTGGACGTTGGTGATAATTTTCGCATTTCATCATTCATGCATCTATTACGTCGAGCTCTCTTTTTGGAAGAAGTTTTGGCTAGTCATATTATATTTTGTTGTTGGATACAGAGTGGGAAGAAGACTAAAGAAAATATGGACAGACTGTGTAAGTCATGATATGGAAAAGAAAAAGGAAGTAAGGAGAAACATCTTACGCCGACCACTAATGAAATTGGGAGAAACCTCTCACGTGTCAAGCACCTCGCGGTAGGGTGTCAAAAGGATAATGGCGGTAATCGCATATTGTTCCGGGTGGTCAGTTTTTGATGATATCTTTGTATTTCTGAATGAAAACCTATATAAATTATATATTTTAAGAAACTAGATAATATTTCCCATTTACCCAGGTATAAAGAAGTAGGATATGACAAGCCAATAAAAAACAATCGCAGAACAAACTAAAAAAAAAATATTTTTACTTTCTCGTATACATAGTTTAGAGGAAGTTTTGTAACCGTCAAACAACTCTACCTCGAGATTTTGACGGATTTACACGTTTTGGACCTCCCCGAGTACAAAAATACCGTTTTTGGAATTATGTCTGTGTGTGTGTGTGTATGTGCGTTAGCAAGATATCTCGAGCATGCTTTAACTTATTGCAACCAAATTTAACATGCGTGTATGACATCAAAATATAAGGTTTCTATCAACTTTTGAGTCGTCGATCACGAAAGTTAAGCAACCAAGTGCGCGGTTGGTACTCGGATGGCTGACCAAAATTTAACGTTCATATACGACATCAAAATATAAGGTTTCCATCAACCTTTGAGTCGTTTCCGCTAAACGAGAAAGTCAAGGGGAGACCACTCCCGATTTTTTGTCATATATTTTCATAATTTTTGTTTTACTAACTTAATAATATTAAGTTAGTAAAACATATATTATATCACCAATAAGGCAGTCAAATTATTATTTCGTTCTTAACTGTTCTGTCTATCCACCAGTCTCCCCTATTTCATATATCGGTTGTGGTGGTCTTCCAGCAATGGCACCTATGCTGATGCTGGCTTAGTACTTATTCTTATACTGGGTGTAAAAGACATGAGCAGTCAAACGAAAACCGCGTATTCTATACATCAAAATAAGACATATTTCAAAAAAAATATTGCTGGGATATGATTTTTATTTTTTGGTGTTACAAAAAATTGCAAATTGTACCGCGCAATGTAAAGGGCTCAACTCGCACGCAACTCGCAAAACCGCGATAATTTTGCTTGACGGCGGCCCCGTTCGTTAGTGTCCGTGCACATCGAGTGAGCTACATTGAACGCTAACGTTTTGAAGCCATGTTTTGTTATGAAATACTAAAAAAAATTATAATGTTTCTCTGGACAATAATTAAGAAATAACGTATAGAATACGTTTTCATAAAAAAATGAAAAAAAAAATTATGACTTTGACCTTCAATAAAATCGTAACTATCAATTTCCCAGGTATAGTCTAAGGGAAGAAAAACGTTATGACGGTGAGTAGAATACATGGTTTTCGTTTGACTGCTCATGTCTTTTACACCCTGTATGTATAAGGGGCTGACGCTGTGTCTCAGAGCACTTCGAACCTACGGGATCTTTTGTGCTTCTTTTGGGCTTCGTACTTACCTCATCAATATCTTCCGATGTCCAGGTAGAAGGCTCCACTATATGCGCCATAGCAATAGCCGCTATAGACGCCGGTGTCGCTTGCTTGTTGCGGTGTTCCTCTGGGAACCTCTCGTCTCCCTCGTGGAAGGTGCCGCGGACTAGCCAGCGATTGGGGGCTATAGCTGGACAGAGGGAGAATATTTATTTCAACACAGTCAAATTGCTTTTGATGACGCACTATTGTTCAATAAAAATATTTTTAGCAAAAAAATAGGACAACCGACTTCAATGCGTACAAATTTAAACTAAAAAGTAAGAAATAAATAATATTTTTATGAATTAGTTGAAAAGAGCGTCATAGAAAACCAAGGAAAGTATTGATACACATTTATAATTCTTTATTTATAATTCATACTCCGATATATTTGGAGCCGGTGCCAGCTAGCCAAGGAGGATAGTGTTTGCAATTTTCGAACTTCACGGAGCGGCGGATTATTTCTTATCTTCATCATTCATTATTATGTATAGTTAATGGATTAATTAAGTTCGTATCTATTAGGTAAGTTTATTTTGCTTAGGCTGGCACCGACTCCAAATATATCGGAGTATGAATTATAAATAAAGAATTATAAATGTGTATCAATACTTTCCTTGGTTTTCTATGACGCTCTTTTCAACTAATTCATAAAAATATTATTTATTTCTTACTTTTTAGTTTAAATTTGTACGCATTGAAGTCGGTTGTCCTATTTTTTTGCTAAACATATTTTATTTTATTATTTTTAGTGGTAATAAAGTATATTTTATTGAAAACGGATAGGCCTACTAGGCGCTCATTAAAACTTAATGGAAACTTTAACTAACACGTTTTTTTTGCTATTACTGATTTGTTCAAAAAGGGTCGAATTTATATAGATAAAATTTATACGGGCCATCTCTGATCTTGACGTACCTAAAAAAGAATCATTAAAATCGAGTCGTAATACTCATAATTGACGAAGTAATCCGGTAACAAACACAAAAAAACAGTCGGATAGAGAACTTCCTCTTTTTTTTAAGTCGGTTAACAAATAATATCACGTCTCAGACCTATATCTCATTACAAATGCCTGCCATTCATTCAAAATGAATGGTAAGTTAATGAACTATGAACCTAGTTATTTAACTTAAGTTCATAAAATAATTTGTCATAGTTTATGTGTTGACTATTGGACCTACTAACCAAAATTTCACTATTGCATATTAGGTAATGGCAAGTTCAAAAAAAAAATTGACATTATTTTTGTGTTCGTGGACGATATTATTATATCATCCCCAATGACATTATCATTTTAACAAAAAAGTACTGAACCAATTTCGGTATAATTTATACGGGACCACCTTTGGAGTATGTCCTTCCTAACGAAAAAAGAATCTTCAAAATCGATTCATAATTGACGGAGTAATCGCGGAACAAACATACAAAAAAAAAAAAAAAACATACAGGCGAATAGAGAACCTCCTCCTTTTTTGAAGTCGGTTGAAAATGAGACTGTAATGATTCTAATCACTCTGTAGGGTTATGAAATATCAGAGGAAAATCAGCTTGAACATGGCCATTATATCACTAACAAAACTTTTTTTTTTCTTTTTTATGTTACGAGATGGCAAACAAGCTTGCGGCCCACCTGATGTTAAGTGGTCACCGCCGCCTATAGAAACATGCAATATTAAGTGTAAATCACTTAACACCGCAAGTGCGTTTGCCATCCTGGGGACTAAGATGATATGCCCTCCATGCCCAGTAATTACACTGGCTACCTTTCCCTTCAATCCGAAACACAGCGAACTTCACGGCAGAAATAAGAAAGGCGGTGGTACCTACCCAGACGACCCTACATATGGGTCTACCACCTAGTAACTTTTTTAATGGTCGGTCATTACTTTGTTCAAATAAAATAACTGTGTTTTATTTGATTGTCAGTGTGTGTCAGTGTCATCATAGGTACGATATTCTGTTAAATGCAATGTTTTCATGATAAGGAGGTCGATAGTCGATGACTCTGCCAAGTACTTACTCGATTCATTGGAAAGGTTGCAGCGTCGCGTGACCCGCATCATCGGCGACGAAGAGGTGTCCAACCATCTTGAGCCTCTCCAATTGAGTCGCAATGTTGCGTCATTGAGGGCGCTCTACCATTTGTACCACAGTTCCTAAGAACTGTTGTTGCTCGCACTCCTGGCACATCAAGCCGTTGGAACTTTTGAGTAGGACAGCTTAAAGAAACCGAGAGCAGCCCGGCGCGAAGTTCTGTATTTGTGTTGTCCAGCCCCAGAAGGGGGAGAGTAGGAAACAAGAGGACAAGGACGAAGAATAAAAAACAATTTGTTGGGAGTCAAGAAGGTGGTGAGATCAGAGCCGCCGGCAAGTAGCAGCGCACTACCTTTAAGATTTCGGCCTGTATAACCGAAAGGTTGCGCCAAGCAATGGGTTGGTGGTGGGAAGCTCCTAAGAACTGTTTTCCCTTATCCCATCATCTCCCTTCCTTTTCAGAACTACGTGTGCTGGCTTACGGCTTAACCGACAAACTGTGGCTACTATTCCAACGCAGACTAGGACATTTGCCAACTCATTTTAATGCCGAACAAACAAGAAATGGAATTCATTGCCAGCTCACGTGTCCCCTCCCTACAATCCTCTGGGTCATTTAAGAGGCATAAAGAAGCAGCTTGCATCTCTGTCGCTATCCCTGTATTGAGTCTTCACTTCTGTATACCATCAGAGGAAATGCTAGAACTATAACACTGTTTAGAAAAGTCCCTTTGCACGTACGATATTTACATACCTTTATTATATAGTATACATAGCTACCTGACCCGCCCTTAATTGTCGCCTCCCACCATTTAAGTAGTAGCTTCCCGACACTAACTCCCGACACTTGACAGACCGATAAAGGTACCCGTGAAGTGCGCCACGTTACGTTCGCGATCCTGTTTACCATCAGTATCTGACCTAGTGCCATCAGATGTACCTGCCTAGTGACCCATGACACCCAGGAAGTGAATCAGTGCAGTGGTAACGTACCTAGACCTAAAATACTTGACCTGACATCATTATTAGCCCAGCACCTCCCCCAAACAACACTATAATGAACCACTTACGCTTCAACTTGTTCAGAGGGTCCGGCATCTCCTTCTGCTCGAAGACATTCACGTCGGAAATGCTGAAGGGCTTCCGCTTCATATCCGGCACGCTGTCCATGAAGTGCTCGCAAAGACGCGAGATGCGAGGGAAGTACAGGAGGCAGGCTTTCCCGCCGTCTTGTAGACCGACCTGGTCGAAATATTTTTTAAGACGGGGTAGCACATACAGGGCGTAAAAGACATGAACAGTCAAACGAGAACCATGTATTCTGCTCACCATCATAACATTTTTTCTCCTTTAGACTATACCTGAGAAATTGATAGTTACAATTTTATTGAAGGTTAAATTTTTTTTTCGTTTTTTTTTATGATATTCTAAACATTTCTTAATTATTGTTCAAAGAAACATTATTAATTTTATTAGTATGTCATAACAAAAAATGGCTTCAAAGCGTTAGCGTTCAATGTAGTTCACTCGATGCGAACGGACACAAATGAACGCGGCCGCCGCCGTCTGGCAAAATTATCGCGGTTTTACGAGTTGCGTGCGAGTTGCGCGCTTTACATTGCGCGGTACGACTTGCAATTTTTTTTAACACCAAAAAATAAAAATCATTTCCCAGCAATTATTTTTTGAAATGTTGCTTATTTTGATGTATAGAATACATGGTTCTCGTTTGACTGTTCATGTCTTTTACACCCTGTATTATGCGTCGTGTTCAAGGTGACAGCTCACCAACAGGTATGCTTGTCTGCCAATCACAGAGCATAAAAAAATGCTTTACGTGTAAACTAAATTTTCTCTAAGGTTGTGCTGAAACCATTTTCGGCATTTTGAGTGTGATGTATGTGTATGTCAACACATACTAGTGCCACAGTATACCAAGAACAGTAGGTTAACTGCGGGCTGTCGGCGAGTTATTAGCCTACTCTGCGTTGACGCTAGGGCTATCGTAAATGTGCCGGGTGGGAACGAGCGGCGAGCGAATGTGCAATGACATAAAAACGCGCGCTCACACCGAGACGACGAGACTACCGACCTGTCAATGTGTGCGTTACAGTGCGTGCGTACACGGCGCCGAATACGCACGCACACATCCTAATGGATAGCGGCCAGTTCGTATGAAGACGTATTAATGTTCTTGGTATACTGTGCTAGTGCTTAATAAAGTATACAGATGATTTTTTCTAGTGGGCCTTCAGGGCCAAATACTACGCTATAATGAATATCAGAGGAGTCGCGAGCCCGATTTTGATGAAAAAAAAAAACTGCATCATTGGATTTTTGAAAAATCAATAATCCTAGGAATCGAACCTAACGATTTTGAAAAAAAAAACACAGCCTGTATTATTATACCATTCGATAGGGTTACTAAGAAGGATTGATTTCTGGGAAGTAATGATATACGAGAAACTAATGGAAAATGTTAAATTTTAATATTTCTTGTTCTACCTTGGTTGAAGCGAGACCTAATCAAAGCGATGATCATTATTTTTTCAAAAATCTAATAATGCAGTTTTTGTTTTCATCAAAATAGGGCTCGCGACTCCTTTGAGAATTTTTCGATATTCCTTTTAGTTTAGGATTTGGCCTTGAAGGCCGACTAGAAAAATTCAACCTGTACAGTAAATAAACTCAAACTTCTTATCGAGGTCAATGGCGCCGCGGTCGTGCGTGCGTAACAATCACGAAACCTACGCTACTAAGTGCGCGGTAGGTACTCGGATGGGTGACCAAAATTTTTTCAAGTCGATTTTCCTAGGTGCTTCGTCGGCACGTTACGCTAATGGTCGCGGGTGCTCTCGAAAGATAACAGTCGTTCCCAGGGCAAGCAAGCGGCCGATATCTGATGCCAAATCCTATTAGCAGTATTGTCGAAAGTATAAACTCAAACTTCTTACCTTGTAGAATAATTTTATTTTTGCGTTTAGAAACGCGTAAATATTAATACTAGAAAAATGCACTGAAAAATGTTTACCATAAAAACATAAGCACCAAGCACTGACAAATTTCGACAGCGGAAAGCAGTGTCTCGGTGGCGTAGTTGGTCAACGCACCCGCCCGGATTGTGGAAGATGTGGGTTCGAGTCCTGCCTGAGGAAAGTCGAATTTTTTCAGTGCATTTTTCTAGTTCTTACCTTGTAACCGTATCGGTCTGCAGGCCACGGGTGATAGATATAATATCTTCCCCCTTCGTGCCATATTGCCGTTTCATATTCACCCGGAATCTGTAAGATAAATAAAACTATATAAGAACAGAAAGAAGCGTCGGTGGCGTAGTGCGTAAGAGCGTCGTCTCCCACCCGGCAGGCACTGGTTCGATCCCCGCCACGTACCAAAGTGTTTTCAAATTTTGAATTCATATGTACGTTTTATCGACGCTTTTACGGTAAAGGAAAGAATCGTGAGGAAACCTGCACACACCTATGAAGAAATTCTTAGGTTGTGTGTGAAGTCGACCATCCCGCACTTGGCCAGCGTGGTTGACTAAGGCCTAATCGCCCCTAATGTGTTCATTTTAATTCATGTTCATCACCGCATAGTATTTATTGATAATTAAATAAACACACAGTCAAATAAACAAAAATGAAAACAGACATCGACCATTTGTGATATTGTTTCTTGCCTACGTACCTGCAATATACCCGAATCGGCTTCTTTGAAAAATGTCTCAATGCCACGACATAGGTCCAAAACTTTTGGATTGGACGAAATTAACTTGCCCCAAACCGCTATTCCTCGCTCCTGGAAGAATATATGTATGAGTATGTTAGGCACATCACGGCAACACAGAGGCTAGCGTTAGTCGGTAGCCCCTCTGGGCTGCTGGCCACCAATTGGTGCACAAGGAGTGCCTAAACGGGCAGCGTTGGGACGGTCTTGGTGTAGTTGCGCTCACGTGCACAGGTCCCGAGCCGTCCCGCAATAGCGCACTGGAGGTTAGGCCGGCACTCGGCGCGCGGCACTCCTTGTGCACCAATTGGTGGCCTCGCCGACGGCTGCTCGACCTGGCGCGTCCTCCTGACGAGGACACCGGGAGCAGCCATCGGACCGCACACGGGGGACTTCGGGCGCGGTCGTGGCCCAGAAAAGGGCCGTCCGGAACTAGTGGTGGCTGTTTAGTGGGCATGGAGGGAACGCCTTTACCTCGAGTCCCACATATCCCCTGCGGTTGGCGCCACCCCACAGGGACGATGCGTAAATGCATTTGACCTCCCCGACAAAAAAAAAAAGCCACATCACGGCAAATGCAATGAAATTGAAAAGCAAACAGAGAGAATTAATGCAACCAATCATTTAATTTTACAAAACACCATAGTATGTTAAATGACTATAAACATACTAACATACCTTATGCTTATATTCCGTATCTCTCATTCTGAAAGTCTCCTTCAATTCCCCAAGAACCAGTCGCCTGATTGGACCTCCACGCTCGACCAGCGACTCCTGGAGAACAGCCAGAGATAAGTGAAACATAAACTCTGAGCAGCCAAAGGTTTGAACGCTTTCGTGAATTTTGGAAATATTTGGGATACAAACTCATCTTTCGACCGATTCCAATTTAGCCTATTGTATTCAGGGCTTCCTGTGTCAAAATAATTATTAAATTTACCTATTGTATTGTAGTCTATGAGAGTGACAAGTGACAAAAATTCCACTCCACTTGGCCATAAAAAAATAACCCGAACCTACCAATGAACAAGCGATCTCCATCCGATGTACGGACCTTAGACAATTTAATACGGGACGTGGCAAGCGGACGCTTCCCCTCTGCCAAAGTACATGAACAAAGTTCATGTCAGTTTATAAAAACTAGTTCGCCGCGACGACCGACCTCCATTTTGAATTCGTATCTGTCGCTAAGCGGACCTCGTAAAAATTATTGCTTGCCGAGTGTTTTCTTGTAAACGACGACCAGCAACATTAAAGTTTTCTATTCAAATAAACTACTGTTTCACATCATCATCATCATCATCATCAGCCTATCGCAGTCCACGCTGTTTCACATAACAATGCAATTTTTCATCTACAAATTTTGCGACAGAAACAACGATATAACAACGTTAGGCGATATGGTGGTACGCGGTTAGCCGAGCCCGCGAGTGTGCGCTCATAATAGCGATTAAAATTTTTGCAACAGTGTGCACGAGTGAGTAAATGTGTGCTATGCGTGTTTGCCTCACCCCCCGCGAAAAACGGCAGAATGTTTTCAGTACAAAATCTGCGCTATGCCACGTCCCGTGTTAAATGGACTCATATTGATAGAATTTGCTACAGATTTATCAACAAATGGTTTTATTTGGTTAACAATTCTCATAGACTACAATCCGCCTAGCTGTTTAGTTAAACGGCGTGTTTTACTATCCGCCTGCGACACATATACCACCACACTTTTAGCGACTTTTTCCATGAGTAGCATCCAGTTTTCAGTGTCTAGTTTATGGTTCTTTTTTTAAGAATACGTCAAGTTACGTGAATTAAGTAAAGTTCCATAAGAAATTCTTTAACTTTAACCACAAACCTACTAATGCTGTTCATGATAAAAGTAACTAATAGTCTGGTGCGGATAATATCAGTAGGGATATAATATGGAATAGAGGAATACACACGCTTTTATAGTAATTTGTTTGAAAAGAAGCCGAATGGTTCCGAACAACAAAATATTTTAACTTATGAGATAGTGGCATCAAAAAATACTTTTTTTGTAATCTACACTTACGTGCAATGAAATCGACTCACCGGTACGCTTTGGTTCAGAACTCCCTAATCAAAATCTACAATTAGTAAATAATCATTTTTAACCCCGTGTGTTTAACAATAACCTAAGCTTACATAAGACCAGTTTTTACTGTGATAGATTTAGATATTAAAATATAGATAGATAGATAGACCTTTAAAAGTATGCAAAGTTTTTTCGGCAGCAGTTTTAGCAATGGACTCGATATAGCGACCGAAATTGAGATTGGCGGAGATATCTATACCCAGAAGCTCGAGATTGAAACTAACTCTGAAGAAATTGTATCCAACATCCAAGGTCTCGTCAACGGTATCTTCATTCCAAGCTCTCGCTCGGAGACGACGAAGAGTCGCCAGGGCAGCGACGCAACAAGCAACTCCAGTATAGGTTTTGAATATTTGGTATCTGAAGCATTGAAGAAATTGAAAAGGAAGATAAAACTCTTAGGGCCTGTCTCACAGATTCTGAGCAATAGAAATCTTTCAGTTAAATTGACGGCTCATTATGGAAAATAAACTTGTGAGGAATTCTGTGGAATCTATGAAACAGGACCTTAGCATTCCATGGATGCACCGTGCTGGTGCCTGGTCCATGGTGTCACAGAGAGAGGAGTCAGGACAAGTGTAGGTTTTTTTTAATCTTTTAATTTTTAGAGGCTTTTCTCAAATCTTAAAAGATATGTCAGCCCCATCGAACCCTAATTCAATTTCCTATCTACCTTAAAGTACTTGTACAGTATTATATTATCAGTGCTTAAAGTTACAGCATGGGACAAGAGGATCGCTTAACTAAAATATATATTTATTAACTGCTTAGCTGCTTCCGATGTTGGGTCTGACAAAATAGTTAAAAATTGGTTGTCTGTAAAGTCGGTTTACTGACGATAGTTGAACGTGACAACGTCTTAAGAAAATACTGATGGAATGGTAGCATTTTTCAAAAGAAAAATTTAATTTCATTTGTTTAATAGATTTCGCATTATAGTATGTATAAACTTGTAATAAAATCTCTTTGGCTATACTATTTGTATCTGGCTGGTTTTGGTATCATTGAAAGTTTAAATTTTAAAGAACATAATTCCAAATTCAAATTAGAGAATTAGATTCAGAGCGAGGTAACGCCGCATGACGTCATGTTTTTTCGTGCGTGCAGCCGGCTCTATCGAATTATAAGACGTTGTCACGTCAAAAATATTCCTATATGATATGTATTAGGATTAAATAATTGTATAAACGTTTCTCTCTGCCCGTGATACTTCTCACATTCTGCGAGGATGTAATGGACGTCCTCTATAGTGCCACATAGATCATAATTGGGTGACAAAGTGTAGGTTTAAGACGCTTAAGAGAGATCAACACTCTACTACCCTAATGTAAATTAATCATCATTTTCCTACCCTGACCCCAATTTATTTGGTGTAGGTGCAGTGTGCCTTGATATAGGTAATCTATGCTTGATATCGACAATACTGCTTAAGGATTTGGCATTAGATTGTTACGGCCGTGTGCCTGACACCAACCCTCCTTGGGAACGACTGATATCTTTCCACAGTGTTGTGTCTTCGTGCACAATAAAACAAATACTTTACACGACTTTATTTTTATTTATTTTAAACATTTACTTTTACTGTTATTACAATGCGCTTATTCTTTTTCTTTCACATACAAACTCACTAGACGTACTATCCGCCATCTTTTTTTATTTCTCATTTTTTAAAAGGCAAAGGGATTCTATTCCACAATCTCCCCCAAAATAAAACAAAATTACAAGTTTAATCTATCTGGCTTTCTGATATTATTTCTTGGCCTCAAACTATAATTCTCATTAACATTATTAGAATCATTATCATTATTTATATAATCATTATTTAACATTTCCCTATTCTCATTAGTATTCTCATTATTAACTCTATTTCCCATAACAATTGACTCGTCCATATTATAGGGCACATAATCATCACAGTTAATTTTATCATTAAAATATTGTTCTCTCATAAATTGTGGTTTGATTTGCTCATAGTGGTACCTACGTACTGAATTATCTACACTAACTAAATATATCAAAGGACTTAACTTTTTTAAAACAATACCAGGTACCCATTGTACTTTTGAATTTGATGAATAACATTTTACATATACTTTATCTCCCTCTAAATAATGTTTTTTTAAAACAAAATGTTTATTCGAATCCTTGTATCGTCCTACATAATTTTTATTAGGTTTCAATAGCGATAACTTTGTTCTTGGCATAAACTTAAAAAGTAACTCACTAGGAGCTTTCCCAGTAACAGTAGATGGTGTTGTACGATAATACAAAAGTACATTTTCTAATGCAGGTTGCAAAGAATTGAATTTACCTTCACTAATAATTTTTTTTAACATTCTTTTAATAGTACCAACAGCCCTTTCTGCTAACCCATTTGACTTAGGGTGATATGGTGGACTATTTATAAATTCTATACCATTTTGTTTCAAAAACACACTAAAATCACAAGATGAAAAAGGAGGCCCATTATCACTTACAACCACTACAGGCAGACCATATATGGAAAAGAACAATCTTAACTTACTAATTACATTTTGAGCATCTGTTTTGTTCATTATATAACAATCTATCCACTTAGTATAATCATCAACAATTATTAAAAACTTAGTACCATCTAATTCAAACAAATCTAAATGAATTCTTTCAAACGACTTATATGTTTTTGGCCAATGTATACTAGGACAATGTCTAACTGTATTATCACTCATTACTGCGCATGTTTGACAGGTATCAATAAAGTGAACTATGTCAGAATCAATGCCAGGCCACCATACATAATTTCTAGCCAACATTTTCATCCTAACTATTCCAGGGTGGCCTTCATGTAATAATTTTAGGACACTGAGTTTCATATTTGAAGGAATAACCACCTTATGACCATACATGAGACATTTGTTCTCAAAAGATAATTCAAATCGTTTTACATAAAAATCTCGAAATAAAGGGTCTTTAGAATCCTTGAGATTCCAACCATTAGTTGTAAATTGTATAATTTTATTTAACAATGAATCATTAACAGTATTCTCAGCAACCTCCTTATATGTAATAGGTAATTCTTCCAATAGTTGAAATGACTTTACTTCTTCTAAAACCTCTGTCTCTGGTACAGGTAGTCTGCTTAACGCATCTGCATTACAATGATGTATACCTTTCCTATGTTCTATAGAATAATTATAACTACATAATTGAACAGCCCATCTTTGAATTCTAGCACTCGATATAGTAGGTATTTTCTTATTAGGATTAAATAAAAATTTTATTGGTTCATTATCAGTAACTAATACAAAATTTTTCCCAAATATATATTTATGAAATTTTTGCACAGCAAAAACAAGAGCCAAAGCTTCCCTTTCAATCTGGCTATATTTTTGTTGCACAGGAGTTAATGTAGAAGAAGCAAACAAAACTGGCCTGTCTATATTTTCTATTCTGTGACTTAGAATGGCACCTACTCCTACAGGGCTGGCATCAGCATAAATTACAATAGGTTTACTTGGATCATAAAATGTTAATACATTTTCATGCTGTAACAACTTTTTTGATTGTTCAAAACATTCCTGACATTCTTTGGTCCAAGTAAACTTACAATTAATTTTGGTCAAATCATATAAAGGCTTTAATAAGGTAGAAGAATTAGGTATAAATTTATGATAGTAGTTAATTAAACCTAAGTAAGATTTTAACTCGCTTGTAGACTTGGGCACAGCAGCTTTACTTATAGCATCCATTTTATTCTTCACTGGCTTCACCCCTAGCTCACTTAAAGTATGGCCTAAGAAATCGATATTGTTTTTATAAAATTCACACTTTTCATAATTACACTTAATATTGAACCTTTGCAACTGTGACAAAACATTCAATAAATTATTTTTACAATCATTAATATTAACTCCATAGCACAAAATATCGTCCAAATAACAAATACAGTCACAATCTTTTAAAATATTTTCCATTACCATTTGAAAATTTGCTGGTGCACTAGCTATACCTTGCGGTAATCTTTTGAATTTAAATAATCCTTTATGAGTATTAATAGTTAATATGTTTTGACATGACTCTTGTACCTCTAGTTGCATGTACGCATGGGCTAAATCTAATTTACAATAATATTTTGTACCTGAAAGTTTACTAAACATTTCTTCAAGTTTGGGCAAGGGGTAGTGATCTATATTAATTTTAGGATTCACTGTAACTTTATAATCGCAACATAACCTTATAGAACCATTACTTTTAGGCACTACAACTATGGGAGAAGCCCATTCACTATAACTTACTGGTTCAATAATACCTAATTTACACATTCTGATTAACTCATTTTCTACTTTAGGTTTTAAAGAAAAGGGTATATCATAGGCTTTATGAAAAACAGGAGTTGCATTCTCTTTTAATATAATACTAGCTTTATAATCTTTTATTGGGTCTAATGATGTTTCAAAAACATCTTTGTAATGTTTAAGAATTTCTTGTGTATATTTACTCACCAAATCATCTTCATTTGATACCCCACAGACGATTTCAACATTATTACAAACAATTTGTTTAGGAAAAGATGTTCTCCAATTTGGTTGTAACTTGTCAAGCCAAGACCTTCCTAATAATGGTTGTTTGACTATATTTTCCACAACATACATATATAGTTGAATATAATTTTTACCACATTTAATATTAATGCCCAATTTACCTTTTACTCTAATACATTGACCTGTAACAGAACATAATTTGGTGTTACATTCATTTAACGGTAACTTGTTTGCTAGAAGTGTTTCATACAATTGGAATGGTATCAAAGTAACTGTCGCTCCCGTATCAATTTCAAACTTAATATCAATGTCTTTAATTTTAAGGACCATAAATATTGGCTCCAACCGTTTATTCTCAAACAATATTTCACTAGTAGAAACAGAGCTAACTACCTCTGGCATTTCTTTTTCTTGTAATTCTTGAACCTCATTCACAGAATATTTTCTGAACTGACCACGCTGATATTTTGCCCGTCCCATTTTTGCACCGCTGTTAGTATTCGTTTGTTGGTTTTTAAAACGACACACTGAAGCCAGATGACCCATTTTACCACAGCAATAACACCGCCATCCTTGTAACAAAACAGGGCACTCTCTGTCCTTGTGTGTCTTCCCACACCTATGACAATTTTGTGTTTTTGAAGAAATGCTAATGTGTTTCACATCAATTGTGCTCAACTCTTCCAGCTCTTGTTCAGCGGCCTCTATGGATCTGGCAATTTGGATTGCCTTTTCGAAAGTTAATTTATCCTCAATCAACAATCTCCTATATATCACAGAGTTATTAATGCCGACAATAAATTGTATCAGTAATTCGTCATTTAATTTATTTTCAAATCCGCAATCTTCAGATAATGCTCTCAATTGATTTGCAAATTCAGTCACTTTCTCATTGCCCCTCTTGGCAGAACGAAAATTTACTATCGATATATATATCGACCTCTTAACCTCCAAATGGTTACCTAATTTCTCCCAAATAGCCGACAATTCACATGCCGTCGGATCTAAGGGTGCGACCAAGTTTCTTATTATTTTATATAATTCTAGTCCGCATGATGATAGAAATATATTTTTCTTTTTATTTTCATCGGATATTTCGTTTGCCAAAAAGTATAATTGTACCTGTTCTTTATATATTTTCCAGTCCGTCTCCCGCGTGTATTGGTTTATGCTTCCATACATCATGTTCGAACTCGAAGCCATACTCGTCGCCAATTTATGTTGTGTCTTCGTGCACAATAAAACAAATACTTTACACGACTTTATTTTTATTTATTTTAAACATTTACTTTTACTGTTATTACAATGCGCTTATTCTTTTTCTTTCACATACAAACTCACTAGACGTACTATCCGCCATCTTTTTTTATTTCTCATTTTTTAAAAGGCAAAGGGATTCTATTCCACACACAGCACCCGGGACCACCAGCTTAACATGTCATCCGAAGCACGGAGGAAAATTTATTTAAAAAATTATAGATCACCCATCCGAATACCGACCGCGCACTTGGTTGCATAACTTTCATGATCGTTATTAACAGCGCACGGTCGCGGCGCCATCGACCTCCTCTACCGCCCTAATATAAATTAGTATACATAAAGAAATAGATCACAGCGGCTCCCCCCAGCCCCTTTCCATCACCGGACGACCAGACGCGGCGAAGGCCCTCACCCTTACGTTGTGGATATACTCGTCGAACCTCCCATCCGCACGAAGCGCTCTGCTTCCTCTTTCAATATGCGAACAGCTAAGGAGTGGGAAACGTTGCCAAGGACTGTTTTCCCAGATCAATTTAATCTGGATATCTTTAAGGTCAGAATGTACAAGCATCTTCTAGGCGAGCGTGTACCATCTTAGGCCACATCTTCGCTTCACATCAGGTAAGATTGTGGCCAAACGGTCAGCCTATCAAACATAGAAAGAAAAATTGCAGCAAAACCAACACCCTACAGAAGACCGCATGCAAATAACAATACACTTCATCAGTGTTGTGTTTCTGTCCATGAGTCTAAGAAATGCGGAGATCCTCAGCTCTAAAACCATATGGGCATACATACTAAACAATCACTTTATGATCCTCCAAAATTTCCATTGCCCTTCTATCATCATCTTTCATAATTCGACCCACTGCTGGGACACAAGGCATCTCCTTGTTATCGAAGGAGATTAAGGCAGTAGTCCATCACGCTTGCCCAATGAGGACTGGTGGACGGAGTACAAGGTGATCAATACCCTATGCTGATCCATTAGTCACCTTCTACGACACCCTTAAGATGATATGGGTGATACTATACTTCATTTCCTACATCACATGGCCTAAAACCTGTAAAAATGCTAATCATAAGTACGACGTTACCGGTAACTGGCCATGTGCCTGGTGCCTCTCAATATCCACTTCTCAGCGTCCAACTGCTGGAACTGCGAATGGTAGTTCTTGTTGGCTATCTCCACTGGACTGTGCACTATAGTCTCCGATTTGGGACGGGGTATCATGTCGTCCCTGTAAAATTTGTGCTTCAACTCGAGTCAAATTCGATAAAGAATCATCATTTCAGCCGAGAGACGCCCACTGTTGGACATAGGTCTCCCCCAATGATCTCCAAACCGGTCGGTCCTGCGCTGCCCGCATCCAGCGGCTTCCCGCGACCCTTACTAGATCGTCAGTCCACCTTGTGGGGTGCCTACCAACGCTGCGTTTCCCGGTACGTGGTCGCCACTCGAGGACCTTTTCGTCCCAACGGCCGCCAGACTCGCAATGTGCCCTGCCTACTGCCACTTAAGGTTCGCAATTTTGGCCTATGTCGGTGACCTTGGTTCTCCTGCGGATCTCATCATTATGATCACGCAAAGAAACTCCGAGCATAGTCTTCTCGATAGAGAATAAATTTAAAGAAACCAAAATCACTTTTGAACTCTTGCATTGCATGATTAACTGAAAACGGGTGTATCGCTACCATAAATTTTCCTAACTTGAAAATTTTCTAAACGCAAATTAAATCATATAGATGTTTAACTACCTCGTGAGCAATGACAAAACGCTACTAAAACAAACGGTTGTCATGCATTCACTCCCGATTTTCTGCGCGAGACAAGGGTAGAACAGATCGCCAACATAGATATAGAATCTGTACATGGGCAATATGAAAGAGAAAGAATATACTAAGCACGTTATATTAGAACGAGACAATTTGACGTAAACGCAGGCGGTCTAAGGGCCTAGACAAGTTGGCAAACGATACAACCACCGATATATCAATCTAAGGAGATCGGTCGAATCGCCGAGTTCATATGAAGACCAAGTGTCGCGATCAGCGGCCGTACTACATAACATGGTTCTAGTTGAGCATGCCGTAATATACACTGTTCATTGCGCGCGTCTTAAGGACTGCGAAGCGATGAAAGTTAATCACAGTCAAAAAGGAGATCGGTCGAATCGCTGAGTTACGTATTTACTTGACTTTATCAGAAGGCGAAGTGGCGGAAATGTATGCCCACAGGGCATACACTTGTCACAAGTTAAACGCCGGCTTGGCCTATCTCCTTGTATTATTAAATCGCTGGATACAAAGTTTCTATCGAACGAAATCACAATTTTTGACTACTATTAAATTTGACACAACGGTCGCCATATAGCTTTCTCAGTTATACATCAAGAAAGAAAATATTTATTCATTGCCAAACATCACAAATTACAACATGTCACTTTTACAGCTACTTAGCAATGAAAAGGCTTCCACTCAGCATAATATCGAGACCCCGTGGAGCCACGACGCTGATCTTCCGTGGATACCTCACACAGTAACGTTAACAGAACAGAACGCGCGCAGTAAATATAATCTAAATTTTACAATATCATGCATAAAAAGAACAAATAAATAAGAGAAAGACAAACTAAATCGGCGATTTAAATGTAAGCAGGGTGCCAAACATCGGCTAAATAAGTATATCCCCAAAATAGGAAATTCCAAAATTAATGAAGCTTACGCAAGCAAAATACGAATCCATTTCTATTATTTAACTAATTATAGACAGTTAAACGTTCCATAAAACAATCAACGGACAGCGGACATCAGTTCCATACATTATATTCCATATTCTTTGCGTTCGTCGTAATCGATTGGACAATTGGCTAGGCCCTTGGGTACCTGTCTGTTAGTCACGTAGAAAAGACAGCATTTTTTTACGACAAGCAGTACTATTTTTTACGCACACGCATACGCACGCATTACTCACGCATTGATGCATTTTTTTGGTCTCGCCCATAGATATAGGAAACTATAGATCGGCCATGTGAAAGAGAAAGAGCATACTAACGCGTATATTAGAGCGAGATAGATAGACGAGACCATTTCACGTACACGCAGGCGGCCCAAGGAGGCCTGTCAGTCACGTAGAAAAGACAGCAACTGTCAGACTGCAGTACTATTTTTTACGCACACATTGCATTTTTTGTCTCGCCCTAATCGGTTCATTGCCAATCTATAAACGTCAATAAAACTGACGATATTATTGACAAGATAATTAATTCAAAAAAGAAGATTAAGCGTGAAGCTCGGTTTCATCGTCGACCTAATCATCAGTTACCAAGAGGCGAGCACTTCCTTCAAGTTAGACTATAAATACTGGATCCTGAAATTTTACCTTCCGTAATTATGACCGTCGCTCCTTGGACAATACAAGAAGAAGTTTTCTCCACGCATCGCCATAATCTGGTCCATCGTAGGAGCAGGTGGGGCTTTTTCCGGAGCCATTGGCAATTGCGGTGGTGGCTAAGAAATTAAAACAATAAGAAAGTAACAGAAACTTTTAAACGAATATGGGAATTTTCCTTTTATAGAGGCACAAAATTATTATAAAGAAAATATTTTAGATAGTTTACACAAATTCTATGTCGTTAAAGAAAACTTATATGAGGTAATTTGAACAATTGTCTCTTAGACACTTCATCATTTATCACATAGGCCTCCCCTAAGGATCTCCTGGTTTGGAGCACTGCACTTAATAATTGGTTAAAAAAGATCTTTCAAAATCGATTATCATCTTTGAGCAAATGTTTATTTATTGCAAAAATATGAACGTTGGCTTATATTCCTACCTTTCTCAAAAAAGTCTGGGTCTTAGGCGGTTATACATTTTTTATTCAAGTGACGTGCAAATTGAACGCGCAAATATTAGTTCTACTGTGAATCCTATTCCTCTTTTACTATAAGAAATGACTCGGCAAGTAGCATCGACCACAGCATCAAGTCTTCCACCCATGTCGTACTACACAATTATTGATCATCTCCACTTTTAAGCAAGTAAAACCTGCATGCAATTAGCACTCAACATTAACTTAAGCACACTACAGAAAACATTTGTTTCCAATGCAAGCAACTTGTCGTCATATTTGCATACAAACTTGCCTAATAGAATCGCGCCTCGAGGTACCCTAGGAGCACGCGTGCTGACATACCTTGTCAACGACAAACTGTGGCTACCATTCCAACCCGAATAAGAAATTTGGCAACTCCTTTCTATGGCGCCTAATCAAGAAATGTAATTCTTCCAGCACACGTGTTCGCTTCTTCTTACAATTCTGAATTACTAAAAAAGGCGGTAAGAAGCACATACACACACATATTACATCTCGCACTCGCTATCTTTGCATCTGGTACATAGTGGGATGGAATCATTTGCTAAACCCTTCTATATAAAAAGAAACGATGAAATGTGTATTTTTACCTCTTTAGGTGTCTTCTGGTAAAAATCGCTAACTTTCTTCCTCGACGTAGCCCGAGAAGTAGCTAGGCTGACTGCACTCAGAGAACATTGGGGATATTTTCCCTGAAACATCATCAAAAATTATTAGTCATGTACATACAACCGTCTCTCACCCGTCCCGCTTTAGCACCCATCTTTCAGAGTGCAAACTATTAAACTATAAATTCATATTTACGTACCTCTCTGATCTTTTTCTCAATGAGAGCGTTGATATTCAAGCTATCCCACTCGCTACGGCAGTGGATCTTGAGTGCCTTCAAGTCCAGTTCGTAGTTAGGTTCTCTGATCAAAGGCTCCTTTTGAACTACCTATGAACAGGGATTTTTAATGATGATTGCATTTCTGGAGAAATGTGAATAACTGTTACTACATTAAAGGACATGAAATAAATTGAAATAAACATTTTTGCAAGATGGCGAGTTTACATGATAGTATACAAAAATTTGGGTCACGATAGGCACTATGCAGGCAGACAAACTTTGATCTCCGCGTAGCGACAATAGGCAACTAGCTAGTTACGATGACCGTATCAGTTTTCAGTTGCTGCTCTCGAGGACAGAATCAGTTGGAAATTGACGCAATTACAACTGTCAAATTTGTACTAGTTGCATCAAGTTGCTTTCCCCAATCGGCAATCGTAACTTGTTGAGCGTTTTCACTCCCTCCCCGCAGGGCCTGACACTGACTGTTGACCATGGATTTGAAAAGTGTATTTCGGATCGTGGCAACAGTAAACTGGGCTTTTAGTTGCTGCAACTGACAATCTTTAACGAAAAACATTAAAAAGTTTATAGTTATTTCAACTAAGTGCCTTTAACTAAAGTTAGTCTGTCTGCATAGCGCCATAGATACAGTATTATCTCATTATTCTCATTTATTCATATTTACGTCGTTCATGGGATAATACAACTATTTCTCATCAACAAAGGCCTTACATTTAATATTATGTGACAGATACATTGAAAAATTGAACAAGTTTGTTAATTTTTGTTTAGTATTATAGTAGTGATTGCAAAATTTTCTTCGTACATAGCAACTGCTTCCTGAGAAGAGAGAAACAATATTTTTCAGTAAGCACAGTTACCGAATCGAAAATGTTTCAAAGAATTTCACTCACATCAATATTGGTTAAAGTTATAGGTGGTTTCGGAGTTCCTTTCTGAGCAGCACCTAAGTCACCGTAGTTAGCCAAAAAGTCCACAACGAAAGAGGTTATCCCAGCATAGCGAATGAAGGCACCAGCCCCATTTCTGTAAAATTTTATAGTTTATTTATTAATTTATTTGGTAGATGCGTACAAAACTGTAGAAAATAATGAATAACTACTTAATGCTCATGACATCATACTTGATGAAATTAAAAACCAACGTGACTTTTTTTTCAACCGAACCGAAATTTTATTCAACCAACCAGATGAATAAAATTTTTTAAGCCCCAGAGCTATTTCACTTTTATATTTTGGTGTTCGCAGCGACTTAAATCCGAAGGATCACATCAAAAGCGTGATCAAAACAGCTTCACGTGTACTAAAAAGTTCTTAAAATCTACTTCTAGGGATGACCGTAAGTACATGAAAATAATATATAACTTTACCTTTCTACGAGTTTTAACGTTATAGAATAAGCGATTTAAGACTTATTAATTTACAGTGAACATAATATAAAAACCAAAGCTACTAGATAGAATACTTACAAGGGGTCAGGTGTGCCACTTTCGTTCAAAGCATGAGGGTCGAAGATGTAACACACAGTTTTGACTGAAGACGGGTTTTCCGGAGGATGTCCCCAGATCAAGAAATGTTTTGTGCCTCCTATTGAGAGGATCATCATGTAGGATTGTCCTACTCGTTTTTCCATCAGTCTGAAAGTTATTATAGCTGTAGTTTTTTCAAATATTATGCAGCTGTGTAAATATAACTGTCGCCCAGGTAGCAAAATGACCCAAATTCATAATCTAAGACTAATCAGAATTTTCTTCCAAATTCTTCAATGTTTTTAGATTAAACGTACTTGGATGATATTATCGTTTTTAAATATTACCATACAATCACGCTTGCAATCCCAGAAGGGTTCAATGCAGCTATAGGAAACGTTTTAGTTTCACTAGCCACATCTGGTAATATGCACCATGTGGTGCCTCAAAATAGTCATAGATTGCTGGCTTGTCGCCTTTAATTTTAAAAGAAGTGTTTAAGTTTAACATTAATAAAAGTGGTATCGAACCCTAAGAGTAACTAAACCTTTAGTGCGAATACAAACAAAAAGCAGACAATTAGTACAGATGTTACACTATAAAACAACTCTGCAGTCCGAGAATTTTAAATATTGCAGTACTGTCACAAAAAATATGACTGCTTCTTACAAAATAACTTCTAATTCTTACGCCATTAAGTCTGATTCCGTTTGAATATTGTCTGGATGTTTCGCTAGCAGCCCCTTGTCAGCTTCTACCATCTTCACCGTGTACTTGGTATCGTGGAGGAAGAAATAGTTGAGGAGTTGATTCAACTGCAACTGTGGCTTCCCTGTGAGTAGAAAATAGTGTCAAATTGTGTGATGATTTCGGAAAACTGCACATAATGCTTTGTTAAGACTATTAGTTTTTTTTGTGGCAGCTTTTGGCCTTCATCTCCCATGATAGTAGATGAAGCTGATAGTAGTCTTGATAATAGGTTTGCTGTTGGTCACAGATGGGCTATTATAGCGTCGCTAGAGATTTCGATCAGAAAGCAACGACCTTCGTGGACACTCAAGAACCTGTAAGGCGAAGATGGTTTCTAAGCGACGAATATTTCATCTAGAAGTCGAAAGCGCTACAGTACCACAGTTACCTTTGTAACACTTCATGGCCAGTAGACACTGATGATAGTATCTATCTCCGGCCACAATCAGCTCGTCCACGTCGCGTCTCGTCAGCTGTGCTGGAGACTTCTCTTCTAAGAGAGCGCGGCACATCACTGCTATGCAACCAGTTTGGGATCCTGAAAAGATGTAAGAGAACTATATTATGTGAAGTTTCATGCAAATCAGGATGAGATCACCTTTTGTATTACTAGCGCTGTCGTGCAATACATAAGAATTGGATCGTCCAGTGAATCGATTATTGCTCCAGAGTACACTACGATACACTATTGGTCTGGATTAGTATCAATGCTGCTTCGAGACTGAATCGAGTTTGTATATATTATATACAAACTCGATTCAGTTATATTATATACAAACTCGATTCAGTCTCGAAGCAGCATTGATACAGTTATAAATCGTTATACCTTTACAGCTTTACTAAAAGAGGCAGCGCATGGCAATTCTTTCCCCTTCTACATCTGCGTCTGAATCGATACAAACGTACGTGTGTATCGCTACCTACTCACGCGTGACTTTTTCGATGCAAGCCCGGTGCAGCAATCGCTACAAGCGCACATTTCCATCGATACAAACTCGCGTATGAATCGCTACAAATACTTGTCGATCGTTCTGGTGTCGCGGTGCTGTCGTAATACAGTTGCGGGTTGTCAAAGTCGCAATGCGTAAAGGCTCTAAGACCGGCCGGTAGATGGCTGCATCAGTCGATTACGTAGCACTCCAGGAGTTGAAATGCAATCTAACACTGTTCTCTGTATAGATTGGATACTTTACGTCAGTTTACTGCAATTGTTTGGACTAGACTGCTGAGAGAGATGGAGGTGGCTTTCTCGGGATAGACGCCAGTGTTTTGATACCGTGATCTTCTATATACCTTTGACATATAAGGAATATACTTTACCGCACGCACTTGTCGAATATCTCTTGGAGTTGCAAGCAATGCTCCCTTGAAGCATCATTTTGTTTTTGTCGACTTGATTAAAATTATGCCAGATCTGAAAAAGAGTAGTTATTGATAGTACATGAACTCGGAGCCTTGAAGTTTAACGTCCTCAGTAGGTACCTTTCTCTTTCCTTCCCCCATGAGAGGAGCGAAAGAGAGCGAAACGAGAGAACTAAGAAGACCTTCCAGACCCCGAGAGAAAGCAAGGAAAAGAAAGGAATTTTGACTTTTTTTGTATAAAACAGGGAATGATCGGATCAGGAATCGTTAGAAAATCCAAACAAAGTTCAAAAACTATTCCACGCGAAGTCGAGGCAAAAGCTAATAAACCAACAATCTGAATAGGATATCTACTGGTGGAAGTACCATATACAAAGGCGGAAATCATTTGAACAAACCCACCTTTCTCAGCTTAGCATATTCGTAGAGAGGTTGAGTTACATCTTCTGGAGGAATGCGACGCAACTTCTGTCGAGGCCTACGCCTTCTCCGATAAGGCGGCACCCATCTCCTCGTCTTCACTTCTGGCATGTCTATAGTCTGAAAAGACGTAACGAAAACTCTAGGCTATCTGTCTATCTTCTCCTTCTTCTTCTTTTAAATTAATGGTGATCGCGACACGAAGATTACGCATTTCGCCAATGTCAAGTGAAAATGTAGTAACAGACCATTGTAAGGTAGAATGAGTTTAAAATGGAGTCTCTCAACACGTGTTCTTACAACAAGAACTCAGCAGAAACTCCCTGTCTATCTTCAATACCCGATGAGGTATTTTTACAAATCTCGAGCAGTGCTTAAGTTGTGATGCAAACAGAGATTAAGACGTGAATAAATTCGACGTGATCTCACAGTCTTGTGTAGCTCAGTTAGAAGCTATTTTCTCCCCTAACCCCTCCCCCCTGCTTTCCCTTTCCTTCTCCCACGGCGAGGAGCGACAGACAGAAAGAGTCAGAAGAACCTTCCGTACAAACGAGGGAAGGAGGGGGTGAATCCTACATGGGTACCATAGGACCGGCCCTAGGGTTATGTCGGACTCCTACCGACTAAACACCCCCTTATTGCCTAGTGCCAAAGTGGCTATAAGGCTATCGGAAGCAGCCTCCTCAGGAGAGAGGGAGATGCACTAGTTGGAAGCGCAGTGGATTATGAAAGGTTGCGTGTTTGAGTCCCGTCTCAGGACTTCAGGATGGATTATTTTCTTTTTATGTCGGCCTGCCTAGTAGTAAACAGCTGCCGTAGCCTATGCATGACATGTGTTATTTGAGTCTGGTCTTCTTTAAGGTGGAGGTACTACCCCCAGTTCGGACTTCTCCAAATTTCAGCGGCTTAGCCGCTGTGCCCTACTTCGACTAATTTGGCTTAATTTTCAAATAGTTCCATTCACCATGCAGGATGAAGTTTTAGTGAATATCAAGGATTTGAAACGTTGTGGTCTACAAGATCTTTCCCCTGAAATTTTACTCACAATAGGTGGCATCTTCTGAGGTGGAGGTGGTGGCTGCCACGGCCTTGTTCGTATCTTGACTTTGGTGATCTCCGGCCAGCGTCTCTTGAACCTCTGTTTCCTCAACATGGCTCTGTACTCTGCTTCTCTATAACAAGCAAAAAGTTAAAAAAACACCTCATTCTCTTAAAATCAGTTTCAAACGTAGCTCCCCTGTAGCTTTTTACCATAATACATCGCCATCTTCCCACATTTTTTTTAAATCCTGCCCATCCTAAGGTTACATGGAAGAGATCGCTTTTAGCGATTAGGTCGCCCTTTGTACAAATCGTGTATGTTTTCCTGTGTATAATTGTGTAAAATGTACAATAAAGTTATATTCTATTCTACCACAACAACACGTCAACTATAAATGAAAACACAACGACAATAATGTTGGTGGGAGGGAATTTTTATGAAATTTGTATGAAAACCAATAATTTATTTCACACAGCTCGCAAGGTGAATGCCCTATGTAAAAATAAAAAAAAATCTAGTCAATATTTTTTATGGAAACTACAAAAAGAACATTGAAGTGAATTTTAACAAAATTAAATATCATTATTACGTACATAAAGAGACAATGATTGGCAATTTTTCTTTTTGTATATAATTCCTAGAATTATGTAGATTTCTGTCTCGATGCAGTATCGATACAGTCGCTAATCGTCGTAGATTTACATACGCGCAACTTCGTACATTTACAAAGCAGCTATACAATCGCGATTACAGTAGCTAGTCGCGTAGCTGTAGTACTAGTATAGTATTATAATATCTGTGACTGTAGCGATACAGTATTCGATGCAACCGCGATACAGGAGCGATACAAACGCAAAGATGCAAAACGGCAGTGATAGCCGCGTGTAGCTGTCCTTTCCCCCTCTACCCCTGCGTCTGAATCTCACGCGCGCCCTGCTTCGATGCAAACCGGCGCGTTTCCATCGATACAAAAGCGCGTTTCCATCGATACAAATGCGCGTTTCCATCGATACTAACGCGCGTATGAATCGATACAAATACTTGTTGATCGCTGTTGTCGCAATACAGCCGTGCATCTGTCAAACGTGCGTTTGTGTCGCTGCAAAAAGTCGCAGTGTACAGACAACAGCACGCTGGGTTACCACAAACTGTCAAATTTTCCCAATCGATTATGCACTTTATATTGAATAGTCTTAGGAGAAATTTGACAGTTTTGTATAGCCCGACGTGCTGTTGACTGTACAAGGGCCCTTAATGTCACAATTTCACAGTCTATTAATTATAATAACGACTTTGATAGAATATAAACAATCATCATCATCATAACAGCATAACAACCCAGACCCACTGCTGTGACACACGGCCTCTCCTTGTCATCAAAGGAGGTTTAGGCAGTAGTCCACCACGCTTGCCCAATGCGGATTGGTAGACAGAGTACCTATATGGTGATGAATACCGCTTTGCTGATTCATTAGTCGCCTTCTACGACACCCATTGAAGGATATGGGGTGATGCTATTCCACTCTGCCGGCATCACACGGCTATATAAACAATGTTACCTACAACTTAAAGCAACATACTCAAGTGCAATCTGCGAAGCTGTTTTGGGGATTTCCTCCTCGGGCTCTACTTCGGGTGAAGGTGCTTTCTTGGATTTCTCATCTTTCTTTCTGTCTTTTTCTTTATCTTCTTTTGGTGGAGCATCTCCTGCCGCCGCCGTCTGTCTGCAATAGGTAGTATGAACGTTAAAAATATCGGACTCTAAAGAGGCCATATTGATGAGCATCAATCGCAGTGTTTCAAGACGAAAGTCTTCAATACGTGTGTGCCAGTGATAACCTACGGAACCGAAACGTGGCCGCTTACAATGGGCCTCTTAGGAAGGCTCAAGGTCTCTCAAAGTGCAATGGAGAGGCTATGCTTGGAGCTTCTCTGCGTGTTCGTATCAGAAATTATGAGATACGCAGGAGAATCAAGGTCACCGACGTAGCCCAAAGAATTGCGAAGCTTAAGTGGCAGTGGGCAAGGCACATTGTGATGAGGCCGTTGGGGCGGGAAGGAGCTCGAGTGGTGACCAGGAGACGCAGCGTTGGTAGGCCTCCCGCAAGGTGGACGGAAGATCTGGTGAAGGTCACGGGAAGCCGTTGGATGAGGGCAGCACAGGACGGACCGGATTGGAGATCCTTGGGGGAGGGCTATGTCCAACAGTGGGCGTCTCTCGGCTGATATGATATGATGACCAGAATTCGAATCCGGACTGCTTGTAGTAGGCAGCTATACTGACCACTCCACCACGATGGCGTTGTACAGTGTTGCGTGCAATATATTGCAGTTGCTATTCTGGAGCAAAATTCTATAAAGGATGTAAGCTATCCGCTGTCATTTTTGTATGAGTAGTGAGGAAAAAATATTATACATGTTTTTTAAATCGGACTAAAAAGAGAGAAATAACTTTTTAGTATAGAAACTAAATGATGAACGAAAAGTATAAAATTATTATTGGGTGCTCAATAATATTAGGTCTTGAAAATATTCGTTGGGTATATTAATTAAATTGAGCACCCCACGCTTTTCTCTAAATAATAATTATACTTTTCGATCATCATTTAGTTTGTATAATAAAAAGTTATTATTGACTTTTTAGTTCGATATAATATGAAAGCGTGTTTCTTTAACTGTTATTTTATTATCCACTTTTAGTGCAAATTATAACCACCAATGAAAGTGCTTATAATATTATTTTAAAAAATCTTAACACCGCCAACCTTAGACCATTAATGTCCAAGCCGCCATCTTAACAATGACAACGCCATCTAGTGACGTATAACTGAACTAGCATTCCAAACGTTTAATTTATTAGTCTTGGCGATTCTAATCAGGTTAATGCTTAGACAAAGAATCCTGTAGACTGGGCATCCGCGTACGTACACCTTAGATTATATACCTGTAGATGGAGCCATATGACGTCATCAAACTGTTAAAGTGAGATAGCTAGATATAAAACCTATGCAAAGAATAAAGAGAGAAGATTAATTTTTTGTCCCTGTCACCGTGGCCTGTTTTTTTGTTTGTCACAATCAACATTGTGACAAACAATGAAATGTTTGTGTCAGTCAATCTCTCACGTTAGTAGTTTTATCAATTTTTTGTGTACTTAAATGTGTTTTTGGTGATCAAATTAAATAAAAAATATAAGTGCGATGGTGGGCTGTGCTATTTTGGGGTGTAAAAGTCGAAGTGAGCGAAATATTGTCGGAATAACATTTCACACGTGAGTATGTAAAATTTTCCTTCATTTGGATAGAAAACCCTTTAAAACAATGAGTTTTTAGTTTTTCCAGGTGTGATCCAACGTATTTAGCTCATTGAATTCTTAAATAATGGACGTTTTTACATATTATTTTTAAAATAGCTTGATGATGATAAGAATTTTGGGCTGTCATATAGCGAATTTCATTTACCCCATTTTGCAATTTGGGGTGCGTTCCAAAACGATTTCAATTTACTCGGGGTAGAGTGAATTTTACTCTAAGCCGTTCCAAAACAAACCCGAGTGAAACCGAAGGTAAACGAACATTTACTCTGACAGTTGCTCGAGTATTTTGGAACGACTTTGGGGAGAGTAAAATTTACCCCGCTGGGGCGATTTTTATCGGTGTTTGGAGACCGGTAAAATTTACCTGACAGCTGTCAATCTGTTGAGCATCATCTACGTTTTCATATTCATGATCAAATTTTTTAAATATTATTTTTGTAATTACACAAAAACGATGGTTACTGTAAAATAGTATTTTATTTACATAAAGTAAAAAGTTAATTTATTAAATTCGTGCGCAGAGTTGTCCAATATATGATAATAAACAAATTAAAATGGCGACATGTCATGTTTTCATATTTTTACTTGAGATTTCCTCGTTAGCGTTCTAAAACAATGTTTTTTCTCTTTCGGGCGTCATGCTCTGACTCTTTCTTATTCACGAAGTAAATTTTACCCTGGCGCCACTGGTTTTGGAACGCACCCTTGGTGATTATTATTTAAACATTTTAGATTTCCTAATAATAGTAATAGTAATGTCAATACGAATTGGGCGGATGGTACTGGATGATAAAATTGGGAACCAACCAAAATACTCCAGGATTTCTTCAATACATTTTGATAAGGAATCATTCATATTAAAAAAAAGTACAACTTATGTAAGTAGGTACGTGTTAAGTAGGTTACCTTGTCTAAATGGTTTTTAAAATTTGCAGTTTTCGAGTTCAACCCAAGAAAATATATTGACAGAGTCCACAAGGACTCTGGTGAAAGTCCCAAAACCATTGACACCTCCCACAAAAAGGGTGAAGATTATTTTACAAGAAGTGCAAAATATTCAACCAATGCAACAATGTGTATACCGTTTTACCCATAATTTGGGAAAATCTTGCGCAATGGTAACACTGGCATTTAAAAAAAATATATAGCTGTTTCACGAGTGGCCACGCGATGGCTCCATCTACAGGTATATAATCTAAGCAATGACGTAGGAATTCTATGGACCCGGCCTATTCAAACTCAAACTCAAACTCAAATTTCTTTATTCATTTAGGTACAATTTGTACACTTATGAAAGTCAAGTTTGATGCCATCGGTTCACGAGTCTACCAGGAGGCCTTGTTCTGAGAAGAACCGGCAAGAAACTCAACAAGTTTATCCTCCCTTTACAGTTTTCATAGTATTGATTTGGAAAGAGTCATAATTCACATTGTCAAGTCTTTAATAATTAATCATAATAAAAATAATATAATAAGATAAAGACTAATAATTAAGTTTAGAATTATATATATATGAAAAAGTGATTTAAGACATCTTTCCTTACAATATTGTCAATTAGAAAATTTAAATTTTACACATATTGATATCTCACTAGATTACAATGGAGAATCGAGCACATTTGGATGTGTCCACACATTTTTATCGTCTATATATTCCTGAACTTTATAATACGCTTTCTTCATTAAAATTTGCTTAATGTGAAGCTTAAATTTATGTAACGGAAGTTCAGTTAAATGATGTGGGAGTTTATTATATATTTGTATGCATTTCCCCATGAATGAGTGACTAGTTTTATGAAGTCTGAAACTTGGAACAGCAAGTTTATTTCTACCTCTGGTGTTCAAATTGTGATAATCACTTTTCTTCAAAAATGTATGTAAATTTTTATGAACATACATAATGTTGTCATATATATATTGGGAAGCAACCGTTAATATATTGATTTCTTTAAATAACTCTCTAAGCGAGTCACGAGGTCTTAATCTATAAATAGAGCGTACGGCTCTCTTTTGTAATACAAAAATGTCATGAATATCAGCTGCTGATCCCCACAACAATATACCATATGACATAACACTATGGAAGTAACTGAAATATACAAGCCTTGCCGTCTCAACATCATACAGTAATCTAATTTTTTTAACAGCAAAAGCAGCAGAGCTAAGTCTTCCTGATAGGGTAGTAATATGAGGATTCCATTGCAGACGTGAATCTAAAGTTATTCCTAAAAATACTGTTGAGTCAACACATTGTATTATTTCTTCGTTAATTTTAATATTTGTACTGACCTGCTTGACATTTGGTAAAGTAAATTTAATACATTTTGTTTTATTTGAATTTAATAACAAGTTATTAATAGTAAACCAACACACTACTTTGGAAAGGGCATTATTCACATCGTCAACATTTTCTGTTTGTCTATTAAGTTTAAAAATTAGGGAAGTATCATCTGCAAATAATACCGTCTCACATAAGTTGTTTACATAGAAAGGCAGGTCATTTATATAAATCAGAAAAAGTAACGGCCCTAATATCGAACCCTGCGGCACGCCCATAAGAATAGGGGCCCCTGAAGACTTTGCTTTATTTATAACTACTGTTTGTAATCGGTCACTCAAGTATGATTTAATTATTTTTATTGAGTTTATTGAGACGCCATATTGTTGCAATTTGCCTAATAAGGTTTTATGTTCTACACAGTCGAAGGCCTTGGACAAGTCACAGAAGACACCTAGAGCATCTTGTTTATTTTCCCAGGCATCAAATATATGTTTCATTAACGCAACACCTGCATCTGTCGTATTTTTACCCCTGGTGAAACCGAATTGTCTCTCATGAAACAGTTTATTCAGTGTAAAATGAGAAAGCAATTGATTATAAATAACTTTCTCAAATATTTTACTTAACGTTGGTAAAATGGAAATAGGTCGAAAATTAGTGGGATCACATTTATCCCCAGACTTAAATAAAGGTATAATTTTACTACATTTCATCAAATCCGGAAAAATCCCATTTTCAATACATTTATTAAAAATAGCCGTTAAATGTGGGGCAATTACTTTAATTATTGATGTTATAACTGTAACCGATATACCCCATAGATCTTCTGTCTTTTTCGTATTTAAAGATTTAAACGTTTTTATAATGTAGTCGGCACTAATTTCATGAAAGTTAAAAGAACTGTCACATTTATTAACACAAGATTCTAAAAAGGAAAGCGCCAATTCGGTAGATGAATTCAATTCACTAGTGATTTTTGTGGGAATGTCTGAGAAAAAGGACTCCATAGCATTTGCCACTGCTTCATCCGTTTTTACCATTTTACCATTAATATTAATTTCAAAAGACCTATCTTTAAATGACGTTTTACCAGTTTCTTGATTTATAATTTTCCAGGTGGTCTTAATTTTATTGGTGGAATTTTTGATTTTATTATTAAGGAAGTTTGCTTTTGCAACATTACAAACCCTTTTAAATATTTTAGAATAATTTCTGACATAGTTTATAAATGACTGGTCTGTGGACATAGACTTTTCATAATATAAATCATATAATTTTCTTCTACTAATGTAAATACCTGGGGTAGCCCAATCACTAAATTTCTTTTTTGAGTTAATTGAAACAGTTTTTTGTTTAAATATTCTATTAAATTCTAAATTTATTTGATTAAATAGATTTTTATACATTTCATTTGCATCACCACAATATTGTAAAAAATTAAGTCTATGTTCAATATTATTTTCGAAAATCTTCATGCGACTGTCCGTTATTGGTCTAAAAGTAATTTTTGTTCCTAGATTAACATTACGGCGCTCAATAGTGATTTTCTGTCCACTATGATCTGAGTTTACACAGTTAAGTATAGATTTTTCAAGTATATTACAATTACAGAAAATGTTATCCAAGCAAGTAGCTGTAGTAGGGGTGATTCTGGTAGGTTCAAAGAAAGCATAACAAAGATTAAAAGATCTAAATAAATTAATGAACCTATTTGTATATGGACTTGATACTAGAATATTTAAATTGAAGTCCCCACAGACAACTATCTTCTTGTTGTTGCTACAAATAATATTTAGAACATTTTCCATGGCAGTTTCAAACAGATCATAGTTTCCAGAAGGGGGTCTGTATATGCATACAATTATAAACTGCTCAAATTCCACACATGAAATTTCAATAATTCGTTCAATTGAGTGCTTAATCACATCTGATCGTTCTTTATATTTAATATTGTTTTGTAACAAAATCAAGGAACCACCTCTAATGGCAGACTCTCTAGTGAATGCACTTACAATATTATAACTTTCAATACAATTTAAGAACTGATTTTTTTTAGCCAATGTTCTGTGAGACATAATACATGTATATTTAGACTCTGTAAGAATAAAGAAATTTCTAGTTCCTTTCCAGATAAGCCTTGAATATTTTGGTGAACTATTTTAAGTGAGCTATTGCCAGAGGTGTCCTCTGTTGTCTTACTAATTAATTTAAATATTGATTTTGTGTTGAGCTTATCTGTGAGTCAAAGTTAGTTTGCTCAACAGGAGCAATTGTTATGTTATTATAACTAATTTGCTCAAAAGGAGCACTGTCAGAACTACAATGCTGTATAGGGGCATTGTCACACCGAGATAGCCCAATAGAGGCAATGTCAAAATAAGGTTGCTCAATAGGAGCTGTCCGTACAGCCAAATTCTTGGCTGAAGTTAATAAAGAAAAGCTTAGCAATTTTGCTAATTGTTTTTTAAAATAATTTGATAGAAAAATTCTATCCCTTGTCAAATAAAATTTTTTGTACCTATTGTTGCATGTCAATTTATTTATGTCAATAACATGTATTTTGTCTTCATAATATGACATAGTATCTAATTTTATGTTTAATCTATATCTAATTTCATTTTCTATCTGTGGCAAACTATCGCAATATGGAAATGTAAACATTACAATTTTTTTTACATTTAATTTTAGTAGGTACTCATAATACTTTTGTAATAATCTTTTGTTTACATTATCCCTATTTCCTATGAATAAAATTAAGTTGTCATTACTATTAAAGTTGTATTTAGTAACTTTTTCTATAATGTCATGAAAACAAGAACCTGGCATACAGTAATTTGTTACACTTTGCCCCAACTTATTCATTAATAATAGGCCCAAATCCTTTCCAATTTCATCACTAAATATTACATAACTGTCTTTTATATTTATCGAAGAACTGTTTTCATTTGTGCTTGTAATTGACTGGCTGAGTTGTTCAGAGATCGACGGTTCACACACTGACATAGACCATTCAAGTTGTTCCAAAGCAAGCAGGCCAGGAGCCGTGGAAGAACTTTTTAAATCACTGGATTCCTCAAACTTTGAGTTGTTGTTTATAAGGTGATTGCGAGTCAATGTGTAATCCCTCATCCCCTTTTTGGTGAATTATATTTCTCAGATAATATAGTTAATGATTCCTGTAGAAAACTAATTTTCTTATTTAATGACATTACATTATTTTCATATATTTCTTGATTTTGCTTAATCACATTCGAATATGACTCCAGTTTATTTAGTAACGTTATGCGCTCCCTATTATATTTTAAGTTTTTATGAAAACAGTTTTGTTTCTTAATTAATGTCTTAGTCTTCTTAATAAATTTATTTAATTTTAAATATTTTTTTAACTTATTTCTGCTGCATTCAACCTTTACCGCTGTGTCAGATGTGTTGATTGAGTCATTGCAAGTTAAGTTAAAAGACACCGCAGGATTTATGTTGTATGCAGCAGAAACCATTTCCGGGGCATTACTAACTAGCTCCTCGAATAGACTTTGGTTCTGTGAGGCAGTCCAATTTAATTTAATATCTATAGCCATAGTTATTTATATATATATTTTGCGGCCAGGCAGCCATATTGTGTGACATAACTGTCAGTTACTGTATGGTACTTCATGTGTCAACGATTTGTAAACATTATCAAAATTAATATTTATCTTTCTTTTTCTGGAGATTTCTTCATTGAAATTACGCGAAGTTGTGAAAGATCACACCGTCATAATGCCTAAGTGTAGTGTAATAGGGTGTGGGTCAAGGAAAGACGAAAATCAACAAAGATTAACGTTGCACCGGTAAGTCTTAAAATTTACAAGTAAATAGTAATTAGTTTTAGCATTTATGGGTACTCTGAATGTTTTAAATTTTTTATTCATCCATGTGATTCCATTTATGTGGATTTCAATTAAAGATTAGGCTTTATTTTGAATATTTTCAAGCTAAGAAAATGTTGAATTTGACAACTAGTGTTGTTCTCAAATTATCGAAAGTAAATGACGATAATACATAATCATGAATGACAATATTATATTGGAGAGGCCTTAAAGGCAGATGGAGTACATATGCCGTCAAAATAGCATCTATATAATATCGGATTATTATTCTTATACGATTTAAAAAAGAGGATTTATAAAAAAATACTGGTTTTCATAAGGTTGGTTACTCTTACAACTTGAAAAGTGTTTAATTTTTTATTATTATTTATGTCTTCTTTTAACCTTATCAATTGTAATGGATTCATACAGCTAAAGAACATAAATATAAATAAAAATAAAATTGCCTATCCCATACCCAACCCAAATTATTTAAGATTCCAATTTTCATCTCCAATATATCTTATAGGTTTTTGTTTTTTTTTAGGTTACCAAGAAGTGAATATAGGAAGAAAATGTGGTTGGAAGCAGTAGGAGTGGAAAAAGCTCTTTCCAAAGCTGAGTTTATTGCCGGTTCTTCTCAGAACTAGGCCTCTTGGTAGACTCTTAAGCCGATGGCATCAAACTTCACTTTGGCATCATAATTGTACCCAAATAAATAAAGAAATTTGAGTTTGAGTTTGTTTAGTCAAATTAATAATGGTACTACATGTAAATAATAAACATATTGATTTACGTTCTAGTATTTCGTTTTAATATTTTAGCAAAATAATAATATAATATATTAATAATAATATATTTCCACGCTCACACCAATTATCTAGCCCGAAGTAAGTATCATTGAGAACTTGTATTACGGATACTAGATAACGGACTTTTTTTTTAATATACATAATAATTTTAGATATTTTTATAAATAAACATAAATAAATATATAAACAACCATGACTCGCAAACAAACATTCGTGTTCGTCACACAAACATTTGCCGCTACCAGGATTCGAACCCGGACCGCTTGATGTGAAGCCAGCTATACTGACCACTCCACCATGACGGCGTCAATATATCTTTGGTGTGTTTAACTTTAACCTATGTTTTAGATATTCGCTCCCCCCAGTCAAGCTTACAACTAGCCACCAGCTTAACGTGCCTTCCGAAGCACAGAGGAAGTTTCACCCGATATCTTATAGAAATAAGGGAGATATTATAGAAAGCGCACCGGGCGGCGGGCGGGCGCCGTGAAAATATATGGCGTGTGGGCGTGCGCACGCGAGGCAAAGTATATTTCGTTCATAATTAGGGCGCCATACATTTTATCGTCATCCTCTCGGCGCTTTCTATATAATATCTCCCTAACAGGTGTTGTGAGGCTCTATTTTAATATTTTGTCATCGTTACGTAGAACTCTCGACCGCGGCACTATCGACCCCTCCGTGAGAGTTGAGAGTGTATAAACCCCATGAATCATTAATACAATTTGAACTATCTAAGGGTGTAATGATAGCTTTATAATTACTGATGTTTATAGCTTGCCAAGAAATCGTGTTCGGTATTATAGGCGAGACCAAAAAATGCACCAGTGTGAGAAATGCGCACGTGTCCGTGAAAAATAGTACTGCAGTCTGAAAGTTGCTGTTTTTTCTACGTGACTGACAGGCCGACCTAGGCCGCCTGCGTATACGTGAAATGGTCTCGTCTGTCTATCTCATTCTAATATACGTGTGAGGATACTCTTTCTCTTTTACTTTGCCCATCTACAGTTTCCTATATCTATGCATTCATTTCATATTGATAAGCTAACTTTATGACACAATAAAATAATTTCACAAAAAAAAATATTTCACAAAATAATTTTATCGATATAGCAAGACACTACCGAACAGCACTATAACAGCTGTCAGTCCGCCATATTATGCGCTCAACCGACACGGTTTTTTTGTTGTTAGGGCACGTCCATTGAATTCCTACGTCATTGAATCTAAGGCGTACACCCTGTAAGGGATAGACTGAGAGTTGACATGACAGTGACAGAAGTGACTGAAGTCAACAGAAGAGGCCAGGTTTTTAAAAATATTACCCCATTAAATTTTTATAATATTATGATTTGCCTTATTTTGAAATGTTTGAAAAATGTGTGTACTCTCGAGTTCATCTCCCTTCTCATGACTGGATGGACGACAATAGGATTTTTGAAGTGCGCCGTGCGTCGTGGTGGAGTGGTCTGTAAAGCTAGCTAGCACATTAAGCAGTCCGAGTTCAAATCCATGGTAGTAGCAAATATTTGTGAATTCGTGAACTTGACTCAATTTTGCTGAGCTTAATAAACTGAACACTTATGAGTATATATAGTACAGAGTGATGAGTAAGTTGTCAGAGCATGAGAATGAGAGCATGAGGACACAACAGCGTCAAATAATATTTGTCTTAATACGTGTGCACATTAATACACACGCACGCACGCACGCACACACACACACACACACCCACACACATACACACACCCACATACACTCTCACACACACATACACTCTCACACACACACTCACATACATACACACACACACTCACATACACACACACACACACACACACACACACAAACATACAAATCAAAGTATTTATTGTTTTATAGCGTGGTAAAACGTAAATACAAAGAATAATACGATTTTGGTGGTACTCCTTTTCATGGTATGTATTTACAGCTCGACCAGCAGTACGTGCTTGAATATCCGTGAATGTAAATAAATAACGACAACGTTAATTCCAAGAATTTATTGGTTTATAGAGCGCGGTAAAACGTAAATACCTAGTATGATACGTTTTTGGCAATGTCCTTTTCATGGTATTTACAGATTGACCAGCAGTACGGGCTTGAATATCCATGAACATTATGTCCTAGAAATCTGAAACATTAAGATAACTTAAATCTTTGTATTTACCCAACAACAAGGACAGCTTCAAATTATATTACTGGTATCCCTAAAATGCAGTATAATCCAGAAAAATAAGAAATCTACAAAATGACGCTCCGGCAGTCAAATTATATAGCAATTGACAACTACAACTAAACTACTAAATTTGGTCGGATTTCTATGACAATAATTGGACAATAACAATATTTTCGTAAGCAAATTTTCATGATTTTTTTAGTTTTCTATCAAGTTTGAGATCCTATATTATACGATTTTAATCTAAACTTTATTGTATAATGCCAATAAAATACTAATTTAAAGTAGTTTTCGTACTTACGAGTAATAACTTATTTTCTCGCAATTTCGGTAGCTACGGCTTTTACAGCCGATTACACAACAATGCTTTGTAACAATCACAAGCAGGATACAGTTTCCAACACTTGTACGTTATACACACTGATAACAATACTTTGTAAACACAAATATTTTGAATATTTACTATCACCAACAGTTTGTTATTTCGTTTCTTTGACACCAAAATTTTGTGTCAAATAAGCGAAAAGTGAAACTCTGACAAGGACAAAAATTATAATGAGTACTCTTTCACTCTTATGGGTATCTGTATACACCTATCCTTCTTACACTTAGCTGTCAAAACTCATGCCAAGTCTACAGGATTCTTTGTCTAAGGGTTAATGGGATATTCTTGTCGAATTATTGTAATGTCATCGGTCTTTGATAAGTCTATAAAGTTTAAATGAAAGAGTGTTTGGCGGGAAATCATGGCGTCTGGATGTTGATCTTTATTTCGATAATTCAAAATTGCTTCGGAGTGGATTTTGTGCAGTGAAAGTGGCGTCGTTTTGTTGCATAAGCATCCGTGTTGACGAACAGTTAAGAGGAATCATTAAAATAAAGGTTTTGTGTATGTGGCGTTGAGAATTTTACAGTGGTTGGAAATCCCACTATACAATTCTCATCAGTCACCATCATGAGGTCTGTACCATGCATTTCTCGCCAAGCACTGTCTAGATGCATTAAAAAGTGTGGCACCCACATTTTAATGCAAAAATCAAGAAAGAAGATGAAACTGAAGACTTGGCTGTATGGGCTAGATCCCTTTGCCGTAACAGGGAAAATTTAACCAATAATTAAATGAAATCTGACCGTTTAAAGTGGGTCAAAATCGAGTCCAAACGAGTCAGTTACATACATACAAACAAACATACAGGTGAAACTAATATTTAAGCGTGTTAAAACAGGCGGTGCGCTACGTAGCCGTTTCGTCCCTGGTTCGATCTTTAGCATTCCATTTCGCTAGCCAGCTTTTCAAACTTACCTCCTTTTCTCAGCCATTACGCGAAGAGTGAATCAACTGTTTCAATAGCTTGTTCTGCTACATAAAAATATTTAATTTTCTTTCTGAAACAAAGATGTAAGTTCTTTTTTAAGAAGATAGTACTGCGAGCACAAACGGAGACATGTTACTACCCCTTTTGCTGATATCTTTTTAATATAAGAAACAAGGATTGTAAAACGAAGCGTTTGAGCGTGGTCTCACACTAGCCGGTCGTTCTTTGCTACCTAGAAAAGACCATAAAATCGGAAGGCAAGAATGCAATACAAAATGTACTACCCATCACACACCTACCGGTGTGAAACGGAAAGTAAGCCCGGTAAGCAAGCAACGGGACCACGCCCCTCGGCGATTTTGCTTCATTCAGTACACCCGCCGGTAGCTGTGCTCCTCCGTGGACTCGTTGCAGAGTTGCGAAAAATAGCGGGATCGACAGAATCTCTTATTTTACATGTCCGAAAATTCCCGTGTATAGGGGATATGCGGTATGTCCTTTTTTACACACTTTAAAAAAACGGCATGAGTGCATCATCGTCCATTTCGATTTTTTACGTATTATTACAAAGGTACACGAGTACCTTTCTCGGCGCTAGACTACGACTGAGCGCCGATTAAGAAAGACCGGCCACCGGTGAGTGTGGTGTTACGATAAGCCCGTTTCTTATGGTCTTTTCTAGGTAGCAAAGAACGACCGGCTAGTGTGGCGCCACGCTGCCTTTTTTTTACTGACTACTCTGCCCACCAGAGACTAAAGTGCAGTAACCGCAAAATAACGATTGCGAGAAAACGCCATTTAAAGTTAAGAATTTGATACAAAAAATAAGCAGATGTATAAACAAAAAAATAATAATCCTGAAATGTTCTATAGGCGTAGGTTCACAAGTCTTAGCAATAAAAAAAATATATCCTTAAAAATGAATTTATTAATGACCATTTACTATTTTGGCGCGAATTACTGCACCGCCTTTTTTATAAAAAAAAGTCATTAAAACTGATTAAAACGCAGTATAAAGTAGCATTACTGCGTTTGGATTAGTTGTTTTGTCAAGAAACCCAACTAATATGCAGTAAGGTGAAAAAAAATACTGCATGTTAGTTGGTTTTATAGAAAAAAGTGTTCGTTTTACTAGTGCAGTAAGAAAAATAGCTAGATAATATTTTATAAAACGTTTATTTTACATAATTAATAACAATAATTCAACTTAATGAAATAAAATCACATATATAAAAAAACCTTCTTTTCCAAAAAAAAAATGTCAGTTTTCACATAATAATAACATTAAGATATTAAATGTTTAATAAGTAATAAAATATACCCTAGTTTGGTATTACTGCACTTTATCTGGGAATAACCATATGTGTGTCACTATGTTATCCAAACTAATCTGCAGTAATGCTGTATTTTACTGCATTTTAGTCAGTTTATAATAATTAAGGAGTGTTAAGTATTCACAACCAAAATGCGGCTAGCTTTGATTTTACTGCATTTTAGTTGGGAGTTCGTGACAATTAATATGTTTTTTCTAATAGTAGTAAAAATAGATTGTATGGAGGTAAATTTTACTGCATATTAATTAGTTTTTATTTTTTTTTCACAGAAATATAAAACTATCTAAAGGGCCGTAAAGTTTGATTGCTTACTGCATTTTAAATAGGAAACCTTAAAATTTCATCTTTATCTATACTAATAATAAAGCTGAAGAGTTTGTTTGTTTGTTTGATTGTTTGTTTGTTTGTTTGTTTGTTTGTTTGTTTGTTTGTTTGTTTGTTTGTTTGTTTGGTTGATACCTAAGATCTCAGCAACTACTGGCTCAAATTGAAAAATTCTTTTTTCGTTGGATAGTCCATTTATCTAGGAAGGCTATCTATCTATCTATCTATCTATCTATCTATCTATCTATACTATATAAAGCTACAATACCACTCACTCACTGACTGACTGATTGGGCCATTTTTTCGCATATTTGGAGGCTCTGGATCGCATTAGAGTGTATGGCCGACTTTAACTAGATTTTTTTCAACGCAGCTTTTTCACTTTAGCGCGAGTAAAATCCAAGATGGCGGCTCGGGTCGAAGGACCAACTTTTTCATTTCGAGTCCTGAATTTTTTCCTTTTCGGTTTTTGGTAGATTTGACAGATTTGAATATGATTTTTTTTTTAAAAGTCGGAAATTCAAAATGGCCGCGCCGCCATCTCGACTCGAAGTCGGCCTCGCAGGCGGCAATTCGGAACGTCACCACGCAGAGGTGAGACACGCCGCTGGCGATTTTTCTTCGTCTTCTCTCTCCGCATACGGTCCTCTCTCTTGGGTGGGTGGCGAAATTGCAAAATCCAAGATGGCGCCGAGGCCAGCGGCCATTTTGTGACTGCGAAAAAATGCACGTTTTTCAGAGTCTCTTTGCGGGGAGACGGCGACGTCGGAGCGGATCCTTAGTATGAGACCGGGGAAAGACCTCGGTGAGAGGTGTTGCCAGGTGTAAAAACTTTTTTGACATTTTCCCTAATTTTTGACAGATTGGGCAAAATGTACCGTAAAAAAAATTTGACGTTTCGCTCAAACCGAGTATGCAGTTTGGAGCGCAGGCCGGTCCGCAGGTGGCCGAGGGTAATTTTAATTCAGTCCGCTGGCAACACCGCCCGCCAGGGGAAAAACATTTTTTCGATATGGTGTTGCGCCAAAGTTAGTTGAGGCGACTGGGTGGGTGCGAGAGGAGAGGTGAAAACGTCATCCCATCCGCTATATAGTCTAGAATATGGGAAAAATATGGAGGTTCCAAAATTCAAGATGGCGGCGCCGCTGGCGGCCAATTTGTGATTTTTTGAAAAATTCCATTTCGTTTTTGGGAAATTAAAGGTGCTAGATGGTTTTCGATTCAGTCGATGTATGTAGGTCGATTGTGGGAGTTCATGGGATGTATAGCCACGTTCAAAAATTTTCCCCATTTTTCGGGTAATTTCCGAGATTTTTCCCGAAATCTTCGAAAATAGAAATAATGACATTTCGATTCATCCAAGTGCTACACCCTATTGATCGAGCCCTACCAAATGACATTTGACCATTTTCAAGGCCACAATGTGGCAACACTGGAAGTTATGGCTGGTTTCAGGTTTTCCAGTGTTTGGTCTCGTGGCGCTCTCCGGTGGGAGCTACGGGAATAGTGAAAACTGCGTTGCACTCGCCATTCGATTGGCTATCCGCCATTGATGCCTTGGTTCCCAAAAACAAGATGGCGGCGCTGATGGCGGCCATTTTGTAAATTTCAAAATTTTTATTTTTCATTTGATTGGTTTTTTTAGGGGTAAATAATTTTTTAACTGGGTAAGTTTCATGTCATTCTGTAGTCAGATAGTGCGGCCACATTTTGGTATGCAGATTTTCCCAAATTTCGGGGTATTTTTTGAGTGATAAAGTTCGTATTAAAAAAAAAAAATTTTTTCGCTTTTTAAAAAATTTTGCCTGAAAATCGTTGTCTGGAATCTCTGATGGCCCAAAATGATCGTCTCGAGTCGATATGATGGCAACACTGAGAGTTGTTGACGATTCAGTGAGGGCCGGTCACTTTAGTAGTTCCCCATACATTTACTATGAAATCTTTCTTGTATACATAGTATAGAGGAAGGCTTGTACATTTAGTATGAAATCATCTTTTTGTTGTCTTTCCCGTTGGTCTTTCATAAGGGAAAGTTATTATAATGAAAGAATCATCTCGTTGATGTGTTTTCCAAGGGATAGTTGTTGTTATTGCTTAGAATAAGAACATACTACAGGGATAGTTCCATATACAATATGGCTCTTCATAACTGAAGCAGAAAATTTGTTATGTGTGCTAACGCTTACACACAGATACACGCACACTACTAAAAATTGGTGTTACCACTAAAATCTCGTCACCCCAAAACCAGGTAATTTAAATAAAATATGAATACTACTTTTGATTTTGAATTGAAACTTCTTTTGTACTTATTGAGATCCAAGATGGCGGACGCGACTTTTTTCATATAATATCAATATGGATATAATTTTCGTGGTTTTCGGGGATCCCGATTCCAAATACAACATCCATTTTGAAATCCAAGATGGCGGACACAACTTTTTAATAAAATATTAATATGGGGATCGTTTTTGTGGTTTTCGGGGATCCTGATTCTGAATTTAACATCCGTTTTGAGATCCAAGATGGCTGATACAACTTTTTAATAATATATCAATATGGGTATTATTTTCGAGGTTCTCGGGAGTCCAGGTTGCGAATACAACATCCATTTTGAGATCCAAGACGGCGGACACAACGTTTTAACAATATATCAATATGGGTATCGTTTTCGTGGTTTTCGGTGGTCCTGATTCCGAATTCAACATCCATTTTGAGATCCAAGATGGCGGACACAATTTTTTAACAATATATCAATATGGGTATCATTGTCGTGGTTTTCGGGGGTCCTGATTCCGAATACAACATCCATTTTGAGATCCAAGATGGCGGACACAACTTTTTAACAATATATCAATATGGGTATCATTGTCGTGGTTTTCGGGGGTCCTAATTCCGAATACAACATTCATTTTGAGATCCAAGATGGCGAACACAACTTTTTCACAATATATCAATATGGGTATCGTTTTTTAAGTCTTCGGGGGTCCAGATTCCGAAATTAACATCCATTTTGAGATCCAAGATGGCGGACACAACTTTTTAACAATATATCAATATGGGTATTATTTTCGAGGTTCTCGGGAGTCCAGGTTGCGAATACAACATCCATTTTGAGATCCAAGACGGCGGACACAACGTTTTAACAATATATCAATATGGGTATCGTTTTCGTGGTTTTCGGTGGTCCTGATTCCGAATTCAACATCCATTTTGAGATCCAAGATGGCGGACACAATTTTTTAACAATATATCAATATGGGTATCATTGTCGTGGTTTTCGGGGGTCCTGATTCCGAATACAACATCCATTTTGAGATCCAAGATGGCGGACACAACTTTTTAACAATATATCAATATGGGTATCATTGTCGTGGTTTTCGGGGGTCCTAATTCCGAATACAACATTCATTTTGAGATCCAAGATGGCGAACACAACTTTTTCACAATATATCAATATGGGTATCGTTTTTTAAGTCTTCGGGGGTCCAGATTCCGAATTTAACATCCATTTTGAGATCCAAGATGGCGGACACAACTTTTTAACAATATATCATTATGGGTATCGTTTTCGTAGTTTTCGGGGGTCCTGATTCCGAATACAACATCCATTTTGAGATCCAAGATGGCGGATACAACTTTTTAACAATATATCAATATGGGTATCGTTTTCGTGGTTTTCGGGGATCCTGATTCTGAATTTAACATCCGTTTTGAGATCCAAGATGGCTGATACAATTTTTTAACAATATATCAATATGGGTATCGTTTTCGTGGTTTTCGGGGATCCTGATTCTGAATTTAACATCCGTTTTGAGATGCAAGATGGCTGACACAACTTTTTAATAATATATCAATATGGGTATTATTTTCGAGGTTCTCGGGAGTCCAGATTGCGTATACAACATCCATTTTGAGATCCAAGACGGCAGACACAACGTTTTAACAATATATCAATATGGGTATTATTTTCGAGGTTTTTGAGGGTCCAGATTCCGAATACAACATCCATTTTAAGATCCAAGTTGGTAGACACAACTTTTTAACAATATATCAATATGGGTAAGTAAAAACGCCATTCTATCAGCTATACACTCTAGAATATGCGAGAAATATGGACGTTTCGAGATTCAAGATGGCGGCGCAGCTGGCGACCTTTTTGTGAATTTTTGAAGAATTCCATTTCATTTTTGGGAAATTTTAGGTGCTAGATGGTTTTCCATGCAGTCGATATGTACTTATGAGTCGGTTGTGAGAGGTTATGGGATATATAGCCAAGTTTAAAAAAATCCCCATTTTAGGGGTAATTTCCGAGACTTTACACGAAAACTTCGAAAATAGAAATAATGACATTTCGATTCATCCTGATGCCATCTCCTATTAATCACTGAGTCACTCAGTCTTGAATTTTTTCTTTTTTCTATTGTGGGTAGAATTGACAGTTTAGAAAATATTTTTTTCAGAAAAAGTCCGAAATTCAAAATGTCCGATCCGCTATCTCGACTCGAACTCGGCCTCGCAGGGGGCAATTCGTAACGACACCACACAGATGAGACGCGCCGCTGGCGATTTTCCTTCATCGTCTCTCTCCGAATACGGTCCTCTCTCTCGGGTGAGCGACAAAAATGCAAAATCCAAGATGGCACCGAGGCCAGCGGCCATTTTGTGATTGCGTAAAAATACACCTTTTTCAGAGTCACTTTTCGGGGAGACGGCGACGTCCGAGCGGAATCGTACTATGAGACCGGGGAGAGATCTCCGTGAGAGGTGTTGCCAGGTGCAAAAACTTTTTTGACATTTTCCCTAATTTTTGACAGATTGGGCAAACTGTGTCACAATTTTTTTTTTCACGATTCGCTCAAACCGATTATGCAGTTTGGAGTGCAGGCCGGTACGCAAATGCCCGAGGGTAATTTTATTTCAGTCCGCTGGCAACGCCGCCCGCCAGGGGAAAAACATTTTTTTCAACATGGTGTTGCGCCAAAGTTAGTTGAGACGACTGGGTGGGTGCGAGAGGAGAGGTAAAAACGCTATTCTATCCGCTATACAGTCTAGAATATAGGAAAAATATGGACGTTTTCAGATTCAAGATGGCGGCGCCGCTAGCGGCCCTTTTGTGATTTTTGGAAAAATTCCATTTCGTTTTTGGGAAATTTAAGGTGCTAGATGGTTTTCGATGCAGTCGATATGTATGGGTTGGTTATGGGACGTATGGCCCAGTTTTAAAAATTTCCACATGTTTGGGGTAATTTCCAAGATTTTTCCCGAAAATTCGAAAATAGAAATAATGACATTTCGATTCATCAATTGCTATTTCCCATTTATCTGCACCTATCAAATGACATTTGACGATTTTTTTGACCGTGCAGTGACGGTCTATAAGAATACCGTTGTCACTGCCCCCTCTCTTTCCCCTGGGTGTCGTAGGAGGCGACTAAGGGAGTTCCAAGCGACCATCCGCTCAACTGGTGGTAGGGCCTAACGCCCGCCTGGTTAGTCACCACCGTGCGCGTGGTGTAAAACCCGTAAAGTGCTCATTGAGCGCGTTTCGGGATCAGCCAGCGTACTACCAGAGCTTGAGTGGGCGTTACCGCGACATAGATCGGTCCAGGGGCGACATTGGTCGAGCTGATGCCGGGAGGAATGCGTCGATCCGCCGGCCAGGGAGACCCGTAGAAACGGTTATCCCGCTGGCCGCCCGTGGCATAGTGCAGGGGCCCGAGCGTGCCTAACCAGCTCTCGAGGCTGCCCTATCATGCCACGCATAATCTCGGGGTGGACCGTCGTGCCGGTTGGTGACCGGGATGTGGGGTCCCGGCGGCCACACCCGGGGGGGTACGGGGGCCCTTCCGTCCGGCGGATCGACGAATATCCTCTTTGGGCAGTTCCACGGTAAGACCAGCCTCCCCGCTTTGTCCGGGACTGTCACGGTAATGCTCACTCAATTCACGTCTCTTTCCCACTCCTAAATACATGGCAGCCAAACAGAAACAATCAGGTCCTACAGCGGTGCACAACCCCACCCCCTCTACACCGTTTGAGGTTGAGTTCAGCAACATCCGCGGACTACACAGACCTGCATTGTTGTTTCTCACGGAGACGCAAATACTTCCGCCTGCTGACACAAGCTACCTTAACTATCCCGGCTACACGCTTGAAGAGTCCTTCAAAGCGAAAGCCGGAGTATGCTTGTATGTTCGGGCGGATATTTGCTGTCGCCGTTTAAGCTGCCTGGAAGACCCGTCCTTTTCCATGCTGGGGGTACACGTCGACTCTGTCTTTACAGATCCCACACCGGAGACGCTGAGACAACTCGACTTTTTGAACATCTGAGTCGGGTGGCAGATGACGCGCAGGAGCAATTTCCCAGTGCAGAACTGGTGTTTTTGGGGGACTTCAATGCTCACCACAGTTTGTGGTTAAGTTCCTCTAAAACTGACCATGCAGGGATCTCTGCTCATGCATTCGCTCTCACGCACGACTTGACACAACTGGTTGATCAGCCCACCAGGATCCCAGACATTGCAAGTCAAGCGCCCTCTTTACTGGACCTTCTGCTCACGACCCATCCTGAGGGATATCAGGTAGAGGTCCGAGCCCCTCTAGGCTCATCTGACCACTGCCTGATATCCTCCAAAGTGCCGCAGGCCAAGCTTCCGCAACCGGCGGTTGCTAAACGCCGGCTCTGGCATTATGGGTCTGCAGATTGGGATGGCAAATGACTCCATTCCACCTGATGGTAAGCAGAAGTGGAGTCCAAATGCGAAGATAGCTGGTGCGAAAGATAAACCGCCGCACTAGCCACCTTCGCCTTGCTGACCTGCAAGGTGCTTCTTCACGTCTCGTTTGAATGACCCAGGATTGTAGGAAGGAGGGAACACATGTGCTGGCAGTGAATTCCATTTCTTGATTGTGCGACAAAGAAACGAGTTGCCAAATTTCTTAGTTCGCGTTGGAATGGTAGCCACAGTTTGTCGGTGACAACGTAGACCAGCACGCGTAGTCCTTAGAAGGAAAGGAGATGGTGGGATTAGGGAAAAAATCTCCTCGGAGCACTCGCCGTGGTACAGACGGTAGAAGGCGCTCAATGACGCAACATTGCGACGCAATTGGAGAGGCTCAAGATGTTTAGTCACCTCTTCGTCGCCGATGATGCGGGCCGCGCGACGCTGCAACCTATCCAAAGCATCGAGTAAGTACTTTGCAGAGCCATCCCACAGGTGCGAGCAATACTCCACGCAGGACCGTACTTGCGTCTTGTAAAGCAAGCACAGTTGATTTGGCGTGAAAAAACGCCGCACCTTGTTCAGGACTCCAAGTTTCCGTGAAGCTGTTTTTATCACGCTTTCGATGTAGTCCTTCGGATTCAAGTCACAGCGAACCTCCATACCGAGCAAGGTGATACTACTCTGTAGCGTTAGTGTTGTGCCCTGGAGAGAGGGAAGGGAAAGGAATGGCGACATTTTAGCCGTAAACGCGCACACCTGAGTTTTCTTGGCATTGAACTCAACCAGATTTGCTGAACCCCATTTTGAAACAAAGTCGAGCTCTCGGTTGAGCTCAATGACAAGATTCTCACGACTCTCTACTGTTTCTGCTCATCCAGCCCTTGCGTGTTTGAAGTAGCCCGCATGCACTGTACTGTCGTCTGCATAGCAATGGATGGTCTCAAGAGGAATCATATCATTGATATGCAGAAGAAACAGTGTAGGGGATAAAACGGATCCTTGGGGAACACCGGCATTCACTGACATGAACCGCGAACTGCATCCATCGGAAAGGACACGAATTCTTCGCTCATGCAGGAAGCCGGCTACCCAGGTACAGAGCTGAGCAGGCAGACCATACGTCGGAAGCTTGGAGAGAAGACTTTTGTGCCAGACCCTGTCAAAAGCTTTGGCGATGTCAAGGCTGACAGCCAGTGACTCGCCACGGTTGTCTATAGCTTCACCCCAGACATGCGTCAAGTACGCTAGAAGGTCACTCGATCGTTTCGGCCTAAAGCCGTACTGTCGATCGTGGATCAGTGAGTGATCTTCTAGGTAACGGATCAGGTGGTTGTTAAGGATCCTTTCCATAACTTTGCATAGTACTGAGGTGATTGCTATTGGCCGGTAGTTGGCCGGATCTGAGCGGTCCCCTTTTTTGGGTACAGGCTGCACATTAGCCTCTCTCCAAGTCCCCGGCACATGTCCAGTAGAGTATGAGAGCTGGTACAGGCGCGTAAGTACGGGAGACAACTCCGCTGCACATTTTTTAAGAACAACCCCAGGGATGCCATCAGGGCCACTTGCTTTCCGGACGTCGAGTGATTGCAGTTGCGCACGAACTTCACTCTGCCTAATTTTAACCTCAGGCATCGTGGAGCCACAGTGAGGTAGTGAAGGTGGCAGTGCATTGCGATCAACGACTTGGGAATTAGCCGCAAAGAGTCTTGCAAGAAGAGCCGGCGTTTAGCAACCGCTGGTTGTGGAAGCTTGGCCTGCGGCACTTTGGAGGATATCAGGCAGTGGTCAGATGAGCCTAGAGGGGCTCGGACCTCTACCTGATATCCCTCAGGATGGTGAACGTGAACAGAAGGTCCAGTAAAGAGGGCGCTTGACCTGCAATGTCTGGGGTCCTGGTGGGCTGATCAACCAGTTGTGACAAGTTGTGCGTGAGAGCGAATGCATGAGCAGATATCCCTGCATGGTCAGTTTTGGAGGAACTTAACCACCAACTGTGGTGAGCATTGAAGTCCCCCAAAAACACCAGTTCTGCATTGGGATACTGCTCCTGCGCTTCATCTGCCACCCGACTCAGATGTTCAAAAAGTCGAGTTGTCTCAACGTCTCCGGTGTGGGATCTATAGAGACACACGTAGACTCTAGCCGAGGGGCCAGGGTCGACGTGTACCCCTAGCATGGAAAAGGATGGGTTTTCCGGCGTTTGGTCTCGTGGCGCGCTCTGGTGGGAGCTACGGGGATAGTGAAAACTGCGTTGCACTCGCCGTTTGATCAGCTATCCGCCATTAATGCCCTGGTTCCCAAAAACAAGATGGCGGTGGTGATGGCGGCCATTTTGTAAATTTCTAAATTTTTACTTTTTATTTGATTGGGTTTTTTTAGGGGTAAATAATTTTTTGCCTGGGTAAGTTTGGTGTCATTCTGTAGTCGGATAGTGTGGCCACACTTTGGTATGCAGATTTTCCCCAATTTCGGGGTATTTTTTGAGTGATAAAGTTCGTATTAAAAAAAAAAATTTTTTTGCTTTTTGAAAAATTTTGCCTGAGAATCGTTGTCTGGAATCTCTGATGGCCCAAAATGGTCATCTCGAGTCGATGTGATGGCAACACTGAGAGTTGTTGACGATTCAGTGAGGGCCGGTCACTTCGGTAGTTCCCCATACATTTAGTATGAAATCGTTCTTGTATACGTAGTATAGAGGAAGTCTTGTACATTTAGTATGAAATCAGCTTTTTGTTGTCTTTCCCGTTGGTCTTTCCTAAGGGAAAGTTATTATTATTTAGTATGAAATGAAAGAATCATCTCGTTGATGTGTTTTCTAAGGGATAGTTATTGTTATTGCTTAGAATAAGAACATACTAGAAGGATAGTTGTTTTGTGTGCTAACGCTTACACACAGATACACGCACACTACTAAAACTTGGTGTTGCCACTAAAATCTCGTCACCCCAAAACCAGGTAATTTAAATAAAACATGTATACCACTTTTCATTTTGAAGTGAAACTTCTTTAGTAGGTACTTACCTATCGTAATTTCTAAAGTCGATGAAACGGAAAAGCCACACCAAAGTTCTTGATGGATAGTTTTAAATTGAATGTCAGTCACAACATCCATTATGAGATCCAAGATGGCGGACACAACTTTTTAACAATATATCAATATGGGTATCGTTTCCGTGGTTTTCGGGGGTCCTGATTCCGTATTCAACATCCATTTTGAGATTCAAGATGGCGGACACAACTTTTTAACAATATATCAATATGGGTATTGTTTCCGTGGTTTTCGGGGGTCCTGATTCCGAATTCAACATCCATTTTGAGATCCAAGATGGCGGATACAACTTTTTAACAATATATCAATATGGGTATCGTTTTCGTGGTTTTCGGCGATCCTGATTCCGAATACAACATCCATTTTGAGATCCAAGATGGCGGAAACATTTTTTTAACAATACATCAATATGGGTATCGTTTTCGTTGTTTTTGGGGGTCCTGATTCCGAATACAAAATCCATTTTGAGATCCAAGATGGCGGACACAATTTTTTAACAATATATCAATATGAGTAAGTAAAAACGCCATTCTATCCGCTATACAGTCTAGAATATGCGAAAACTATGGACGTTTTGAGATACTGGCGGCCATTTTGTGAATTTTTGAAGAATTCCAGTTCATTTTTGGGAAATTTAAGGTGCTAGATGGTTTTCGATGCAGTCGATATGTATGGGTCGGTTGTGAGAGGTTGTGGGATGTATAGCCAAGTTTTCCCCATTTTAGGACTAATTTCCGAGATTTTACCCGAAATCTTCAAAAATAGAAATAGTGACATTTCGATTCATCCAGGTGCCATTTCCTATTGATCGAGACCTCTAGAATGACATTTGACCATTTTTAAGGCCAAAGTCACTCAGTCCTGATTTTTTTCTTTTTCGGTTGTGGGTAGATTTGACAGTTTAGAAAACGATTTTTTTTTAGACAAAGTCAGAAATTCAAAATGGCCGCGCCACATCTCGACTCGAACTCGGCCTCGCAGGGGGCAATTCGAAACGACACCACAGAGTGATGAGACGCGCCGCTGGCGATTTTCCTTCGTCGTCTCTCTCCAAATACGGTCCTCTCTCTCGGGTGAGAGGCGAAATTGCAAAATCTAAGATGGCGCCGAGGCCAGCGGCCATTTAGTGATTGCGAAAAAATGCACCATTCTCAGAGTCACTTTTCGGGGAGATGGCCACGTCGGAGCGAAACCGTAGTATGAGACCGGGGAGAGACCTACGTAAGAGGTGTTGCCAGGTTCAAAAACTTTCTTGAAATTTTCGCTAACTTTTGGCAGATGGGGCAATTTGTGTCAAATTTTTTTTTTCACGTTTCACTCAAACAGAGTATGCAGTTTGGAGCACAGCTTTCCCATACATTTAGTATGAAATCAAACAATTATCTCGTTTCTTGTCTTTTCTAAGGGAAAGTTATTGTTTTTGATTTTTTCTTTCTCGTATACGTAGTATAAAAAATTCGACCTCGAGATTTTCACGAATTCATACGTTTTAGACCTCCATGAGCCCAAAAATACCGTTTTTGGAACTATGTCTGTGTGTGTGTCTGTGTGTTAGCACGAAAACTCGAGTATACTTTAACTTATTGCAACCAAATTTAATATGCATGTATGACATCAAAATATAAGGTTTCTATCAACTTTTGAGACGTCGATCACGAAAGTTAAGCAACCAAGTGCGCTGTCGGTACACGAATGGGTGACCGAAAATTTAACATGCATGTATGACATCAAAATATAAGGTTTCTATCAACTTTTAAGTCGTTGCCGGTATACGAGAAAGTCAAGGGGAGACCACTAACGATTTTTTTTTAATAAGAAACTAAACAACATTAAAAGATGAAATAATTGAACCGACTAAAATCCGAAAAATTAACTGCCTGTACTATTATGGCATCGATCGATAGTGTGGATGAAAGTTTGTATGAAAGTTCGTCATTTTTGAAGATAAAACCATGAAACTTTGAATTTAGGCACTTCATAAGAAAAAAATAACCACTAGATCAAGGATTTTTGAAATTGACCTTTTTGGGGGTGAAATGGGGGATGAAAGTTTGTATGGAATTGGTCTTTGTTAAAGGTGAAACCATGAAACTTTGCATTAGGCACTTGATAAGAAATAAAGAAATATTTGTTCTAGCGTTTTTGAGATATTTACCTATGTGGGGATGAAATAGGGGATGAAAGTTCGTAAGGAAATGCAAACAAAGTCAACACGAACTGATTTTGACGAAATATGGCACAAAAACAGACTAGACCTTAAGATAGGAGATAAGGTACCTTTTGTAGTAAAAAAGGGCATAAAGGGGTTGAAATAAGGCATGAAAGTTTTTATGCGATTTCTCAATATCGAAGATAAAAAAACCATGAAACTTTGAATTTACACATAAGAAATAAATAAATATTTGTTCTAGCGTTTTTGAAATATTGACCCATGGTGAAGAAGTTCGTAAGGACGTCCAAATAAAGTTACGCATTCACGCCTAACACACCACACACTTAACATTTTCAATATAGGTATCAGTTTCGAGGTTATTGGAGGTACGGATTACGAATAAAACATCTATTTCGAGATCCAAGATGGCGGAAGCGACTTTTTGACAAAATGACAATTTAGGTATCATTTTCGAGGTTTTCGGGGGTCCAGATTCCGAATTCAACATCCATTTTGAGATCCAAGATGGCGGACAAAACTTTTTAACAATATATCAATGTGGGTATCATATTCGTAGTTTTCGAGTGTCCTGTTTCCGAATACAACATCCACTTTGAGATACAAGTTGGCGGATACAACTTTTCAATAAAATATCAATACGGGTAAAATTTTCGGGGTTTTCGAGGGTCCCGATTTCAAATACAACACCCATTTTGAGATCCAAGATGGCGGACGGGACGAGCTGTTTTATAATAAATTTTACTATAAAACAGCTTGGGAATTATAAATGTTTTTAAAATAATAGCTGCAAATGATACTGAGTGTAAATAAAATCTCCTTAGATAAATTTGATGAGTGAGCAGTAAATTGTCATTATTAATTCAGCTATTTAATTCATTAAAACTTTAGGTTTACAAATCTTATAGGTATCTTGTTTTTGTGAGAGTCGAACTATTGTGTTGTACTTAAATGATGGCGAAGTGATTGCTAGAATCAGGGTTTCTTTATATGACCAGCCACAGTGTACTGTTTTTGGGAGATTGTAATGTTTTGTACCCATATGATGGCGAAATGATAGGTAGGTTCCGGGTTATTTTTTTTTTATGACCATGTTGAGTGTACTGTTTTTGAGAGTAATCTGTTGTACCTAAATGATGGCGGAATGATTAGTAGGTTCTGGATTTTTTTATAACCATGCAGAGTGTACTGATCTTGTCTTACATGTTATATAGACACCTACTTAATGGCAGAGTGATACTTATGTAGGTTCAAGGTTATTTTTTTTATAACCATGCAGAGGGTCTATTTGAAAGAGTCCAATGTGTTATGTAGGTGATTCTTGGAATAAAGTAAAATCATAACTGTATTAAATGGAAAAAATGTTAAGAAAGCGCGCCGCCATTCTGGTGTCGCTGCAGTGGCTAAGTATTGTGTCAGCGAGTGTGAACGACGTTAACTTTTTGACGTAATGTTGAACACAATTCTTTAAAATAGAACTATGTATTTCTAAAAAATTCGACCTCCAAATTTTGACGAATTCATACATTTTGGACCTCCCTGAGCCCAAAAATACCGTTTTTGGAACTATGTATGTGTGTGTGTCTGTGCGTTAGCACGATAACACGAGTATGCGAGGAGGGAGCGTCGGTGGCGTAGTGCGTAAAAACGTCGTCTCCCACCCGGGATGCACTGGTTCGATCCCCGCCACGTACCAATGTGTTTTCAAATTTTGAATTCATATGTACGTTTCATCGACGCTTTTACGGTGAAGGAAAACATCGTGAGGAAACCTGCACACACCTATGAAGAAATTCTTAGGTTGTGTGTGAAGTCGACCAACCCGCACTTGGCCAGCGTGGTTGACTAAGGCCTAATCGCCCCTAATGTGGGGTAGGATCGAGCCCCTCGGTGGAGACATTATATGAGCTGTTGATGATGATGATGATGGTCTTTGTTAAAGGTGAAACCATGAAACTTTGCATGTAGGCACTTGATAAAAAATAAAGAAATATTTGGTCTAGAATTTTTGAGATATTTACCTATGTGGGGCTGAAATAGGGGATGAAAGTTCGTAAAGAAATCCAAACAAAGTCAACACTTGAACTGATTTTGACGAAATATGGCACCAAAACAGACTAGACCTTAAGATAGGAGATAAGCTACCTTTTGTAGTAAAAAAGGGCATTAGGGGTTGAAATAAGACATGAAAGTTTGTATGCGATTTATCAATATCGAAGATAAAACCATGAAACTTTGAATTTAGACACTTGATAAGAAATAAATTAATATTTGTTCTAGCGTTTTTGAAATAATAACCCGTGTTGATGAAGTTCGTAAGGACGTCCAAATAAAGTCACACATTCACGTATAACACACCACACACTTAACATTTTCAACACAGGTATCAGTTTCGTGGTTATTGGGGGTCCGGATTATGAATAAAACGCCTATTTCGAGATCCAAGATGGCGGACGCGACTTTTAGTCAAAATGTCAATATGGGTATCATTTTCGTGGTTATCGGGGGTCCCGATTCCAAATACGATATCTATTTCGAGATCCAAGATGGCAGTTGCTATTTTTTAATATTATATCGATATGGGTATCATTTTTATGGTTTTCGGGGGTCCTGGTTCCCAATACAACATCCATTTTGAGATCCAAGATGGCGGACGCGACTTTTTGACAAAATGTCAATATTGGTATCGTTGTTGTGGTATTTGGTGATATAAAACATCTATTTCGAGATCCAAGATGGCGGACACAACTTTTAAAAAAAATGTCAATATGGGTATCATTTTCGTGGTTTTCGGGGGTCCCGATTCCGAATACGATATCTATTTCGAAATCCAAGATGGCGGTTGCTACTTCTTAGTATAAAATCGATATGGGTATCATTTTTGTGGTTTTCGGGGGACCCGATTGCGAATACGACATCTATTTCGAGATCCAAGATGGCGGTTGCTACTTTTTTTTAATATTATATCGATATGGGTATCATTTTTATGGTTTTCGGGGGTCCTGATTCCCAATAAAACATCCATTTTGACATCCAAGATGGCGGAAGCGACTTTATGACAAAATGTCAATATTTGTATCGGTGTCGTGGTTTTTGGTGGTCTTGATTACGAATAAAACATCCATTTTGAGATCCAAGATGGCGGACGCGACTTTTTGACAAAATGTCAATATGGGTATCATTTTCGTGGTTTTCGTGGGTCCCGATTCCGAATACGATATCTATTTCGAGATCCAAGATGGCGGTTGCTACTTTTTAATATAAAATCGATATTGGTATCATTTTTATGGTTTTCAGGGGTCCCGATTCTCAATACAACATCCGTTTTGAGAACCAAGATGGCGGCCGTGACTTTTTGAATTAATATCAATATGGGTTGGTATCATTTTGGTGGTTTTTGAAGGTTCCGACTACGAATACAACATCTATTTTGAAATCCAAGATTGCGGATGCGACTTATTGATATAAAATCGATATGGGTATCTTTATGGTAGTTGGTGGGAATAGGGAGGTGTCGCTGCAGTGGCTAAGTATTGCGTCAGCGAGTGTGAACGACGTCAACTTTATGACGTAATATTGAACACAATTCATAAAAATAAAACAAAGTATTTCTAATGAATTCCGCTACCATTTTCACCGAATAAGACCATTCTGGCGGGTATTAGAGGCGCACCATGCAAAGACGAAGCGTTATGCCTACAATATCAATCGAAAAACCTCTACGCAACAACCCAGCAGGCCGGACAACCTTTTCGCGGGCTGCTCGCAGCCCGCGCACCCAAGCGACCTCTAGTAGGCTATATAACATCACGGTAAGTCCAATAGGAGCCGAGCATCAATGAAGAATGTTGCAAAAACGGGAGAAAAATATTTCTTTTCAAAGCATTCACTGCGTGCGCTGCGTAAACGGTTAAAGTTACGTAAAAATCATGTATGACGAAATTTTTCTCCATTAAATTTTCTAAAGAAAAGTCCGCGACAGCATATGTCTATCTTTTATGGTTGGCTCACTATAACCTTTCTTTTTGGTAATCAAATTTGTTTTAAAATAATGCATTATCTGCGATGGTGTTTTTGTATGCATGATATTATTCCTTATCAAAATAAATGCATTATTTATCACAAGCATTAAATTTTGAACAAAATTGTTCATAGCTTCATTTGATTTCAATGAATATCTTAAGAGATATCATAGTTTGCAATAAACGGAAAATAATAAATCTTAATTTTCTGAGTTTTTGTTGCGTGCGCTGCGTAAACGGTTAAAGTTACGCAAAAATAATGTATCACAAAATTATTCTCCTTTAAAAGTTCTAAAAAAAAGTTGCAGACAGCATTTATCTATCTCTTAAGGTTGACTCGCTATAACCTATTTTTGTTAATAAAATTTGTTCTAAAATAATGCATTAGATGCGAAGGTATTTTTGTAAAAATGATATCATTCCTTATCAAAATTAATACGTTATTCATCACAAGTATTTAATTTTGTACAAAATTGTTCTTTACATTATTAGATTTCAATGAATATCTTCAGAGATATCATAGTTTTAACATAACTCCGCAGCTAAATAATGATCAAGTACTACGCACGCATCTATACTGAGTTATTTTTTTTGTTTGGTTGAACGCGCTTATCTTAGGAACTATTGATCCCGTCAGATTTGGACACCTTAGAGACTAATAGATTCAGAGACTCCTCCGAGGGAGATGCTCACCGGTCAGGAATCCTCTCTGAAGTGATTCGACCTTAATACTTGAGGACCCATCCTTTTAATAAAAGCCCTGGTGACTCTAAGAAGGTCATCAGAGACATCCTGCAAAAATAGTAAAAAAAAACCGCCTAGAACGAGGCGGACGCGCGAACGAAGGGTTCCGTGCCATAGATTTTATCAAAACTCTCCGAAAATTATTTGAATTTTAAATTAAATATTTTGTTAATATTTCAAGTTATTACCTGTTATCGTTAATAAGACCGAGAAATAAATCACGTTTGTTGTTGAGGCCCCTTAAATATTAATTTTATTTTAAAAGTGAATAATATAACTAAATATTCTGTGAATATTTTCAGCGTCTATCTGTTGCCGTTATCAAAATAGACCAAAAAAGTCACGCTTATTTTATGGGAGCCCCTTCAATATTTATTTTATTCTATTTATTAGTATTTGTTTTTACAGCGGCACCAGAACTACGTCATCTAAGAAAATTTCAACTGTCTAACTATCATGGCTCATGATATACAGTCTGGTGACAGATGGACAGACGGACGGACGGACAGCGGAGTCTTAGTAATAGGATCCCGTTTTACCCTGTGGGTACAGAACAATAAAAAGGGGAACTACTGATTCAAATTGTAAAATTCTTTGATTGTCTATTTTATCGAGGAACACTATAGGCCAGGGCTTCCCAAACTTATTTTCATAGTGATGGCCTTAGGAATTTTCCCATTTTTACGAGCCCTTCCCCCGTTATAGTAACAGCCAAGTTAAGTACATAACTACAAAAACAATAACATAGCTTTTTAGGAATTATTTAGGCGTTAACGAATGCGCAAATATTTTAAAATTAGAAAATAGACTGAAAAAAATTACCATAAAAACATAAGTAGCACCGACAAATTTCGACGGCGAAAGCAATGTCCCGGTAGCGTAGTGGTTCACGCAGCCGCCCGGATTGCGGAAGATGCTGTAGGTATTCGATTTTTTCGCCCGCGCTGGACAGTCGAATTTTTCAGTGTATTTTCTTATTTTGAAAACAGAGCTCAAAACCGGGCTTAAGTTTTGAAAACACGACTTTCATTTCTTTGTCTACATTTATTTTCCTTCGACTAGCTCGCATCGCATAGCTAGACAGCCATTCTATGTGGATCGTCTCACGACTCCCGCCCTCGGGATAGAACCGCGACACCCCAGGGCGTCGCGACGCACAGTTTAGGAAACAGTGATATAGGCCTATATACTTCCATAACATCACTCTACGACTAATAGGAGTTGAGCATCAATGAAAAATGTTGCAAAAACGGGAAATCCACGCGGACGAAGTCGCGCGGGCACAGCTAGTTATAATATATACTGCATTTTAGTTGGGTAACTACGCTTAATTGTTAATATTATTGGTTTTGCAGTAAGAGTAAAACTGTTAATTATAAACTACCTAATTGTCCGAGAAAAAATTTAGTTAATTCAGCAGAAACCTTATGAAACCAGCTTTCAGAATCACTAATAAAACGAAAAATCATCCAAGGGCTATTACTGCACTTTAGTGTCTGGTGGGCAGTACTGCAGGTTGTCTCTGAAGACATTTCCTGCGTCAACGGGTTTTTAAGAAGGCTAAGACCTTGGGGGGTCCTCAAGCCTGTAGGTCGGCCGTTCCTATGGGATTTCTGGGCGACCGAGCATCGCGCCCTTGGGAAGTCTCTCGATCGCCTAGTCGGTAGGTCCCTTCCGATTCGGACGCCCTTTTATCCTCTCCGGCCTGACCTTCAGTGCGTTATTACTGGACGGCTCCGGATCTGCGCACTTGAGCGCAACTACACCGAGACCGTCCCAACACTGCCCGTCTAGGCACTCCTTGCACCATTTGATGGCGAGCAGCCACTCCTTCACCAAAGGCTGCTCGACCTGGCGCGTTCTCCTGACGAGGACACTGGGGGCAAACATCGGACCGCACCCGGGGAATTTCGGGCGCGGTTGTGGCCCTGAAAAGATCTATCCGGAACTAGCCGTGGAATACGATGGCATGTGACTTCGATTGCCAAGGGGACACACTTGACATCAGAAGCCACACACCCGCCGAGAAAGTTTCCCCACCACGTTACCATGGTCCGCCACGAGGAGGCTTCCGAACGTTGACTCAGACGCCCTAGGGACGCTAAGCGAGCGAGAGACTCTCCATGGGGGAAATGCTCGGTCGCCCAGTAATACCCTAGGAACGTACGACCTACAGGCTTGAGGACCCTCCAGGTCTTCGCCTTCTTAAATAGTATTTAAGAAGGCGATAAATACCCGGTAACGCAGGAAATGTCATCAGCAACAACCTGCAGTAGTCAGTCAAAATAAAAGGTAACATTCGTTACACACAAAAGCCACATCTGGCAGTATGGGCCATGCAGTACCTCCAAATAGTGAGGGTGCCAGCCTGTCGACCAAAATACTATCGCTACTTACAAATAAATTGTGTAAGTTTTATAATATTGCTGATAACACTTTGTTACGGCAACAGTCTTTGATTATGTGATAAAAGTACCTACCTAGCACAGTCCATTTAAATCTTAGATCTTAAATTTAAATATTTTTTTTACTTTCTCGTAGTATCTAGTATAGAGGAAGTCTTGTAATCGTCAAAAATTCGACCTCGAGATTTTGACGGATTTACACGTTTTGGTCGTCCCTGAGTACAAAAATATATTTTTTGGAATTATGTCTGTGTGTGTGTCTGTGTCTGTCTGTGTGTGCGTCTGTGCGTTAGCACGATAACTCGAGCATGCTTTAACTTATTGCAACCAAATTTAGCATACATGTATGACATCAAAATATAAGGTTTCTATCAACTTTTGAGCCGTCGATCACGAAAGTTAAGCAACCAAGTGCGCGGTCGGTACTCGGATGGGTGACCAAAATTTAACACGCATGTATGACATCAAAATATAAGGTTTCTATCAACCTTTGAGTCGTTTCCGGTATACGAGAAAGTCAAAGGGAGACCACTCACGATTTTTTTTTATTTTGATGATGCCGCGGTCGTTCGTTCTTCGTGACGGTCACAAAAGGTAAACAAAGTAATTAGACCACAACCTTCTCCTTTTTATTTAAGTACGGAATTTCCTATTAGCTACCTACAAAATAAAAAATTCTTACCTTATTTTTTAAATATTTTCTTTTTGTTTTCTAACAAATTATTTATTCAAAAAGCCACATCACTTGACGCATGTTCATAGATTTTGTTGATTTGACATTTTAAAATATGCCATCATGCCATCGGTGTTTTAAATTTTTCGAATCGAAGGATTGATTAATTGAAAAAAGTTTCTATATGAGTGCATGCAGAACTCAACGCACGCAAATAATAAAATTACACAAAAATATTTTAATCTTTAATTCATAGTTTTTGTCGACTTTTAATAACATTGCATAAACTAGATAAATAAACGAGTGTGCTTTAGACCACACAACTGAAGTAAATCTTCTATGAATTTACAATTTTATGTCTTATATTTTAGGGTTCCGTACCTCAAAAGGAAAAAACGTAACCCTTAAAGGATCACTTTGTTGTATGAAAATATCAAACTTATTAGTTAACGCAAAAAAATAATATACGGCCGTTTATTCCGCCAAAAAAGTATATTTCGAACTCTCGAGGGAATCAAAATTCATAGGGAACTTCCCGTTGAGTTAGAACTATGAAATTTGGCAAGAAATATAGTTTTATACCACAGGTACCGGAAAAACTCTTAAAACTTTACATTTGTAATATTTGTAATTGAATCATAAAAAATATTAATCTTTATTTAAAGTAATCAATCATCGAGGTTAGCCTTAATCTCGGAACGCGTGGAGGTATCGTGTTCAAATTAAAACCATATACTCAAGTCTACAGTCCCTTGAAGCTGTGAAAAAAATCAAACTTCTAAGTTAACGCAAAAAAAGATACGGCCGTTTATGTCGCAAAAAATACTTTGTACGGAACCCTCGGTGAGCGAGTCCGACTCTTACTTGTCTGGATTTTTTTTTGTTTTCAATGTGTGCTCGCACTACTACTGTAGGGGCAGTAGCAGTACACAAAAAGTAACTCTCTCTCTTTCTATCTTCACTTACTCATATCTCCCTCTCAACTTCCGTTCCGTTCGTTTCCGTTCACACTTTTCGTAACGCTCTCGCCACGCATTCAACAGCTTACTCCCCAAATCAAGCGTGCGTAAAGAATAGTTTTACTTCAAAAACGGCTTAAGAATTTACATTGTAAGCTATTTACTTAAACCAAAATTATTTCAAAGAGTAAAGGAAGATGAAAGCAGCTTTATTGTTTGCGCTTTGCATTGTATAACGGCATTTCATTAAATATTATTATGCCCTCAGATTATATGCCACCGTCGAAATACTTTGTGATTGATTGCTGTTTTATACGACACGCTATTTTTGCACTGGTCGTGTAAAAACAGCAATGGATATTTAATTAACTTGGTGATCATCACTTTCATCTGTTAAAAAATGTTAGCGAATAGGCCTATTCGAAAACTTTTAAATTTTTGTAAAACAAATAAACTTTTATTTATTCATTCATTGTGAGCATGAATTCAATATAATTATCTTTTGATTAATAATACACTTACTCTTATTATTTTGGTTTAACATTTAATATGATGTATCCGAACGCATTTTGTATGTGTATCACCAAGGAGCTTATACTAAGAATGGAGTCATTAGTCAAAATAACAAAGTGAGGGCAAAAATTTTGACAATACTTGACATTTCAAATTTCAAATTTCTCTTTCTAGAAATTGTCGTCATCTCTTTCTAAACACGACTACATAGAAACAAGATTTCCCCAGTATTTCGCCATCTTTCTAAAACAAAAGTAGAAAAGTAGCTAAAAACTTAACATATTGTATTCAATTATCAGTATTTATTATCAATGAAAGAAATAAATATAATATATTGACTTTTAACATTTAGGTTTGTATTTCAATCAACTGGTGTATCATTGTGTTTTTTCCATAACTTATGGGAAATTAAGGGATTTATATAATGACAGCTTTGTCTTCATACGTCAATCACGTTGATGTCCCGAAATCTCAACATGACATATTGATAAGTATCGACTCGCGATTTTGGTACGGCTTTTTACATTTTAATAACTATAAATAGTGCAAAATGGTGCATCGCTGTATAGTTCGTGGTTGCAGAAGTGAGTGGTATCCAGGATGCAGTGTGAAATTTCACTTGTAAGTGTTATAATTGCATATTATTGTTCACCTAAGTAAAATTGGTTTTTCACATGTAATTCCATATGATTATCGTTATTGGGCGAAACTCCATAGGGGAAAGTAATTTCTGATACTCGGCTTTCATACTATCTGAATTTAATTAATTTTCATACATAAATTACTTATTCAAATATGTGTAAACAAATTGACTAGGGTGACTAGGATTTTTATAAAATAATAACCTTTTTCCGACCGATTTTTATATTTATATATTTAAGTCTTTGAAATAGCTGTTATATAGATATATATAGATGATTTATATAGTTTATAGATTATGTATATATATAATACATAAATCGTTCTACCCATTTTTGGTTGGGAACGTTTATTTACAAACAAAACATGTAATTTGTGCAATGTACATTATTTTAATTGAGAAACATATTCAAAATGATTGATTGTATTTTACCAGTGTAATAGTGTATTTTATCTTTCACATTTGCATCTACTAACATGTAACGCAGAGTGCAATATGCACAGTGACCTCAAACTTCACTAGAATTTGGGTTAGTAAATTTGACACAGCATTAATAAAATTGTGACTGTGCTATTCAAGCCTATCAAATGATAGATTATAATATGCTAATTACAAGTTAAAAGTGCCTGTATACATAAAATTTGGTTTTCTTTTTAGATTTCCGAAAGACCCTAGGCGACGGCAAATGTGGTTGTCTAATGTGCCTTTAAAAACAATATTTTATGAAAGTTCAAAAATATGTAGCCTGCACTTTCAAGGCACTGATTACATAGGCAACTGCTTACGTCAAACTGCATGCCCTTTTTTCAAAAACACGGACACTCCTGAAATGGTTAGTAAAATTTTTGCTTGATAATATATTTCACTAGCCTCAGCCCGCAACTTTATCCTCGTTTCCTTCAAAATTGCAACAGAGAGGAATTAAAATTCGTCTAAAGACAGTATTTAAATTCAGGTTTTGAAATACCTGAATGCCAACATTCATCTAAACTCGTTCTGCTGTTTTTGGGCGTTTGGACAAATTTCCCGAAGTACATACAATCTTTCGTATTCATATTAGTATGAAAAATATTTGGTATAAGGAATAATCTTTTATATCGTAAAAGTAAAACTAACTAAAATATGTATATGTAATAAGAATACCGAGAGATTCGGTAAAAATATTTTCAAGTTGGTATACGTGCTAAATTTACTCTTACATTGTTCAAATGATTTCAATTAATTTTGTACAAAGAAAAATGAGTACAAATGATTCTTTTACATTTTTTACCGGTATTCATATTTTTAATTGTTGGTCCCATGCATAGAATAAAGTCACATCTGCATAATTCTAACTTTATAGCAGAGCGATTTTAAGTTTGTCTTGCACAAAATTAGCTGTAACTTTTTTCTTAGTTGTTTTACAGGATCGATTATTTTGCCAATCATTATAAAGTATTATGAAACATCGATTGATATGAAAGTAATATATTTTAGGTCAATGTTTTGTAATTTAGAAGTATCTATGTGAATATTTAACTATATTCTGCGGATATCACTGTATCATATAATAATAACGGATTTTGTTCTTTTGAGTATCAATATTATGTGTTTATACTGGGTGTAAAAGACATGAACAGTCAAACGAGAACCACGTATTCTATACATCAAAATAAGATATATTTCAAAAAAATATTGCTGGGAAATGATTTTTATTTTTTGGTGTTAAAAAAAATTGCAAATTGTACCGCGCAATGTAAAGGGCTCAATTCGCACGCAACTCGCAAAACCGTGATGATTTTGACAGACGGCGGCCACGTTCGTTAGTGTCCGTGCGCATCGAGTGAGCTACATTGAACGCTAACGTTTTGAAGCAATTTTTTGTTATGAAATACTAAAAAAAATTATGATGTTTCTTTGGACAATAATTAAGAAATAACGTATAGAATACATTTTCATAAAAAAATTAAAAAAAAATTTTGACTTTGACCTTCAATAAAATCGTAACTATCAATTTCCCAGGTATAGTCTAAAGGAAGAAAAATGTTATGATGGTGAGCAGAATACATGGTGCTCGTTTGACTGTTCATGTCTTTTACACCTTGTATATAACTTTGTATTACATAAATTCTTGAGTCACATATGTAATATATGAATGTTTAGATTGTTATTTATGTTTAGATTTAAAATAAAACAGTTCTTGTGATCAAGTTTTTATTAAGGAATAATCTTAGTGTGTTACAGAATTTATAAATCCTTAATTCTTAGATTGCAATGTAAGCGTGCGTGTGACCGCTATTACGTAGAACATGGACGCGACTGCCGATATAACCCCTCGCGCCGGTTGTGTTCGTCAAAGTCTGCTGTCTTAAAATTACTAAGCAAAGTCAATTTAAATAAAAACTTTATGATTAATTAAACAATAATAATAAACAAACTAGTTTCCTTTATAAACCTGAGTGATCCGATCCTATTAATAACAACTTTCTCTATAAGACCGAGACTGAAATCTCGAAAATCAGTTTTTCTTTCATATTAAACTAAATTACGCATGTAAAACTGTAACTTAAATTAAATTGATAATTATTTATTGACTTGTATTGATATTTTGAAATCATTACAAAATTGTAAGCTGTGGAGTTCTTCGCCGGAGTCTTTCGCCATTTCTGCTCCATCTCAGCATAATAATTATTATTTCGTCCCGAAATGGTGGTAGGGCTTTTGACGATTTAAAAGTACTTAGCAAAGTCCATTTAATAAAGAGCTTTTTCATTTTCATATTTTGCCAATGTTAAGTGTAAATTTACTTATAGTAACAGACAGTTGTACGGAAGATTAAAACTAATTATTATGAATGTTAATTCTTTGTCATGGTAAACTCAAAAATATTTTAAACTTTGAGTACCTACTAATTAATTTTATTAACTTAACGAAGTCCAAGATTGTCCGTAATTATTTTTTCTGCTATAGGCACCCTACTAGAAAGAGACAGAGCCTCTCTAGAAATGTCAAGAAATGTCAAGGGTTGTCAAAATTTTTGCCCTCACTTTTTTCATTGGACTAATGACTCCATTCTATAGGTAATATAAGCTCCTTGCTTTTTACGTCATCCGATATTCTGTAGGTATCTGTGGTCGTCCCAATGACATAGGAATTCAATTCAATTCCTTTCATTAGAATTCCTACGTCATTGGGTCGTCCACGTCGGCGTAATGTCATAATGACATTTGCATTTTGCAAATTGTACACAAAGTGCCGTGGCTTTAATTCGTGTTAATTTATTAGATAAAAGTAATGCTTTAGCTCCATAATATTAATCAAAATGGTAGACGAAAGCACTAGGAAGACTCTAAGCAGCATTCCCTTGCTTCGTACAAAAGCAGGGCCTAGGGACAAGGAGTTATGGGTGGCTAGATTGAAAGAGGAATATCAAGCATTAATTAAGGTAAAAACTTAATAATAAATAAGAGTTTTGCTACATTATAATAAAAAAAAAATTAATATCCCATCAGTAGCGAAATAGGAATCCTTAAAATTAAATTATTTACCAATTTAAGACAATTTTTTTTCGTCTATTAAACTTATCCATTACCAACTTTCTCTTTTGACTAAAACCTGTTTTAGATTATATTTACCAATATTATAATAACAAATATAATGTTAATATGCATGTTTACTTAAATGCGGCACTTATTATTTACTTAAAAATAAATTATGAGAAATAAAATAAAACAACCATTTTGTAGATTTGCACCTTCGTTTTGCATTTTTACTTAGTAGGTACTAAAGTATATGGAATAGCTGAGTATGTATCTTGAGGACTATGATGAGCGTAAAAGACAAATTTATGTAGGAATATTATTTAAGTAGAAAGACAAGGATAAGTTATACCTATTGCTATTACATTATGTATGTATCTAAAACTGCCAATCTAAGGATTTGTATAACAGGCATATCTGAAGATACACGGTTTACAATATTGTTATTTATTTCCAGTACGTTCAAAATAACAAGGAAGCAGATAATGATTGGTTCCGTCTAGAGTCGGACAAAACTGGCACCAAATGGTTCGGCAAATGTTGGTATATTCACAATTTGCTGAAATACGAGTTCGATTTGGAGTTTGATGTGAGTATTGCTTTATGATATTTGATTTGATCTGATTATGTAGTTTACTTTTACGGAAACACAATTTTTTTTGAGGCACCCGACCGGGTTCACCTGTTTTTCACATGTCAATGTGATTAATAACAACATAATTACAAAACATGTTAAAGTATTCAAGTATTTATGTTAACAAAACAGTTAGGCCACACCCCTAACTTATGTTTTCTAACAGTTTTTTTTTTAATTTATTTGTTCCATACATTGCGAGTATACATACAATTTACAATGAGGCTGTTACTCTCAAGCCTCTAAGGCTTATCTGAGAACAGCGAGACACTTATAAATAGTTATACATATTTAATTAGTTCCTTATTATTTAAGAATTCCTCTTTCATTTTAATCTTGTACTTGCCCCCCTCTTTATACAAGTTTTGAAGTTTATCTGGTAGATTGTTAACGTACTTAGGGATAAGATAATTTAACATTCTACATCCATAAAAGTTGTTAGTTTTAGGCAGGAGAAACTTGTATTTATTTTTAATGGTTCTTAACCTACTAGGTCTTGATTTTTCAACTAGGTACTCCGGGCTATTTACTTCTTTGCGGTGCAGTAAAGCTTTAGAGATAGGATCTGCTGCTACAATACAAGATACAAGGTGTTTGGTACATAGATAGATTATCAAACGAGCAACTACCCATGCTAACATAGTCAGTCATATAAACTGTGGTGATATCAAAATTATGAAATTGTAAAAATAACATTTTCGATTTCTCCACACAAATAGTTTGGTCAGAAAAACAAAATTTGGGAAAAATTACAAAATTATTTTTACAATTTAGAATGTTTAATATGACCATAGTATTTAATTTTATAGGAATACTCACTGTCCTGGCCACGAGTTGCTGCGGTAATTTCATAGTACTGTCCTAATAACATTGAATTTGCAATAGAAAAAAATGAGGACTATGTATCGAGATAAAAGTATCTCTCAAGTTAGAATAAAACACATTTAAAAAAAAAGTTAAAAGTTTTAGTTTCGGAGTTCATCCCAGACAAACATTGTGATATGGGAATTATATATAATAGACTAGCTGTCCTGGCCACGCGTTGCTGTGGTAATTTCATACTACTGACCTATAACATTGTATCTGCAGTAAAAAAAATATGACTACTTATCAAGATAAAAACTATCCTATCTCTCAAGTTAGATCAAACTGCACACGGTGTACAAATTTGATTAAAATCGATTAAGTAGTTTAGGAGTCCATTGCGGACAAACAACATGATACATAATTTATATACAGGGTGTAAAAGACATGAACAGTCAAACGAGAACCATGTATTCTATACATCAAAATAAGACATGTTTCAAAAAAAATATTGCTGGGAAATGATTTTAATTTTTTGGTGTTAAAAAAAATTGCAAATTGTACCGAGCAATATAAAGGGCTCAACTCGCACGCAACTGGCAAAACCGTGATAATTTTGACAGATGGCAGCCCCGTTCGTTAGTGTCCGTGCGCATCGAGTGAGCTACATTGAACGCTAACGTTTTGAAGCCATTTTTTGTTATGAAATACTAAAAAAAATGATAATGTTTCTTTGGACAATAATTAAGATATAACGTATAGAATACGTTTTCATAAAAAAATTTAAAAAAAGTTTATGACTTTGACCTTCAATAAAATCGTAACTATCAATTTCCTAGGTATAGTTTATAGGAAAAAAAATATTATGATGGTGAGCAGAATACATGGTTCTCGTTTGACTGTTTATGTCTTTTACACCTGTATTAAGGTGTTCGCATGGGTAAGTGCCCGCTTGATATCCCATGTACCAAACATCCTGTACAACTCCCAGGTAGTGCTCCTGTCTCCTCTCTGCAACACCATGGACCTGGCACCATGGAATGTTAAAAATGTAATATTTTCATATCAGTAAATCGTAATTTCTTCCAACAGATACCTATAACGTACCCAACAACTGCCCCAGAGTTAGCCTTACCAGGGCTGGACGGGAAGACAGCTAAAATGTACAGGGGTGGCAAGATCTGCCTCACCGATCACTTCAAACCGCTGTGGGCGAGGAACGTGCCCAAATTTGGTATCGCACACGCTATGGCGCTTGGGGTGAGATGAGACTATATTCTGTACTATTATTTTAAGAACATTCGTCATAAGAGCCTTTATAAATCGACACACTGCTGGGACTCAAGGCCTCTCCTTGTTGTCGAAGGAGGCTTAGATCACAGAACACACCTCTTTCTGTGGTTTAGATAATAGTCCACCAAACCTGCCCAATGCGGATTGGTGGACGGAGTGTAAGGTAATCAATACCCCTTTGCTGATCCATTAGTCGCATTCTACGACACCCATTGGAGGATATGGGGTGATGCTATTCTAATCACACAGCAAGAACATAAAATTTTCAATTTTCTCAATTTTATTTTCACCTTATTTTATCTTTATTTTTACTAGGTGGTAGACCCATATGTAAGGTCGTCTGGGTAGGTACCACCGTCTTTCTTATTTCTGCCGTGAAGCAGTTCGCTGTGTTTCGGATTGAAGGGAAAGGTAGCTAGTGTAATTACTGGGCATGGAAGGCATACCATCTTAGTCCCCAGGATGGCAACGCACTTGCAGTGTTAAGTGCTTTACCTTTAATATTGCAAGTGTCTATAGGCGACGGTAACCACTTAACACCAGGTGGGTCGCAAGCTTGTTTGCCATCTCGTATTGTAAAAAAAAACCTCTCCAGCACCAAAAGAGCTCTTTTGTTTTGAAAATTTCGAAGCAAATCGATTTTTGCTGTGAGCTCCAAACATGACTGAAGCATTCAATTTAAATAATTGTAGTAATTGTACTTTTGATTTTTAATATTTTTTAGCGTAATAAACATCAATTTTTCTCCAAACCGTTTCTTGGGGAGGCCTATGTCCAACAGTGGGCGTCTCTCGGCTGAAATGATAAACATGAATTTATGTTGTCTTGTTTTTCTTACTTAATACTATTCTATTCTATTCTTAATTAATGGTGAAAACGATACGAAACGAGTTTAGCGGACTGTATTAAAGATATTAGATTCGCGTTAAAAGTGTGAACTCGCACCATGAAAATCAGACACTCACCTTGGATTGTGCTGCAGGTTAATCAGCTCCAGACAGGCTCAGGACGGTACAGGAACCCTGTGCTGGCCAAACTTAACAAGGACACCTTTTACGTAGCTGTCTAGTTACTCACTCCTCGGAAGTGCCCGCCTCACAGTTGAATTAGCACTTTTATTGTCGCGTATACTTATAGAATTTACGCGCGTATACGTATGCGTATAGAATTTTTGAACTTTTGAAGGTCGCAATGTTCACCTCTCAGTGTTGCCACTTGAATGTTTAAAAATTATACCAAAACTGTACAAATGACATTCGCAAATCTTAAAGATTATGCATTTTGCCAATGTCAATTGAAAACTTAATTATAGTTATTAAAAATTGTACGGTAGATTGAGGTTAAAAATGGAGTCTCTCAACACGTGTTTTTACGACAAGAACTCGGAAGAAACTCTTTTACGTATTACAAAATCCTCACTTGTAAAGGTGACAAGTTGTACCTTAAGCGTATTTTTTTTCGCCTTTAAATCACTCCCTGCGCTCAGTAGTATATTTATGAATCTCGCTACGCTCGTGTTTCAATACTAGACTACTTCGCTTCTTGATTTTCAAGTCTGCAATCGCAGCAAAAAATTACTTTGCCACAAATAACTATTGACATTCACTGCGGTCCACAATGCGCAAACACTACGAACGTTACCAAGAGTGCGTTCCAAAACCAGGTGAAGCCAAGTAGACAGCGTAAGATAGCTTTCTAATTGGTGTAAATTAACTATAGTTTAACAAAACTAACCAATGTTGAAAGCGCTTCTTAATAACGACCAATAGTGAGCTACCATTTACTCTACCCCGAGTAAATTGAGATGGTTTTGGAACGCACCCCAACAGTGCAAACGCCTTGGACCGAATTGAATACGGTGCTATGTGCACTATTTGCGTGCAATCAATTTGATCCACGCTTTGTGTGTAAATGTCATGTAAAAACCATTTAAACACTAAAATAGCACTCTAGGATTATTAATAGCGTAAAATAAAATTATTGTAGTAAATAAAGTAGCTATAACGAGTCTTTATTAATTCAAAACTCAAATGTTTGCTCTAATAATTCAAACACTTAAACGTCAAATTCAAGTTTGACATTTGCGCACACACTGCACTACCTATTTTTCGTGTGCACCGTTAGCACTGCTTAATGACGTCACTCATGACGTCACATATTTTCGTTGGTACGAATACGTTCAATTTGATTCACTCCGTGTGCGCGCTATCGGTGCCAATAGCGCACATTTGCGCAATTTGGACCGCGGTGATTGACATGATTTAAAGGTGATATCAGGTTCACTCGAATGAATGTTCACTCCAGTGAATGCTTCATTTTTATTTCATTCCATGTTCACACGGTCGAACTGGATTGAAACAGAAAAGAACATTCATCTCCTCTTTTCTTTCAGTACGTCGTCGAAAGACCATTTTGCCGCGACGTTTTCTTCTACAAGACTTGAAAGAAAATGACCGAATCCGAGTGAACGTTCTCTCAGTGTTCAGGCTGTTCATTCCGAGTGGGAGTGAAAGATGACGAATGCCAATATCCAACACTGTTGAATCGGTTCATTAATGAATTTATTCAGCACTTGTTTCATTTTGGGTTTGTCTGAACCTAAGACGTTCATTTCGAGTGAAAGGTACCGAATTGAGAAAGAGATGCTCAAATAGTTTGGTCATGTAGAAAAGATTTGTGGAAGTAGGTTGGCAAAAAAGTGTGGCCAAGGTCACCTGCCCAAATCGCCTTGACGTCGAAATAATTGTCATTTTCTTGTTTCCAGCTCGGCCCGTGGCTGGCGGTGGAAATTCCTGACCTCATTGAGAAGGGCGCTATCACTTACCAAGAGAAGGTGGATGAGTCCAAATGATGAAGGTCGCCTCACTTGTATATAGACAACTGCTTGAAATATATGTATATATTTTTTGTAATTTCGATTTTTTCTTTGTGATATTGTTATAGGAATATGATTAGAGCTTACCTTTTCCTTCTTTCTCCTACCCTGCTTCCTATTATTTGGGGTCGGTACAGTACCTTTTTTTTTGACGGGGAGGTCAAATGCATTTACGTATCGTCCCTGGTGGGACTCGAGGTAAAGGTGTTCCCTCCATAACCATTAAACATCCTCCCCGGCCTGACCTCCAGTACGCTATTGCGGGACGGCTTGGGATCGGCGCACGTGAGCGCAACTACACCGAGACCGTCCCAACGCTGCCCGTCTAGGCACTCCTCGCACCAATTGGTGGCCAGCAGCCACTCCTCCACCGACGGCTGCTCGACCTGGCGCGTCCTCCGCAACGAGGACACCGGGAGCAGCCATCGGACCGCACCCGGGGGACTTCGGGCGCGAATCGAGTAGATCGAGCCGTCCAGTAATAGCGCACTGAAGGTCAGGCCGGGGAGGATGTTTAGTGGGTATGGAGGTGTAGAACCTGTCTTACACTGGCTCGTACACGCACTTAATGGCACAGACTACCAACACGCTTACTCTCACCGAATGGCTCTCGCACTCTGCTCTCGCCGACGGTTCTCGTATAACTGACGTGGTGCGAACGAGACAGTTATTGTCTGTGGAAGTGAGAGGGTGAATAGGATGCGCATACACTACATCCCTTCCTTATCACATTTTTTTTTTATTCATTCAACTGCTAAGCATTGAACCAAATAAAAATAAAATAAATTGTACATAACTCAAAACGCCTTGTTTATTCATCTGAACTTTCTTCACCCTTTCCTTCTCCTTTTCCTGTACTACAGTTTTCCCTTTCCCTTCTACCTTTTTCGAGTGAAGGATATTTCTTCGACAAGAATGTCCTTTTAACATTCCTCACAACACAATCTTCTGCATTGCATACTCATGTCATTAACATAATATGACCTCACACATTACTCTCCGTAAGACTCTGCATAAAACATTACTTAAGACTCTACATAAGACTCTTCATAAGACTACATAAGACTCTACATTAGACTCTATATAAGACTGAATCACTGATGACCACAGCTACTTTCCTTCGGGCTTAATCTACCATGAGAATGAGAGACTTGTATCTACGCCTAGAGCTTAGTGCCTTTAAAACTTAACGGTCATTGTCAAGTGCTCATATAATTTTAAATGGGCCCCTGAATTCCAGGTCCAACTCAATCTAATTGGTCTGTTCATTTTCAACCAGAACCAGACAATATCAAAATTACTAAAGTATGTGCTTCGACCACTCTTAACTATTGCTTTGTATGTGAATAAAATAGTTTTACAGTATTTTCTTCGTCTTTCTAACGAAAATAACATTAGAAATCTCTACCGAAATTACATGGAATAAGATCTTTAAAGACTTAGTACATTAAATCAATGCTTAGAACTAAGTATTGCAACTTAGAGATCATAATAAAACATGAACATCGTTAACTAGGGTCATGTACCGTATATCAAACGTCGCTACTGCATTGAATTAACTGGAGTTAAACCTCTAATTTTACGACTCGCAGCCGAACAGCGATTACAATTGCTCTCAATGACACGCGCGTCCAACACCGTGGAACCCTGCGCATGTATGCATCATCCACTTACTACACGCTACGGTCAAATATACGGCCATTAGAACACTATTCGAGTCCTCGTATAGTATTCGAGACTCATTAGGTATCACTTAGGCCGCAATAGACCTCGACCTTAACTTCCGAATGGTACACAACATTCTGGCATTTATCTCTACATTACCCTACACGTGACTCACAAGAAACTTGCAAAAAAATCCGCAAAAGACTCTCTTGAGACTCCACACATGCGACTCCACACATGTGACTCAACACATGTGATTCAATGGCACAATTGTGAAATAAGACTGACTGTCAAGTTCCTACTACCTTCCGCTTCATCAAATATGACCATGATCACACTACGGCACACACGCAAACACGTGTTATCAGTAATGTCAACCAGTCCTTCAGTCAAGAGTACTTCGGCTTCGAATAACGCAGTACAGCTAAATCAAAACTCAGTCCCTCGGTTTTTTGATTCCATATCACACAGTTAATGGTTTCCAATAGTTATTAGTCAAATGCATGTCGTGAGTAGCCACCTAACTCCCATCTTAATCATTTAACGTTACTTACGTAAGCAGCTTTACTCATTATGTTTCTAACCGCCCATGATACTACCTGTGACTATACCAGTCAGTCTACAAGTCACTTGTCAATACTATACAAACATGAGGTCTAATCCGTCAAGTCTAATAAAACCAAAGTTTTGACTAAATTAATTGTTGATCACACCACGACAAAATAGGGCACTCCGCGAGTTAGATTTTTTTTTTTTTTTTTTTAATTATTCACGACTCGGACCTAATTTACGTGACATGTATTTAAATACAACCCTTTATATCACCAGGGTAAAATAAAAATAAAAACCAAGGTAAACTATATTGCAGTCATAGCTGCACAAAATGACACTGAACTAATCTCAACGTTTAAAATGACACGGAATAACAAAATAATTATAACTACGACAATACGGTCGTCATAATATTAATTTCTTTACGTACACATAAAATTTGCAAAGTGCTACTTTTTGGGCTCAATGTAATTCTTTAACAATTAGGAATACAAAATGTAATTGCAACTAACCAACTACATTTATACCTTCTTATAAAGCTGTTCACAAAAATAATACTAACAGCATTGCGTTTTTATCGCTACAGTTTTGTGTTGCAATTAGCAAACGAACTGCTGTCGTGAAATCAGTAAATAATTCAAATTGCTGTAATTTAATTAAAATGTAATTATTAATTTTAACGACATAAGTTCGTAATCTAAATTACCATTTTTTATCTCAAGACCGCCTTATACAAAACCTGCCTATTAAATAGCAGCATATAATAATTATAATCTGCCAATTAAATGACAACATTACCTACCACTTAAATCGCATCAACAGCTCATTTCCAACGAGGGGCCCGAGCCCACCCCACACCAGGAGCGATCAAGCCCCAGTCAACCACGCCGGCCAAGCGCGGGCTGGCCGACCTCACACACAACCTATTAAGAATTTCCTCACAGGCGCGCGCAGGCCCCCTCACGATGTTTCCTTCACCATAACCTACCAATTTAATGGTAGCATCATATAACCTACCAATTTAATGGCAGCACCTACCAATTTAAAGGCAGCATGATATAACCTACCAATTTAATGGCAGCACCATATAACCTACCAATTTAATGGCAGCATCATATAACCTACCAATTTAATGGCAGCATGACATAACCTACCAATTTAATGGCAGCATTATACAACCTACCAATTTAATGGCAGCATGACATAACCTACCAATTTAATGGCAGCACCATATACTTTTGCTACTTTGTTTGTATCGTTCCAATGTCATTAGGGTACATTTGTACCAAAGTTCTAATTTATACGCGGTACATTTGTACCAACTGAAGCATGGGACATTTGTACCCATTCAACCACGGTACATTTGTACCAACTCAACCATGGGACATTTGTACCCATTCAACCACGGTACATTTGTACCACTTAACCATGGGACATTTGTACCCATTCAACCACGGTACATTTGTACCACCTTAACCATGGGACATTTGTACCCATTCAACCACGGTACATTTGTACCAACTCAACCATGGGACATTTGTACCCATTCAACCACGGTACATTTGTACCAACTCAACCATGGGACATTTGTACCCATTCAACCACGGTACATTTGTACCAACTCAACCATGGGACATTTGTACCCATTCAACCACGGTACATTTGTACCCATTCAACCACGGTACATTTGTACCACTTAACCATGGGACATTTGTACCCATTCAACCACGGTACATTTGTACCACTTTAACCATGGTACATTTGTACCAACTTTGCCATAGTACATTTGTACCAATTTTACCCCGGCACCTTTGTACCGACTGAACAACTTAAGGTATGTATGTATCACATTATCATGGATTTTACTTATATGGCTAGGTATAATTCTACCGTATGTGAGCAATTTACCAGTTCATATTTTAATTATTATTATTATATATTTATTTATTTTACACGTCACCCGATGAACATTTAAACAATAAGAGTGGACTAGTATGATTTATACATTTGTTATAAGTTAATTTAATTACTATATAAAGTTATAAGAAATCATTACGAATTTTATTAAAGTTGATTATTACCTTTCGTCAATTAAGAGATTAGAGCTATACAATTAATTGTGAGAGCTATCGTGGAATGAACTCCGTATGTACAAAGTGGTACTGCTAGCTACATCTATGTAACTACGACCACAATTTTTGACCTATTCGGTAGCATTCAGATTGATTTGTTAGCAAGCAGCTTGCTGCAAGCTGTTGTTGCTAGTCTGCAACAGATGGCGCTGTTTAACCAAGGCAATTCATACTTATTTATCTGTACATCGATAAATCATGATAATATATTATTATTTTAAGCAATATTTTATGTATATGTACTGTTTAACACACCTCTTAGAACAAATAAAAAATACTGAGGAAACCGACAAAATTGTAGGTAGATAATAGTATTAAGAACAAAATGTGAACTTAGGTGTACTCTCAAATGTCCAGGCCATTTTATTATTATGGCGCATCTGTCCCGCAATTAAAGTTGAACGAAACGAAATACTGAATGTAAACACTATTACTATTTTAAGGCACTTTTATTTGTAACAAACCGCTTTACAGATCTGCCCACTTTGTTATACAAAATAAACAACACCTGCAAGAATTACACCACGAGTATTTGGGTAAAAGCTATTTAAGTTGGTATAATAAGTACCTACATTTTTTATCTACAATTTAGACAAGAGTATTCGTAGCTTACTGCAGAACTGTACTTATAGTAGGCAGCATAAATCTCTCATTTTGCAACGCTATAAACAAGTACCTACCTACCTATTTTTTTCATTTGTGATACATACATACACATTTCCATTTTTTGTTTAAATAACTTAAACAATCTGACCTTTGTCCTCGTCGCCAATTGTAGAACCTGTCTTACACTGGCTCGTACACGCACTTAATGGCATAGACTACCAACACGCTTACTCTCACCGAATGGCTCTCGCACTCTGCTCTCGCCGACGGTTCTCGTATAACTGACGTGGTGCGAACGAGACAGTTATTGTCTGTGGAAGTGAGAGGGTGAATAGGATGCGCATACACTACAGGAGGGAACGCCCTCTCGAGTCCCACATATCCCCTGCGGTTGGCACCACCTCGCAGGGACGATGCGTAAATGCATTTGACCTCCCCTTCAACAACAATAAAAGGCTATATAACATCATAACACGCGAACAAAGTTGCGGGTACAGCAAGTAATAAATAAATACTCTAGCGCCCTCTAGTATTGGCTAAGTGCACGGTCAAAGTTGGGATCGGTGCCTCTTAAGACCGCGGCGCTCGTGTGCCACGCACCAAAGGTTAAGTGAGAAACTCATAATCGCTCCAAGCCAATCCATCACTGGGCTGACAAAAAATTTTGGATATCCAAATCCGTCGCTCAAAACTCCAAGCCGTTCGTGTTTTGCCGATCCCAGGTCCATTTTGTGACGCGTCAGAAGTCGCTGCGTGAATGAAAGTAAATTTTAATGACGCGAATGAAGCGATTGTGTGTTTGCTCAATTTTTGGATGACATCCACAACGCGCCGGCTCATGGAGAGAGTTCCCCACTTAAAGCCGCCCCTGTTTATGGCAAAATAAAACTTAGAGCTAACGCAGACCATATAATTTAGTTGGCCAACTATCGTACAACTAAATTGCGTGCTTCCACAATTTAGTCGTCCTTACAATATAAACCCATTCTTTATGCTATCGGCCGATAGTTGGATGCGATCGTTTAGTTGTGCGATTCAGTTGGATAGATGTGCGGCCTTCTATGTCTACTGCAATAGTCGGCCAACTCAATTGTATGGTCTGCGGGGTCCAAACCACACAATTTAGTTGGCTGACTATCGTACAACTATCTTCCTTACATAGAAGCCCGTACTTTATGCTATCGGCCGATAGTTGGATGCGATCATTTAGTTGTGCGATTTAGTTGGATAGAAGTGCGGCCTTCTATGTCTACTGCAATTTAGTCGTCCAACTAAATTTTATAATGTGCTGTGACCCTTAGAACGCATGGTGGCGATATGCGATCAACCTGTGTATATATTTCAAAACAACATTGATTCCAACATAACACTCTCATTTTATTACGTGCCATAACTTTTACAGTACTTTTGTATTGCGATTGAGCTGTGAAAAGTTAAACGTAAAAATGTCTGTGCTATATTTTTGTCAAAGACGCGGGTAAGTTTTAAAATTAACCCAAATAGAAATCTAAATTTTAACGAAAATCCATACGCCCAAAAAATCTGTAGAGTCTCTAGGTACTCTACTAAAGGTTTTTTGAGCGAATAATATATTTATTGTTATCATCATCATCATCAACAGCTCATATAATGTCCCCACCGAGGGGCTCGAGCCTACCCCACATTAGGGGCGATTAGGTCTAGTCAACCACGCTGGCCAAGTGCGGGTTGGTCGACTTCACACACAACCTAAGAATTTCTTCATAGGTGTGTGCAGGTTTCCTCACGATGCTTTCCTTCACCGTAAAAGCGTCGATTAAAACGTACATATGAATTCAAAATTTGAAAACACATTGGTACGTAGCGGGGATCGAACCAGTGCCTCCCGGGTGACGCTCTTACGCACTACGCCACCGACGCTTCGAATTATTGTTATAATTGTTTGTAATTCCGTGAATTATGATTACACGCTGCGGACAAGACGTTCGTGTGCGTCTTGCTTGCAATGTGTACCTACGCTACATCAGACAAGATATTGTCTGACGATGTGCAAAAAGCCTTAGAGCTGGTGATCCGCTTTGGGCATGGTGCTTACGTTAGGCGATACGGCGAAGGTCATAAGCACACAACAACTCTGAAAGGGATCCGAGTTGTTGTGTGACCTTTAAGTAAGTTCTAATTTATGCTTTTTTGCAGCATTCAAAAGACACAGATGAAATTATTTTGGATCACCGTCCTACTAAGTTGGTGCATGTCTCATTACAACGCATTGGTAAGAAAATAAATAGATACCTACATAAAAACATAAGCACCAATCACTGACAAATTTCGACAGCGAAAGCAATGCCCTGGTGGCGTAGTGGTTAACGCAGCCGCCCGGATTGCGGAAGATGCTGGGTTCGATTCCCGCTTGGGGCACGTCGATTTTTTTCAGTGTATATTTCTAGTTTTAAAAATATTTAGGTATGCGTTTGTAAACCCAAAAATTATTCCTTAAATAGATACTGACACTTAAGGCGTAAAGCACACTGCCGTGTCGAGGATACGTTGCGGCGTAAAAGAGGTGAACTCGCCGCTGCGTCATGAGACGCTGTGCTGTGTTTACACGCAATCATAAACCTTATGTGCGTTTCAACATCTTCCTGAATATTTGTTTACTTTACTATAAATACAAATCGACGCTTGAAAGGCAAAATTGACTAAGCGACATGGAGTTAATTGTTCAGGAGGACGACTTAAAGATTCATTTTTCATTCAAAAAAAGTGATAATTCGTAAAGTCCAAAATGCAGAAGCGACATTAAAAGTCGTCGTAGGAAGGCGTGAGTTAGACCAAATGACGCAGAAAAATTATGCGATTCAAACTGTATATATAACTCAATTTGGCTCAAAATGGCGCTTAGTCAACTTTTCCTTTCAATCGTCGAAATACAAATAATTTATTAACAGTAACTTGTTACAGAGTGATACAGTACAGTGATACTTAAACTATAACGAATAGCTGAGACACAAAGTAACAATACAGAATACTCAACCCGTGGGTCCCACACTAGGAGAGTCCTGTATAGTGGGCACCACGTGGGCACCCACTGAAAGTTAACAATTAAGCGACAGATTAGGTAAAATAAATTTGTGCTGTGTACTTGATGCTATCAAAGTGAATGCGCCAGTTAAATTATGGATAGGCTATCCAGGACTTTACTAGCAAGCATTGAAACAGGACCTCGTTGTTAAGAATTATTGTTCCTAACTCTAGCCCGTAAGGCAAACCTTTCAAGGGGATTGACGAAGAACAAAATTAAAGATGTAACGTAGATTTACAAATTAGATTTAATTAATAAATAGTGTTACAAAAAAGAGCGGTAAAATCTCGGGTAAAATTGTTCTGAATGACGTTTTGAATGATTGGGAACGTATGAATGAACAAATCAGTGAATGAACGTTTAGGGAGTGATTGCGGCGAATGAATTATGCTTGAATGTTTGTGGTTTGTACTGTGGCGTAGACAATTATAGCCGGCGAGTCCCTCCCAAGAGGGCTTAAGAGGGAGTCACTACCGATTAGAATCTCTAGTCTAGTGCGCGGTTTATACTCGTAGATACATAAGAGACATGTGGCGTGTGACGTGGCGTGGATATTTACCAAGAAATTGATAGGCTGGAAGCCACAACTTTGACAAAAAGTGAAGACATAAAAATTGTCCTTGAAATTTATCTTACTAGAAAAATAAAAAAAAAACCGCCTTCAAAACTAAAAACGAAGAAATAAAAATTCTGTTTATAAAAATCTAAATGTTTTTTTTAGGTCGGTCCCAAATACAAGTAACAACGTTTAATCCAAATATTGAGGTTGGCACCGACCTCAAAAAAACATTTAGATTTTTATAAACAGAATTTTTATTTCTTCGTTTTTAGTTTTGAAGGCGGTTTTTTTTTTATTTAAAAATAATTTTATTTTTTGCTTTTTAGTGTTTTAAGTATGTAAATTTTCAGGAAACGATCTCGAGATCTTTTAGACACACAAATGATAAGATTACGATATCATCGATGTCAATTAAATAGGCATTATTAGGGATAGTTTTAAAACTATTCGTCAGATGTCGATTAAATTTGTATGGGACCAAATGACAAGCATGGATGATCCATTTGTTAACCTTAACCAACCACTAGAGCACATTTCACGCGACTGTCTACTAAGTGATTACGTACATGCGTCATCATATTACCTGTGGGGAGAGTTAGAAAGAGACATTCAAAAGTTACTTGGAGTCAAAAAAGTTGTGATCACTTTTTATCGGTAGTGTGGCAGCTTTACCTATCTTGGCGCCAACAGTTCGCAACAAAATAGCGATGAAATATTTGCTATAAACGTAGTCACTTGTCTGGGATCAACCTCAAACACATTTAAGTAGATTTTTTTAAACATAAAATTTTTATTTCTCGTTTTTAGTCTTGAGGTCGTTTTTTTTATATATAAATATATTTTCTGTTAAGTTCGTTACTAATGCCTTAATTTATATTATTTACAGCCAGTAAGTTCAGTGTTTTCTATTTTCTATACCTACTTATTTGAAAATTTTTTTTTTAATTAGATTAGCTTTTATCGTGAATTGGGGCTTGAAGGGGTTGAATGAATAGGTGATGAAAGTCTATAATTGCTAATTCTTTGGTCTGTAAGAATACGTTCGTCATTATTGAACATCGAGCATTTATTGTATTAATTGAATAAAACCTTCAAACTTTGAATAGGTATAGGTAAGCACTTATTAAGAAATAAAAAAGTAAATATTTGTTCTAGCTTTTTACAATTTTGATCCATGTGGGAATAAAACAGGAGATGAAAGGTCTTCCATGCGACCTTCAATCAAACGTTAGGCTTTCACGCCTTGTTCACGCCTAACACCGAAACCGATTTTAATAAAATTTGGGTTAAAATTAGACTAGACTTTGCGCTACCTTTTGTTGTAAAAAAGGGGCATGATATCGTTGAAATAAGCGATTAAATTTTGTTTTGGAGTTCGTCATTGTCGAAGAAAAAACAATGAAATTTTATTTACATAAGGGCACTTGATAAGAAGGAAATAAAATGTCGGTATTAAAATAAGCTATTTACAGTAAACCACAGCAGTTTGTATGTGTATTTCAGTATTAGCAAATTATCCTAAAAAATAAAAATGATTCCCATAGTAACTATTCTATGCGAACGAAATCGCGGGAAAAAGTTTGACTCACATAAAATGAATTTTAACACAGCGTAAGAATAATTATAATTAAAATGTCAACAGCACTAGATCAAGAATATGTTTTACTAAAATGTCAAACCTACATATATTAGGTATAATTAATTACTTATTACTTACTTGCATAAATTTAATATTTTAATATCTTTTTCAGCTTCCAGAAGATAAAGTTAGTTTGTGGAATTTATGCCTATTAATAACACAATCCGAACCAGTAGACATATATGCAAACTTTTTTTAACACACGAAAGTGATCATCACCGAGTAAATTACATATCCATTGCTGCTTTCCACTACACGCTATTATGGCACTTGTCGTGTAAAAACTGCAATGGATATGTAATTCATTCGGTGATCATCACTTTCAACTGTTCAAAACAATTTAGCGAATAGGCCGACTGGGGACTCAGACAAGTTGCAATCGTTAGCGAAAAGATATCGAAATTCGTCATCTTATGCCATATTGATTGGTTATGTACAGCGTCTTGGCTTTCGCTAGCAACTTACTTAGAGCTGCGATTGGCCACGTGATTTTTTTTTAATATATTTTCACGCTCACACCAATTATCTAGCCCGAAGTAAGTATCATTAAGAACTTGTGTTACGGATACTAGATAACGGACTTTTTTTTTAATATACATAATAATTTTAGATATTTTTATAAATAAACTTAAATAAATATATGAACAATTATGACTCGCAAACAAACATTCGTGTTCGTCACACAAACATTTGCCGCTACCAGGATTCGAACCCGGACCGCTTGATGTGAAGCCAGCTATACTGACCACTCCACCACGACGGCGTCAAACTTAACGACGGCGTAAGTCAAATCCTTTACATTTTGTTCTTATTTAACTTCGTTATCATTTCTATTGCTACTTGTCTACGGTCCCTGACCCGAAATCCCTTAGATTAGGAACTTGAAAAAATTCATAGTATTATTTTTTGCCGAACGTAACCCTCTTTATAACCTGACCCTACTAGTAAGTAGTTATATATCTGTATGACCCAAAATACGTTAAACTGGAAGACACAACTTGAACAAAAAGTGAAGATAAAATATTTGACCTTGAAATTCTTATTATCCATTTGCCTCTTTCTAACCACTAGAACAGGTGACCGTCTAATACGCCATTACGTTTGTAACCATAGATTTATGATTAATGGCGTATAAATAGATTGGCAATGAATGGACTAGGGTGAGACCAAAAAAATACACCGATGTGTGATTAATGCGCATGTGTGCGTGAAAAATAGTACCGCAGTCTGACAGTTGCTGTCTTTTCTACATGACTGACAGGCCTCCTTAGGTCCCCTGCGTGTTCGTGAAATGGTCTCGTCTATCTATCTCGCTCTAATATACGCGTTAGTATGCTCTTTCTCTTTTAAATTGCCGATCTACAGTTTCCTATATCTATGGTATGATGGAACAATTATTACCTATTGTTCTAACGCGTCTATCACTGCATGATGTAAATAAATGTTACCTAATGAAGCTCTGCTATGTATCTCTTTGTAGGCCCCTTTATTACTCTAAAGTTTTCATAATCTACAGGAAAAAGATGAAGCATCACAACAGAAAGTAAGTCTTTGTGAATCTATAATCTAAATATATATAGAACTCAAAGGCGACTGACTGACTGACTGACATAGTGATCTATCAACGCACAGCCCAAACCACTGGACGGATCGGGCTAAAATTTGGCATGCAGCTAGATATTATGACGTAGGCATCCGCTAAGAAAGGATTTTTGGAAATTCCATTTAAATGTCGTATTTGTTGCAGCCATCAGAAGAGGTACGTTTTGTTATCACAATAAACATACCTACAGGTATGAACACAAATAAATTATGTGTTCGCAAGATTTGAATTTATCTAACATCTTTTCTGAGTTCTTCTATAATAGCTTTTCTGATTTCAAAACTAGCTACAGAATGCGGTCCTCACATTGCAAACACTCAACTTCCCCTGGCACCTGCTCTCAGTAGCATCGTTAGTGTAGAGCGAGGTTGGGCGACAGCCCAGGGCGCCGACCATACGATACAAAGGGCGCCACTTTTTACCTATTAATTATGTCGACGCATCACAACTCACAAGGAAGCCTTATTGAAGTCTCAGGCACTGCTAAGTCTCTTCTCTGCAACACAATGAACCCAGCACCCGCTCAGTGAATCCATGGATTGCAAAGAGATCTCATTGAGAGATTCCACCACAATTTTATAAAGTTTTTACTGATAAATTTTAAATAAATACCTACCTAACAAGAAAATAATGTAAATGTTGTATTTATTGCAGCCACCAGTGAACGTACGTTTTATCTCAATAAACTTATTTAAAAAATGAACTAATCCCTTACACGCAATAGGTATTTGGTTAATCACCTATTTGTCTAAGCTATATGATAACAGAAAATTTGAAGGCTTTTCTAATTTTTCAGAAAAAAGATGTAAGTTAATATCAAAAATTATTTTCCGTTCCTGCTTTAGAAGGAACCGCAAAAAGTGTTGAGATCTCTATAATAGCGCTATATTTTACTCTTATCTTTAGTTATAGTAACCTATTACTCTAAAGTTCTCTTTTCTACAGGAAAACGATGCAGAATCACAAGTAAGTCTTATCCATACTTGTCTTCGATATCCATAAGAGTGGAATTCCCTGCCGGCCTCCATATTCCCAAATAGTTAAAACCCTGCTCTATTTAAGGTTAGAGTGAATAGGCATCTTCTGGGTAAACTCGCTCCATCTTCGGCTTCCTCTTAGCTCTCCTGCACAGAGTGTTGCCAAGAGTGAACCCATTCTAAGTAAAAAAAAAAAAAAAGTTCTCGTCTGCTCAGATTAACTTCACAGCCCTGGCAATCCAGGTATGTCGCGTGGCTCTTCACTGCGTAAACAGTCCCCTCACACATGCGTTCGGCCCCGCTATAGTGTCCGTACGCGCTTCCACGCATATGCCCTATTCTATATGTCTAGGGCAGCGTGTGCACCTCCCTCTCTCCTGAGGGGGCGGCTGCTTCCGATAGCTTTATAGCCACTTTGGCAATAGGCAGAAAAGGGGTGTTTAGTCAGTAAAAGTCTGACATAACCCTAGGGGCCGGCCCTTAGAGTATCCATGAGGATTCACCCCCTCCTACCCTCGCTTGTCCGGAAGGTTCTTCTGTCTGTCTTCGCTCCTCCCCGTGGGGGAAGGAAAGGGAAAGCAGCGAGGAGGGTCAGAGGAGAAAAAAAAACATAAAGTTATCTAAGACATACATTTATTGCAGTTTATTTTTGTTGAAAAGAGCTGTTTCAGAAGACTGGTCTTTCCTAGCGTAAACTTTCAAATTAATCCATATACTCAAATATTAATATGACCAGCTGTTGTGCATTTTATTTGTTTTAATTTTAAGTCACTTGGTGGAATTAAAATAATCAGCTTAGACTTGGTTAGAATATTTTGATCTACAGTTTTTGCATCGGCATCATTTGATATCGGCTTTTCTGAAACTTAGTTTGTACGGCTTTTGCATGAAGTGCAACTCAGCCGACCGAACGTCGCGCACGTCTCCAAGTTGCTAAGCGCCGCGCGATTTGCGCGCTCTATACATTGCGCGGTATATTTTGGAGTTTTTTTTACACCAAAAAATAAAAATCGTTTCCCAGCAATAATTTTTATATGTTTCTTGTTTTAGTGTATAGAATGCGTAGACATTTGGCTTTGCCTCAGGTCTTTTTTTAAGTGGAAAGATTTTCCGCCAGCTACGCGTGCAAAAAATCCAACTTCCTGGTCAGGGGGATACATAAAATTTTGTACTGACCTCGGCAGGTGAAAAAAAACCTCAGATCACGCGATCTGAAGCTTTTTTCTTATTGAATATTTAAAAAGAGAAGCTCTATTTCTTATTAAATATTAATAATTATACTCTAGATTCGTCTTAATCTCAAAGATTAATACGTTAAAAATTAAAAATGTATATATTAGGGGTTTAAGTATGAAATTGCTGTTTTGTATGGAGGATTTAACGAAAATTAATTTTTCATACAAATATATTTGCGATTTTTTAAGGAACCACAAATCTAAATTGTGTGTAATTTTGTGGATATATTTAGACAACATTAAGCTATAGGATACTTAGAGAAAAAATTTGAGAATTGACACATGTAAAAAAATATTCATATTTTTATAACGGAGACGGACACCTCTTAGGACGAGCTGTTTTTGAAGATGTATTTCTAGTGAAAAAAATAAAAATAAGAATAAAATTTTATACATAAATATAAGTCCTTGTAATGAAGTTTAAAATAAAAAAAGAATAATGTACATAGCTATTGTATAATGAACTAATAACTAATGAATAATGAGGAAATAAAACGGCAATTTCATATTTTAACCCCTATTACGTTAAATGTTAATCAATTAAAATGAGCGAATGGAAGCTTTAATCTTCTTCTGCCTATCGTTTTCCCGGCTTGCTGCCAGGGTCCGCTTTCCTACTTAAACTTCTCCACTTTGCCCGGTCCTGTGCATCCTCCATAGTTAACTGGTTCTCTTCCATGTCCGCTTTCACGACATCCAGCCAGCGTTTTTTGGGCCTACCGCGCATTCTGGGACCTCGTACATGGAATGGAAGCTTTAATATATACATTTATTATTATTATTAATTTTTTAGAGATTAATAATTATTAATCTCCCTCTCCTTCAGCTCGGGCGTTGATTACCTGTAATCTGAGACATTCTTTATTTCACCGCCCTAGTTAATAAATTACTATCACATTTTCGTTTACGATTTCCTTTTTAGACTATTACAGAAGCAACAACAGAGGCTTCAACAGAGGCTTCAACAGAGGCTTCAACAAAGGCTTCAACAGAGGCTTCAACAGAGGTTTCAACAGAGGCTTCAACAGAGGCTTCAACTGAGGCTTCAACAGAGGCTTCAACAAAGGCTGGCGCAGATGTTAGTTTATTTATATACTCTTTTAATTTATGTAGGGGAGAGTAACCTATATTGGACCACTTCTAATATAATACTAAAAAATACTTATATATACCTATACCTTATAAGTTAGAGAAACGAAATCTGACTTAGGTGATAGCTTGGTATTCTTGTTAGAACATATTAAGCACTTAAGATTCTTATCAAGTTAAAACTATTTTAAAATATTAATCTACGAAACTAGTATCCTAAATTGTTTCTAAAAAGTTTCTGCAACTGTGTGATACCCCTGGTATTTCCATAGTCTGCGGTGACCTATTAGCTTACCTATGATTATTTGCCGCCTATATAGTAAAAAATATAATTAAAATTGGTATTATTTTTATTGTTTTCCCATTTACATTACAAAAGTCTAGTCTTAATTAACAGATATGTGTCATTACATTGAAAGTTACTTGTGCTCGATCGCTGACTGACGACCGTTAGCAAGGAAAGGTCCTCAACTAGTGACGGCGTAACGGGAGACTGAGTGTTAGTAGCCCCTCAAAAGGGCATACCTTTACCAGATCCAATGGTAAAGTTTGCGGAAAGACGCAGCGTGGTAGGCTTCCAAGACATTGATCTAGTAAAGTCGCAGGAATATGCAGCCTTGGAAGGCTTGCCAGAAGGTGGACCGACGATATGTTAAAGATCGCGAGAAACCGCTAGAACGTTCTGGTAAAGATCGCGGAAAGTCACTGGAGGCGGAGATTCTTGGTGGAGGCTTACAGTCACCTCTCGACTAAAATGATGATGATAATTAACCTTTTCCTCTTTTCAGAAACCTATTGACAAGGTAAGTTCAATAAAAGTTAGAAAATCATTTGCTCTGTAGTGTAACTAATGTTTCCTGCACTACCATTAATCCAGTGGTCCTAATGTTCGTTCAGTTTCTTTAAGGTTCAATTTATGCTCATGTTCCATTATTATATCCCTGATGAATCCCCACAAGACTTTTTTTATGAGCAGCATTAGTGGGGAGCCGGACTGCTGAAATGATTTTGAGTGGGCTGCTTTTCCACAGAAGTGGAGCTAAGCAGAGACTTACAAAAATTAACCAAAGATATTGCTCAAATCACACATCTCATCTCCATTCCTCTTCAGTGGAAACAGTTGAGAGTTGAGAAAAATTACATTAAAATATAGCGTGCTGTGCAGAGCGGAGCTTTGGGCATGTGCAAGTGCATGCGGAGTTGAGCTGTAAAATTTGTGCTAGGTGGAGAGGGAACGGGCAGGGCTGGGCTCGGCTGAGCGGGGCGGTGCGGGGTTACGCGATGTCACGCACCAGAGTTCGTTGCAGTTTACCTTATTAATTTAGATCCGATAAAAATGTTTCTTCCTCTGTTTCAAGCTCTGCATCATCCAGAAGCGAAAGGTATAAAGGGCTTTCTTTTTGTTTAGCGATCACATTGCGTCCTCACTGTCTGACAGACACCGTTTAACTGACTGCAACCAAAATGTATTCCCAGCCGCTATTATATACAGCTTATCTTACACTTCTACTATATTTTTCAATGTACAGACAACAGCACGTTGGGTTACCACAAACTGTCAAATTTTCCCAATCGATTATGCACTTTATATTGAGTGATTTTAGGTTGAAAATCATTTGGAGAAATTTGACAGTTTTGTATAGCCCGACGTGCTGTTGACTGTACCTCGTGGACAATTGCGCCAATGTCGTAGAAAACATTCGTTTCACATCCCCAAGAGTAGAACTAACTACGGTAAGAATATATTTGTAAAGCGTGCTTGTAGACTTTATAACGAAAATGTAAACTTGTTGAATATAGATATATTGTATCTCTCGCACCAGCTATCTTCGCATTTGGACTCCACTTCTGCTTAACATCAGGTGGAATGGAGTCATTTGCTTGACCTATTTATAAAAAAAAAAAAAAAAAAAAAAAAAAAAAAAAAAAAAAAAATTTTGTTGTACAATAAACTCGATAAAAAAAGCTTTCGCCACATAAATCGATATAGTGAAACTAGTATTACTTACAACAATATGACTGTACTTGATCTTACAATTTGTTTAAGAAGGATTGTTAAAGTAGCATATTACGTGCTACTGTAATTACTTTTTACAATTAGTTTAGGTTTTCCGTCTGTATGAAATTGGTGCCTAATAATTCGGAACTTAGCTCATACATGTGTATCTGACTGTAATTAAGAAAATTAATGAAACTATAGGTCTGTTTATAAAAAGTGATTTTGAAAAAGATATATTGTATGACTGTTTGTTTCTAATAAATAAATAAATAAAAATAAATCTTAGCCCCGCTCGGCTCAACTTCAGACAGCTATACAGCTTATTTCAACCATCTAGCTTAGCTCTGAACTATTCATCTTTGCGCAGCTTCAATGGAATTACTTGTTACCTCTTTACATGGTCTTTAGCACCGCTCAGCTGAGCTCTGCTTCGGTGGAAATGCAGCGATGTCTGTTCTGATTATTGCCTTTTGTTTGGCTGTGTGTTTCAGGAGTAACAGAAACTGTAACACAAAACAGAAACAGAAAGACTAACAGAACCCAAAAAGTAACATTTTGGGACAGGATTTCAAAATGGTTTTATAATAAGCGATTTTGTTTTGTTATTAATTGTTACGAAACTTTTTTACAGTTAAAAGTAAGTAGTTTTACGTATTATTTTATTGTCCTTGTATAACCGCCCAGCATGTTTGAGGTCTGTGATGTGATGTGAGCAGATGACATGAAAGATATATGTAAGGATAGTGTGGAACGTGTGGACACATTCAAATGTGCTCGATTCTCCTTTATGGGTAATCTAGTGATATATCGCCATGTGCACAATTTCAAATTTTATGCCAATATTGTAAGGGAAGACGTCTTAAATCACATTTTTTTTATTATTAGGTATAAGTTTAATTATTAGTCTTTACTTGACTTCAACAGTGTAATTCACAAAGAGTCATAATTGACTCTTTCCAAAACAAAACTATAAAAACTGTGAAGGGAGGATAAAACTTGTTGAGTTTCTTGCCGGTTCTTCTCAGAACAAGGCCTCCTGGTAGACTCTTGAACCGATGGCATCAAAATTGACTTACATAAGTGTACAAATTGTACCTAAATAAATAAATTTTGACTTTGACTTTGCCTACCGCTGTGGGAAAAACGTGACTTTGTGTGTGTGCATCTTTGTAAGAAAATTGTCAGGTGCTGGCTACCATTCCAACGCGAACTAAGAAGTTTGACAACTCAATCCTATGTTGCACGATAAAGCACTAGAATTCGCTGCCAGCACACGTGTTCCCTCCTTCCTACAATCCTGGGTCATTCGAGAGTCGTGAAGAAGCACCTTGCAGGTCGGCAAGGCGAGGGTGCTAGCGCGGCGGTTTCACATTTGGACTCAAGTTCTGCTTAAGACGGAATGGAGTCATTTGCTTGACCTTTTTATATAAAAAATAAATAGTCACTGTGTAATGTTAATGTTTATTAATCTTAGTGAGTAAATAATTTCGGTATGTACAAGCAGGTTTTGTCAGTGAAGGTTAAAATAATTTCACACTTTCAGGGTGATGATGGCGATGGCGATGGCGAGGTAAATAATTAACAATAATAATTTATTACAATTAATAATTTATATACAAAAATACACGTAGGCAATGAAAAATAATTTAAAATGTTAACATCAAAACATAGGTGCCTGAACTAGGATATGCCTGTGTTTCGGGCGATTAGGTCTAAAATTAGTTTAAGGCAAAATAAAATAGTAAATTACTGCGAAGGCCAGCAAAATGGCATTCATGGATGAACGTGTAGGCATAGGTAAGTCCACAGAACGAAAGAGGTTAGAAGTCGTAAGTAGGCGGGGCGCGCGCACTGTTGGTTATGCGTAAACACTCATATTCTATCCCTTGGAAGAGGAAAAATATTTCAAAAATAAATCTAAAACACCGTCTTGTGCTATTTTAACTGGCAGGAAGCAAAGTAAGACTCATAATCTTACTAATGAAGACATTTCTTTTCACCGGTAAGTACAAAAAAAAAAATATTATGTCGCGTGTGGCGACACTGGCTCTGGTATTAACATCGCTTGATACGACTTCCTAACCTCTTTTATCTGTTCTGTGGGTAAGTTCATCAATGCCTAGTTGTAGACTTGTGGCCAAGGCAAGTACTTTTCTTAAATAATGCGCGGAAATTTAAACTAGTACCTAGATAAAACTTTTTTGTTTTGGAAAATACAATTACTTTTTCCAAATCAATGACGAGCAACGAACAATACAATCATAATTTTTCAGGCGCCAAAGTGTTTCATTTGTTTTTTTTCAATAATCAACTTTTTATTTGCAAGCAAGTTCGAAATTTAAATAAAACCTTTATTACCTCCTTGGTTGCTATGTTTTGGAATAAAAGATTGTTCCATTTTTAAATTACACTGCAGATATGAGTAGACATGGTAATTTTGAAACTATTTTAATTTTATTTAGTTATCCAATTTGACTGTTGTTGTTGACAAAAAACCCGCGAACATACTCCGTTATCGGTATTGGTGCGCGCTCCGGCCAATGAGCGCTAAGCAACATTCAATACGTAACTCAAGAGCTATATTTATCTCTTTCGAGTAACAATCATTTGTCACTTTGTTTTCGTGAAGTATCAAGTAAATAACAGTACGTAGATATAAGACTACTTGAGCGCCCCTTTAACATACAATTTTGTTCGTGTATAACCTGTCTATATTTTTATAGTGTCATTTTTTTTGTTTTTAATTTTCCCTGTTACGGGACGGCAAAGGGATCTAGCCCATACAGCAAAGTCTTCAGTATTATTCTTATTATCTTCTTTCTTGATGTTTGCATTAAACTATTGGCGTCACACTTTTTAATGCATCTAGGGAGTGTTTGGAAAGAAATGCATGCCAACAGACCTCATGATTGTGACTGATGAGAGTTGTGTAGTGGGATTTCCAACCACTAAACAATTATCAACGCCACATACTCAAAACCTTTATTTCAATGATTCCTCATAACTGTTCGTCAACACGGATGCATATGCAACGAAACGACACCACTTTCACTGCACAGAATCCACTCTGAAGCAATTTTGAATTATCTAAATAAAGTTCGTCATCCAGACGCCATGGTTTCCCGCCAAACACTCTTTTTTACGTCATTGCACCCACCGCGATGAAAGGGTGTACTCCTCCGAGAACTATAGGTACATGTTTTTTTATATAATTTGTTTCTTTTTCAGACTACTACAGAGGCTGGCGAAGATGTAAGTTTAGAATAGAATAGAAAATAATATTTATCGTATCCTAGATTATACATGGTGACTGGGAAGATCACGGGAAGACATTCGCATCCTTTTAAAATAAGAGTCTACTAAATAGTTCGGTTACAAAAACAAAATGTATGAAAAATTTAAAAAATATTTTTTCAGTTTTGAATTTTTAATATCACCATAGTATTTATATGACTATGTTAGCGTGGGTAGGTGACTGTTTGATACCCCGTAGGTATACCAAACATCCTGGTACACCTATTGTTTAAAATAAACCTCATAAAAATATTTACATATTTACACTGGTGTTTTATTTTTTTTACAGAGTAATAATTCAACTGTTTCAGTACGTATTATAAAATTAAATATAAAAAAAAATTACAATCATCTAGTATTTTATATGGGCCAGAGAAATTCGATGGCTCGCGGTCGTGTATTCTTAGTGAGGATCACGAAATTTAAGCAACCAAGTGCGCGGTCGGTACTTGGATAGGTGACCGAAAATTTTTCAAAATAATTTTCCTCTGTGCTTCAGGACGCAGGTTTTTAGCTCCACGCTTGCGTAAACCATTCAGAAACACTTCACACAAAACTATAAAACTGTGAATTGTGAATGTGAATTATGACTCTTTCCAAATCAATACTATGAAAACTGTAAAGGGAGGATAAACTTGTTGAGCTTCTTGCCGGTTCTTCTCAGAACAAGGCCTCCTGGTAGACTCTTGAACCGATGGCATCAAACTTGACTTTCATAAGTGTGCAAATTGTACATAAATGAATAAAGAAATTTGAGTTTGAGTTTTGAGTTTGTTGATTTTTTTACCCGACTAAGGTGAAGCCAGCATGGAGCGAAGCATGTAGAACATAAGGCTAAAGGTCAGGTGAAAATTTTAAAAATGAGGAAGAAGACAAAGGTGAGCGAATGTTTTCCAAAAAGTAAAAAATCTTACATGGAACTGGACTGGTCACATCATGAGAACGATGAAAGCAAAGTGGACGAAAGATGTCACGGAGTGTGTCGAGATCGCGCCTACACGCACGGAATGAGACGCGCGGGAGGAGGCAGGTGGCAGCACTCTCGGGAGTCACCTTGAGAACGTAACCACGCTCGGACCTCGCTTACGGTCGTCTCCAACCGCAAATTGATCGCGCGCGCACTTTACATTTAATATTTGTAAAACGGCAATAAACTAGCCCTATCAAGTAATACAGTCCGCTTCTATTTAACACCCGAAGGAACCTTTACAGAGTGGTATCCTAGAAATGGAGAAAGACAGAGAGGAAGCCCAAACAAAAGATGGGAAGATCTACCAAAAGAATGGAGAAGGTCATCTCGGGACGGAGTTGAGTGGAGGAAACTAGGCGAGGCCTATGTCGGAAGACACACTGACCTAAAAAATGTTTGCTGAAAAATTTACGCATATCAGTATTTTCAAATTAATTTCAAACTAGTATTGCTACATTAACCTACCATTTAAGATATAACTGATGGTCAGTAAATAAAGGCTTTTATCTACACTCATGTCATAATATTCGAATTACGATATCAAAGGTGAACATAAAATGACATACTTTTTAATACAGATAATCAAAATTAAAATTAAGAAAAACAACTGCTAACGTGCTAACGCACAGACACACAGACATACAGACACACACACACACACACACACACAGACATAATTCCAAAAAATATATTTTTGGACTCAGGGAGGTCCAAAACGTGAAAATCCGTCAAAATCTCCAGGTCGAATTTTTTGACGATTACAAGACTTCCTCTATACTACTTATACGAGAAAATAAAAAAGTTAGTGATTAGGCCGGCTGGGCTGGGTCTTTACTAAAAGAGGTGTGAAGAAGCCTGGAAGAAGCACTTTGCAGACAAGATGAGGGTGGATAATGCAGCGCTTACTCACCCGCTTACCATCAGGTGGAGGATTCTTTTTTCCCCTTAATTCTCTCAGTTTCTCTACCTTTCCTTCCAAAATGAGCGAACGAGAGAGTTAAGAAGGCTTCCGGATCCTGAGGGAGGAGGATGTGTAATCATTGGTACTCAAAGGGTCTGTCCTCGGGTTATGTTGGACTCTTATACCGACTAACACCCGTATTTACAAACATTACTGAAATGAAATGAAATGAAATGAAAAAGCTCTTTATTTAAATGGACTTTGCTAAGTACTTTTAAATCGTCAAAAGCCCTACCACCATTTCGACGAAATAATTATTTTTCTTAAATAATTATTAGTATGCTGAGACGGAGAAGAAATGGCGAAAGAAACTCCGCAGCTTACAATTTCGTAATGATTTCAAAACATCATTACATGTCCATAGATATATCAAAATGAATGAATAAATTACAATTTTAAATGCGTAAATTTGGGCAGATTTTACTCCCACGCATTTGGATCATTTAAATAATCATTTAATTTGTAATAAGCTTTTTTATATAATTTAGATTTTACAGTTTTTTTAAATTTATTAATAGGCAAGTCTCTAATATTCTTCGGAAGCTTATTGTAAAAACGTATACATTGGCCCATAAAGGAATTGCTTATTCTGTGGAGACGAGTTTTATATACAACCAAATCGTGTTTCTTCCTAGTATTTACATTGTGCGTATGACATTTCTCGGAAAAATTCATAATATTTTTCTTTACATATAGTAAGTTTTCCAGTATATATTGTGATGACACAGTCAGAATATTTATCTCCTTGAACTTTTCTCTGAGGGAGTCACGCGGACCCAGTTGATAAATTGCTCTAACAGCCCGTTTTTGCAGCACAAAGATGGTATTAATATCTGCAGCACTCCCCCAGAGAAGAATTCCATATGACATTATGCTGTGAAAATAACTAAAATAAACTATTCTAGCGGTATCTACATCGGTAAGCCGCCTAATAGTTTTAACTGCGTATGCCGCAGAACTTAGTTTACCCGAAAGTTTTACAATATGTGGACCCCATTGTAGTTTGGAGTCTAACATTACTCCTAAGAAAGTTGTTGTTTCCACAGGTTTCAATTCAACTCCATTTATTTGTACATTAGTTTCTACACGTCTCACATTCGGCGTAGTAAACTTAACTACTTTGGTTTTTTTTTCATTAAGCAACAAGTTATTAACATTAAACCAATAAACTACTTTTGCAAGTGCATTGTTAACTTCGTCATAATTATCTAATTTTCTATTTATTTTGAAAATCATAGATGTGTCATCCGCAAACAATACAATATCATGATTGTCCCTTATGTAGTAAGGCAAGTCATTTATGTACACTAGAAAAAGAAATGGACCAAGAATTGAGCCCTGCGGAACACCTATTGTGACTAGAGAACCTGGAGATCTTTTACCATTTATATCAACTTTCTGTATTCTATTGCTCAGGTATGAAGTCATAAGGTTGAGAGCCTTGTTCCTAATGCCGTAATGGTGTAATTTCCTGACCAGAGTATCATGAATAACACAGTCGAAAGCTTTAGATAAATCACAGAAAACACCAAGAGCGTCACGTGATACTTCCCAAGCAGCAAATACCTCCTTTAACAACTCAACTCCCGCATCAATGGTGGAGCGACCCCGAGTGAACCCGAATTGTTTCTGATGAAATATATTATATTTATTGAAATGCTTTAATAGTTGATTGAGCATTAATCTCTCAAAGATCTTACTTAAAGTTGGCAGAATATATACTATGAGGTTTCTCGATTCTTGGCTAAGTAAACGCATTGAATTGAATAGAGCTCTATGATTGGTTCGATTCTGTTGCCTAGTTCACATCGTTGAATGTACTGACGTTTTATTACTTCAAACCATCTTTAAACTTTTGACATCTGGACGTTGCTTTTGACATCTCGACCTGTGCGTTGTGTAATATAGCTAGCTTTTTTTTTTTTTTTTTTTTTTTTTTTTATAAATAGATCAAGCAAATGACTCTATTCCACCTGATGGTAAGCAGAAGTAGAGTCCAAATGCGAAGATAGCTAGCGCGAGAGATAAACTGCCGCGCTAGCCACCCACGCCTTGCTGACCTGCAAGGTGCTTCTTCACGCCTCTTTTGAATGACCCAGGATTATAGGAAGGAGGGAACACGTGTGCTGGCAGTGAATTCCATTTCTTGATTGTGCGACAAAGAAACGAGTTGCCAAATTTCTTAGTTCGCGTTGGAATGGTAGCCACAGTTTGTCGGTGACAACGTAGACCAGCACGCGTAGTCCTCAAAAGGAAGGGAGATGGTGGGATTAGGGAAAAAAGTTCCTCAGAGCACTCGCCGTGGTACAGACGGTAGAAAGCGCTCAATGACGCAACATTGCGACGCAATTGGAGAGGCTCAAGGTGTTTAGTCACCTCTTCGTCGCCGATGATGCGGGCCGCGCGACGCTGCAACCTATCCAAAGCATCGAGTAAGTACTTGGCAGAGCCATCCCACAGGTGCGAGCAATACTCCACGCAGGACCGTACTTGCGTCTTGTATAGCAAGCAAAGTTGAATTGGCGTGAAGAAACGCCGCACCTTGTTCAGGACTCCGAGTTTCCGTGAAGCTGTTTTTATCACGCTTTCGATGTAGTCCTTCGGATTCAAGTCGCTGCGAACCTCCATACCGAGCAAGGTGATACTGCTCTGTAGCGTAAGTGTTGTGCTCTGGAGAGAGGGAAGGGAAAGGAATGGCGACGTTTTAGCCGTAAACGCGCACACCTGAGTTTTCTTGGCATTGAACTCAACCAGATTTGCTGTACCCCATTGAGAAACAAGGTCGAGCTCTCGGTTGAGTTCAATGACAAGATTCTCACGACTCTCCACGGTTTCTGCTCGTCCAGCCCTTGCGTGTCCGAAGTAGCCCGCATGCACTGTACTGTCGTCTGCATAGCAATGGATGTTCCCAAGAGGAATCATATCATTGATATGCAGAAGAAACAGTGTAGGGGATAAAACGGAACCCTGGGGAACACCGGCATTCACTGACATGAACCGCGAACTGCATCCGTCGGAGAGGACACGAATTCTTCGCTCATGCAGGAAGCCGGCCACCCAGGTACAGAGCTGAGCAGGCAGACCATACGTCGGAAGCTTGGAGAGAAGACTTTTGTGCCAGACCCTATCAAAAGCTTTGGCGATATCAAGGCTGGCAGCCAATGACTCGCCGCGTTTGTCCATGGCTTCACCCCAGACATGCGTCATGTACGCTAGAAGGTCACCCGTCGATCGTTTCGGCCTAAAGCCGTACTGTCGATCGTTGATCAGAGAGTGACCCTCTAGGTAACGGACCAGGTGGTTGTTGAGGATCCTTTCCATAACTTTGCAAAGTACCGAGGTGACTGCTATTGGCCGATAGTTGGCCGGGTCTGAGCGGTCCCCTTTTTTGGGAACAGGCTGCACATTAGCCTCTCTCCAAGCTTCCGGCACATGTCCAGAAGAGTAAGAGAGCTGGTATAGGCGCGTGAGTACGGGAGACAACTCCGCTGCACATTTCTTAAGTACAACGCCCGGGATGCCATCGGGTCCACTAGCTTTCCGGACATCGAGTGATTGCAGTTCCGCACGAACATCACGCTGCCTGATTTTAATGTCAGGCATCGTGGTGCCACAATGAGGTAGTGACGGTGGCTGTGCATTGCAATCATCGACTTGGGAATTAGCCGCAAAGAGTCTTGCCAGAAGATCGGCTTTCTCCTGCGGCTTATGAGCTAAAGACCCATCCGGACATCTCAGGGGTGGCAGCGAGGGCTGGCAGAAGTTGCTAGCTACCTAAGCTGCGCGTTCATTTTAAAGTACGCATAGTGCCGATCCCCACTTAAGTGCTGTCTATGAATAGGTTTTTACGACCCTGTGCGTCATGAGACCACGCGCACTATGAGAATCCTTGGCATAAGGCACGCACTGAGAAATGTCTTATTTTGCACAGAATTGTTTCTTACTAAGACAAGTATTGTTTGTGAATAAGGGCGTTATAGTATCTTGCCTAGTGTCAGAGAGGCTATAAGGAAAGCAGGAAGCAGCCGCCGCCTTAATCCCTGGATGATTATTAATATCCAGACACAATTGATTTTAATTGTGTTCTCGCGCTCCTGAGCGCGAACGGGGCTTAACGAGTTAAGGGAAATTTAGGCTGGAGTTATTTTCTAGATCTTTTTTATATGAAAAAATAATCCGTTTTTTTCTGTTTTCAGCGACCTCTATCTAGAGCTGAGGTAAGTTTGATAAAAATGGTCTAACGTTTCGCACCATTAGACGTTCTAGCTTCAACCAGAGTTCGTTTGAGTTACCTACAATAATGGTTGTAAGCCTAAAAAGGAGAATAAAAAAATCGACTAATATTGTACAAAACGTTTATTATAAACACAAAAGATTACAAAGATTATGTTGTTCAAATGTCTTCCCTCACGCTGCAAACTATCCTCCAATCGTCCACGTAAATTATTCAGAATTCGCTGACACACCGTTCTCAGAATAGACGTCATTTCTGCGATAATGTTCTGCTTCAATTGAGGCTATTGTTCTTTGGATTATTTTTTATGGGGATACTTAAAAAGTGCTGTTTACCACAATAAATCCACAACTTTGCTTCAATTGATATAAAAAATAATATCATCGTCAGCGAGTTCTGAACAATTTATGTGAACGATTGAAGGAATGTTTGCAGCATGATGTTTGAAGACATTTGCATAACACAATCTTTGCAAAATAATTTTCCATTTATTTATCTTTCATGAAAAAAAATAAACGTTTTGTATCAATAATAGTAGATTTTTTTTTCATTTTGGTTTCTCATGCCTCCTACCTTGCCTGTACATCCTGTATAATGATACTTACTTTGGGATAGATAATTGGTGTGAGCGCGGAAATATATGATATTATTTTCCGGAATATTATAGGAAGACGGAGGATTATAGGAGTAGAATTGGCGGGAATTGTGGCGGAAACTTTGCTTCAATTGATATAAAAAATAATATCATCGTCAGCGAGTTCTGAACAATTTATGTGAACGATTGAAGGAATGTTTGCAGCATGATGTTTGAAGACATTTGCATAACACAATCTTTGCAAAATAATTTTCCATTTATTTATCTTTCATGAAAAAAAATAAACGTTTTGTATCAATAATAGTAGATTTTTTTTTCATTTTGGTTTCTCATGCCTCCTACCTTGCCTGTACATCCTGTATAATGATACTTACTTTGGGATAGATAATTGGTGTGAGCGCGGAAATATATGATATTATTTTCCGGAATATTATAGGAAGACGGAGGATTATAGGAGTAGAATTGGCGGGAATTGTGGCGGAAAGTTCCTTGAGAGACAACCGTGTACTGCGAGACGCAGCATTGGTAGACCCCACAGATATATCAATCTAAGAAGATCGGTCGAATCGCCGAGTTCATAGAAAGACCGAGTGTCGCAATCAGCGGCCGTACTACACAACATGGTTTAGTTGAGCATGCCGTAATATACACTATTCATTGCGCGCGTCTTAAGGACTGCAAAGCGATGAAAGTTAAGCACAGCCGCAAAGGAGATCGGTCGAATCGCTGAGTTACGTATTCACTTGACTTTATCGGAAGGCGAAGTGGCGGAAATGTATGCTCACAGGGCATACACTTGTCGCAAGTTAAACGCCGGCTTGGCCTATCTCCTTGTATTATTAAATCTGTGGTAGACCCCTAAAGGTGGATTGATGAACTGGTATAGGTCGGGTTAGATGCAGCGTTGGTAGACTCCACAAGGTGGACCGACGATCTGGTAAAGGTCGCGGGAAGCCGCTGGATGCGGGCAGCGCAGGACTGACTGGGTTGGAGATCCTTGGGAGCGATTGTAGATCCTTGGCCTATGTCCAACAGTGGGCGTCTCTGAAATGATAATGACGATAACTCGCGTCCATCAGCCGTGTCTTGTAATTAGTTTATAGCTTATCTCCTTCTGCATAGAATTATTAGGTTTCTGGTCATTTCTATACGTTTATTGATTTTCCATTAATCGATCGTTACAAAATATTGTTACAGTTAAAAGTAAGGTCATTTACTTATTATTTTATTATAAAAAAACAATTAATTAAATTGAAAGCCCCTAATCTGTAAGTTAGTTCATTTTTTAAGGTTCCGTACCTCAAAAAGAAAAAACAGAACCCTTATAGGATCACTTTGTTGTCCGTCTGTCTTTCAAGATCCTTTATCTCGGGAACGAGTGGAGGTATCGAGTTTAAACTAAAACCAATACTCAAGTCAGCCTCTTGAAACTGTGAAAAAAATCAAACTCCGGTTTTTTTTGTGACATACTTTTGTTTATTTTAAGTTTTTTTTTAATAATTAATCTTATTATTTATATTTTAGATGGCAGTAAGTATATTAGTCGTTTAAATATGGATTTCCTTCCTACTTGAAATCGAATGCCCTTTGCTCGAATACTCGAAAACCTTTCCTCGAAGCATTATTAAATCGACAAATCATTTGCTTGAAAGTTCACTACTTCGATGGATCAAAATCTCGAATGACAAAAGCCCGATGGATCGAATGCGCGAAGAAGTTTTATTTCGCAGTATCATTTCTGGAAAGGTCTTAAGAAAGAATTTTGAATAATTTTCAAAATTAGTTCTTTATGATCTTCGATTTCAAGTAGGAAATATTAGTAAAATATGTACCTATATTTTACTAATATTTTTTTCTGAATATATCGTATGTTTTTGGAAATATAATACAAATATAAATAAATAATAAATTTTCAGTTGGATGCGGTAAGAAAAAGAATTTAGTTTTTATTTTCTATATCAGCGTTTTTGTGAAATATGGGTCTAAGATATACTTATGCTTAAATTAAAATGATTAATAATAGGTTGGGGAAAAAGTTTCTTCGCATTTTTTAAGAAAATTCAAAACATTTTTTAATATAGTTTATTTACATTTAACTAAAGTATGTAGGTACCATTTTGTTCGATAACTTTTTGCCATCTTGTAGGTAGGGACATGATCCCATTGCTATAGAAATTTTGGGACTTCTGGTCAAAATACCGCGACAAGTGGTTTTGGCAGTCCTCTCGTGATATTAACCTGACACTGCCTAAAGAATTCTGAAGAGACCGAAACAGGTGGAAATCTGAAGGTGCAAGGTCAGGACTATACGGCGGATGCATTAACACCCCCCAGCCAAACTCTCTTAATTTTTGCTGAGTGGCTAAAGATGTGTGAGGTCTAGCGTTATCATGATGAAAAACCACACCCCTTCTGTTGATTAATTCCGGCCGCTTTCTCTCAACTTCTTGCTTTAATCTCATCAGTTGTTCGCAGTAGAGTTCAGAATCGATGGTCCTGCCTGGTGGTAACAGCTCATAATGAATAATGCCCTTCCAATCCCACCACACACACAGCATCACCTTGTTGCGAGTTAACCCGGGTTTCGCCACAGTCTGTGAAGCCTGACCGGCCTTTGACCACGACCTTTTTCGCACGTTCTTGTCGTACGTGATCCACTTTTCATCACCAGTTATCAGCTTCTTCAAAAATGGTTCGGTTTCATTACGTCGTAATAAAGAATCACAAATGAGTACACGGTTCATTAGGTTTCTTTCAGTGAGCTCGTGAGGTACCCAAATGTCGAGCTTTTTTGTGTACCCAGTTTTTTTTCAAATGGGCCAAAACTGTTTTGTGGTCAATTCCCAGTTCTTCAGCTACGTCGTAACTACTGACATGCCGATCTTGCTCCACTTTTTCAAAAATGGCATCCATTTTATCTGTAATAGGGCGACCAGAGCGACGTGCATCTTTGACATCAAAATTTCCGGATTGAAAACGCTTAAACCAAATTTGTGCTACTCTCACAGACACTGCACTAGGTCCATACACATCGCAATTTTTTTTTTTGCGGCTTGCGTTGCATTTTTACCTTTTTTGTAGTAAAATTTTAAAATGTATCGAATTTCTTCATTAGATTCACTCATCTTGGCGGTACGAAAAACAAATGAAAATCACACATTTTCCTAATTTGAATTTGGAATTATGTTCTTTAAAATTTAAACTTTCAATGATACCAAAACCAGCCAGATACAAATAGTATAGCCAAAGAGATTTTATTACAAGTTTATACATACTATAATGCGAAAAGACTTTTTCCCCAACCTAATAACTACAATTTTACCGAATCTTTTTTTTTACTTTATGTTTCAGATTACTGTAAGTTTGGTATCTTTAAATCTCTATATTACAGACATGAACAGTCAAACGAGAACCATGTATTCTGCTCACCATCATAACATTTTTTTTCCTTTAGACTATACCTGGGAAATTGATAGTTACGATTTTATTGAAGGTCAAAGACATAATATTTTTTTTCATTTTTTTATGAAAATTCTATACGTTATTTTTTAATTATTGTCCAACGAAACATTGTAATTTTTTTAGTATTTCATAACAAAAAATGGCTTCAAAACTTTAGCGTTCAATGTAGCTCACTCGATGCGCACGGACACTAATGAACGGGGCCGCCGTCTGCAAAATTATCGCGGTTTTGCGAGTTGCGTGCGAGTTGAGCCCTTTACAATGCGCGGTACAATTTGCAATTTTTTTAACACCAAAAAATAAAAATCATTTCCCAGCAATATTTTTTTTTGAAATACGTCTAATTTTGATGTATAGAATACATGGTTCTCGTTTGACTGTTCATGTCTTTTACACCCAGTATACAGGATGTCCCAAAAAATAGTGTAAATCTGAAGCCCAGAAATAGAGTAGCCCTAGACAAACCCGAATAACCTCTATGTATGTTCTACGATTTTTTGTAGTTTTCGAGTTATGATTTTTTAAAGTTTTTTAGTAAAACAATTATTATTAATACTGTCTTATTGACATTTATGTTGTATACCACTTCTTGGGTTTTAAAAGATTACACTTGGCTGAGATGAGTAGCACCTCAGATCATAAAATGTATGGTCTGAGATTGCCACTATATTTTGAACTTTATGTCTATGTGATAAGGTTGAAGAACAATGAAAAAAAAAATTTTCTTAACCAGTCAAAGGGTTAAATGCTAAAATGTTTATCTATTGTAGCCACGGGTAAGTTATACCTAATTGTATTAAAAAAATAAAGTGCGTAAGGGCGTTGTCTCCCACCCGGGAGGTACTGGTTCGAACCCCGCCACGTACCAATCTGTTTCAATTTGAATTCATATGTACGTTTAATCGACGCTTTTACGGTGAAGGAAAACATCGTGCGGAAACCTGCACACACCAATGAATAAATTCTTCGGTTGTGTGTGAAGTCGACCAACCCGCACTTGGCCAGCATGGTTGACTAAGACCTAATCGCCCCTAATGTGGGGTAGACTCCAGCCCGAGGTGGGGACATTATATGAGCTGATGATGATTTAGCTTGATAATTATCTGGGTAATTATCACTTTGAACCCTGCCCCTTGGTGCGTTGGTCTACACGGGGTTCAGAATGTCGTCTCTCAGTCGGCTTTTACCACAGCCACTGCATGAGATGGTAAGTTCTATTAGGTACCGGGAACTCCGAAATTAAAGTCTTCGGAACGCAGACTAAATAAAGAGATTTCTTTTATAAAAATCTAATGTTTTTTTGAGGTCGGTGCCAAATACAAGTGACAACGTTTATTCCAAATATTGAGGTTGGCACCGACCTCAAAAAACATTTTCATTTTTATAAACAAAATTTTTATTTCTCCGTTTTTAGTTTTGAAATCGGTTTCTTTTTATATTATTGAAGTTTACTCCTTAAGAATCGATTTGCATATATAAAGGGCCCGGTATAAGAAAAATGTGAGGAGTAAAATCTATCGATGAATGACCTCGTTACGTTTTTGAAGGTCAAAGTCATAATTGGTGCGTATCCTATGTCGCGCAACTTTCTAATTGTCAAAACACGGATGACAGCAGGTGCGCTATCTCACCTGTCTCGGAGCTGACACACACAATAATTTTTTTTTTGCTTTTTAGTGTTTTAAGTATAGAAATTTTCAGGAAACTATCTCGAGATCTTTTAGACACACAAGTGATAGATTACGATCTAGTCATTTGAATAGGCATTATTATAGATAACTCGAAAACTGCTCGTCAGATATCGGTCTTTAAATGTGACCATATGACAAGCGCGAACTTCCAAAGGTGAAAAGAATCTTTAAAATCAGTAACCCAGGATAGAGTTATGAGGTAACAAATATAAAAAAACAGTCGAATTGAGAACCTCTTCCTTTTTTGAAGTCGGCTAAAAAGAGGCGATACTTTTCTGAGTTGATAAATGTGCTAAAACCTTTAGGCGTATAGAGAAAATGATATTAAAAAATCATTAAAAAATCTAAATTACAGAACGTGGTATGTATTTCATACAGTATTGAGCTATGGAATAATTTTATTTTAACGTTTACAAATGCGTAAATATTTTGCACTGAAAAAATCAACTTGCCTCAGGCGGGAATCGAACCGCATCTTCCGCAATCCGGGCGGCTGCGTTGACCATTACGCCACCGAGACACTGCTTTCGCTGTCGAAATTTGTTAGTGCCTGGTGCTTATGTTTTTATGGTAAACATTGTTTCATCAAATCTTTGAAATTTGCACTTATAAGACCCGAACGAAATATTTTTGCAAATATTTGACGCCCAGTTAAGATGAAACTACCTTACATTATGGAATAATTTTATTTTTGCGTTTACAAACACGTAAATACTTTTAATACTAGAAAAAATGCACTGAAACACAACTGCCCGGATTGCGGAAGATGCGGGTTCGATTCCCGCCTGAGGCAAGTCGATTTTTTATACAGTATTAAGCTTTTAAATCCATTACTTACTATAGAGATTTAATATTCCAAATACCTTTCTAGGCCACGGTAATATTTTTTAATTACTTACAAGTATTTTTCAATTACCTACGTACCTGAATATTTTATAATAAAAAACCTAATATAAAAATCTCTTTACAGAATCATTATGTAAGATAAAGAGTTCATAATGACCATAATTATTACTTGCTTTGCTTTAGTAGGTCAAATTTAGTTTTGCATTCGGTTCAAATATTTTTTTACAAAGAAAATTAAATTATTAATATGAATGTATTCAATATTTTTCTAAATGTAGCCATTTTGACTAAGAAATAATTTTCTTTTTTCATGAAAAATCTACTGAAAACACCCTACGTCTCACTGTAAGTTGGTTACTGTCGATTTTAATCTGAGGATTTATTGGCTGCTATGCTTTCATTTTTTTGCCGCACATTGTACTATTTAAAATGTTTTCGTGTATTGATGGTATAATGAAGTGTAAATAAATAAATCTCTACTAATATTTTTAATTATGAAAGTAACTCTGTCTGTCGGTTGTCGATATTGACGCGAACGAAGCCGTGACCGACCACTAGTAACCTACATAATAACTGTACAATATAGTTAAAACGTAATATACCTATTTTCCATACAGGAAATATCCAAATTTCGAATAGACCTCGATTAATTCATGCAGTATGTATACTAATATTAGAAAGCTGAAGAGTTTGTTTGTTTGAACGCGCTAATCTCAGGAACTACTGATCCAAATTGAAAAATTGTTTTTTGTTGAATAGTACATTTATCGAGGAAGGCTTTTAGGCTAAAAAAATTCGACGTTAACGCGAGCGAAGCCGCGGGCGTCCACTTGTATTGTATAAGTATTATTCCAAAACAAAAGTCATAAATGGTTTTATTGGTTTTCAGATGAAGGGGGTAAGTTATTTTTACATTATTAAAACATGATAATGAAAGCTTCTGGTCTTTATTTTATAAAAATAAAACATAATTTATTTAATTAAGTATGTTATACTTCTTATTTTAGGAGCCAGTGAGTTACACATATTTTTTTCTTTATTATTGAAACTATGTTGCTTATAAATATATAAATTTGTTATTTGCTATTAAAATTAAGCTCAGTAATATATTTCTAAGGTTTTCACGTATAAAAATTGTTTTAAATAATTATTTTTAGCTTTTGGTAAGTTAATTTTCCTAACATTAGTAATGGGTAAATGAAGTATTACGATAAGTTTCTTTGGTAAATAATTTAACTGTCTATAATATCCGATGCCTTTACAGGATAGTGTAAGTGACTTTATGTTGATAAATTAACAATAATATAAAATTAAATGAATGTATTTTTATAAAATAAAATGTTATTAAATTAATAGATATTTTTTTAATTAATTATAGGAAGTGGTAAGGCGCTTTATTTGTTAGTTTTTAGGGTTCCGTACCTCAAAAGGAAAAAACGGAACCCTTAAAGGATCACTTTGTTGTCCGTCTGTCTGTCTGTCTGTCAAGACCCTTTATCTCAAGAACGCGTGGACGTATCAAGCTGAAATTCACATGAAATACTCAAGTCTATTGTCCCTTTAAGCTGTGAAAATATCAAACTTCTAAGCCAAGCCAATCAAAGATACAGCCGATTATGTCGATATTTTCAACAAATTTCCGACACTCGCAAAGGAATCAAAACCTACAGGATACTTCCCGTAAACTCAGAATCTTGAAATTTGGCATGCAGCATTGTCATATAATGTAAATATAGGAAAAATTGCGAAAATCACATTTTTTTAGTTATATAATATAATAAAAATATTTTAATAAAATGAAACTTACTACCTTATTTCTCACGAACGAATAAAGGTATCAAATTGAAATTTATACCAAATACCTAGGTCTATTGTCCCTTTAAGCAGTGAAAAAATCAAACTTCTAAGTTAACGCGATCAAAAGATACAGCAGTTTATACCGAGGAACCCTCGGTGTGCGAGTCCGACTCGCACTTGGCCGGTTTTTCTCTCTCCTCAGTCGATACTTCATTACTGAGGGACGTCACCAAAGAAGTATTTTCTGTGCCACAGAAACTCCTTACTTTCTGTCTAGGTGGTTCTATCTGTAATGGTAGTATTAAGTTGGTTAAATAAATAAATAAATCTTGTGGTCTCTTCAGATTTGGACCTCCATTTCGGATTGAGCCTAGGTCTATCCACCATATTATTTTTATAGGTACTTTTATAAAGAGGCTTTTGAATAAGTCCATTTTTGGGACTCAAATAAATAAAATAAATATAAGCAGGTCTGCAAAACTAAGTAGGTACTACACTTTTAATATTACAAATTGAAAGAAAAAGCATTACTTTTGTTTTTAAAATTTTTTAAATATTCTTAATACTAGAAAAAAATCTCATTTCTTTCATTCTTGATTTTTTTCAGTGTATTTTTTCTAGTATTTATTTTAGCCATTTCTTAAAAAAGATCCTCGACTATGAAGTATTTTTTACAAAATTAAACTCTTTTTCGAGTCCTTTTTATTTCAAAAGTAGGTATACCTTGTATACTTATATAAAGTTATTGCAATTTTAAAAGTGTGATACTTACGTATTCACTAACATTACTAAGATATCACTCGACACTTGAATAAGAAACGAACCAATCACAGAGCTCTATTCAAGGCCATTGCGTTGAATAGAGCGCTGCGATCTTAGTGTCACTCGACACTTGGATAAGAATTCGTTTCTTCAAGTGTCGAGTGGTCTCATAGTAATGTTTATGAATACGGGTGTTAGTTTTCCAGTGTAGTACAAATTTCTGCTGCTATCTAAGATGTAGTAAACCATTCTCATTAGTAAATTACAATGTCGAAAAATAAGCTGTTCTGTTAAGTGATATTTTTTAAACTAATACTTACTCTTCACTTGTTGTTTAGCTAAATGTAAGTATTTAGTTTAATTTTTAACAAATCTTTTCAAAAGAAGAGATATAGAATATTCTGCCTATAAGAGATTTTCGAAGATTTTAAATGTACAATCTAACGGATATCCATTCGTAAGATTCTAAACGGTACGACCAATCGCAGAAGAGCTTCAAATTTAACGCTTTTTTAAAATACCTACGGCAAATAAAACACTGCTCTCTGATTGGTTGAAGTTGACAGTGACAATGCTTGTGTCCAGAGACTTAGGAACAATCAGATTTGCAAAAACAAAAATATTCTTACATGTGTTAAAACTATTACAGCGTTAGCGTTCACATTGAAAACCTATGGGCTAGGAGATCCACCAAGGTCCCCCGCCTTTTTAAAACCCAATGAAACTATGAAAGTCACCCGTGGCCAACAGCAACTCTGAATATAGAGCGAACTTTCCAGATAACTCCTGCGATAGAGTCTCTCTAAAGCAGGCCATCCACGCTCATGGTTACCTGACAGGTTTAACTGTTCAGGTAAACATGAGCATGTATGCCACACAACTGCGCAGGTTTCCATACTATACATTACATAGGCTACCTTAACATCTCGAGTCTAAGGCCGTGCGCTGCGTTAGGCGCGAAGCACAGTGATCTGGCAGACGGCAAGGATACATCATTCTATTTCATTCAAAAACCGTACCAAACACACGACAATAAGGTAATTAATTGAACAAATTCAACGCCGAAATGTGCGCGTCCGATGAGGGCCGTTGAATTTGCGCCTCAAGCGGGCGCCGCTGTTTCATGCCATCTCCATAGAGCAGCGCTGCGTCACCCGTCGCACGCGACGCGGGCATCTCTACGATGACATAAAGGTCTCGCCACACAGCCGGCGGGACGGGACGTCGGCGCGACGCCTAACGGTGCGGTCGCATGCCGAGCACACCACACAGCTGGCGGGACGGGGCCGCTTACGTCGCGCAGGGCGAGCCGTCCCGCTCGGCGTGGCGTGTTAGCTCATAGCTCATTATTGAACCAGATCTCAAGTGATTCGGATGTGGACGCAGTGCTACTTTTGTTTGCGTTAGCACAAAAAAAACGTAAACGTCTATGGGTGCATTCCATAAATGAAAAACGTTGTCAATACGGGTAATAATACAACTGACAACGCCAACCCGCGACAGCGCGACGTGTTCACGCGCCGTCGTCTGTGTGGCTACTAGTTTGACTTCTAATACATTACAACGTTAGCGCTCAGCGCGCACGTCGTGCCCGACTTGTATTCACGCCCGGCGGGACGTGACAAGCCGAGCGCGACGCTCTGTGTGACCTCTCTCATACAGTTCAATATTACAAACACTCCCGTCCCGCTGACGTCCCGCCACCGCTGCACCGTCGCGTCACGCCGGCTGTGTGGCGAGACCTTAAATCAGCCGCGCGGGTGTCCGCGCCGTGCATCCGCTTAACGCAGCGCACGGCCAAAATGTTACGTAAAACCTTCGTATACTGTGGTAAAACTCTCTTCATCCTTTTTAGGATTAGAAGTGTTATAGTATGTATATTTTATGATCAAGATTTTAAGCTTTACTTTATATTTTTCAGTTCACGGTAAAAATTAAAATATTTTTTAATATTCACTTTTGTTCATTTTTAATAAAAGCAATATTGAACTAGTTATTATCCTTCTAGCTTGCTGTAAGTAAAACAAATGTTATCATCAGTAAGAAATAAACGATATTTAGTCTTACAAAAACAGTAAGTACCTTAAGACTAAAAAAAATTAATTTCAATAGAATGGCGCAGTGAGTATATATTTATCGATTTTTATTATTTTTAACTATAAAGAATTATGACAGGAAATGACACAAACTCTCAATATACATGTATACAACATGTAAATTAAATAACCAAACCCTGAATACAGGTAGTTAGGGATCGGCTTCTTAGTTTATTTAAAAAAAAAAGTACTCAGAAAAAATTGTACAACATTTTCTGGGTAATTTTTGTTTTTTTTTTATTTATTTAAAAAAAAATAGTTTAAAAAAAAATGAAATGAACTCAGAAGCCGATCCCAAACCACCTATATTCAGGTTGTTGGTTATTTAATTAACATATTGTATATCATACATATAGACATAAACATACATACAGACGGAGGTAAAGAACTTTTACTTCAGTCATACACTAATTTTTTTTTACTATAAAGGCTACTGAACAGCGGTTACGAAACGCTACGGACCGTAGCCGATCGCCTGTTTTTCAATTCCGAGTTGATAAGAGTGACATGATCTTGTGGCGGGTAATGCCGCCTCCTCATAGATCACATCACAGAAATAATAATAAAGAGAATAGAAATGTCTCTTTAGGACACAAGCGCGCGAGTTGCGGCTCTTATAAAAATGCCTTAAAATGGTGTTTTTAAGGCATTGGTAATTGCGGAAACTCATCCAGAGTGTGTAAAAACACTATTAAGGAGATCACATTTCATTCGAACCTAAAAACGTCCTACGCGCTTTTAATAAGGAGCTGTCTGTACCCGGCTACCGACGCTGCAAATATAGGTAAAGGTTCAACAAATCTTTTTTCATATAGCTTATCCTTGCTAACTATGTTAAGTGCAATATTTTTAACTCATTTCTTTTCTCCAATAAATTTCAGAGAGTGGTAAGGGCTTGACAATTTACATGTTGTTTGGTACATAGATTAGGCACTTGGTATAAAAGAACCTTAAAAATTGTAAATGTAAAAATTAAATGTGATATTTCGCATACATTTTGTTTTACGGATAGTACTTTTAAAATAGAGAAATTAAAAATTTGCTTACTTTGAAATTAATTTTTTTTCCCGATAATTCAGCTATGTACACATAGCTTAAAAGCGGCCTATCCAGACTTACTTACTATGTGGTGTTATTATATTTTTTTAATTTTAAAGTAAGTAAATTTTTAATTACTCTACCTATTCAAAAAGTACGATTCGTAAAACAAAAGTTTTACGAATCGTACTTTAATTATAACCTCAGTATATATTTTTGCAAAATAGTAAAATTTAATGATTACTTTTTAATTTGTCACTTTAGGAAATATACGTAAGTATCCTATCATATTTATTAACGCAATTATCAAATCGGAGTTTAACCAAAATGTTACATTACACGGTGTTATAAAACTAAAGGGGTTTAAATGGTCCCATACACAGAGTTCATTTACAATATGGGAAAACACTGTATGACTTACCGCAAAAATAAAAATACAATTGCTAACCTCATTTCGGCAAATTCAAAGACTAAACTACGCAGACTGTTCATGAAGGTCCATTTTGACCTAATGTCCGCGTAATGACAAAGTCATAATAAAAAAAATTAAACAATAAGGATAAATTGAAATCTCGTAATATTCTAAGTTAGAAAATATGGTCATTTTATCAATTTAGAAAAACTTGGAAAAGTACACGAAGCAACTGTAGGATATCGATTAAAAGATTTTAATTTGACGACATAACGTTTTTTGAAGTCATTACTTTAGCATAATCATATCCTAGTATTGAGATTACAAACCTTTGTGGACAAAAAATTTTTGACAGGAAAGTAGAGTTATGGGAAAATAAAAATGTTGTTTTTACTATCTTCCTCGAAATTTCTCCATATTTTCTCACCGTTTAAACCTTCCCTGGACTACGATAAACATTTCAAAACCATAATCAGCTTAATCGGCCCAGCCGTTCTCGAGTTTTAGCGAGACAAACGAAACACGATTGATTTTTATATATATAACTAGCGACCCGCCCCGGCTTCGCACGGGTGCAATGCTTATGTAAATATGCATGTTTTATACATATAAACCTTCCTTAAGAATCACTCTATCTATTAAAAAAAACATATCAAAATCCGTTGCGTAGTTTTAAAGATCTAAGCATACATAGGGACAGACAGACGGTGGATAGCGACTTTGTTTTATACTATGTAGTGATATATAGATATAGATATATAGATAGGTCATTGTGTAATCATTGTGTGTGTCGTATCGTTTTTGTAAAGCGAAGTTTATTATCTTTATATAAAACTCAATTTTATTTGTCAAATTATTTCAGGTAGGGATGAATTTAAATATTTTCTGCCAATCTTAACACCAATCTTAACACTAAAAATATACATGTCTCTGTTCAAGTCTTTCATTAGTTTGACAGTATGTTTAAAATGAAAAATAATATGATGATAAGATTTTGGCTTTTGTAAATAGTAGTTAATAGGATTCAATAAAAGAGTTGGCCGTGTGATGCCGGCAGAGTAGAATAGCATCACCCCATATCCTCCAATGGGTGAGGAGAAGGCGACTAATGGATCAGCAAAGGGGTATTGATCACCTTATACTGCGTCCTCCAATCCGCATTGCGCAAGCGTTGTGGACTACTGCCTAAACCTCTTTCGATGACTAGGAGAGGCCCTAATGTCCCGTAGTGGGTCGAACTATAAAGGCTGTTATTATGAATAATAGAGTATACACTAATTTATATCATAATTTTAGAGTGAAGTAAGTATATTTTTGTTACTTTTTGTGTTCTCGTAGTCGCAGTAAACCGTGAGTAAACCTGTAGGCCTAGACAAAGTCATATTGTATTGGCGGTTTCTATGATAGACAACATAAAAAATTTATGCCACTGACACTTGCGCTGGATATGTCACGTGACTCTATAAGCGAATAGTAAATTCGAAAATATACACTGTTTTTTGTTTCTTTCTACTGTCATAATAGATAGTGTTTCCGTTAATTATTTTTTACAGCGACTATCACTTTGCCCGGGATGCAGAGTGACTTTGATGATGAGCAACTTTTTGTAGCAACTAAGCGTTTCACTGAGCGTTCAAGTTGCTCAAAAATATGTATACCTCGGGCAGTCATTGCAGTTAGGTAAAAACAACTTCGAGGATGAGGTGAACAGAAGAATCCAGTTGGGATGGGCAGCATTTGGAAAACTACGTCGAGTCTTCTCATCGTCGATCCCACAATGCCTAAAGACAAAAGTCTTCAATCAGTGCGTCCTACCCGTAATGACTTACGGAGCTGAAACGTGGACACTGACGGTACGGCTGGTCCACAAGTTGAAAGTCGCCCAGCGGACTATGGAAAGGGCTATGCTCTGAGTTTCTCTTAGGGATAAAATCAGAAATGAGGTAATCCGGCAGAGAACCAAAGTTATCGACATAGCCCACCGAATTAGCACGCTGAAGTGGCAATGGGCCGGCCATATTAGCCGCAGAACCGACATCCGTTGGGGTAAACGAGTTCTTGAGTGGAGACCGCGTCTCGGCAAACGTAGTGTGGGACGTCCTCAGGCCAGGTGGAGTGACGATTTGCGCAGGGTGGCTGGCAGGAGCTGGATGCGAGAAGCCGAAAATAGATCGAAGTGGCGAACATTTGGAGAGGCATATGTCCAACAGTGGACTGCGATAGGCTGATGATGAGCGTTTCAGTATTGAACTCTCATTATTTTATATTCGATAACAAAATAGCTCAGCGATTGTCGCTAGTGGACGAACTCCCTAAAAGATTTTTTACTTTCTTCTATACGTAGTAGTGAAAGTCTTGTAATCGTCAAAAAAATCGACCTCGAGATTTTGACGGATTTACACGTTTTGGACCTCTCGTTTTTGGAATTATGTCTGTGTGTCTGTACGTTAGCACGATAACTCGAGTATGCTTTAACTTATTGCAACCAAATTTAACATGCACGTATGACGTCAAAGTATAAGGTTTCTGTAAATTTTTCAATCGTTTTCGGTATACGAGAAAGTCAAGAGGAGACCACTCCCTATTTTTTCGATAGAAAACGCCAAAGCGATTGTGATTGTTGAAATAAAATGGTAGCAATATGTGTGCTTTATTTATTGTCTAGGCCTGCAGGATCCTTTGTCTAAGTAGTAAGCGTACCATGTATTGATCAAACTATTGTCATGTATTACATGTATGTCAATAATAAGTTAGGTACCTACGTACAAACATACATAACTAGCTGTCCCGGCCACGCGTTGCTGTGGTAATTTCATACTACTGAGCTATAACATTGTATCTGTAGTAAAAAAATATGACTACTTATCAAGATAAAAACTATCCTATCTCTCAAGTTGGATCAAACTGCACACGGTGTACAAATTTGATTAAAATCTGATGAATATTAAGATTATTACTAATATTTACAAAAAACTTTTACAGAAATGGGTAATTTGATATTTTCTATGATCAAACTTTTTTAATGGTTTAGTTCTAAATCGCTTTTGTAAGCCGATCCTTGTAAAACGGAGATTGTGGAAGCTAATAATTCATGTAGAGATTTGTTTTAGTTCTTTTGTAATAAATTAATTTGTTTATTGTTATTTAATTCTTTTGTTCTCGTTCCTTTAGCAAACGGTCAGTACCTATATTACTGTTGTGGCTAGTCGATTTTATGTTTTGTTTATTTGTAAGTATTAATAATTCGTGTTGATTTTCAGTACTATGTAAGTATTTGTTTTCATACTTTTTTAAAATACTTAATGGTTTCTTCTTGTTACTGGCCCTTTTCAATGTTGTTTTGTGATCGGCGTAATTTTTTTATATTGCACTCTTCTCAACATTGATACCCTTCTTTGCCATATAGGGATCATCTTTCTCATCAGTATCATAATCATTCGTCTCGATAATTAGTTTTAAGATTATACGAAATAATAAAATACCTAGATAAAAGAATTTAGTTATTAATATTTTACTAACTAAATTACAGACATTCGTAAGTGACAATTTTATATTCATCTATTTAAGAGATGGCATTGGTAAAGATTTTTATCTCACGAACGCGGGTGAGCCCTTAAAGAAAGAAAGAAAAAGGAAAGAAGTAATGTTTATTTGATACACAAATAAATGATTAATTATTTGATACTTTTTTTTAATTACTGTATGGGTCGTTACTGCGAGAGTGAGTGCCCACTCGTAAGTATTGACGTATGTTACTAGACAATGTGTATCCGGCCCTGTCTCATCCGCGTTTGTGAATTAAAAATACCGTAATGGAAATTTTCATAGAATCATGTAACATAAGTATAATATACTATATAATGTACCAATACCAAACCTGCGCAGACGAAGTCGCAGGTAGAAGCTAGTGTTCAATAATTAGGCAAGCAGGTCCCCTAAGAAAACACGAAAAGCAGCGTCCCGGTAGCGTAGTGATTGACGCAGCATTTGCGCGTTTGTTAACTCAAAAATAATTCCATAATATAGGTACGATAGTTTCATCTTATCTCAGCATATAAATATTCGTCCCGAAATGGTGGTAGGGCTTTTGAAGATTTAAAAGTACTTAGCAAAGTCCATTTAAATAAAGAGATTTTTTATTTCATTTCATTAACTGAACGACAAATATTTGTAAAAATATTTCGTTCGGATCTTAGAAGTGCAAATTTCAAAGATTTGATAAAACAATGTTACCACAAAAATATAAGTACCAAACACTGACAAATTTCGACGGCGAAAGCAGTGTCCCGGTAGCGTAGTGGTTAATGCAGCTACCCGGATTGCGGAAGATGCTGGGATCGATTCTCGCCCTGGGCAGTCGATATTTTCAGGTGATGTTCTAATTTTAAAAATATTTGCGCTTTTGTTAACGCAAACATTATTCCTTGTTAAAGGTGTTACCATATGCCTTATGGATATGGGTTTTAGGTTTATTTTTGTACTATTTTTTAACAAAACAATGTAACATTAATTGCAGCCTCCCACGGTAATCATAAATTTGCTTCTATTTTTTACCCTACCGAGGACCGAAATAATGATTATTTACGTAATAACTTATTTCTTTATATTATTTCAGAAAGTAAGTTTTGTGTTTGTATAAATAGATATCATATTTCAATATAAATAAACAAGAGTTTAAAAAAATCCTTTTTATCTTCTATTTCTTTAGCCTGGGGTAAGAATTGCAAGACTAGAATATTTTTTTACTCTGTGTCATAAATAGGTATTAATATTGAGTTTTGTCAATGATGTTAAAATCTTACTTTTAATAAAATTTTTACTGCATAGACCATAGCATTTAACAAAATTTCAGTTTAATTCAATAAACTGCTTTTGGATTTTGCAAGACTACCAGCGAAGATTTTTTTTTGGTCCTCTCTAAGTAATCCGAAAATTAAGCTATTTTTCATATTTTCAGTGTCAGTGCGTAACAAGAGGACCATTGACGAAGTTTAAACTGATAGGAAACATACATTTTCCAAGAATTAAAGTAAGTGTTTTGTATGGAAAACATGATTAAAAAGCGCAAATCATTTTTCCCAAAATTGATCTCTTATAGCAAAATATTTATACAAACAATTCTGTAGTACACTCGTTGCCACTCGTAGCACTGGTTCGACAACACACTGTGTGCGCAAGTGCACGTCCGCTCTCGACCGTGGTTCACGCGGTACTGACTGCGCGCCCCACCACACAGTGAGCATATTAACGCGGGTAGGGATATAATTACATGATTGATATTCAATCGAGACAATTGTAAACTAGCAGATTTGAGCCCCTGATCTGCTGCGACCTAATACAAGTGTTAAATATTAAACTAAAAAAATACAGAACACTTAGAATCTCTCCAAATTTATTCTCAATAGCCCTCTCCTGCTCTATACGCTGTTTATCTATTTATAAACCATTAACTAAAGGAGGAGGCAGATCAGGAAAGTTCAGCTAACAAGTGCGCGGTGGGGTTTCGGATGGGTGACCGATTTTATTTTATAAAATGTGGTCTATTTTATAAAATCTTCTTCTTCATTCCATCTGGTGGTAAGCAGATTGAATGAAGAAGTCCTAATACGAAGATAGGTAGTGGAAGCGATCATATTAACCGCCGCCTTAGACTGGTGCACTAGTTACCCTCGCCTTGCCGAACTGCACACGGGAGCAGATCCGTAAAAGTGTTTATCAGGACTGTGTAATGCTCGTGCAAATCTAGGAACAATAGGAACATATTATAAAACTAAATTGTATTGTTGCAGGTGACCCCTCCTCGACACGTGACGCCCCCTACGGAACCTCCAACGACGATTTGTCCCCCTTGCATCTGCCCTAACTGCCCCACGGTACCCAAGCTCAGATTACCTAGTATTGACTACAATGATAAATAATATTGTGCTATAATATACAGTGAAATTTGGAAATTTACTTCGGTAGCATTTTATTTTACCCAATTTGAAGTGGTCCCAAGATTTCTTTCTAAAATAATATTAATTTATTCGGAACAAGATGGTACATTTCTTATTGTATGCTCGTCATCATCACAGTCAAGAGACGCCCACGGTTGGACATAGGCCTTTTTTTATGTTATGAGATGGCAAACAAGCATGCGGCCCACCTGATGTTAAGTGGTCACCGCCGCCTATAGACACTTGCAATATTAAGTGTAAATCACTTAACACCGCAAGTGCGTTTGCCATCCTGGGGACTAAGATGATATGCCCTCCATGCCCAGTAATTACACTGGCTACCTTTCCCTTCAATCCGAAACACAGCGAACTGCTTCACGGCAGAAATAAGAAAGGCGGTGGTACCTACCCAGACGACCCTACATATGGGCCTCCCCCAACCCAACTAGCACATAAGCAGCCTAAACAGTCTTTGTACGACTTAAAAACTGTATAGTAATCGTACCACAGCTTTACTATTATACTGAAGCTGTACAGTAGTGAGTTTAAACATGATTTAACAGACATGTGGTATAGTAGCCGTATGATGGTAATCATAATACCCAAGAACATACAACAACGTATTATACAGTTATTGTATCGGCATTAGATATAGAGCCGAGTTAAGGATTCCTTTTATAACACTATAAGATCTAAATAGAGAGTGGTTGCTGGCCAAAGTGTTTAAATGAAGTTATAAACTGACTTTATGTGGCTTTAAGCTGTTGAATTGGATTTGATTGATCTTTGTAGAGCTATATTTACAGAAGAGAAATATTATCTTCTTCTAGCGCGCAAGCCGGTATATTTGAGAATTTTACAACATCCATATGGCAAATAGTTGTATCAGACAAGGCAAAAACGCCTTATAGATCTAAAACAGTACAAATAACTTTTCTATCGTCATTATAACAAATAAAGTGCGTCAAGAGTGGTTGTAGGTACTTGTATATCAATTTTAATATTGTTCTGTGAAAGAATGAAACGGGTTCCGTAGTTCCAAATTTGCAAACAGCGTAGGTATCTTGTACCAATTATATAGCTGACAATATTATTATTTTAAATTAGTGGGTGTAGTCCTTACTCCCTTTAAATCCTCACTTCGGTGTAAAGGTTAAAAAAAAACTTATGGTTTGGCGGTACAATATTTATGTTAGAATTTTTATACAAAATTATTGTGAAGACAATCAACATAGGTAGGTACCTATTATAAATCTACTAAACGCAAATATCATAATCTCGTTTGACCAGGTTGAGCATCACAGGCATTGCAAGAGTCGACAGCAGCTGTAGTTGAGTTTTCACACTCTTCTGGTACTACCTGTAAATTGATAAAAGATTCTTGCATTAAATTACAATCAAAATGTACTGGTACATTATAGGTACATTATCTTTATCACTCAAACATAACCGCACTGAACCATGCCATAGAACTTGGAAAATCTTTATTTGTGGATTTATTTGTGGTTCTTGGAAATATATTTATATTAGTTGTACCTGCCCGCGGAACCGCTCACGTAAAATATTAAATAGGCCATAACTGGCCAGAAAATACATGTAACAATTGAACAGAGAGATGTTGACTTTTATAAATTAATTACTAACTCATACTCAAATTTCTTTATTCACTAAGGTACAATTTGTACTCTTATGAAAGTCAAGTTTGACGCCATCGGTTCACGAGTCTAGCAGGAGGCCTTGTTCTGAGAAGGTTCTTCTCAGCCGGCAAGAAACTCAACAAGTTTATCCTCCCTTTACAGTTTTCATAGTATTGATTTGGAAAGAGTCATAATTCACATTGTTCACAATACATAATAATATGGAAGAAGGAAAGGAAGAGGTTTTTAAGTCATCACGCGGTCCCTAAATCGATCTCTGTTATAATGGAATAATTAGCTCAATTAAATAGCTTTGTGCTCTGTAAAGAAGCGTAAAAGACAGGTGTACGTTTAAAAAGCATACAAAAGCGCTTCACTACTACTATTGTAAAGGAGAAAATCCTATTACATCGAATACTAGAGCATTTTTGCGATACAAACCGGTAGAATAGTCATAGTGGATGTTGAAAGCTGTTGTAATTGGGCGCCATTACAGTATTTGATTAAATCATAATTTTGTTGGTTATTACCAACATTTATTAACTGTAAATGTGTACAAAATCATAATTTAAGCCACTATTTCTCACCTATAACCCCAATGAAAGACGAATACAATACCAAGAAACCAAAAATACAATCTATGCTAAATGCAGATTTAACACTTTCTAATATTAAATTTACTTTTAATATTAAAAACTGCATAAATAAGAGGCGCGTGAAAATTTTAACTAAAACATATATATACATTCACGATAAACTGGTACTCCCACTGATAATTCCAAACATAAATGAAAAACATAGATACTAACTTACCTGTACTTAAAATATTTAAATCTTCATGTTTCACTTCATATCATCATATGTCATTACTTCACTGTCACAAATCTATTCTTAAAAAATATATTTTGTTCACTTCCATCTGATTATCGCTATTATAAAATTAATAAAGAGTCGTAAAGTCTAATTCCGCGATAAAGACACGTCAAAATACGGCAAGAACGCTATAGTCGCGCTAAAATAACTTATTATAGATACTATGGCGTATATTCCCGCTTTCATGACATGTTAGTAACGCCGTATTAACACACATTTTCGATCATTTTAGAGCAACTGTACAACAAATAGCCGTATAATTTGTGCCTCTTTTGAGGGTAAAGCAGCGCTGTAGCAGTCTTTACAATTACTGTAGAGCTTGCTTATAGAGCCAATGCCGTATTTGAAAGCGTCTATCTGGCCACTGAAGCGCTCGTTATAGAGCTTGTGTGCTAGTTGGGAAAGATCTCCATTCGAGGATATTAGACCCATTTGAGTTGAACAACATATTATAAATCAACTTGTACAAATGTGTACCTACCTTTGTGTGAGTACTGTTGCAATAGGCACTAAATAAACAATTCATATTTTTATATCAATTTCAATTAATTATTAGTTTAATTAGCCACAATTAAATTAATAAGTAAATGAAATCTAGAAAAAAGTGTCTAGTGCGGGTGAACCACGACTGTGTGTCAGTCGGGGATTTATGCACACAGTAGTTTATGCAGATACAGATGCTTAATGTCCCCTGTAATCTATATCTGCATAAAATACTGTAATAATACTTCAATATCCGAAATCAAAACAAGAAAGATTATTCATATTTACAAAATATATAACTTTATCTATCAAATTAAAGCTAAAAATTACAAATACAATTAAAAATCACCACTTCATAAAGACGTTCTAGAACTCGGCTTGTCTTTTGCTTTTCTCAAGTTCTTTAAATAATCAGAATCATTATTGCTTGACGAATACACTGATGCATTTGACATATGGATCAGTTCCATATTCAAACTGCTCTCAGGCTTTTTGGAGCCAGGGTCCGAAGAGGGTGCATGCTTTGATCTTCTATGCAGAAGGGACAGTACGTTCTTCACTACATTATTCTTTGAAGTCCTACTTGACACCTCGGAAGATATAGAAGATCTTTTTGCATTGGATTGGGATGAAAATGAGTACTTTGACAAGTCCTCGCAAGCCAGGAAAGTCATGCCTCTCTCCGAGAGGAAGTCATCTAGGGAATCGTTAGAAAATTCTGCCTGTGCCCCTTTCTCTGTCGACACTGACACCGCTCCAGTTTTTTTATTGTCAGATCTGAAGAAACTTAACTTCTTACTATGAGGATTAGCTTTGAATCCTCTTTTATTCGAATCTACGTCTCCATAAATGTAACTGTGGCATTTAATTTCCTTTTCAGACATTTCGCCTTGAAACTGCTCATAAACTTTACTGATCCTCGTTTTGTTCTCTATTTTCTTTACTATGTTATCAATTATATTGTTCGACGATATATCTTCTTTGGATATCGGCATTTCGTTTTCAAAATTGACTTTTGCATTACTCGATTTTCTAGGTTGTTCGTTTATTGTGTCATAAAGTAGCAATGTTGATTTTTCTAAGTCACTATTGTCCTTTTCTTTTATTTCTGGTGATTTTATTTCACTTCTATCAATATTTTGCGCAATCCTTTCAGATTTAACTGGATTACTATTCCAATCTCTTCTATTTAAACATTTTGAAATTATATCGTCAGACTTGCTCATCTTGGCATTATTCATCATCTCTTTCTGACAGGCCTTGTAGCATTTTATCTTATTATCAATATTGGACGGTTCGCTCAAATACCTGTACTCAGTAGTTTCAGTGTCAACATTGCTAGTGCATATCAAAGGTGTAGTAACTGAAGCATCTTGACGATAATTGAAAAACTGACGCACAACTTTCTTTTTCTGGCAGTTACAGGTTCTAGTTAGGCAATAAATCATTGAACATATTAATATGCACTGGACTAGAATTACTATAGCGAAAACCATTAATGTACATTTGTTTGATGTGATATATTTAGTAATGAAATATTCGAGTTTTGCTTTATTCCCGATTTTAAAACTTGAGTCTTTCAACTTTTTGATAAAGTTTTTATTATCATTACTGATTATCTTCGAAAGATTCCTGTGAAAATCATTTACATTAGAAGCATGTATCTTATGTGATTTATTGTGACTTTTAATTATAACTATATCCTTAGCCTTTCTCTCTTTAACATCGCCTGTTAATTCTTTAATCAGTTTCTTGTCGTCTTCTGAAATGGAATCACCAACTATGCATCTATTTTTCTTCATGTCATATATTGTATTTGGAACATCATCATCGACGTTTGATATACAAAGTGGTATATTAACACAACGTTTCCTCTTGCTGTCAAAAAAGGATCTCTTACCATTGTAATATGATTCACAATCAACTGGCTTGCAATCATTAAGCGGATCTTCATCTAAGTTGTTACAAATAGATACATTACCAAATACTTCACTTGCCTGTTCGATTTTTTTAAGTCGAGTATCAAATGGTATCTTGATTACATCTCTCATAGCCTTTCTATGCCGAGTTTTAGACTTGGAGTTGAGATGGACAGTGCAGAAACCGCGTCTTTCAAATGTATCTATTAATGGAGCGACTAATCGCATAGTTTTCGTAGTACCTTTCAAAAAAGAAAGAAGTATTAAAATTTTCTCATCAAAGTCAGATTTAAAGCAAGAATTAACATTGATGAGCTATCTAAGTACCTATCAACAGCATCATACGGTTTACAGGATCACTGTTCGCTGAAAAACGGTTCACCAAAAAGTCGATACCTAGTCGATTTTAACAATATTTATTAAATGGAAGTAATCTGACAATAGGTAAGTTATTGTTGAGATTTTTAGGATCTAGGTGGTAGACCCATATGTAGGGTCGTCTGGGTAGGTACCACCACCTTTCTTATTTCTGCCGTGAAGCAGTTTGCTGTGTTTCGGATTGAAGGGAAAGGTAGCCAGTGTAATTACTGGGCATGGAGGGCATATCATCTTAGTCCCCAGGATGGCAAACGCATTTGCGGTGTTAAGTGATTTACACTTAATATTGCAAGTGTCTATAGGCGGCGATGACCACTTAACATCAGGTGGGCCGGAAGCTTGTTTGCCATCTCGTAACATAAAAAAAATCTAGCAAAATCTTTGGAAGGCATGTTAAGCTGGTGGTTACGGGTGGTGTCGTAAGATAGGATTCCTTACCAAGGAGGGTTTGTGTCAGGCAGGTAGGCGCGGCAATACAAATCTAAAGCCAAACCTTAAAGCACTATTTTTGATATTAAGTCATATGTACTGCAAAAACCTCAAAATAAATTCGGGTTCGATGAAGAAGAAGTGTTAATCTAAAACGAAAGACATGGCTAAATTCGTCGTAGCTCAGTTGGAATATTTAATTTGGTTTCAAGTACAAGAAGACTAAAAATACGCCAAGCTCTAAAACTAGGAACAAGATAAGGAAATGACGACCAACCTCTGGGAATTCTATCAACACATTCTCCGATAATCTCCATCGCATCACAATCCTCTTCAGAACCTATTGCCAAGCAGCATTGGTCTGGTGTCACTTCCACATCAAAATCAACGTCCTCTGATGTATTATTTATTTTAGCAAACAAAACTAGTCCTACAGAACATGGGGTTACGGTTTCAATTCCTCTTTTGATTACTTCCAGGTTTTTATTGCTAGCAGCTTTTGAAAATCTCGTGTATAAGGCTATAAAAGTGATCATTGTACAATAAAAATATTCGTAAAAATTCATTTGGAAATACTATTTCGAAACATCATTTTTATCTTGATGTTTTATTTGACGTAGCCACTCTATTTAGTCTATGGTTTCAACATTGTCTACTCTTTGATGTCAGAAAGAAGTTTCGCAGTTTCCGTGTCGAGTCTATGGCTAAGTAAAATATACGTTTGCTTTTAAAAAAAAATCAAAAAATCCTATTAATGCGTTGCCATTCAATCGCTGCTATACAACTTTCAGATTTAATCATAGCTCAAGCAAAGACTGAACCCAGAATCGACCAACTGGTGTACAGAGCATGCAATCTCAAGTATATTGAGCTTGCATGCTCTGTACTAGTTTTAGGTACTTTAAAAGTTGTCAGTCATTAATAACTAATTTAAAAAATATAATTAAAATAAATAAAAAATATGTATAATTATGAAGCGTCGGTGGTGTATTGCGTAAGAGCGTCGCCTCCCACCCGGGAGGCACTGGTTCGATCCCCGCCACGTACCAATGTGTTTTCAAATTTTGAATTCATATCTATGTTTAATCGACGCTTTTACGGTGAAGGAGAACATCGTGAGGAAACCTGCACACACCTATGAAAAAATTCTTAGGTTGTGTGTGAACTCGACCAACCCGCACTTGGCCAGCGTGGTTGACTAAGGCCTAATCGCCCCTAATGTGGGGTAGGCTCGAGCCCGAGGTGGGGACATTATTATGAGTTGTACAAATGTAAAAATAATTAATGATTAAAAGTCTACCTACTCTTCTATTAAAGATCCATAATAATCAAATATATCGTACTTGTATTGTATCTATTTGAATTTCAGATTAATAATTTAGTTAATATAAAATAAATGTGTTTCTTATTTTTGTTGAAACTTAATTTAGGGAAACATGAATTTTTTTTTTGGAGAGGCTCGGCGACTTAATATTATTATTATTAACTTTGTTTTCAATGTAGGCTTTTTAACAAAGCACTTATTGACGTCAAATACAAATATGTAGCTATTGAAATATAAATTATTACCAATGGTGTATATTCTTACGGGTGTACTTAAAGTTGGGGAACCTTGGTCTATAGGCTAGCGTGATTTGCAGGGCTAGGCATGCCGTATGGTCGTCTGCAACCTAAATAACTAACATAAAAAAAAACAAAAAGTGTAGGTCTAAGTATTTTATTTCCTCTTAAATATAAAATGGCATCTACCTCACATTTGTATGTTCTTAAATTATCTGCAGAGACACTCTTACAACATTAAACTGAGCAAACATTATATCACATATTAATCATTACCGAAGATATATTAAATATTTAGATAACACAGTCGTTAGCTTAAATATATTTCAATATATGCATCATCACGCATTTAACTATCTACATTTTCTTCATCAGACGGAATATTAAATTACTAACAAAAATAAGATAAAGTTATACACAATAATATTCACTTAACAACTAAGTAAAAAAATATAAAATAAATAAATACATTTCAATTATCTTAGGTTAATTTAATTACATTTAGGTTTCCAGGTTTATTCTTCTCACTAGCACTACCGAATAGTTTAACGATTAAACTAGTGCATGATTTTGACCCTAATAGTCCAACTACGTCTATTAATTGCTTAAACTTCTTACACCTTATCATCGTAGATTCATGGTATATTTATGACCTTTGTGCGAGAAATAAAAAAATAAACGATCAATTCTACAGTAGTTTTATGTAGTTGAACGACTGGGAAAAAAGGGTGCAGTAGTTTAACCGTTAAACTATTGGCCAACCAATAGTTACTCGTGGAAAATAGTAGGAATGAAGATAATTTCGTTGCTATGGTTCATTTCTGTATATTTTTCAGAGATGATGACTCTTTAAGACTGTCCCATTGAAGGCTATTGACTAGAAAGCGATTCAATATTTTGTTTTTCAAGAAGCGATTGATCTAGAAACTTAGATCATTAGCATTACACCTTTGGTTGAAATAAGATTGGTTCAATCTGGACCCTCTTAAGTCAACAGTGGCAAGGAGCTTGCCAATACATTACTTATTATTAATAGCGCATTTCACATTGTTATCAAACGATGCAACTGGTGGATTCAAAACCGTTCCGTTTAGCTGTAGCTGTGTTTGTAAACTTACAATAATATGACCGGATTGTGTATTGTTATTATTTTCATCGTAAATCTTTTTCAATAAAAGTTCCCCTTCCCTAGTTTTTCTCCGTAAATCTTTTTGGAAAGTAGGTGATGAACTGTGAACACTGTGATAAATGAAATTGAAATCTTTGTACAGCACAGAATTTCCAAAGACCAAATGAAAACGAAATATTATCTGCACTCCATCATTATCGAATGGTTAATAGACCTCAATGGAAACATGCCCTCAAACTACCGACCGACCTGCGGTGTACTGCACTATTTTTTTTTAATTCTCTATAATGATTCCTTCCTTTACCCCAGAATTCTCTAGAAAACCCAAGAACATAATAAAAAGGAACCTTAATAAAAACTTTGTGATAAATAACATGAAATTCACAACAAACTCCTAAAATTAGATTGTAGAATTTGGAAATTAAAATGGCCTAGCTTCACTACCGCTTTTCCACAAATCTGAAAGTCTTTATAAAGAAGCTGTCTATGAAATAATTTTGTTGCATTAAAGACATTCTTCCTTACAACAGAATATAATGCAACATAATCATCAAATTGCAGCTATTCAGGAACGTGGAAATGATAAAATGCAAAACAATAATGATCGTACACGACTTATTTCCTATGACAAACCGCTTAAAGCTCTTTTTCTCAGCGAAGAAACTAGGCCATTTCTAATCCATCTAAAAATTGGGAACAATAAATTAGAATAAAACACTAGTGCAATAGCTCAGAACACTCCATGATAACCTTAAAACGAGCAAACTGAGAATACAGCAACAGAAATAGTGTAAGTAGCGAAGACGGGCGTGTTTCTTGACACTGGTAGGCACAGTATCCAAAGGATCTTTGAGGAGATAGACTCTGATACCGCGGACGTAGCTGTAGAAGTAGTCACTCCAGTTCAAAGAAGACATGTCGAAGTGAAACATATGCTTATCGGCTTCACACATCTCCTTGAACAAGTTCTGCGTGTTGTTGTTGTAGAACTTCCACTGTTTGAGCGCGAAGTATGCTAAGACGTCGGCGAATTTGGAGATCTTCGTGTAGGCTTTCCGTAACCTGTTGGAGATGGTTATAATTGGTCAAATATGAATAAAAGACAATTTAGAAGATGAGTTTTTCTGTAACTGTAAAACCAAAGCTGCGAAGCCATTCTTGCAAAAGATAAAGAGTTTAATTTTGTTTTATGTCTATACACACCGGCAAAATTAGGGGAACATATAAAGGTGGATTTTTGTGATAAATCTACTTCTTATTGCTTTTTTGTTAGTCAATTACCTGTTATGCTACTTTAATGTTTAATTTAGTATCTTTTTAGCATAAACCTTTTGTGCCGTGCAGTGACGGTCTATAAGAATACCGTAGTCACTGCCCCTTCTCTTTCCCCTGGGTGTCGTAGGAGGCGACTAAGGGATTTATGAGCGACCTTCCGCTCAACTGGTGGTAGGGCCTAACGCCCGCCTGGTTAGTTACCACCGTACGCGTGGTGTAAAACCCGTGAAGTGCTCATTGAGCGCGTTTCGGGATCAGCCAGCGTACAACCAGAGCTTGAGTGGGCGTTACCGCGACATATTTCGGTCCAGGGGCGACATTGGTCGAGCCGATGCCGGGAGGAATACGTCGATCCGCCGGCCAGGGAGACCCGTAGAAACGGTTATCCCGCTGGCCGCCCGTGGCATAGTGCAGGGGCCCAAGCGTGCCTAACCAACTCGCGAGGCTGCCCTATCATGCCACGCATAATCTCGGGGTGGATCGTCGTGCCGGTTGGTGACCGGGATGTGGGGTCCCGACGGCCACTTCCGGGGGGGTACGGGGGCCCTTCCGTCCGGCGGATCGATGAATATTCTTTTTAGGCAGTTCCACGGTGAAACCAGCCTCCCCACTTTGTCCGGAACTGTCGCGGTAACGCCCACTTGATTCACGTCTCTTTTTCCTTTTCCCATGGCAGCCAACAAAAAACAATCAGGTTTTACAGCGGTGCACAACCCCACTCCCTCTACACCGTTTGAGGTTGAGTTCTGCAACATACGCGGACTCCACAGCAACCTCAATGGTGTCCACCAACACCTTGAGTCAGCACGACCTGCATTGTTGTTTCTGACGGAGACGCAAATATTGCCGCCCGCTGACACAAGCTACTTGAATTATCCCGGCTACATGCTTGAAGAGTCCTTCAAAGCGAAAGCCGGAGTATGCTTGTATGTTCGGGCGGATGTTTGCTGTCGCCGTTTGAGCTGCCTGGAAGACCCATCCTTCTCCATGCTAGGGGTACACGTCGACTCTGGCCCCTCGGCTAGAGTCTACGTGTGTCTTTACAGATCCCACACCGGAGACGCTGAGACAACTCGACTTTTTGAACATCTGAGTCGGGTGGCAGATGACGCGCAGGAGCAGTATCCCAATGCAGAACTGGTGTTTTTGGGGGACTTCAATGCTCACCACAGTTTGTGGTTAAGTTCCTCCAAAACTGACCATGCAGGGATCTCTGCTCATGCATTCGCTCTCACGCACGACTTGTCACAACTGGTTGATCAGCCCACCAGGATCCCAGACATTGCAAGTCAAGCGCCTTCTTTACTGGACCTTCTGCTCACGACCCATCCTGAGGGATACCAGGTAGAGGTCCGAGCCCCTCTAGGCTCATCTGACCACTGCCTGATATCCACCAAAGTGCCGCAGGCCAAGCTTCCGCAACCGGCGGTTGCTAAACGCCGGCTCTGGCATTATGGGTCTGCAGATTGGGATGGTATGCGCGACTACTTTGCGTCCATCCCTTGGAAGCAACGCTGCTTCAGTGATAACGATACATCAGCTTGCGCCGCTGCCATTACTGAGGAGATTGTATTGGGTATGGAATATTACATTCCACATTCCGATCTCATCAGTAAGGGCAGACGTAACCTCTGGTTCAGCCGCGATTGTGCTGTTGCTTTTTCACAGAAACAGGCGGCGTATCGCGCTTGGATCAGGGGTCGGGCTCTTAAAGCTCCTGATATCGAATCACTGAAAGCAGCCTACAACAATGCTTCCAAGTCCTGTAAGAAGGCTTACATAAGAGCGGATGCCCAGCGCGTCGCACGCATTGGCCACGAATTGGTAACGCATCCTACGGGCTCCCGTAGTTACTGGCGTCTGGCCAAAGCCGTGCAAAGAAACTTCTGCCAGCCCTCGCTGCCACCCCTGAGATGTCCGGATGGGTCTTTAGCTCATAAGCCGCAGGAGAAAGCCGATCTTCTGGCAAGACTCTTTGCGGCTAATTCCCAAGTCGATGATTGCAATGCACAGCCGCCGTCACTACCTCATTGTGGCTCCACGATGCCTGACATTAAAATCAGGCAGCGTGATGTTCGTGCGGAACTGCAATCACTCGACGTCCGGAAAGCTAGTGGACCCGATGGCATCCCGGGCGTTGTACTTAAGAAATGTGCAGCGGAGTTGTCTCCCGTACTCACGCGCCTTTACCAGATCTCTTACTCTTCTGGACATGTGCCGGAAGCTTGGAGAGAGGCTAATGTGCAGCCTGTTCCCAAAAAAGGGGACCGCTCAGACCCGGCCAACTATCGGCCAATAGCAGTCACCTCGGTACTTTGCAAAGTTATGGAAAGGATCCTCAACAACCACCTGGTCCGTTACCTAGAGGGTCACTCTCTGATCAACGATCGACAGTACGGCTTTAGGCCGAAACGATCGACGGGTGACCTTCTAGCGTACATGACGCATGTCTGGGGTGAAGCCATGGACAAGCGTGGCGAGTCATTGGCTGTCAGCCTTGATATCGCCAAAGCTTTTGATAGGGTCTGGCACAAAAGTCTTCTCTCCAAGCTTCCGACGTATGGTCTGCCTGCTCAGCTTTGTACCTGGGTGGCTGGCTTCCTGCATGAGCGAAGAATTCGTGTCCTCTGCGACGGATGCAGTTCGCGGTTCATGTCAGTGAATGCCGGTGTTCCCCAGGGTTCCGTTTTATCCCCTACACTGTTTCTTCTGCATATCAATGATATGATTCCGATTGGGAACATCCATTGCTATGCAGACGACAGTACAGTGCATGCGGGCTACTTCGGACACGCAAAGGCTGGACGGGCAGAAACCGTAGAGAGTCGTGAGAATCTTGTCATTGAACTCAACCGAGAGCTCGACCTTGTTTCTCAATGGGGTACAGCAAATCTGGTTGAGTTCAATGCCAAGAAAACTCAGGTGTGCGCGTTTACGGCTAAAACGTCGCCATTCCTTTCCTTTCCCTCTCTCCAGAGCACAACACTAACGCTACAGAGCAGTATCACCTTGCTCGGTATGGAGGTTCGCAGCGACTTGAATCCGAAGGACTACATCGAAAGCGTGATAAAAACAGCTTCACGGAAACTCGGAGTCCTGAACAAGGTGCGGCGCTTCTTCACGCCAAATCAACTTTGCTTGCTATACAAGACGCAAGTACGGTCCTGCGTGGAGTATTGCTCGCACCTGTGGGATGGCTCCGCCAAGTACTTACTCGATGCTTTGGATAGGTTGCAGCGTCGCGCGGCCCGCATCATCGGCGACGAAGAGGTGACTAAAAACCTTGAGCCTCTCCAATTGCGTCGCAATGTTGCGTCATTGAGCGCTTTTTACCGTCTGTACCACGGCGAGTGCTCTGAGGAACTTTTTTCCCTGATCCCACCATCTCCCTTCCTTTTAAGGACTACGCGTGCTGGTCTACGTTGTCACCGACAAACTGTGGCTACCATTCCAACGCGAACTAAGAAATTTGGCAACTCGTTTCTTTGTCGCACAATCAAAAAATGGAATTCACTGCCAGCACACGTGTTCCCTCCTTCCTATAATCCTGGGTCATTCAAAAGAGGCGTGAAGAAGCACCTTGCAGGTCAGCAAGGCGTGGGTGGCTAGCGCGGCAGTTTATCTCTCGCGCCAGCTATCTTCGCATTTGGACTCTACTTCTGCTTACCATCAGGTGGAATAGAGTCATTTGCTTGACCTTTTTATAAAAAAAAAAAAAAAAAAAAAAAATGCCTGATTCTAACAAAAAAAAAGAACAATAAGAATACATACATGTATTCTTATTGTTCTTTTTTGTATTACAACAATATTTTTTTTTATGTTCCCCTAATTTTGCCGGTGTCTGTAGTTTTGCAATCAAGTTAGCATTAACTAGTCGGGAAATATTTACATTTAACAGCTTAAACAACTTTAACCAGACTACGGAAAAAAAGTAAAGAAATCGGTTAAAAACGGGGTTTAGGTACAAGATAAAATCGACTCCTCTTATTTGTTTACGTCGGTTAAAGCCATATTACCCGGATCATAATAACGAATCGATATGAATTAGGCGCTACCGAGGAACATAGGTACGTGAATTCAATTTCATACATTATCATATCAGCCGAGAGACATCCACTGTTGGACATAAGCCTCTCCCAAGGATCTCCAACCCGAACGATCCTGCGCTGCCCTCATCCATCGTCGGTCCACCTTGTGTGGGGCCTACCAATAGTGCGTCTCCCGGTACGCGGCCGCCATTCAAGAACCTTTCCGCCCCAACGGCCGTGAGTTCTTCTAGCAATGTGCCCTGCCCATTGCCACTTAAGGCTATGTCGGTGACCTTGGTTCTCCTGCGGATCTCATCATTCCTGATATGATCACGCAGAGAAATTCCGAGCATAGCCCTCTCCATTGCCCTTTGAGTGACGTTGAGCCTTCTTATGAGGCGCATTGTAAGGCGCCACGTTTCGGTTCCGTAGGTCATCACTGGCAACACACACGTATTAAAGACTTTCGTCTTAAGACACTGCGGCAAATTGGCCGAGAATATGGCACGTAGCTTCCCGATCATACATACATACTCTGCTAAAATCATAACGCTTCCTTTTGGCTTCGCCGTAATCGGGTAAAAAATAACCATAAATCAATACTTACATGGGCTTTTTCCCAATGAGAACCAAGATGCCGTCGATGATAAACGCCGGTATCCAATGCAGGAAGAAGCAGTACAGAAGATAGAGGAATCTGGACGGAGTCAGCTTGAACAGATAGTAGTACATGGCTTGAACCGGTGGAACTTCAAGGCCGTAGATCTCAGTCAAACACATGAACTTCTCTGTAGAAGAAGACAAAAAGAAGATTATTAAACTGTTGTGTGATGCCGGCATAGTAGAATATAGTATACCTAATGCTAAGTAGGATGGTTGTATGTAACATTTATAATTAGGTAGATATTATAGTAGTTTTAAATGTTTATTGTAAAGTAGGTATGTGTTAAGTTTCATCAATTGTATAGTAGCATTTTGCATTTTTTTTATATACAAACAGCCATGACTCGCAAACAAATATTCGTGCTCGTCACACAAATATTTGCCGCTACCAGGATTCGAACCCGGACCGCTTGATGTGTAGACAGCTATACTGACCACTACACCACGACGGCGTTAGTTAGCTCCGGAGAGACCTTCAATAGGCTTTAAACTACTATCGTGGAATAACTTGGAGTTTTGGGTAGCCTAGTAGGTAACTCCACTCACCCCAAGTCAAAGGATTCTGTTCAGACGACACATAGTTGTATACTGGCGGCGGCAAGTCCTGTGGAGGTGCATCCTCGTGATTGGCAGGGTATTCCTTAGCCGCCTTCCAAGCTGCCGCGATGCAAGCATTGACGACCATATCTCCGGGAACTAAGTCTGCGATTGCTTTGGGATTGCAGTGCAGGGCGTGGAGGAGACCAACCGCTGCTCCTACTACCACCTGGGAAAAAATGAAGACATTGATTGTAGAGACAATTTTATAAATACTGACCAAAAAAGCCGCAAGGACAAGAGAAGATAAGAGATCTCTTATCCCGTGGGAGTCATAAAACACTGAGGGAGGTTCCTAAGCCCCTACAAACCCACAACAGCATTCCCAGGTGAGCGTCCATAAAACTAATCAATAGACCGGAGATCAAGACCAGGGTAGGGAGAAAGTTGAGCATGTGGATGTCCGGGAATCCATGGAACACTATGTGACTGCGATTCCGTAGCCAGGATTAGAATGATTATCCTGGGAAAGGCATATCCAAGGCCAGAGCACTACAGGTTCTTCAAGCCTATGGATATAGTAAGGCTGATGGCCTACATATTCAAGGAGCGACACGAGTATGAGAAAAGGGGGACACAAAAGCGAAGCCCCCTCATAAGATAAGATAAGGGAGCATGATATAAGGCAATACTTACACCAGTAGGTCCATAGACGTTGTCGATCCAGCCCGCAACTGGTTCCTGGGCGGTAGCGATAACTGCAATTAGACATAAAAAATTGTAAATATAGGAAACTTTATTCTACTGAGAAGATAGATTCTTCTACAGATCGATGAGTTAACCAGAACGGCCTAACTGCCTAGAAAAGTGGCAAATACCAGAAAGCGTTTGTGCGAGTAAAAACGATAACTCTCATTTGACACTGTTCCCAGCCTGGTGGTAAGCAGTTACCGTAGCCTATAGACGCTCGCAAGTGACGTAACCATAGTCTCCTTCCCTACCATGGAGCTCTGGTGACGTTACTCAGCAACAGAAACACAACACACAAATGTAGTGTTATTTGACTGTGGTCTTCTGTAAGGTGGAGATACTGCCTCAGTTCTGGCGCTCCAACTTCGAACGTCTAATCTTTTATGCCCTACCTTGACTCAATAATATGTCAGTTTCATTCATTATATTCTAGAGGTCATAGCAGCCTATCTATTCGACCCCCTGCTGGAATACAAGGTGATCAATACCCCTTTGCTGATACATTAGTCGCCTTCTACGACATCCATTGGAAGAAATGGGGTGATGCTATTCTACTCTGCCGGCATCACATGACTATATAATAGCACACTTACATGTCTCTTACTAACAATAAGCCATTTGGCTAGCTATTTAGGCCATGTCAAAAGTAAGTACGAGTGTAAAAAGAATCTTACTTATAGCGGGTCTGAAGACTGCAACAGGCAATCCCTTGGAATATTCTATGACGATGTTCTCAGCTACAGATTTGGTATAGGCGTATGTGTTGGGATACTCTCCGAGTAACCTGAAACAGAAAGTTACGTTAAATACGTTTGCTAGGAACATCACTCGTGCACACCGGCTTGCCATTAAAACCTCATGTCATCTTAGAGAAATGCTCTAAGTGTAGCATGATTTTAGTCGTATGGTAGTACTGCTTACCCTGGTGTTATGTTGTTGATGATCTTCTCATCCATGTTCTCCACGAGGTCTATCAGTTTGTCTCCAGGCAATAAGCTATCGTAGAACTTTTCGTGGATCGTATTCGAGGGGCAATTACTGGAAAACCAAATTCGTTTATTATCAACTGAGTTAGCACTAGCTACTCTTAATTTAAGAGCGATAAGGAAGATTTTGATATGAGTAGAACATAATTAGAATAACCACAGCGTGAGATAGCGGACTTAAATAAAACGGATTATCCTGAGACTCTTTCTAAACTGAAATTAACAACCAATCGTAAAGCCCTCGTAGACTAACAACTTTCTATTGGCCGATATTTTAGTCTGCTTCTTAATCAGAAAAGGTATGAAAATGTGCAAATTATAGGGATTCAGATATCCTTTAAAATTTCATTCAAGCGAAGCTACCAGCTAACCAAGATTAAGAATGTTAATCTTAACAAAAACTTCCGATGCCATTATCCATTACTGGGATACCCAATATTCTCGGTTTCTCTTTAACATTAAGAATAAAGCACAACCTTTGTATCAAGTATAAAGCAATAATAATCTTTCAAGGCCATATTCCCACGGGAAGAGAAGGAGTAAACCGGGAACTACACAGGGTTAATATATACAACATGTGAACTAAATAACCAACACCCTGAATACAGGTGGTTTAGGATAGGCTTCTGAGTTGATTTCAATATTTTTTTTTAAAAAACAAAAGATTTTTTTTTGAAAAAAAAAAAACAAAAGTACTCAGAAAATGTTGTACAATATTTTCTGGGTACTTTTTATTTTTTTTTGTTTTTTTTTTCAAAAAAAAAATATTGAAATCAACTCAGAAGCCGATCCCAAACCACCTGTATGCAGGGTATTGGTTATTTAATTTACATGTTGTATACGTATACTAAAGTTGACCGTCTGATGCCGGCAGAGTAGAATAGCATCATGGGTATATCTACCAATGGGTGTCGTAGAAGGCGACTAATGGACTAGCACATTTGCTGGTCCATTATTCGCCTTCTACGACACCCATTGGAAGATTAATATACATTAGTACATCATAACAGCCCTTATAATTCGACCCTCTGCTGGGACATAAAGCATCTCCTTGTCATCGAAGGAGGTTTAGGCAGTAGTCCACCACGATAGCGCAATGCGGATTGGCGGACGGAGTATAAGGTGATCAATATACCTTAAGGAGTATTATAAGGTGATCAATACAGAGCAGGGTAGAAAAAGAAGAAGAATATAATTTGTCATCCTCACCTGTAAGCTGTTGAGATGTGAACCATGGCCTTAAGCTTCCCACACTGGCGAGCCAGCTGGAACATCTCTCTTGTACCCCTGACGTTGATCTCCACTGCCGTCTTCAGGGGCTCGTCGAATCTGACTGTGGCTGCTCCGTGGAATATAAATTCAACCTGCAAAATGTTCACGATTGATCGAATATGTAGGGACACCACATGTTAATTTGTTTTTTTTTTATAAATAGGTCAGGCAGATGACTCCATTTCACCGGATAGTAAGCAGAGGTGTGGAGTCTAAATGCGAAGATAACTAGTGTGAGAGACAAACCATTGCACTAGCCACCCTCGCGTTGCCGAGCTGCAAGGTGCTTCTTCACGCCTCTTCCACCCAGCATTGTAGGAAGGGAACACGTGTGTGGGCTATGAATTCCATTTCTGTTGATTTTGTAGGGAGACACGCGTCACGCGAATGTCGTTGACGCAACAAAATTCGGTGGAGAGCCGCAGTCATACGACCGTCTCTCCAGCCGTCACTTAGAAGCCCGTAAGCTCACTAGCGCCGTATTATCGTTCTGCTAGCTCTAAACATCTTAGCAATATAACGTGTACATTTTTGTGTAACAAGTCAATATACTCGTGTTCGGTGACTATCTCTGACTTTCATTCAAAGCACCTTCTGGTGAGTCTGATCAGGTTTCAGCATACCTAAAGCGAGGAACCAAAAACCTGACAATTTCATGGTGATTTGATAAAACTCAGTCAGGAGTTTCATTCGTGACAAGGTCCAGATTTGTCACGAAAGAGCCCGTAAGCAATCTCGTGATTATAAGGTTGCGTGTTCCGACTAAGTTTTATCGAATGAGCAAAATTTACATTTGTGTGTGTCCCTAAAAATGCGAAGACCTAACCTGTAGAGCAAACGTTTCTGCGTGGGTGCTATCTCCCTCTTCCTCCTTCTTACCTCATTCATGAGCTTGATTCTGTCCTGCTCGCTGATGCCCAGCCCCAATTGCCCGACGTCTCCTTCTATGACTGCGATCTTCTGGAAGAAGTTTGGTCTTTCTTTCCTCAATCTGGTGTATAACTGGAAAAGAGGAAGTATTACGATTAGGTTATTTGTATGTTGGCAATTAGTAATAAAATTTTAAGTACCGAGTTACTGAACACTTTAGTAACTTTGGTGACTACTAAACTCTCTAGGTAGGTACCTACTGTTGTTAAAAACTATTTCAGTCAACGTATAACACAACCAAATATTTGGTTGAAAGTTTTGAAAGTTGTTTAGCTATAAACAAAATTTAAAGATTAGCAATGACAAGCTAAACTCTTCAGTAAAAAGCTTACGGTCTAGCGGTTTAGCTCTAAATATTTATGTACGCGTTGCTAAATAAAATTTTGCTAAATTTGCTTTGTGTCCACAGCTAAACCTATTTAGCTGATGTTGTTAAACTTTGAATATTAATTACTAAAGTATAGCCACAGAAGTATTAGGTTTACAATTAATTTAACGTATTTTTTTCAGTATTGTATTATTATTTTCATTTTCTATTTCCATTTGTTACTTCTCTACGCGCTCTGCTCCTACTACACGCCGAACGCAAGCTTCGGCGGCTTAAAACACAACACCAGCTGGTTATCAGTAGCGTTGCAGTGGTGCTATCATCAGATCTAAACAGCCTTTGTAATTCGACCCACTCCTAGGTCACAAGGCGTCTTCTTGTCACCGAAGGAGGTTTAGGCAGTAGTCCACCACGCTTGCCTAATGCGGATTGGTGGACGGAGTATAAGGTGACCAATACCCCGTTGCTGATCCATTAGTCGCCTTCTACGACTCCCATTGGAGGATATGGGGTGATGCTATTCTACTCTGCCGGCATTATACGGCTGTCAGTGGTGCTAACTGCGTGCTCTCAGACCAATGATTCCATTGGTCTGAGTGCGTGCTAATTGCAATTACGTAGCCAGAAAAAAACTTTATGGAAATAGGTACTTACAACATCTTCGAATTGTTCTTGTATTCTTTTGGCTGTGTCCTTGTTTTTCTTCGGCCTCACTAGTATGTACAACTTTTTGATTTCGGGACATGATCTGTGGAAGGCAGAGAAAAGAGTTTTTTTAGTAATTATATATGTTTTTTAGCTAAATGTTGGTATCTTTTTGTAAGAATGCAAAAAAGAAATACATATGTAATTTGCAAGTTATTTATTGTTTGGCACAAATGGTTTTTCGAACAGTATCAATGTCATGTAATTAAATTCTTAATCTGATTTCCCAAGATACAGACATAGCCTAGTTTGGGGACCTCTGTCCTACAATGCAAACATAATTGTATCGAACATGGACAAATTAATTACATTTTTTTAAAAACGTTATTGTGTCCATTTCTTTTTTTTCGTAAATCTTTAAAATAGTTATTTATTATACAAGAGTGGAAAGTTCCTTTTTAACCGCGTGCTCGATTTGGATGACCGAGCAAGCGAAGGATTCTAAAGTTGAATCACGAGCGCAGCGAGTGATTCTAAATTAGAATCCTGAGCGTCAGCGAGGGAAACAAACGAGCACAAGGTGAAAAAACTTTCCACTCCAGTGCAATACGTAACTTTTCATCCCACCTCAGCGAGGAAATGACAAAATGAAAAAGAATTTTTTCACAATTTAAAAAGTTCTAATCATAAATTTGGCACCATAGAGGTTACATTAAATAGGTTTAATGACGTTTTTAATTTACAATTATATTGAGTACTCATTATATGTGATGTTCTAAATTCAAATCTACTTTGCCACTCAAGCGAATAAAATAGAATTTTCTAGCCAGATTTCGAAGCGCAAAATTACACTTTCCGAGGTGGTGGGATGAAAAGTAAATTATTTGTAAATGCTTTACAAAAGGTTATATCGAAAGAAGAAATGGACACAATCATGAAGCTATAGGTAAAACAGCTTCATGGACACAATAACGTTTTTAAAAAGTTGCTTATATCTATAACATAATATATTTGATATAGTTGATATTCAGTATGTAACCCGTCGGTGACCGCTACAATTTAAAACACTCTCATGTTGTGCAGTTTCACCATGCATCGTCTTCCGAAACCAATATGGGAACGGATGATGTGGAAACACTCTAGGGGGCTATTCGCTAACTTTTTTTGACAGATGAACGTTATTTTATTAGTGAAATAAATAGTACATATAATATTATTGCTTACTATCAATTGTATGAAGCAACAACCACAGTAATAGTCTACAAATGATTTCCGTCTTCAAGTAAATTACGTTTTGCGACACCTAGAAACTTCATAATGAGAATTATATGACGTATTCGATATACTGTACTATAAATAAGTTGCAATAGCAGTTATGGATTTTGCTATGTGGTTGGCGAAAAAACAAAAAAAAAACCCGCCTGCATAAAAAGCAAATAGTCTAAGCACTTAAAACATATTGATGGTAGTTTTTGGAACTTTTGTTCAACTTTGTAACATGCAGTCGGAGGCATGGTATTATCAGGGGCGGTCTCATAGTAAAGGCATTTAAGCACTGCCTACCTCAATATATTACTCATACACTACTATAGACTGTACGTCCTTCCTACCAACAAAATAATGCAACGTATGGGCTTCAGGCGGCCTGCGTGTAACGTATACATACCTACACCTACGCGCCAATATGCGCGGTAAGCACTAGTTTCATCTGCTTGTAAAAATCACACACACTACAATATTTTTTACTTGTTCAGAAACACACAACGATTGACAGTATTAAACGACAAGATTGAAATATTATAACTAGCAGGTATTATAACTAGGAAAGTGACATTCTCAATTTAGCCGTATTAAGTAGGCTGACCTACTCGACCGACTGTGATTATCAATTTGATATTGTTTAGGATGCCGATTAATTTATAGGATTATTTTAAAATACTTTCATCAATAAATAATGAATTACGAAATTTAAGTAACCTTTCGTCGCATAAAATACTAGGAATAAATTTTATTAAATAAAAGTATTCGCGAGATTATTCTCCAGTACTCCCTAGGTGGCGCTAGTTTCTGTGAATAAGAGCAAAGCAAGTAGTTTTAATCTTAATATTTACTTAAGATCTTTTTTACTAATTTGAATTGTAAAATTCTTTTTATATATTTTTATTTCACTTCACTGTTATAAAACACACCTTGACGTGATTAACTTATAAAAGTAAGGAAATAGTTTTAAAATGAATGAATACGCCAGCGCCAGCCATTTTTTATAATCCAAATCTTTGACTGTCATGTCACTCAAGCGCGCGAATGTTAAATACTTTTTTAGTGCAAATCTTAATTTCATTACAATATTTATCTACTTAAAAGTGTTTTTTATGGTGTTGTGTTGTATCGCATTTACGATGGTGGAAAAATTGCAGTGTTCCCAATGTTCTGATAATTCAATTTGCTTAGAATAACTGCGTAAGAAACCCAGATTTCATAGGTAAGATTTTTTTATTAAAGATAGGTAGTTATTTTTATTTTTTACAAATAACTATGAAACTACTACACATATAACAACCTGAAATATATTGTTGTAAGGTTGTAACTACTTAATTGTTTTTAAGATTTTATTTTCGCGGCTATAGCGGTATACTAGCGGCTGCCCGCGAGTTCGTTCGCGTGGACTTTAGAATTTTTACCATCCTGTAATAACTATGCATGGTACTATACATGTAAACCTTGTTATTAAATCACTCTATCTATAAGTATTGAAAATTACATTAACATCTGTAGCGTAGAAAAGATTTAAGCGTCGGTAGGTACAGGACGCGGGTTCGACCTTATTTCCGCATTGCGTTTCAGATTGAGTTTTAGAGACTTCGATCTAAATGCCTACCTAATGTATAAATTAATGCACGCCACTGGGTATTATGAATGATTTGACTTATTAAATGCTTTCCCTCCGCATGTTCTATGTTGAACAAAAGTTCTAAAAACTACCATCAATATGTTTAAAATTTGAATTTAATATATGATCTTGTTTCAAACTTTTCAGTTTATAAATTACCTCTTTATGCAGGCGGGCACTCGTATAATGCGTCAGAGGCTACACATGGCGGAGTGTAAGAAATCTCTAACACGAGACTAACCTATCTATACCATAAATTGTATAGTGACAACCCTATAGTCAACTTAACCCAAAGTTGGCCACCGACCAGCTATACCATTTACTTAATAAACTTAATCTAAAGGTAATCTTTGACTGTCCATTAAAAGGTACATCTACCTTGTACACAATATAAGGAGATTCCAGAAGCCAACATTGCTTTTGAGTAAACTTGTCTAAGAACGTACTTACGTCCTTAACGTTAAAAAACGAACCGATAAGTGTATTAGATTGTTAAAAAAAATTATACGTGTGGGTATCAAATTTTTTTGACCAATAAATAATAAGTAAATAAAAAAAAGGGTTGAGGAAAGCCATAGGTACACATGAAGCCTGAAGCCACATTTGACAGTTTTTGTATACGTAAGTCTACAGGGTGTAAAAGACATGAGCAGTCAAACGAAGACCATGTATTCTGCTCACCGTCATAACATTTTTCTTCCTTTAGACTATACCTGGGAAATTGATAGTTACGATTTTATTGAAGGTCAAAGTTATAATTTTTTTTTTATTTTTTTTTATGAAAACGTATTCTATACGTTATTTCTTAATTATTGTCCAAAGAAACATTATATTTTTTTTTAGTATTTCATAACAAAAAATGGCTTCAAAACGTTAGCGTTCAATGTAGCTCACTCGATGCGCACGGACACTAACGAACGGGGCCGCCGTCAAGCAAAATTATCGCGGTTTTGCGAGTTGCGTGCGAGTTGAGCCCTTTACATTGCGCGGTACAATTTGCAATTTTTTTTACCACCAAAAAATAAAAATCATTTCCCAGCAATATTTTTTTTGAAATATGTCTTATTTTGATGTATAGAGTACGTGGTTTTCGTTTGACTGTTCATGTCTTTTACACCCAGTATATATCCAAATATCCTATGGGTGTAAAATTTCATAAGTGTATGAATGTTTATCTCAAAAACTATAAGTCGGATAAAAAAATCTTTTTGGTTAGTCCTAAGTATTTTCTATTTTAGGGAACTGTGCAAGTTTCATCAAATTAGATTTTTCGGGTGTTCATCAAGTTTAGTTTTTTAGTTTAAGTTAATAATAAAATAAATTACACTTTTATTTTTTTATTACTTTTTTAGACTCCGTAACCGTGTGCAAAGTTAATCTTCTAATTTTTGCTTTTAGTTATTAAATAAATAAATTACAGTTTTGAAGTTTCTTTATTATTAATTTTCTTAGACTCCGTAATTGTGTGCAAATTTGATATTCTGTGTTCTACTTATGTTGTGGTGTGGCTATTGCAATGATCTCATATGTTATGCAGTAAGCATGATTATTGAAGGCATTTCGTTCGTGACTAGACTCCAAAGTTGGATTCAAAGACACTCTATTTGTATGGAGTTAGAGATCAGTATTGCATCTCGGTTTTGTGATGCTTAAGGAGGTAGGCGACAGAGGTAGGTCCAGGACTGGTCTGAGCAGAAGTGGAGTCGAAATGCGGAAATAGCTAGCGCGAGAGATGAACCACCGCACTAGCCACTATCGCCTTGCCGACCTGCAAGATGCTTCTTCACGCCTCTTTTGAATGACTCAGGATTGTAGGAAGGAGGGAACGTGTGCTGGCAGTGAATTCTATTTCTTGATTGAGAGACTTGGGACTGAGTTGATCGCGTGACGCTGCGAATCATCCAAAGCATCGAGTAAGTACTTGGCGGAGCCATCCCCGTGTGCGAGCAATATTCTACGCAGGACCGTACGTTGTAGAAAGCTCTGCCAACCCATTGTACCCCAAAATTATTATTAAGTACTAGCTTTTTACCGCGACTTCGTCCCCGTGGCATAGTCACTTTGTGCGCAGATCCCGAGCCGTCCCGTAATACCGCACTGAAGGTCAGGCCGGGGAGGATGTTTAGTGAGAGGGAACGCCTTTACCTCGAGTCCCACTTATCCCCTGCGGGTGGCACCACTCCGCAGAGACGATGCGTAAATGCATTTGACCTCCCCGTCAACAAAAAAGGCCTGTTTGATACCTACTGCTATTTCTACACTATGATGGTTTACTCACTTTCCCGCGTCGCACGATACATACTTAGTAAGGTTTAGCTTCCTTATTAAATCGATTGTTATTTCATCACTACCGTTAGTGTTATACTTTTTAATTTCTTCAAATCTCTTCGCTTCTTAGGTATAAATAATTCAACTTCTGTAATTTATTTATGCTATGGTTGTTTGGTTAGCTTAAAAAGTAGGCTTACTGAAGTTTGATTACTGTTAGATTACTAAAAATAACAGAGATCGCTTAGCAACCAAACCCTTGACTGGATGTGTAACTGTGAATTGATGAAATCGGCCATTAGATGATTGTGCGTACATGGGGCACACTAAAAGTTTCCGGAATGAATAAGAAAAAAATACTATTCAAGGTCAAAAATGAATTTCTTGTTTCTCTAAATATTCTCCCTTTGCTCACTTTTTCATTCGATTAAAACCAACTTTGAGAACTTTTCTGCCGCTCTTCGGTGGTGATATCAAAATTGCGTTTTTCATACTCTTCGACGACAGCCTCTTCTGTGATGAAATCGTTGACCGCGTAGTTGGATCTTAATTTTTAAAAGTCACAAGTCAAAAACAAGGGGGAACCGTATGCCGGATGGCTCATTAGTTCTACGTTTTTCACCTTCAAAAATTCGTTTGTCTGTCTGGTCGTGTGGGAACTAGCATTGTCGTGGTGCAAGATGATATGGCATTTACGGTTATTTTTATGGAGTTCGTCAATAATTTCCGGCAAACAAATGGGCGTGTACGAGTCACTATTCATGGTAAGATGATTCTGTAAAGCAACAGTAGTCACGTGTCCAGTTTTATTAAAAAAAAAGCGGATGATTGCTTCTTTTTTAGATGCACGCTTAGATGCACTTTTCACGCGCGCCGCTATGGTTGGTTTCGGCTCATCTTGAAAGACCCATACGCTGGATTACTGCTTTGTTTTGGGATCGTAGCAATAAATCCATGTTTCGTCACCTGTAACAGACCCACACCAGGCTTTTGGTGTGGGTCTGCACCAAGTGACGCGGTCCGTTTTTTGAGCCTCAGTCTAACTGTGTGGGATCCACCGCGAGCGCAGCTTTCTCACACCCAAATGTTTGTGTAGGATTGATTCTATTTGACTCGTGCCTATGTCTAAGGATGCGCGAATCTCATGGTAGGTCACATGTCTGTCTGTTTCAATCATACTGCGCACAGCATCGATGTTTTTGTTGTTCACAGCGGTAAACAGGTGACCATCGCCAGATTCGTCACGGAGATTGACACGACCGCGCTTGAATTCTGCAAACTAGCTATAAATAGTCGCCTTGCATGGTGCATTATCGCCAAAGGCAGATTGAGGACGAGCGATGCTCTTTTGTCTCTTTTTCTCAAAATAGACATAAAATCGTAGAAAATCATACTACGAAAATTTTCCCGACTCAAATCCACGTTAATGTAGACACGCAATTTTTAAAATGGCGCCACAATGTTAAAGCAATTGACAGTCAGATGAAACAAACGGCATTCAATAGCTAAAGAGTTTCATTTTCCAATGTTGTGATTACTTTTTAAATATTGTTTATGTAAGTGACCAGTTCCGGAAACTTTTAGTGTGACCTATGTATCATTGCATTTTTTTTAATCTCCAAAGAGGAGTAAAATGATTCTAGGTGGTCGAGAGACTCCCGAGAGATGCTCGGTTGCCGCGTAATCCCCTAGGAACGTTCGACCTACAGGCTTGAGGACCCTCCAAGGTTTTCTCCTTCTTAAAAACCCGGTGACGCGAAGAATATCATCAGCGATAACTTGTAGTAGTCAATAAAAAAATAAATCACTTCCTAGTTTTTTCCAAAATCTATCTGTACGACCTCGAGGTCCCTATAAATCATTTTACTTTACTGCATTTGCATAATTAATTGTCCACGTAAAAAGTTGAATTTCCTACAACTTAAATGTCATGATGACACAACTACATGTAGGTAGGTATACGTCAATGAAAAAATGTTATTAATAGGTGTATTGTTATAATTTATAGTAAGGTACTGAATATTAAATTATTTATTTGTGATTTAATCACAGAATTAATCCTATATTTATTTAGACGCTTTAATGGAAAATTTCAGGAAACCCGTTTCGATGTTGAGGTTGTAACACCTTACGTGTATTTCGCAGCAAAGTTTCTTTTGCGCGACCTTGTAAGTGAGTTGTGAAATAAAGTTGATTTTAAAACTATTTATATTATTCTAAAAACTAGCTCAAATCTCAAATCTACTATTTACAACAAAAATAGAATACTATTTACATGTCTTCATTATGAGGAGATTATGTAAGTGGTTAATTGTTTTCTAAGTTCTTATTAATAAATTCTTAAAGTTATCTAACGCCTGTACTACGAATGTTGTACTGGAGGGCGCCGCGGAGCTGATTCGCCGCTCGGCCAATCAGAGACACTTTCATACTGGCTACTGACGAGTTAAAGAGGTCGTTCTCGTGAATTCTAAAATATTTGATTATAACTAAATTATAATATTAATTACCCTTTAATAAGTGTTTTCACCCCATATTGGGTAAGTGCAGCAGATATTTTAAGTAATTACGCATAGATGTAGATTTGTATTGCCTATTGTAATGTCATAAAAATGTTACCGTGCAAATGTATATTAATTTCTATCTATTAATGCTAATCTGAACCTATTCGATTGTAGTATGCTTTTCTATAAAAGATTAATAAGTAAATAAAGCTTAAAATCATGCTTTGTATTTAGTGTCTTAGTAATTTAACCTTGTCAATGTCATGTAGTTTTTAGTTGCCTAATTGTTTTGTGCATTTTAAATATCATTCACTCTTAACATTATTCATAAAACATCTAGATTAATTATCACGTTCATTTATCGTATTTGTTATCGTATATGCCTGGTAAATCATTTCACTTTCATTGTAGTAAATTGCAAATTGTTTTCTAACTACCTGCTTTCGATTGTATAATTTTATGTAAAACTTATTATGCTAATTAGACTGCCACATCAATGATTGCTAAGCTTGCTTATTATCACTCTCCTTTCATCATCATCTCATCTGTAGCTTCAAGCCGCAATCATTATGTCGCAGTCAGTAGCAAGAAATCGTGCCCTTACTGAAGTTCCCAATATTGGCGGTATTTCAGGGTCCATCCACCTAATTGGCTGCCTACTACGCCAGATTGCACACCTGGACTTTATATAATACAACCGCACCTGTAACCACTAGTAGTGCAAGGACACCGCACAACCTTACGCGTGCACAATACGATTTGCTGCCGACTCACCGACCAGTCGCCGTGCTGCTTCGACTTCGGTTCAGGGGAGTGATATAAGGTTTTTAAGAAAAAGCGACTCAATTTCGAAGCCGACCACTCACGGCCCAGTTCTACCCTCTAATTTTTTATAATTAAATTTTATATTCCAATTTTACTGTTTTAATTGTACTCTCTTGTTACTCCACTTCTATCTAACCTACCTGTGACCTATAAAGGTTACAACGGCGCCCAACTTAAATTCGAATTGAGTTCGTTTTTTTTATAATTTCTGGCTTTTTGGTAGTTATTGGTGTTGGTAGTTTTGTGTTTTTTGTGTGCTATCGACTTGTGTGCGAAGAATTTTTAGATGTTTTTTTCTTTATAAAATTTATTTATTTAATATTTTAATTTCGACAATTTTCGCTAACGGGTCGATATTTTTTTTTAGTTGTAGTTAGCTTATTTTATTGTTAATACTTGCTGCATTTACCTAAATTTCTTTTTCTAATATTTTTTTTTAACAATGTCGTATCCCATAAAATTTCTTTCACTGCAAAAAGAGGAACTTTCTTATGAGGTTGCCTTACGTGGCGGCAGTAGCGCTGACGATAGCGTATCGAATTTGCGTAAACAAATAGTTAAACTCTGTAAAGATTTACCTTCCGAAGACATTCTTGAATCTCACTTAAATCCTACTGAAGATTTGAAAGGAGTAAAGGCATCTTTAATTAAGTCACAAGCCAACTTAGCGTCATTAAAATCTAAGATTGATAAGAATTTATATAGTAGGACTGAAAACTTACTTAACCACATACATCATCGCCTGAACAGAATTCATGATGTTCCTGCCGAATCAGCTAAGAATTTTGAGCTTTACACTTCTACTCTTAGTTCTCAATTTATCGAGTTCAACAGCTTACAATATTATCCTCCTACTACTTCTAATAACTCTGACATTAGTACTCCTCAGTCTTTACCAGTTGTTGTATCTTGCGACAGAAATTCAGCCTCAGATTTTAATAAATTAAAGTATTCAGGAAAGTCATGTGTTCGGTCCTTTATTCAACAAGTAGACGAATTTATTAAATCAAGAAACATCTCTAGTGATAAAATCTTACTACATGCCTATGAAATGTTTACTGATGAAGCTCTTCACTGGTATCGCTACGTGAAGGACAGAGTAAAATCTTGGGATGAACTTGTTGTTCTTCTAAAAGAAGATTTTAGTCTGAAGGATTATGACTATCGTCTTCTATCTGAAATTCGTGCACGCACGCAGGGTGAACATGAAAATATTACTATTTATTTATCTATTATGCACGGTTTATTTGCGAGGCTTAGTAGAACTGTTTCCGAAGAAGAAAAACTTGAAATCATTTTGCATAACATACGACCCTGCTATGCTAGTACATTAGCTGCTGCATCTAATATTGCAGATCTAGATTCTTTAAAATTATTATGTCGTAACTACGAGAATATACAGTCTCGCTGCGCACAATTTCGTGAACCTTCTAGATCTAACCAGGAAATGCTTGCTCCTGATTTTGCTTATCGTTCCCAACCTAGCACGTCGTCAGATATCTATTCTAAACTAAACTACAATTACAATACAAAATACAATCCTAAATATAACGCTAGTAATTCCTACACTAATTATAAAAATAAAGATAATACTATGTACACTAAAAATGCTAGTTACAATAATATAGGTTTTAAAAATAATTATACAAATAAACAATATTTTACAAATAAAAAAATAGAAACAAACACAGTAAATAACATTCCAGTTAATAATGTCACATTAAATCAAAATAAAAGTGAAACAACTTCTAGTATATATTGCCCTAGATGCAGAGTTTCAACGCATAGTTTGAGGCAATGCACTGAACCACACTTCCCAATTTGTTTTAAGTGTGGCAAAACTGGAGTTCGCTACCCAGAGTGTACTGAATGCCACAAACCTAACTTAAATTCAAAAAACTAAATGCTTTGGATTGCAGTAACATGGCAGAAACTAAATGTACAAGTTCCTTTATGAATGAAGATTGGAAACAATGGTTAGATTTCATATCAAAATTTTTTTCTTGTTACTCTGTTTCTTCAATCCAAAACACTAAAAATAATTCTCTACCGTATGCTAATGTAATTGTAGCTGACAAACCTATGACTGGATTACTCGATAGCGGATCATGTGTTACTATTCTAGGAAATAATACTCATTTAAAATTTATTAATGTCGGTTATAAATTGCAACCATGTGAACCTCCTTTACAATTTATTGCGGCTGGTGGCCAAAAACTAACAGCTAAAGGTTTTATATATTTACCTATTACCTTCCGTAATAAACTACATATTATAGCTACCTATATTATTCCTGAAATTAGCAGTCCTTTCATCTTGGGAATGGATTTTTGGAATTTGTTTGATATCTTTCCCAAACACCTTGACTTAGTTTTTCTGAGCAATGACTCAAAATTAAATTTATCTAACCTAGACATTGATCACACTGAGCACATTCGAGCATATAGCGACTTAACTGAACCACAAAGGATTACTGCTGATAACATTATCTCTCAATTTCGTGGCATCTCTTACGAAGAACGTGGCTTAGGACAAACTTCTTTAATATCGCATGCTATAGATACTGGCGATGCTGCTCCTATACGCCAGAGATATTATAGGATGTCGCCTGAGAAACAACGCATCTTAATTGAACAGCTTGATGAGATGTTGAGGGATAACGTTGTGGAACCTTGCGAAAGTCCTTGGTCGTCACCTGTTCTACTAACTCCTAAAAAGAACGGTGAATTACGTTTTTGTCTAGACAGCCGAAAACTGAATGCTGTCACTAAAAAGGATGCCTATAGATTGCCTTACATATCTGAAATTTTAGATAACTTACGCGACGCCAAATATCTTACTAGTCTAGATTTATCGAAAAGTTTTTGGCAAATTTTAATTAAAGAAGAAGATAGATGTAAGACAGCTTTCTATATTCCGTCTAGGGGAACCTTTCAATTTCGTTCTATGCCCTTTGGACTCACCAATGCGCCGGCTACCCAACAGCGTCTTGTTGATTTACTCTTTTATGGCCCTGAATTTGAGCACAGAGTTTTTGTTTTTGTCGATGACATTATTATTATTTCTCCTACCTTCGAACAGCACATTGCTCTTCTTCTACGAGTGTTCGAAAAACTAAGAATGGCTAATCTCACCATTAACTTTAAAAAGAGTAAATTTTTTAGGAGTCAACTAAAATACTTAGGCTATGTAGTTGATTCTAGTGGTCTTCACGCTGACCCTGAAAAGGTAGAAGCCATTATGAACTATCCTAGGCCTACGAATAGAAAAGAAGTCCGCCGATTTGTGGGTGCATCATCGTGGTACCGAAGATTTATCCCTAACTTCAGCAGTCTAGCAGCTCCACTCAATAAGCTAACTTCTCAAGGCAAGAAAGCTCCTCCGTTCGTTTGGTCTGAGGAAGCTGAGCATTCTTTTAATAAACTTAAGGAAAGTCTCGTGTCTGCTCCCATACTATCTTGTCCTGATTACTCCAAACCGTTCGAAGTCCATACCGACGCAAGTGATTTCGGTATTGGTGCTGTACTGGTTCAGAGACTTGATGGTGTGGAGAACGTAGTTGCCTACATGAGCAAATCGCTTTCAAGTCAGGAACGCAACTATAGTGCTACAGAACGCGAAGCTCTGGCGGTACTAGTCGCTGTAGAGCATTGGCGGTGCTATTTAGAGAATGGTCTTAAATTCACCGTGTACACAGATCATTCTGCTCTTAAGTGGTTTCTAAGCCTTAATAATCCCACTGGCCGTCTAGCTCGCTGGGGTATTCGACTATCGGCGTATAACTTTGAAATTAAGCATAGACGCGGTAAAGACAATGTTGTACCCGATTGTCTCTCCCGTGCAATACCAATCTCAGCAATATCTACAGATTCTAACTCATCTAATGTTAACCCTAGTGATAATTTGCACCCTATATCTTCTGACCCTTGGTTTTTAAATATCTATAATGGTTGTATAAGTTCTCCCACATCATTTGTAAATTAAAGAGTGTCTAAAAATAAATTGTTCCGCTACGTTAAAAGTTTAAATCCTCTTGTAAGCGAGTTTGAGTGGAAAGAGGTAGTTCCTTCAGAACACCGTCAGGATGTTATAGCTAAAAACCATTGTGATCCAACTTCTGGTCACTTTGGAATCCTTAAAACACTCAAACGTATATCTTTAAATTATTTTTGGCCTAACATGCATCGCGATATTTCTAATTTCGTCGGTGATTGTGATACCTGTAACGCCCACAAATGCGCTAATCACATGACTCTGGGGGTGATGGGTCGTCCTAAAAACTGCTCTAGACCGTTTCAATTTATCAGCATGGATCTAGTTGGACCTCTTCCACCAACAAGACGCCAGAACTGCTACTTATTTGTTGTTACGTGCTGTTTTTCAAAATACACTTTGATTTTCCCTATTCGTCGTGCAACATCTGAAATAATAGCTCGAATCCTAGAGGATCAGGTATTTTTGATCCATGGTATACCTAGCACTGTTTTAATGGATAATGGACAGCAATTCGTCAGCAATGTACAGTCAGCTCCATAAATATCTGAGTGTCAAAACTGATCAAAATTATCTAAAAGACAAAAATTCAATATTATATGCGCTGTTAGAGTATCTTATTGTTGTAACCATCCAGAGTACTCAATATTATCTTAACAACACAATTCCAATATTATGTAATGTGTTAAGATGACCAATAATATATTCGCGAATAACTATTCAATGGTATCTAAGCACTCAAAGTTATCAAAAATATCTTGGTAGTAAAGAAAAGTAAACGCTAATCCGGGGTACTACGGTCCATATACTCCCTTCCTGTAAACAAAGGTAAACTAACCAGAGCTGTCATATGCATATGTCATATGACAAATGCAGGGGCTCTAAATCTAAGGTATTAATTTTACCGAATCTACAAATAATTATATTTATTAATATAAATTAATTGCTAAAATGCTGAAATTGAATGCTGATTAAAATATCAATCAATGAAAAGAAAATATTTACAGATTTAAATGTAATTTTCTATTGCAACTTAGATAAGTTTTTGGATAAAAGGCTGCATATTTAATCGAACTTAGTGTGTCATGGGGCATGAATAAATCATCATCAACAGCTCATATAATGTCTCCAACGAGGGTCTCGATTTAGAGACGAGGCGATTAGACCTTAGTGAAACACGCTGGCCAAGTGCGGGTTGGTCGTTTGCGTTCCCGTTGCGGGTCCACATTGGAATTTTAAGCTTTTGAATGCGTCAGCCTATAGTAAAAGTTCTCAAACAATTGTAAATTCAATCTTTCATTTGTAAAAGAAGACACTCAAAATTAATAATATTGATGATCTTTTTTATTTCTGTTGCGTTATATTTTGTTACCTTGGGTTATCGATCTCTGATGGAACGCAATAAAATATTGAGTATTGAGTACTGATAACATTAATTCAAAATCGTTTAGGGAGTTCGTCCACTAGCGACAATCGCTGAGCTATTTTGTTATAGAATATAAAATAATCAGAGTTACTACTACTTAAACGCCTAGTTGCTACAAAAAGTTGCTCATCATTTAAGTCGGTCTGTATCCCGGGCGAAGCGATTGTCGCTGTAAAAAGGAACGAGCAGAAATTAACTTGCTAACAAAATTGCTCACAAAATCGCTGACAGAAGTTGTCATAAATATTCGTTGTTACCGTGGGCAAGTTCCCATGGCACATATTACGTCTGAAAATTGTAACTAAATTATAACATAACAAATCGCAAAAATACCAATTTAAAAAAATCTGTGAAGGCCCTTAATGTCTAACTTTCGATCTATTGAAAATGGAATATCTATGTAAGTGAAGATATTTATGAGTACTCTGAACGCTTAGATACCAATGAACAGTTACGATGCGTACATATAAAAGATCATTTTAATCGTGTATATGTAATTGGAGATTTATGGTATGAAGATATATAGGACTGGTTGTTTGTGCACAATATTTTGATAACTTTAAATGCAAACATATTATTGAAACTTTGCTCCTAACATGTTTTTGACCACCTTGGCACCTCATATCATTATGAAGCTGACTGTACTAAAGCAGCTATTTACTACCTACCAGATCCCTAATGTTCAGTATTGTCCCAAATATACAGCGCAAGTGAATTCAGTTGAGCGTTATAATAAAACTATAATGACCGTTATCTCTAGTTTTGTCGGTGATGATCATCGCTCATGGGATCTACAAATTCCAAAAATTCAATTCGCCTTGAATAGTTCGGTGAATGAGGTTACTGGATACACACCATCGTTACTTGTGTTTGGCCGTGAATTAGTATCATGTGGTTCACACTATACTGAAACCGACACTACAGATGATCTCATATTTACACCAAGAGACGCTTATGCTGAAAATCTGGGATCTCTTCGTAAAATTTTTGATAAAGTGCAGCTTTTATTGATTAAAGCTCATTCGCGTAACAGTAATTATTACAATCTGCGCCGCAAAAATGTAGAATTTAATGTTGGTGATATAGTATGGAAACGTACATATTATCAGAGCGACAAAGACAAGAAATTTTCAAAAAAACTAGCACCTAAATTTATAAAATGCAAGATAGTTGCTAAAAAATCTCCACTCGTCTATGACCTGGTGGATACTAATGGAAACCACTTAGGCTCATGGCATTTAAAAGATATTAAACTAACTAATAATACTTCTAGAAATTCTTAAAACTATATTAGGATTTAATAATTAATTACTTAGGTTTAAATAATAAAATAAAACTATATTAAAATTAAATAATAAATGCTTCTCAAATATACTACAAAATAAAACCCTTCAATAGTTATTACTGCTAACTAATACGGCGTCATGTCTTCCTAAAAAATTATAAATTAAATAAAAAACTTTTATCAGTTATTTAGGCTCTAAACCTAAAATAATGACTTGTGAGTTACTCAGGCTCTAAACCTGAGATAACGAATGCAGAGCGGTTTGTAACTCTATAAATAAGCCTATACTTATCTACAAATAGCATGCTATAATTTTCATGCCTACGTTTTACTTTAGTACCCAGGTCTACCCCTTGGTTCTAAATATTATACAAAAGCTTCTATCCCTACGTATATAAGACATGACATCATCGCTAACATTTTTTTTGACTTTGGTTGAGTATTGTTTTTATATGCACGATACTCTGAATGTAAGGTAACAGTAGCTTACATTGCTTAAGTAAGTTATCTGGTGGTATGAATGGTGATGTTTAAAAAAGAGTAATGGAAGAGATGAATGAAAACTAAAGTATGTATGAGTAATCCCTTAGTCATTAAGCAAATATAGTAATAAGTAGTGTAGGTGGTTCAGCGGATTTTCCTAGCAAAAATCCTACCCAATGAAGGGGGGTATGTAACACCTTACGTGTATTTCGCAGCAAAGTTTCTTTTGCGCGACCTTGTAAGTGAGTTGTGAAATAAAGTTGATTTTAAAACTATTTATATTATTCTAAAAACTAGCTCAAATCTCAAATCTACTATTTACAACAAAAATAGAATACTATTTACATGTCTTCATTATGAGGAGATTATGTAAGTGGTTAATTGTTTTCTAAGTTCTTATTAATAAATTCTTAAAGTTATCTAACGCCTGTACTACGAATGTTGTACTGGAGGGCGCCGCGGAGCTGATTCGCCGCTCGGCCAATCAGAGACACTTTCATACTGGCTACTGACGAGTTAAAGAGGTCGTTCTCGTGAATTCTAAAATATTTGATTATAACTAAATTATAATATTAATTACCCTTTAATAAGTGTTTTCACCCCATATTGGGTAAGTGCAGCAGATATTTTAAGTAATTACGCATAGATGTAGATTTGTATTGCCTATTGTAATGTCATAAAAATGTTACCGTGCAAATGTATATTAATTTCTATCTATTAATGCTAATCTGAACCTATTCGATTGTAGTATGCTTTTCTATAAAAGATTAATAAGTAAATAAAGCTTAAAATCATGCTTTGTATTTAGTGTCTTAGTAATTTAACCTTGTCAATGTCATGTAGTTTTTAGTTGCCTAATTGTTTTGTGCATTTTAAATATCATTCACTCTAAACATTATTCATAAAACATCTAGATTAATTATCACGTTCATTTATCGTATTTGTTATCGTATATGCCTGGTAAATCATTTCACTTTCATTGTAGTAAATTGCAAATTGTTTTCTAACTACCTGCTTTCGATTGTATAATTTTATGTAAAACTTATTATGCTAATTAGACTGCCACATCAATGATTGCTAAGCTTGCTTATTATCACTCTCCTTTCATCATCATCTCATCTGTAGCTTCAAGCCGCAATCATTATGTCGCAGTCAGTAGCAAGAAATCGTGCCCTTACTGAAGTTCCCAATATTGGCGGTATTTCAGGGTCCATCCACCTAATTGGCTGCCTACTACGCCAGATTGCACACCTGGACTTTATATAATACAACCGCACCTGTAACCACTAGTAGTGCAAGGACACCGCACAACCTTACGCGTGCACAATACGATTTGCTGCCGACTCACCGACCAGTCGCCGTGCTGCTTCGACTTCGGTTCAGGGGAGTGATATAAGGTTTTTAAGAAAAAGCGACTCAATTTCGAAGCCGACCACTCACGGCCCAGTTCTACCCTCCAATTTTTTATAATTAAATTTTATATTCCAATTTTACTGTTTTAATTGTACTCTCTTGTTACTCCACTTCTATCTAACCTACCTGTGACCTATAAAGGTTACAAGGTTGCAAATAAGCGCTAATATTAAATAAAATACTGTATGCATATAAGAATTTGCCGTGTGATGCCGGAAGAGTAGAATTGCCGCGTAATGTCGGCAGAGTAGAATTGCCGCGTGTTGCCGGCAGAGTATATTGGTATAACCCCATATCCTCCAATGGGTGTCGTAGAAGGCGACTAATGGATCAGCAAATGGTTATTGATCACCTTATACTCCATCCACCGACCCGCATTGGGCATGCATGGTGGACTGCCTAAGCCTCCTATGAAGTAGAGGCCTTGTGTCCCAGCATATAAAGGATATGTTATAATGATTATATCGCTAAAGAAAGCAATAGAAATTGTATAACACAAAAGGAATGTTCGATCTTGATAAGAAAAGTTCCTGCTCAAGTTAACTTCGTAAATAAACAAATAAACAAAGAGTCTGTTTGGTATTCTATGGACGTATGCTACACATAACGATTGTCATCACACAAGCAGTGTGCACTTAACATGCATTTGTCTTAGATTACATCTAGTAATCAAGTTGTGTACCAAAAGACTTTTTTTTTATGTTACGAGATGGCAAACAAGCTTACGGCCCACCTGATGTTAAGTGGTCGCCGCCGCCTATAGACACTTGCAGTATTAAGTGTAAATCACTTAACACCGCAAGTGCGTTTGCCATCCTGGGGACAAAGATGATATGCCTTCCATGCCCAGTAATTACACTGGCTACCTTTCCCTTCAATCTGAAACACAGCGAACTGCTTCACGGCTGAAATAAGAAAGGCGGTGGTACCTACCCAGACGACCCTACATATGGGTCTACCACCTAGTAACTTAGACATAAGGCGTTCAGGCCATATTTCCAGCGTTAGCAGGACGTGTGTTCTAGCTATGCGCAAAGCTAAAATCTTTAATCCTCCCGCATATTTAGTTCGAAGAAAATACCAACTTTCTCTTTTCAATTTGAGGGAATAATAGCTAGCGTTCCGATCATGTGTAGTGTAATAGTACATTGTTCACCGTGGGACGAAAGTAACAGATTACCAACGAGGGAGCAGTTTGTTTCGACGCGCGCTGCGTCAACTACTGGCCATTGGTTGGTTGGTGATTCGCAGAACATCTGCAACTAGTGTTGCATAATCATAATCTCTTTATATAATTTTAAATAGGTACTGCTTATTTCAATTTAACAAGTCTTTGAATGTTCCTCACAAGTGTAGTATAAAGCACTATGTAACACTTGGGAGAAAGTTCGATTCCCAACTCAGGAGTGCCCTAGGCTGCGCCTTCGGGCCACAAACTGCTCCCTCGTTGGTAATCTGTCACTTTCGTCTCGCGGTGAACAATGTACTATTTCTATACTGACGTATTTGAAGCTAAAAACTCACACATAGGATCGAGTCATTGACAAGTGTTTGATTTTGCTTTAAGACAACTCGACGTTGACAATTTTGATTTCCGTATTCCACTCAAAGCCCAGTTACTGTATTTAGTTCGGACTTTCCAGATCAAATGCTAAAGTATCTCATTGTTATAACCACGTGTGTTGAATGCTAATACGCTAAGCGCATCGTCACACATTTCGATCCCTATTCCTAATGTAATAAGTGATGATTTCGAATGTTCATGCGACAGTTAATTTGAATTACTAATACGTGTAACAACTCCTTATTTTGTAGGCCGTAAGTTTGCTTTTCGTTTGCAAATATTTAATGTACTTGAGCATTGTAAGGACGTTGTACGTTATACCGGGGCGGAGGTGTGTCGGCTTATGTAATACTAAGTAAATACACGACTCATCCTTGCTCCGGCGGTGTGTAAACCGTCCTTGTAACTGAGCCAAATGCCCATTCTTCTATGGAATTCTATCGCAATGTTTTGCCTTTGCAAAGAGCGTTTGATTGTCTTTGTAATATTTGATGAGCAGAGCAAAGCAAAGCCAAGTCTTAGGGTCACAGCAGATAATACAATTTAGTTGGACGACTAAATTGCAGTAGACAAAGAAGGCCGCACATCTATACAAGTAAATCGTACAACTAAATGATCGCATCCAACTATCGGCCGATAGCATAAAGTACGGGCTTCTATGTAAGGACGATAGTTGTACGATAGTCGGCCAACTAAATTGTGTGGTTTGGACCCCGCAGACCATACAATTGAGTTAGCCGACTATTGCAGTAGACATAGAAGGCCGCACATCTATCCAACTAAATCGCACAACTAAACGATCGTATCCGACTATCGGCCGATAGCATAAAGAATGGGTATCTACTGTAAGGACGATTAAATTGTGGAAGCACGCAATTTAGTTGTACGATAGTTGGCCAACTAAATTGTATGGTCTGCGTTAGCTCTTACAGGCCATAAAATGCCTCAAAATGGTTTCAGATTGCCAGCCTATCGACTAAGAGGTGCTTAAATCTGGATAAAATAGTACACATTTTTTTTAAATTACCACATCAAAACGGCAAAGCGTGACCGAGAGAAGTCGCCGCAGAAGAGGCAGAAGACCAAGCAGTGGGAACTAGCGATTCGGGTGGGCTTGGACGAGCTGGAAAGCACCGAGGGCGTGCCGAGTGATGTCCGCCCCAGAAGGGGGAGAGCCAAAAGAAACCCAAAGGAAGGTTAATGATCCGTAAAAAAATGTCGCGTAAAAAGAAAGACAACTGCATAGGAAATAAAACGAAGGAAAGACATCAACGCGTGCCATTTTACAATTTACTTAATTATCCTCTTACCTACTGGACATCGATTTTTCGGAATTAAGTTATGAAATTTCCAGGATATTTTAATGGAGATCAAAGATTGTCGGGAAAAATAAGGAAAAAAATCCTAAACCGGAAAAACTCGATTTTCTCAATGTTCTTCATAAAGTACAAAAGTATTAGATTAAGTTGTACTTTATAAAGTACATAAATACTTTGGTTTGTTTCCACTAGGACAATTAATCCTGTTTGACTCCGCTTGGTCATAGAAAAAATAACCTGAACCTACCGGTGATGTGCATAAACACTTCTCTCTAAAAATAAGACTCATCTTATGTCATAAAAAGGAAAAATAAGTTAGTTCCATTAAAATAAATCTTTTACTACCGATAGTAGAACTAGTGAGAACATACCTACTTTAACTTGCATGGTCATTATTTGAGTAAATAAGACACGTCTGTGTAAATTATTAATATTTAATGTTAACAATTAAAAAAATGTTCACAAAAGTAACAAAATTAATCATCTTTACTACAGATAGCAAAATTAAACACTCTTATCAAAACAAAAAATAATGCTTCTTACTAGTATCATATAATCAGTCGAATGTATTTACGTGACGCTGACGTACTGGACACTACTTCAGAATCACAAGAAATAGCTGGTGAAGGTATTGTTATGTCTAATCCATCTTCGTCTTCATCAGAACTGCTATTCGACTCTAATCTGTGGTCATAGCCACTTTGTTGAAAGAGCGCGGGAGGCGTGTAGGCAGGATCGTCGTCAGAATCATCTCCTGAAAAGTTTATATCAGAGTCATTTAGTGCATTGCTTATATCGTATTCTAATAGCACTGAAACAAAAGTTAAATTATTAAAAATATGGGATAAACATCCATATGTACATTACAAAGTACAAATGTAGTTTAACAGCTACAATCTAAAGTATCTACTTTTGTACTTTGAAAAGCACGTAAAGATAAAAATGTCTTAGTTTCAAACACGGTGAACCAGAACAAAAAAATATAACTTCGCAGAGTGAACTTATTATTCTAATAAGTAATTATGATGAAAAGTTTTCATATTTTATACAAATTACAAGAGATTGAAATTGATTGACTTACCCATACGCGTCCTCCGTCCTGCTCGTGACTTTTCTGACACCATTTTTCAGAAAGTGACAGATGACACTGGACATTACTTTTTCTTCTCAAATGCCAAAAGACCAATGACGTAGGAATTCAATGGACGTGCCCTAACAACAAAAAAACCGTGCCGGTTGAGCGCATAAAATGGCGGACTGACAGCTGTTATAGTGCTGTTCGGTAGTATCTTGCTATATCGATAAAATTATTTTGTGAAATAATTTTATTGTGTCATAAAGTTAGCTTATCAATATGAAATGAATGCATAGATATAGGTAACTGTAGATGGGCAAAGTAAAAGAGAAAGAGTATCCTCACACGTATATTAGAATGAGATAGACAGACGAGACCATTTCACGTATACGCAGGCGGCCCAGTAGGCCTATTCGCTAACTTTTTTTGACAGTTGAAAGTGATCATCACTGAGTGATTTACGTATCCATTGCTGTTTTACGCGCCAAGTTCCATAATAGCGTGTTGTTTGAAACGGCAATGGAAGTGTAATTCACTCGGTGATCATCACTTTCAACTGTCAATAAAAGTTAGGGAATAGGCCTACAGGTCGGCCTGTCAGTCACGTAGAAAAAACAGCAACTTTCAGACTGCAGTACTATTTTTCACGGACACGTGCGCATTTCTCACACTGGTGCTTTTTTTGGTCTCGCCTTTAATACCGAACACGATTTCTTGGCAAGCTATAAACATCAGTAATTATAAAGCTATCATTACACCCTTAGATAGTTCAAATTGTATTAATGACTCATGGGGTTTATACACTCTCAACTCTCACGGAGGGGTCGATAGTTCTACGTAACGATGACAAAATATTAAAATAGAGCCTTACAACACCTGTTAGGGAGATATTATATAGAAAGCGCCGAGAGGATGACGATAAAATGTATGGCGCCCTAATTATGAACGAAATATACTTTGCCTCGCGTGCGCACGCCCACAAGCCATATATTTTCACGGCGCCCGCCCGCCGCCCGGTGCGCTTTCTATAATATCTCCCTTATTGCTATAAGATATCGGGTGAAACTTCCTCTGTGCTTCGGAAGGCACGTTAAGCTGGTGGCTAGTTGTAAGCTTGGCTGGGGGGAGCGAATATCTAAAACATAGGTTAAAGTTAAACACACCAAAGATATATTGACGCCGTCGTGGGGGAGTGGTCAGTATAGCTGGCTTCACATCAAGCGGTCCGGGTTCGAATCCTGGTAGCGGCAAATGTTTGTGTGACGAACACGAATGTTTGTTTGCGAGTCATGGTTGTTTATATATTTATTTATGTTTATTTATAAAAATATCTAAAATTATTATGTATATTAAAAAAAAAGTCCGTTATCTAGTATCCGTAATACAAGTTCTCAATGATACTTACTTCGGGCTAGATAATTGGTGTGAGCGTGGAAATATATTATTATTAATATATTATATTATTATTTTGCTAAAATATTAAAACGAAATACTAGAACGTAAATCAATATGTTTATTATTTACATGTAGTACCATTATTAATTTGACTAAACAAACTAAAACTCAAATTTCTTTATTCATTTAGGTACAATTTTGATGCCAAAGTGAAGTTTGATGCCATCGGCTTAAGAGTCTACCAAGAGGCCTTGTTCTGAGAAGAACCGGCAATAAACTCAGCTTTGGAAAGAGCTTTTTCCACTCCTACTGCTTCCAACCACATTTTCTTCCTATATTCACTTCTTGGAACCTAAAAAAAACAAAAACCTATAAGATATATTGGAGATGAAAATTGGAATCTTAAATAATTTGGGTTGGGTATGGGATGGCAATTTTATTTTCATTTACATTGGTGTTCTTTAGCTGTATGAATCCATTACAATTGATAAGGTTAAAAGAAGACATAAATAATAGTAAAAAATTAAACACTTTCCAGGTTGTTTTTTTTTTTTTTATGTTAAATAGGCTGGGCGTTTGACCACAATCTCGCTTGATGGAAAGCGATGATGAGGCCTATGGTGGTACACGCTCGCCTAGAAGATGCTTGTTCACTCTAGCCTTAAAGATGTCCAGATTATACTGATCCGGGAAAACAGACCTCGGCAAGGAGTTCCACTCCTTAGCAGTTCGCATAATGAAAGCTGAAGCAAATCGCTTCGTGCGAATTGGAGGAATGTCGACAACATAAGGGTGAAAGCCCTCGCCGCGCCTGGTCGTCCGGTGGTGGAAAGGGGCAGGGGGGATCAAATTATGTAAAACTTCCGCACACTCTCCGAAATGTAACCGGTAAAACACAGAGAGGCTAGCCACACGCCTTCGATGGTCAAGGCTCTGGAGATTTTCTCCAACGAGTGCGTCATTACTGATGAGTCTCTTCGCACGGTGCTCCACCGAGTCTAATGCATCTAACTGATATCGAGCAGATCCGTCCCAAAGGTGACAACAGTACTCTAAGCAGGAGCGAACTTGCGCTCGATATAGGCTTAGAAGCTGCTCAGATGTGAAATATCGTCTGACCTTAAAAAGTATGCCAAGTTTTTTGGCAGCGGTTTTAGCAATGGACTCGATGTAGCGACCGAAATTTAGGTTGGCGGAGATATCTATACCCAAAAGCTCGAGATGGTCGTTAATCGGCACGGAAACATTTCGGAAAGTCGGAGTCAGATGGAGTGGACTCCGTTTCGCCGAGAAAAGACAAGCCTGTGTTTTGGAGGGATTGAATCCAACCAAGTTAGCTTCACCCCAGAGGGAAACAGCTTCCAGGGTTGAATTCACTCCCTTCATCATTGCCTCCCTCAGTGATCGGACATCTGCACCAGACTTCGCATCAGACAAGTACCTCTCCGAGACTGTGCTGTCGTCTGCGTACCCAAAGATACCGGGAGCTGTGAGCAGATCATTGATATGCAGCAGGAATAGAGTCGCGGAGAGAACAGAACCCTGGGGGACTCCGGCATTTATGCCAAGCAGATCTGACGAGGAGCCGTTAATGACTACTCGAATTGATCTACCTCCCAGAAAATCCGCAATCCAGTTGCAAAGCCCGGTAGCGATTCCATATGAAGGAAGCTTGCCAATGAGACTTGCATGCCAAACCCTGTCAAAAGCCTTAGAGATATCGAGAGAGACGGCGAGAGCTTCACCGTGTTTCTCTATGGCTTCGCTCCATAAGTGAGTAGCATACACAAGAAGATCCCCAGTAGATCGCCCACGGCGGAAACCAAATTGACGGTCACTGAGGAGGTCGTTATCTTCGAGGTAAGCCAGGAGACGGTTGTTCAATACACGTTCCATAATCTTACATAGTATGGACGTGATTGCTATGGGTCGATAGTTGGCAGGGTCGGCACGGCTACCTTTTTTAGGTACAGGTTGAACATTGGCAATCTTCCAGGCTTTTGGAACTTTGCCGGTCTTAAGGGACAAGCGGTAAAGGCGAGTCAGAATAGGAGACAACTCAGGTGCACAATTCCGCAGGACAATAGCTGGAATGCCATCGGGTCCACTAGCTTTATTCACATCTAGAGCGCAAAGAGTTTTGAGCACGTCTTTCTGGTGGATGTGAACTTCCGACATTGCAGAAGAACACAGAGGGAGCTTAGGTGGAAATACGCCAGCAGAATCCAGTTGTGAGTTGTTCGCGAAGTTAGAAGCTACCAAATTTGCTTTATCTTTAGCGGTGTGAGCTAGTGATCCGTCAGGTTTTATTAAAGGCGGCAGCGACGACCGGCAAAAATTGGCCTCAACTGACTTGGCTAGGGACCAGAAGGCTTTGCTCCCAGATGGAAAGGAGGCCAATCTAGCTCCAATACGGCCAAGTGGTCAAAGCGGGCCTTACGAAGAACACCTTTGCAGGACTTGGCTGCACTGTTATAGGCCTTCTTCAGAGTCCGAATATTCTGTGCCTTGCGGGCTCGAGCATCCGCCCAGGATCGGTAAGCAGAATGCTTGAGCACCTCGGCTCTGGCACATTCCGCATTAAACCAAGGGCGGGCGCTAAACTGGTGCGATACGTCAGAATACGGAATAAAGTATTCCATAGCCTGACGCACCACGTCAGTGATAGCATCCGCGCAGCAGGTCGGGTCATCCGAGGGAAAGCACGTGCGAAGCCAAGGATAAGATGCAAAGAAGTGCCGCATTTCATCCCTGTCTGCTGAACTGTATCGCCAAACACGCCTAGCTCCGATAGGATCAGGGTCGGATGGAGAGTAAACAGACACGGACTTTACCAGACAGTGGTCGGAACTCCCCAGTGGTGACGAAATTGTCACCTGGTATCGGTCCGGGTCCGTTGTCAACAGAAGGTCCAGGCAATTAGGTGTGTGGCCATCAATGTCGGGTATCCGGGTAGCGCCCTTTACCAGCTGGGAGAGACCTAGCGACATAGCAAATGTATGCGCCAATCTCCCGGCATGGTCGGTGTTCTGGAACGGGAACAACCACTCATGGTGGTGTGCGTTAAAGTCCCCCAGAACGACTAACTGCGCACTCGGGTACCTTTGTTGAGCTGTTTCAGCGGAGGCGCTGAGGTACTGAAAAAACCTGGTTGTCTCCATGTTATCGGTGTGCGACCGGTAAACACTGGCATAGAGTATTTGCTCCATACCTGTGTCCACCAGAACCCAGACTGCAGAGAAACTGGAATCCTCAAGGTTACGGAGACGCCGGTAGCAGATGTCATCACGAGCATACACGCAGGTACCAGCGCGTGATTTAAAATTGTGCTCCAGGGTGTAGCCTGGGTAAGATAAATAAGCTGCGTCAGCCGGACATCGGATTTGCGTCTCCGTGAGGAACAGCAGATGTGGTTTATCAGTTTCAAGATGGTAATGGACACTATCGATATTTGAGTGCAAACCTCGGATGTTAGCGAGGTGCACTTTTAGTGCGAGGGAGTGCATCCGCTGTTTCACCAGTTTCTTTTTCTTTGTTTTCATTAGGCTATGGGAACAGAGTGAACAAGCAGGAAGGGGACAGATGAGCGAGACGCTGGTAAGCTGCTGCCAAGCGATGCAGCTGTGACGCCACACTGACGGGTGACTGAGCTGGAGCGCGCGGGGACGCCCTAACCCCCCTAAAGGTGTCCATCGGGCCCTCGCATCCGGTCGCCAACCGGCACGATGGCGCACCCTGGGATTTTTCGCGAGTTGGCGGGGCAGCCTTTCATAGGTGGCTAACCTACTAATTGGGCCCCCTACTACCTGCGGTCGGCCAGCGGAAAAACCGTGCTTAGGATCCCGCTACCCTCCGCGATCAGTCACCCAGCGCAGCAATCACGCAGCACCGAAACTGGCCAACTATACAGCGCAACTGCTCGGACTCCCCTCCCAGAACGGCAACACCAGGCTTCAAGCCGGAACACGACGAAAGTCGCTTGGCGGCTAGGTTTAGCCTAGAGGGTGGTTACCAGCCACGGTTGAAACCTACCACCGGTAGAGTGCTGAACATTTGGCGCTACCCAGGGGGCACGTGTGGGTATCTAGAGCTAAAGCCCACGGACGCGCTCAGCTTTACCCCCCAAAAAGTAAGAGTAACCAACCTTATGGACACCAGTATTTTTTTTATAAAGCCTCTTTTTTAAATCGTTTAAGAATAATGATCCGATATTATATGTATAGATGCTATTTTGAAGGCATATGTAGTCCATCTGCCCCTAAGGCCTCTCCAATATAATATTGTCATGATTATGTATTATCGTCATTTACTTTCGATAATTTGAGAACAACACTGGTTGTCAAATTCAACATTTTCTTAGCTTGAAAATATTCAAAATAAAGCCTAATCTTTAATTGAAATCCACATAAATGGAATCACATGGATGAATAAAAAATTTAAAACATTCAGAGTACCCATAAATGCTAAAACTAAATACTATTTACTTGTAAATTTTAAGACTTACCGGTGCAACGTTAATCTTTGTTGATTTTCGTCTTTCCTTGACCCACACCCTATTACACTACACTTAGGCATTATGACGGTGTGATCTTTCACAACTTCGCGTAATTTCAATGAAGAAATCTCCAGAAAAAGAAAGATAAATATTAATTTTGATAATGTTTACAAATCGTTGACACATGAAGTACCAAACAGTAACTGACAGTTATGTCACACAATATGGCTTCCTGGCCGCAAAATATATATAAAAATAACTATGGCTACAGACAATAGGCCGGGTCCATAGAATTCCTACGTCATTGCAAAAGACCGATGTTGTCATTAATAAAAAAACATTAGAGCTTGGTGTGAAAAAAATATAAATAAATTTATTTTTTGTTTACGTACATTGTGAAGTACAAAAGTAGGTAAGAGGTTAAATTGAATTTTAAATGTCGTCGTTGCGACTTTAAGATCGCTTATGTGTTACTTAAAGAGAGGCCTATGCCCAGCAGCGGGCGAGAATGGGCTGATGATGATGATGTGTTACTTTTAGTGAAATAGACTTATTAATAAAAATCGACTCAAAAATTTAATTTAACACAACTATCAATATAAAATGTTAGACCATTTTCATTGATTTTCTATAAATTGTCATTTATACACATAGGAGGTCTTAAAGTCGCAACGACGATATAAGACTACTTCCTTGGAAGGCTATTCCATTTTTTTGTAATTTGATGTAGCCGACCCGACTTGCCACACGATTTTAAAGTACGGCATTTTTACCATATATTGTCTCCGTAAATGAAACTTTATGTGTCTGTGTGATTCGCGCGGCATCTAGAAATGCACTGAAGATTTAGCATAAGCTTGGTGAGAACATTTTCCTGTATGCCCAGTTCGTTACGTACCCTGTCTTTCTTTAAATCTTGGACTTTAAAGTGGCCTAATCCTCTGGTAAGTGGCCACGTTTCCGCTGCATAGACGCATGACATATATAATAATAAAACTAAATTTTCCCTCAACATTTTCTATCGAGTAAGCGCGCGTTGTGCAACCGAAGGTTGCAACTAAGACGTGAGACTTTGAAAACGTACGGCGATGAACTAGCAATTAGCTTTAGACTAATTTAAACTGCGTCCCTACTTGCCTAATTAATTTGTGGACAACTGCACTGTTTATAAATTGCAAGGGTTTCAAACGCTGTCATTCTAAGAGACCTTGTTTAAGTCAACATAGGTGACATCATCGGACTAAGGCAGAACCACGTTCAAAACTAAAACGGAGAAATAATTTAGTGTTAAAACTATAGAAAATTTCAGGAAACTATCTCGAGATTTTTTAGACCAGGGGTCACCGAACCGCCCGAAATCCGGACCCCAGTGCCACCAATCAGGCCCGCGACAGCCAATGTTTTATCTAATCCATATATTTAATCCATTAGTCGCCATCTACGACACCCATTGGAAGATATGGGGTGATGCTATTGTACTCTGCCGGAATCACACGGCTATCCTCTTTTTAATAGATGATATTATTGGAGTTTACTCCTTAAGAATCGATTTGCATATATAAGGAGCCCGGTATGAGAAAAATGTGAGGAGTAAAATCTATCGATGAATGACCTCGTTACGTTTTTAAAGGTCAAAGTCTTAATTGGTGCGCATCCTATGTCGCGCAACTTTCTAATTGTCAAAACACGGATGACAGCAGGCATCTCACCTGTCTCGGAGTAAACTCCAGTCGTGCGTCGGAGCTGACACACACAATTTTTTTCTCATTTTTTTGCGTCAGAAAATGCTTTACGCATGCAGGTGGGGCCACCCCAAAGTTATGTGGGACTCACCCTGTCAGGGAATACCCACTAAAACTTACGTGCTCCTCTAGGTCGTGGCTTCAACGCACACAGGGTACTTGGCGCAATCACTATATGAGATATTTTTTCTGCTAAGCTTACCTTAACAATTTGTCTACGAAGAGCTTCCCTAAGAACCCAGTCCCTCCAGTAAGGAAGACTGAAGAACCTGCGAACATCTTCTGGATCTGTGATTCCCCGAAAGCATCCTTCTCTTCCACCATGTGTTTGTAAGTGATGTCCCCTCCTTCCTTCGGACTCAGAATCTCTTCGGCAATGTGAGTGTCGAAAGTCATGTCTGGAAAGACGAAAAGAACATTATTTGCTGAGATTAACAGGTATCTAATCTAAGATTATTTGTTTAAAAAAAATTAAATAAAAAAACCGCCTTCAAAACTAAAACTGTTTTTTGAGGTCGGTCCCAAATACAAGTGACAACGTTTATTACAAAAATTGAGGTTGGCACCGGTCTTTAAAAAAACATTTAGATTTTTGTAAACAAAATTTTTATTTCTCCCGTTTTTAGTTTTGAAGGCGGTTTTTTTTATTTAAAATCTTTTTTTCTGCTTTTTAGTGTTTTAAGTATAAAAATTTTCAGGAAACTACCTCAAGATCTTTTAGACACACAAGTGATAAAATTACGATATCATCAATGTCAATTAAATAGGCATTATTAGGAATAACTCAAAAACTACTTGTCATATGTCGATAAAATTTAAATGGGACCCCATGACAAGCACTAGCTTCCAAAGGTCAAAAGAATCTTGAAAATCGGTCCACCAAGTAACGAGTTATGAGGTAACAACATTTAAAAAAAACATACAGTCGAATTGATAACCTCCTCCTTTTTTGAAGTCGGTTAAAAACTACACGTGGACGAAGTCACGGGCGGAGCGCTAGTAAAAAATATTTAATTGTTCCGAGAAACAAATGCATATTCTTTATTTGAGTTTAGATATAAAATGTGATTGCAGCAATCAATTTTGTAACACGAATTGGATTTTTTGCTACGTAAAAAAAGTATCGAATATCCATGTATATTTTTAAATAATCTAGCTTTGAAAATTATTTAATTGCATCCCAACAACGTTTATGACGAAAATAGTTTTTAACACAACGAAAAACAATGCAGTTTTTTTAACAAGAAAAAAACAAAAACGCGTCTGTGGAACAATAAAATAAAATAATTATTGTTTCGATGTTTTATATAAAATCGTCTTTGGGTTTATTGGAATGGTCTCAATAAATCTTAAATATCTCAATAAATCAGATAAAATCAAAAAGTTATTTAATGTAATGGACTTTGCGAATGTTAGCGTCATCGGTGTTTTAAGATTGTTCTGCATTAAAGAATATTTTATTTTATTCATTTATATTCAAGCGATTTTCACCAATAAAGTGGTCCATCTGGTAGGTTTAGGTATAATTTGTCAAGGTTTACGTAAATTGCTTGAAAGCTAAGCAGCCTGGAAGCTTTCATTGAAAACGCTGCCTATTCCCTTTGAGATATAGATAACAAAACAATGCATTCTGGACTCAGGCCAATAAAAAGTCTATGGTCTGAGATTCTGGAATGTTCCTCTTTTATTTTTTACTTGAAATGGGTTCACTCTTGGTAACACTGTGCAGGAGAGTTAAGGGGAAGCTGAAGATGGAATGAGTTTACCCAGAAGATGACTATTCACTGTAACCCTAAATAGAGCAGGGTTATAGCTATTCGGGAATATGGACACCGGCAATTCCACTCTTTAGCGGTGCGCATAATAAATGATGTTGAAAACCGCTTGGTACGCATAGGCGGAATTTGTACGAAGTAGGGATGGTAACCTGAAGTCCGTCTAGACCCCCCGATGGTAGAAAGGAGATGGTGGAATAAGCTCATGTAGCTCAAAAGCACACTCGCCAAAGAACAATCTATAAAATACCGACAGGCATCCCACTTTGCGACGATGAGACAAACTTTGCAGATTAGCATGCACCAGCATATCACCACCTATAAGTTCCCTGACTCTGCGGTCAACCGAGTCAAGAGCAGCAAGTTGATATTTTGCTGAACTGTTCCAAAGATGGCAACAATACTCCATGCAAAATCGAAGCTGTGCCTTGTATAAAAGGTCAAAAGTTGTCGCGGCGTGAAGCATCATTTAACCTTTGTGAGAATACCCACTTTTTTGCCACAGTTTGAGCTTTTGAAAAAATGGTTGCGCCGAAGTTAACGTTGGCTGTGAACTGCATGCCAAGGAGCTCAAGGTTATCGGAAACTGGAATTAGATATGGGTACAAAAAACTCCGCGATTGCATTTAGCTATTTACTTATATTTTAGGAGATTACTATACAGTGGCGGATTTTCCAGTGGGCTGAGTAGGTTGGAGCCTAGGGCAGCAGATTTTAGGGGGGCGGCAAACAAGGCCAAAATTTTGAGAAAATGAAACCCTTTTTTTTAATAAAGGGATAAAAGCTGATAATAAGAGAAAGATAGAGCAAAATAAAGTTGCAAATATAATAATATATGATTGAGAACTAGGAATATGCTCGATGGAACTAGGTTATTGAATTTCAGAATCAGAAGTAAGTAGGGGCGGCAAAAATTTATTAGCCTACTGGCGGCGATAATTTATTAGCCTACTGGCGGCGATAATTTATTAGTCTACTGTCGGCGATAATTTATTAGCCTACTGGCGGCGATAATTTATTAGCCTACTGTCGGCGATAATTTATTAGCCTACTGTCGGCGATAATTTATTAGCCTACTGGCGGCAAGTTTGTAAATCCGCCACTGTTACTATACCTATCCATTCCATCTTTAAAAAAATGGTCCCGTAAAATTCCGTAATTAGATAGCTATTTAGACAAATATAGTATTAATCGTTATCAACTTAAAAAGTTACTAAGTATAAGCATTTCATGCACAATATTATTTTTTTTTACACCTTTTAATTAAAATTAATATCAAGAGTTAACTCAAAAAAATAAAAGTACAATACTAAAAACACGCTTTTATATTAAAACGGACTAAAAAGTGAAAAATAACTTTTTAGTATAGAAACTAAATGATGAACGAAAAGTATAAAAAAATATTTAGAGAAAAGCGTGGGGTGCTCAATACCAGAAGTTCTTGAAAATATTCGATCGGTACAATAAATTGAGCACTCTATACCATACGCATTAATAGAATAATATACTAGTGACTACAAGTAGGTATATTATTCATACGTAATGCGTTACTTGGAACCTCGATGCTTGGAACATTGGCCACTTGGCTGCACCCTGAACATTATTATTGAGATTTCTATGAATAATTCTAAGTCATTGGTTATTTTTAATTTAATACTTGTAGTAACTGCAAACTATTTAATTAGTCGCCATATTTAACAAGTATGCTAAGTAAAGCTTAGAATAATCTTTTATTATCACTCGTTAATGCGATTAGCATCAGTCTGTTATACACTCAATGTTTGTAATTATTGGAAACCAATTCTAAGCTGTGTTTGACTTAAGAAGTTGATTGTAGATGACGAGGCATATTCGATAATTTTGTTGAAGGGCGGGAAAAGTTAATTGAAACAATCCTTAACAAAAGCTTAAACCTAATTAAAATTAAGTCCAAGAACTGACAAGTATCGCTCCTGCGTGCTGTGTTTTATAAAATTGTTTTGTATATCTAATTGCTCATTGAATATCAATTATTGTGAATCACTGATATCCATTTTGTATTTACTTAATTGGTTCAGTATAAGCGGTCACGTGTATACTAAGAATTACATTGAGGTCACAGGGAAATGAGAAAATCGGGTACCTATATTACGAAATCCTAGGGATTTATTATATATTTTTAATCCAAGGAAACATAAATCTAGTAAAATGAGGAAACTAAGGAAAGTATAAGACAAAACTCTGCCACAAGTAGTCCACTCTGCTTGGTCTGGTCATAAAACAAATTGGTCATCAGATGACTGACGATCGTTTTAAAATTGTATGTTACTTATCGCCCCGCGTGTGACGGTGATTGTATGATAATGTGTAGTGGATAGACAACTTAAATGTTCAGTGATAATCCTTTAGAGTAGCATTACGAAACAAAACGCAAAACGATGCCACTATTTACCGTATGGTATTGGAGGTAATTTCCTCACGTTTCAATTTGCATACCCAACTGGTTTTCCATTTGTTATGAGTTTATAGCCACCGTACTTGCAGTAAACAGAAGTACTTGGAAGCATTGTAGAGGAATATAATCGTAATCAATTGACCTTTTTTTAAAAAAGAAGTAGGTACATTGAAGAGCTTGATTTCTGCACATACGAGATGACAATCAAGCTTGCGGCCCCCCGATGTTAAGTGGTCACCGCCGCCTATAGACACTTGCAATATTAAGTGTAAATCACTTAACACCGCAAGTGCGTTTGCCATCCTGCGGACTAAGATGATATGCCCTCCTAGCCCAGTAATTACACTGGCTACCTTTCCCTTCAATCCGAAACACAGCAAACTACTTCACGGCAGAAATAAGAAAGACGGTGGTACCTACCCTACATAGTAAAATTACCTAATTTAGTTTATGCAAAACATACATAAATAAACAATAGGGTTTTCTTAGCTGTATCCAGTAATGGTCAATGACCTTGTTTCGAGCCAAATACAAAGGTCAACAGGAAATGACCTATTAGGTACAATATGTAGCATTTAGGAAAAGTAAAAGTTGATTAATATTTTTATATATATATAATTTTTACTTTTAATATTATAAAACTGAAGAGTTTGTTTGGTTAAGCCCGCTAATCTCAGGAACTTCTGACTCATGGTGAAAAATTATTTTTGTGTTGGATCGTCAATTTATCGAGGAAGGCAGCATCATCATCACCAAGCCTTTATAATTCAACCCACTGCTGTGACACAAGACCTCTCCTTGATATCAAAGGAGGTAGGCATTAGTCCAACACGGTTGTGGTGATCAATAGTCCTTTGCTGATCCATTAGTCCCCTTCTACGACATCCATTGGAGGATATGGGGTGATGCTATTCTACTTAAGTTTTGCAAGCTAAGTTTGTAACGTGTTACTATAACATTGCCATGATATAGTACCATCGTCTTCATTATTTCTGGCAATATTTAAAAAAAAGTAACAATCAAATTCAAAATCATCATTCATCATGACATTTGGTTAATTTTTGATTCATTCCATTGCTGACCGTTACCTAGAACACAATATCATTACTAACGTACCTAAGGGTCTCGCTCTGACCTCGGCTTGGGCCTATTACTATAATACGTACTTAAATTATATCAAGGCACTAAATTAGTGCCTTTTATATACCATTTAAACCTGTTAAATAACTAAATAAAATAGTGACGGGGAACGTGTTTTGATTAGTGGACCATACTAACAGAGTTGGACCAAAGCTGCCCTCGTACTGTTACAAGTTCATGCATAGCGTTATTCATCCAAGACTTAAACTGGTTATGAACCAGGTTCTATGAACTTACAATCTGCAAATAGTACTTTAATGCAACTGGTCGAGTGCAAAAGGCTTTTTTTCTATTTAACCAACACGGTAGGATCCTTTTTCCTTAACATACAACGTGTAACATATTATATATAACGCAAAACTCTGAATATAGTGTGCTTGGAGTGCGTTTCTGAATCGCTACAATGAAAAATTACACAAAGATCTAATTTAAAATGAAGTTGCATAAAGTACTTTGTCACAAATATTTTTTTGCGATATTTGTCTCGAAAATAATGTTCATTCATCTATATACTGGGTGTAAAAGACATGGCCAGTCAAACGAGAACCATGTATTGTATACATCAAAATAAGACATATTTCAAAAAAATATAGATAGATTTTTATTTTTTGGTGTTAAAAAGAATTGCAAATTGTGCCGCGCAATGTAAAGGGCTCAACTCGCACGCAACTCGCAAAACCGCGATAATTTTGCTTGACGGCGGCCCCGTTCGTTAGTGTCCGTACGCATCGAGTGAGCTACATTGAACGCTAACGTTTTGAAGCCATTTTTTGTTATGAAATACTAAAAAAAATGATAATGTTTCTTTGGACAATAATTACGAAATAACGTATAGAATACGTTTTCATAAAAAAATGAAAAAAAAAATTATGACTTTGACCTTCGATAAAATCGTAACTATCAATTTCCCAGGTAAAGTCTAGAGGAAAAAAAATGTTTTGATGGTGAGCAGAATACATGGTTCTCGTTTGACTGTTCATGTCTTTTACACCCTGTATACAAAATTTAAAGTCCTGGTTGAGATATACGCACAGCCCAATGTATGTTTAGATTGAGGTGCCGATTATATACATATAACTTTTGATGTATACCACTACATAATCCAAGCTCTGTCGTACAAAATTTTCTTAACTACTACCACAGATAATATAATACGATACTAGTACTACTACTAAATAACTCAATATATTTAATTACGATAGAAAAAGTGGCACCTCAATCTAAACATACATCACAGTCCAAACCGCTGAAGCTAAAGACTTGAAATTTTGCACATAGATACCTTATACAGTGTAGGCATCCACTAAGAAAGGATGTTTGGAAATTCCACCCCTAAGGGGTAAATTGTCCACGCGGACAAAGTCGCGCGAAGGTACTATTTCCCGTTGGATTAATAATTTTGCCGTAAACTATACGTACAGCGATAGGTACAGAACCTCAAGTATGTAGTTAGCCTTAACCTTAAGCGTCGTGTCCTTATTTTGAAAATATTTTGCGAGTGAGATATTTAATTCACTTTTGATTGTCGTAAACGAGTTTAAGGGGAATTATGAGAATACAGGTTGCATTCGAAAAATGTATGATTTTTTAAATACTTAATATTGAGTGGCAGGTTATAAGCATTCGTACGATGGTGTGGTAAGAGAGAGGTTTAGTTTCTCAAGAACACCGGATTGCAGAGCATGTGGATATCATTATTTTTTATGTTATGAAGCGTCGGCGTAGTGCATAGGAGCGTCGTCTTCCACCGGGAGGCTCCGGTTTGAACCCTGCCATGTACCAATGTGTTTTAGAATTTTTAATTCATATGTACGTTTAATCGACGCTTAAGGAAAACATCGTGAGGACTGCACACACCTATGGAGAAATTCTTAGGTTGTGTGTGAAGTCGACCAACCCGCACTTGGCCAGCGTGGTTGACTAAGGCCTAATCGCCCCTAATGTAGGGTAGGTACTTAGGTCCGAGGTGGGTGCATTAAATGAGCTGATGATGATGATGTTAAGTGTTTGGCAGATGAGCATAGAGCCTGCCTGGTGATAAGCAGCCTATAGACGCTTGCAACACTGACGTCACAGTCGCTACTCCGTGGAGCTCTGGCAACCTTACTCACCACCAGAAACACAACACTACAAAATGTCGTGTTATTTGACTGTGGTCTTCTGTAAGGTGGAGGTACTACTCCAGTTCGTACCCTACCTCGACCTGTCTTGAAATTAAGAAAAAATAACATTGTTTACATTATTTTAAAGTTAATTGTCCCTATAAGCTTATATAAGACTGTATGCTCAAGTTTACTTATCTTAGACATACTAAGTACCATATAACACCTGTAACTTCAAGTTAATTGCGTCTCATCACTTTGTTGTTCTTAGAAAGTGTTGTTCTTATATCGATAAGTTTCGCTATCGATAATCTATATTTAGAATTTATTTGATAGTGAACACGGTATATAACAAGATATTATAATTTTTCAATGTAAACAAGTGCTTAAGGGCGTTTACTCGAATAACGTCAATATTGTCACAATTTGTGAATTGTTTAAGACCTAGTTTTGAAGCGATGTGAACATACTTTGTAAATTAATTATATATTATAGGTAGATTAATTCTTGATTAAAACCGCTATAGAAAGATATTTTAATTTACACTAGTTTTGCTAATCGAGGAGGATCTTACGGCGCAGTTTTACGAAAATGCAGTTTAGAGCTTTCTTTCAGATGAAATACAAGAATTTTAATGGCAAACAATACAATGCAAGAATAGTTTTTAGAACATATACCAATAGAAAAATACTATTCGAAAATGCTGTAGAACCTAAATAAGTAAATAATTGAAATAACATATTAAAAAGGGATACCAAAATACATAAATTGGTAAATTTAAACGAGTATTTACAATTTTTTTTTTAATTGTGCTCATTTAGAATACCTGCTTATTATTTTATAATATTTCAATCAGATATTTTTAATCATTATTTGAAAAATGGTCTAAATCCGAGCTCAGGGTCACATTTCGATCATACACGCCGGGTCTTCCCAGCTAGTGTAGCTATCGCTCTGCGAGCAATGTCTATGTGTGCATGGGGTTACATAGACATAATATGTATCTAACAATAATACAGCGAAAAATATTTTTGGTACTTCGATGAATGCACGCTCTTGAGTTACAAATTGTTTAAGTAACATAAATCAACCAGCACACTCATTTCAGAGCTCTCGACCTTCATCTTAGAGAGCCGGGAGAGATTGAAAACCAGCGCGGTTCGAGAGAGTCACTCCCGTGACTGCATGAGCTGAACCTTTTCCGTTGTCTTTGTCCCTGATATGTTTGTAAAATTCTAGATTATAGACGTATTTTTTTTAAAAAGGCGATAAACTATTTTTCTTTCTTTCTTTCATAAATGTTCATCAGATGAAGAGGATGTAACATTTAGGGTTTTAGGTATAGTACGTAGGAAAGGTTAGCTCAGTAAGTAAAGCAAGTGAACAGTAATAACAAACAGCTTTATTAATACTAAACACTGGGGGTGAGTCTATGATTCTATTGAGCCACTTCCACTTAACACTGTCCTTATGGAAAACCACTTATCTGCCATGTGCTCTTCAGGTGCGCGTTGACAGCCGCATACAGTCCTCTAATTCCGTCAGTATAATTATCCTGGATATCAGTAGCCTTTGTCAGATTTATCCGTAGAGTGGAACCCTGGAATTCCGGAAAGTAGTCATTTTAGAAAATGTCCGAATTTGTAGAACTGACTGCAACATTCCGTTGAAGATGAAAGCATAAGCACTAACTAGCAGAGTGGCTACCATAAACATTAAGTAGTGATCGATGATGTTGCAATGCAATGATAAATCAATTGATTAAATTAATTAAAAGAAAGACAATAACTTGTTTCGTACTGAATAATTTGACTTAATCAAAATATTGTACATTAGTTAAATAAGAATTATTTTATTATGTTTGAGATTCTAATTGTAAATAGTAATAGTTTAAGGTATTGTAATTGTTTGATTATAATGGATTAATTCATTCTATGGAAAAAGAATGATTAACATTAACTTATTTGCTGAAATATTAGAAATGTACATAATTAAAATCATGCTATTGCGTAATTCATAATATAAAACGATTATATACAATTAATACTGAATTATTTGATTGTAGAAACATTAATTTGAATAAAATGAAAAATTTATAATTTTAAGTGGGTACATTACAAAAAATCACAATTTCCAGAAACATGAAGAAAGTTAATTAGGCTGCTTTATCTACATGGAATATGGCATGAAATGATAGTAAGCATTAAAACAAAACGCATATTAATCCCACATTGTGAATTCTACTTCCTTAATCTAAATAATTTATTTTGCAACACTCACCCGTATTGGGGTCAACACAATTCACCAACTAAGTAATAAATATTATAGCAGTATTTCGATAATTCACTCCTTAATTGTATTATCAATAAAATGGTAGCAATTATTAAATTAGATTTAAAATCTCGAGCAGTATTTGAGATTGCTGTTAGCTTGCAGCGGTCGGCGGTTAAGTGAATCGAGCGACACCTCACGCATTCACGCAGCCGGTCCATCCTTTTGTTCGCCGTGCGTGACGTAGTCACCCGTCAAACGTCTTGTTATAATAAAACACCACAGGTGTACGTATAGCTCGGTACTTAGGTTGATTGCTAGTTATAATACTTGTTTTTAGTAAACACAAGTAAAAATATAAAGTTTAAATTAAGTTAAGTTTTGTAATTGTATTCATGTAGTATAATTTTGTAAATTCAAATAAAATTATCTACTCCAAGAACGTTCCGTTACATACCCCCCTTTTTTGGTTAGAATTTTGCCTAAGTAAAATTCTCTACAGTTTAATTACACTCAATAGCTATTTGCAACATTTAAATTCAATCATTACTATCATACATCACACACTCATAATTTACAATCATATTTGCTAGTCACATATAACCTTTGTGAGACAGCCTCAGACAAATAGAGTATTTGCTTGCTCTGCAACTTACTCAAAATAGCTAAAGATGGATGTTATTTTATTTAAATAGGGACAAGTAAAACGAAAATGAAATTAGAATTTGCTATCTTTAGTAGGTAGTACTCTAGATATAACAACTTCTGGTAGAAAATGCGCAGCAATCATGTAAAAATTTACCACACCCCTTTTTTTAATAATTATATAGTTTTAAGTTATATTTTGTAATTAGTTAATTTTATGTCTTTTATATGCCATTCACCAATATTATTACCCTGCATATCTTCAAGAATATAAACTAGTGGCGATTTCTTTCCCATTACACGACATTTAATAAACTTTGGAGCTAGTTTTTTAGCAAATTTGTTATCTTTGTCACTTTGGTAATATGTGCGCTTCCAAACATAATCTCCCAAATTAAATTCAACATTCTTTCTGCGCAGATTGTAATTGTAACTATTTCTAGAATGAGCTTTCATTAATGAAGATTGTACTTGATCAAATGTTTTACGTAGAACGCCGAGATTTTCTGCGTATTCGTCTCTAGGTGAAAATATTAGGTCACTAGTGGTATCTACGTCACAATAATGAGAACCACAGGTAACTAGTTCACGACCGTAAACTAAGAATGACGGCGTGAAACCAGTCACGTCGTTTGTAGAAGAATTAATAGCAAACTGAATTTTTGAAACATTTGCATCCCAAGATCTATGATCGTCATTTTCGATGAAAGAAGAAATAGCTGTCACAATAGTTTTGTTGTAGCGTTCTACTGTATTTACTTGTGGAGTATATTTAGGAGTATATTGAACATTAGGTATATTATATTTCTGAAACAATTGTTTGAGAGTGTTGCTAGTAAATTGTCTACCGTTATCCATGATAACTGTACTAGGAATACCGTGAACAAGGAAAACTCTTTCTTCAATAATTTTTGACAGGATTTCAGCAGTTGCGCGTCTTACGGGAAATAAAAGGCAGTACTTGGAGAAACAACAAGTTATCACAAACAGAAAAGTATTTTGCTGTCTGCTTGGTGGCAATGGACCAACCAAGTCCATGCTAATCATTTGGAAAGGTCGACTACAATCCTTAGGACGACCCATATTACCTAGCGTAGTGTGATTAGAATGCTTATAAGATTTACAGATATCACAATTAGCCACAAAGTCTGCCACATCCCGGTGCATATTTGGCCAAAAATATTTAAGTGCAACACGTCTATAAGTTTTTAAAATACCAAAATGACCCGCGGTAGGACACGAATGATTATTCTCAATGACCTGTGATCTATTTTCGCTGGGAATAACCTCCTTCCACTCAAACTCCTTAGCAAGAGGATTTAAACTCTTTTTAAAACGATATAGTTTGTTGTTTTTTACTTGGTAGTCTAGAAATGATTGAGGACTATTTTGACAACCATTAAAAATATTTAAATACCAACTGTCATTTATATTTTGAGATGTAGTAATAGGAAAACTATTTAAAGCTGAAATCGCAGAATTATTTATACGCGAGAGACTATCTGGAACCACATTATCTGAGCCACGACGATGTCTAATCTCGCAATCGAAGGCGGAAAGTCTAACACCCCATCGAGCTAAACGGCCTGTAGGGTTATTTAAATTTAAAAACCATTTTAGTGCCGAATGATCCGTATAGACGACGAATTTTTGGCCATTCTCGAGATAACATCGCCAGTGTTCGACTGCGGTCAGTACAGCTAATGCTTCGCGTTCTGTAGCGCTGTAGTTTTGTTCTTGCTTAGACAAAGATTTGCTCATGTATGCGATTACTCTTTCAGAGCCGTCTAGCGTTTGAGTTAATACAGCACCAATACCAACATCACTAGCATCAGTATGTACTTGAAAAGGTTTGGAATAGTCAGGACATGATAATACAGGGGTAGAAATAAGACATTTTTTTAGTGCTTTAAATGCCTCATCTGCTTGCGTAGACCACTTAAACGGAGGTGCGTTTTTAGCCTGAGATGTTAATTTATTTAATGGTGAAGCTAGAGCACTAAAATTAGGTATAAACCTACGGTACCAGGATGCTGTTCCTAAAAATCTCCGAACTTCTTTACGATTTTTAGGTGTGGGATAATTTACAATAGCTTCAATTTTTTCAGGATCAGCGTGCAGTCCCTTAGAATCTACGACATATCCTAAGTATTTTAACTGATTTCTAAAAAATTGACTTTTTTCAAAGTTGATAGTGAGGTTAGCCGATATCAGTTTTTCCATTACGCGCACGAGAAGTGAAATATGTTGATCAAAAGTGGACGAAACTATAATGATATCATCAATGAAAACAAAAACTTTATGCTCGAATTCAGGGCCGTAGAACAACTTATCCACCAACCGTTGTTGGGTAGCTGGGGCATTTGTCAAGCCAAAGGCCATGGACTTAAATTGATATGTACCACGCGTTGGAATATAAAAAGCTGTCTTACATCTGTCTTCCTTTTTTATTAAAATTTGCCAAAAACTTTTAGATAAATCTAAACTTGTAAGATACTTGGCATCGCGAAGGTTATCCAAAATTTCGGCAATATATGGTAGGCTATAGGCGTCTTTTTTGGTAACCGAATTTAGCTTACGGCTATCCAAACAAAATCTTAGTTCGCCATTTTTCTTAGGCGTGAGTAGTACTGGGGAAGACCATTCACTCTCGCATGGTTCAACAACATCTTCTTTGAGCATGTCATCAAGCTGTTGAACTAAAACTCGTTGCTTTTCCAACGGCATCCTATAGTAACGTTGACGAATGGGGGCAGCATCTCCAGTGTCAATCGAATGGGTAATCAAAGAAGTTCTTCCCAAGCCACGTACTTCGTATGAGATATTACGAAACTGGGAAATAATATGGTCAGCTGTGATTTTCTGATCTTCAGTTAAATGGTTATATCCACAAAGATTAGTATTTTTAGCCAGCGCTAAATCGTTCAGCGTGATATCTGACTCTGAACTTAAAACTACAGAATCAATTTTTTTTGGGAACAAATCGAAATATTTCCAAAAGTCCATACCAAGAATTAAGGAATTTTGAATTTCTGGGACAACGTATATATCCAAAATATGAAGTTGGTCTAAAAATTTCACGGGTAGATGAATGAGACCAATACTTTTTAGCTTCTGACCACCGGCAGCTATAAATTGTAAGGGGTCAATATTTTGCAACGTAAAACCTATGTCTATAAAATATTTATGACTATTGTTACCTAAGATAGATACGGAAGACCCAGTATCTAATAAGCCTACTAAAATCTTATCATGCAATTCGACAGAGACATAAGGACGTGGATAGTGTGTTACTGAGTTGTGGATTGAAGAAACAGAGTAGCAAGAAAAGAAACTTGAGATAAATTTAAGCCAGTTTGACCAATCCGATCGATCAAATCTCTTAACTAAACTCTCACATTTACTGTTACTACAATCCACATTAGTTAGTTTTTTGATTTAGGTTTGCAGTCCAAACAGTCTGGATAACGAACACCTTTTTTTCCACATTTGAAGCAAATCGGAAAATGAGGTTGCTGACATTGGCCAAGGGAATGAGTATTAACACGACATCTTGGGCAATACAAACGCTTATTATATAAGTTATTAGAAGTACTAACAGTATTTAAATTATATTGTTTCGAATGTTCACCAGGTTTCTGATTGTTATAATTATTTTGATAATTTTTACTATATTTAAATTTATTAAAATTATTCCTAGACGAATCAATAGTATGTGTATTGTAACTATAATTTTTATTGAATGATGTACAAGGAGATTGGCGATTGTAAGCAAATTCCTTGGCAAGTGTCTCAGAATTTACCTTCGGAGGTTCGTGAAAACGTGCAGTACGCGACTGAATATTTTCATAACTACGACACAAGTCCTTGAGAGCATCAATACTAGAAATATTAGGTGAAGCTGCCAAAGTACTAGCATATATAGGTCTAATATTATGTAAGAGAATTTCCAGTTTGTCCTCCTCTGATAACTGCTTAGTAAGGCGAGAAAACATCCCGTGCATTATAGAAATGTATATTGCTATATTCTCTTGTTCACCCTGAGTACGCGTTCTAATTTCAGACAATAGACGGTAGTCATAATCACTATGGCTGAAATCTTGCTTGAGAAGTATTACGAGATCATCCCAGGAGTGAACTTTGTCTTGAATGCATCTAAACCAGTGTAAAGCATCGTCGGTAAATATTTCAAAAGCAAATGTCAGCAGCTTGTCATTAGACATTCCCCGAGATAAAGCCAATTCCTCTGCCTTTTGAATAAATGATCTAACGCATGTTTTACCAGAATATTTAAGTTTTCCTACAACTTCAGAAACAACTTTTTTTTCGCAAGTAACAGTAATCAAATCAGAAATGGGTTCTGAATTTGTTGGAATTTGAGCAGGTTCAATTTTTAATTTTTTTAATTCATTATAATATTGTTTATAAAGTTGTGAACATTCCATATACCTGGCATTTATATCAACTGTTCTATTTATTCTAATTAGTCTAAAGTAAATGTGGTGAAGTAAAGTCTCCGTTCTAGAGTAGACATTTTTATCAAATTTTATTTTTAAGTTTTCTAAATTATCTTTTATTTTGACCAAAGTTTCTTGTACCTGAGCTATATCAATAGTTGGTTCTAAATGCGATTCTAAGATATCTTCGGGAGGTAACAGTGGACCTAATTTAACAATTTGTTTCCTAAGATCTTGTACTGATTCTCCCGTAGAACCACCTCTAACACCAACCTCATACTCTAGCTCATTTTTTTGCAATGATAGATATTTGATTTGATATGACATTGTGCTTAGTACCGCAATGGATGTGTGTTGCAATATACAAATCAACAGCAGGTAAACTACATTAAACAATAAGCGAGTAGCGACTAAAAACTACAACTACAGACTAACAACAATAGACTTTCAAATTGTGTATATAAAATTGTAAAATAATAATCAATAATAATTCATTCTCGGTAAAATAATAATTAATAATAATTTAATAAAATGATAAATATAATAGAATTTAATATTTTAGTAATATAATTCGATCGATTTTATTTTTTTTGTATATAGACGCGTTAATAGATTGTATAGAATCAGTAGTAAACACAATTTAAAAGACTAAATTAAATAAAAATAAATGCTAGTTTACAAATTACAAAGATAAACCAAGCACCAAGGATAACTACAAAATGCAAGGAAGCAATGCAAGCGAAAACGGCTCAGTGAAATTCCTATTGATCAGGCGCCATTGTAACATTTAGGGTTTTAGGTATAGTACGTAGGAAAGGTTAGCTCAGTAAGTAAAGCAAGTGAACAGTAATAACAAACAGCTTTATTAATACTAAACACTGGGGGTGAGTCTATGATTCTATTGAGCCACTTCCACTTAACACTGTCCTTATGGAAAACCACTTATCTGCCATGTGCTCTTCAGGTGCGCGTTGACAGCCGCATACAGTCCTCTAATTCCGTCAGTATAATTATCCTGGATATCAGTAGCCTTTGTCAGATTTATCCGTAGAGTGGAACCCTGGAATTCCGGAAAGTAGTCATTTTAGAAAATGTCCGAATTTGTAGAACTGACTGCAACATTCCGTTGAAGATGAAAGCATAAGCACTAACTAGCAGAGTGGCTACCATAAACATTAAGTAGTGATCGATGATGTTGCAATGCAATGATAAATCAATTGATTAAATTAATTAAAAGAAAGACAATAACTTGTTTCGTACTGAATAATTTGACTTAATCAAAATATTGTACATTAGTTAAATAAGAATTATTTTATTATGTTTGAGATTCTAATTGTAAATAGTAATAGTTTAAGGTATTGTAATTGTTTGATTATAATGGATTAATTCATTCTATGGAAAAAGAATGATTAACATTAACTTATTTGCTGAAATATTAGAAATGTACATAATTAAAATCATGCTATTGCGTAATTCATAATATAAAACGATTATATACAATTAATACTGAATTATTTGATTGTAGAAACATTAATTTGAATAAAATGAAAAATTTATAATTTTAAGTGGGTACATTACAAAAAATCACAATTTCCAGAAACATGAAGAAAGTTAATTAGGCTGCTTTATCTACATGGAATATGGCATGAAATGATAGTAAGCATTAAAACAAAACGCATATTAATCCCACATTGTGAATTCTACTTCCTTAATCTAAATAATTTATTTTGCAACACTCACCCGTATTGGGGTCAACACAATTCACCAACTAAGTAATAAATATTATAGCAGTATTTCGATAATTCACTCCTTAATTGTATTATCAATAAAATGGTAGCAATTATTAAATTAGATTTAAAATCTCGAGCAGTATTTGAGATTGCTGTTAGCTTGCAGCGGTCGGCGGTTAAGTGAATCGAGCGACACCTCACGCATTCACGCAGCCGGTCCATCCTTTTGTTCGCCGTGCGTGACGTAGTCACCCGTCAAACGTCTTGTTATAATAAAACACCACAGGTGTACGTATAGCTCGGTACTTAGGTTGATTGCTAGTTATAATACTTGTTTTTAGTAAACACAAGTAAAAATATAAAGTTTAAATTAAGTTAAGTTTTGTAATTGTATTCATGTAGTATAATTTTGTAAATTCAAATAAAATTATCTACTCCAAGAACGTTCCGTTACAAGGAATAAAAAAGATATATGTTTGAGGCCAGTGTTTGTTTTATAACGAAACTGTGTGACACAGAAAGAGTGTAGAGTAGTATGAAAAAAAACACACATACCTACATAAATTAACGCTTATAATCTATAGGGGTAGGCAGATATTACTTAGTACTTGATACGATCCTTACATACATATAGTTTTAGCTTTACAGGTTCTCATAGATGCTTGGCGTTTTCGGGGTCTTCTGGCTCTTTTTCAAGATGTTTTCTATTTGATGGAATAAAAAAAAGGAAAAGTACGCAACTTTATACTGTATTGTATTAATAAAAGGAATCATCGAACTTACGAATATTTTGATTTCAGGTATTATCGATGTATCTTACAAACAACACTAGCTTAAAACAAACATTTGCTCATTTGACCCTGAAATACCATAAAACGAAGTCGTGTACTGAACTGTGTACACATTACCTAATGTCGCATCAAAAACGTAATTCCGGAAAACTGATGCTCAATATTACCGTCACGCGTTTAAATAATCAAAATTTTCATTTAGCAAGGACTTGGATATCGACAGATAACTTCCGGTCGTGTCCCCATGATTAGAACATTCGTGAATTTAAAATTAAAATACATGATGTTGAGTTAAGAACTTATTCTTAAATAAGGGGCTGAGGCCGTATCCGTATCAGAGCACTTCGACCCTATGGGATCTTTTGTGCTTCCCCTTTCCTTATCACCCATCCCCGCCAACATCGAACACATTTTGTATGAGTTTCACGATGTTGGCGGGAATAAGGTCTAGAAAGTTCTCTGGTTTAGGGTAAGTTAAACCTAGGACCCTTAGTCGCCTGTTGGCTAGTGCATCGCAGTCACATAGTATGTGCTCCATGCTTTCTTCCTCCTCACCACACATTCTACAGATGGGGTCATCAGCTTTGCCTATTGTGCACAGGTGTCTTCTAGTGGCAAAGTGGCCAGTGTGAGCGCCTATGAGGCAGCGGATTTGGGTTCTGCTGATTCTTCCCATTCTTTTAAGGTAGCCTATGTGTGAGAATCCTAAAAATTTATTTGAGTGTGTCAGTCGGGTAGTGGACAACCATTCCCTGTGGTGCCTCTTTTGACAATACTCCTTTAGTGCCATTTTTATTTTAAATCCCTTATTGAAATGAAATACTAACAATAATACACATAAAAACGTGTACAAAGGTGAGCCTATCACTGAAAGAATTTGTCCAGCCAACCCTAGTAATAAGTGAGCTCATTTAAAAGAGGGAATATTGTGTACAAGTCAATAATTGGATAGAAATAAGCTAACAGTTTGAGAGAATGTGCTCTTTCAACTTATGTTTGAAAGAAGTGACCAATGAACTCTCTCCAATCTCCACTACCAGTTTATTCCACAACTGTGTAGCAATCACAGCGAGTGATCTCGCAAAAAACTTAGATTTAGAAGTAGGACGACGTAAAGATTTCCTGACACCAGCACACTTGAGACGAGAATTGGACGGAAGGACATTAAAACGGGAACGCAAGTAATCTGGAATTCTGGATGCCGAGGATTATAAAAATAGAGAGGAGGATGTGCACATTTCTACGAAGTCGGATTAGGGAGTCCCAATGACTACCTTTGTTATTCATTAAATTATAGCACCAAGAAACCCAGGAGATGACTAAGATACGTAAAACAATCAGCAAATATGACTACTCCGTTTTACACTTTAAAAAGATGATGAAGAGTGCGATCAAGACTTACAATGTAACCCTGCTTATTGCCAACTAAAATTCAACTCTATTGCAATCAACAATAGACCACTATTTGCAAGGAAGTAAGCGTCTCAAAAAATTACCATCCTCTTGCGAAACACGTGCTCGTTTTCCATGTTTGAACAGTACTTGGCAAATATGGCGTTGTATGAGAAAAAATATGACGCGTCTTGTCTATCATAGTGTTTTAATATCACCAACGCCTTTGAGCCATGATAATGTAAGATAGATGTACAAACGTACAAACAGTCAGAATTAGAAATAGATTGACACTTAAGTATCATGTCATATCAACGCCAACACTAGTGCATTCACTATTTTTTACGATTGATCACTTTGACAGTGTACGTAAGTGTTAATCTTCTTCTGACGCTGACAGTGCATTGTATTTATAGCAACCTACAGAAATAGTCACTACTCCACTCTCCTCCATCAGTCGTCATCTTTCTTTGCCATATAACATCTTTCACACCAGTCTCCCTATCTTCGGTCTTCCTCTCTCTCTCTCTTTATCCATGCACATTGATTCTTATTACATTCTTGCAGCTACTTTCCCCTTAATTCTAACGAAATTATTTTTTTACTTATTTGGCACGGTAACAAACTACAAATCAAAACAATTAATAAATTATTCCCGCCCGTTACATATTACCTACTAAATTAGCATTTCAGTGAAAACCGAGCACAACATTTGATTTAAATATGTAAATAATTAGATAATACTTACATATTATAGTAATACTGTTACTTGTTAGTGGGAAGCAAACCAACATTATCTGGACACACACTCTTCAAGAAAGAGTTTAAATTCTGTGCGAATATATCAAGGTCCTTACATAAAAGATTAATTACTACACATTCTTATCAATGGGCTATTATGGGATACACTGTTTCTTGTTAAAATTAGAAAGAAGAAAAAAATACATTTAATGAGTATTATATTTCAATAAAAACGTATTTCATAGACTTCCCTTTCAAAATTAAAAATCAACTCCCAATAAATACCATTACATAAACACACTAACATGTTATTGTGATGGCACGTAGGTATGTTATCGAAGTTCAAACTCAGTTTTTTGCTGTAGCACAGAGCTTTCAATGTGAATGCTAAGTTAGTGACTTGCATAATTAAGGTACAATAAGTAACCGCACTTAACAAAGTTAAATCAATTCAATCTTAGGCATTTGAAAGGCTTTGTTCGTTAAAACGTAAGAAACCTTAGAATTCGCAGTGAAGGAAAATAAAGTGTCGTTATTGTCAAGTTCCTGTTTGTTATGCTGCATAGCCAACAATAGCACTAAGATCGTAAAATATCTAGTGACATGCATAATGAGAAGAATGTAAGAAAAACATTACATGAAATAATTTTATTGACTATGTTCAACACAACCAATAACTTAAGTTATTCTCGATGCACAATGTAGCATAAATTTTATTGCCTCCAAACGACGGTAGTAAAATATATTCAAAGGCTTTTCTTTCATCAGGAAATTCAACAATAATGCATGGCAGTGACATAATACACATGTTTGGAAATAACTTTCAGTTATTAAGATGGACCTATATCGCCTCCTTGCGGAACTCCTGCGTGTTGTATCGTTTATGTATTAACATGAATCATCTAATAAACCACAAAATATTATGGTGCTTAAAATTAAAGTGAGAAAGCTTAATTGGAATAAACATGTAGGTAGGTAAGTAATTACATGAGACTAGTTACTTTTTTTACTTTTCAGAAGCTTTAGATACATATGACATCGCAACTTTTTGACGCAAAAATACACATGCAAGTGTTTTCATGCACGTGCTAATGAACAAATTCAATAACGTAATTAACGACATACATCTAAAACGGTTTGTTTGTGCAAAATATTACGACGAGGAGTTTATTTAATAATACACAAGTCATCGGAATACCCTGGAAGCAAAAAAATTAATAGTGGTTCGAGAATACGATTTTTTGCTCTACACAACCTTTAAATGGTATTTGGTTAGATTTATTTAATTTTATTTAATTGCAGTCTCGAGGTCAACAGCATTGCATTTTATGTGACGTTCGAAATAATAGTTCCAAACTGTGATAATAATAGGAAGAGTGGCCAAAATTCCGTCTCCGAAATATAGGTATAACCTTTTGTCTGTTTTGTTACATGCTCTGCTCATAATAAAAGTAACAATAAAGTAACTTTGAAACAAATCCAAAACTATCGTCAGCGACCATCTCCTGTGGCGAGTCTTTACACCCGTGCTCTGTCGATTCCTCTTTAGGGGATTCGAATCGGGGAAAATTATGATTTAGTAATACTCGTGTTCTGTCCCAACGTGAAAGGTATGTATATGTGCTGCAGCGTCATAGGGTTGCCACGCAGAGGTCCTAGCCAAGTGACCAATGAATGGCGCCGAATGTTTAACGAAAAAAATATAATGTATGAAACTGACGTATTACTGAGAAAGCTTTATAGCGAGCGTCGTGTCAAATGTATGAGTTATTCAAAAATTTACATTTGGTTCAATAGAAACATAGAAACGTTGTAACGTTAGCCACTTGTCTAGGCCCCCGATGAAGGTATTTTAACGAGTGCAAATCGCTGACTTTCAGCTTCATAGCTTTCAGGGATCCACGCTCTGTTAACAGACTCATTGGTACAATAGCTAATAGGTACAAAAAGAAACTGGAGTAGTTGGAATAATTATGTAAATTCTTCATAATAATTATGTCAAGAAGAAAAAAAAATATGCTGCCCGGTCTGCTAAGATGATTTAGAGCAGGTACAATTCTCGTTTCCTTCGAAATAATCTCGAATTCGAGATAACTCTGCGAATCCTTTTTCCGGCTAAAAAATCTCGTAAATCAAGATTGTTTTTATGAATCTGAGATTTATCTCAAGTTTGAGACTGTTCGAAGGCACGAGAATTGTTGCCGAGGGCTTCCCTAAACTTATTTTTATATGACGCTCCGCTAGTGTGACTTGTGAGAGTATTAATAATGTCATCATCATTTCAGCTGAGAGTCGCCCACTGTTGGACATAGGCCACCCCCAAGAATCTCTATACCGGTCGGTCCTGCGCTTCCCGCATCCAGCGGCTTCCCGCGACCTTTACTAGATCGTCAGTCCCCCTTGTGGGGGCCTACCAACGCTGCGTTTCCCGGTACGTGGTCGCCATTCGAGGACCTTTCCGCCCCACTTAAGGCTCGCAATTCTTTGGGCTATGTCGGTGACCTTGGTTCTCCTGCGGATCTCATCATTTCTGATACAATCACGCAGATAATTAATAATGTAATGTATGTTTTTTATGTTTGATAGGCTGCCACAATCTCATCTGATGTGAAGCGAAGATGAGGCCTAAGATGGTCAGAGATGTACAAAATACTTTTATAAATGTATTTAAATACAAAATGCAAATACTTTTCTAATTTAGTATTTCAAATGCAAAATACAAAATATTTTTACTTTTTGTATTTAAATACAAAATATGTATTTCCAAAATACTTTATTCAAATAAAATACTTTCATATGGAATGATAATAATAATAATAATTTCACTATTGGACATAGGCCTCCCCCAAGGACCTCCAAACCGGTCGGTCCTGCGCTGCCCGCATCCATGCAGCGGCTTCCCGACCTTTACCATATCGTTAGTCCACCTTGTGGAGGGCCTCCCAACGCTGGGTTTCCCGGTACGTGGTCGCCACTCGAGGACCTTTCCGACTCAACGGCCGTCAGTACTCCTCGCAATGTGCCTTGCCCACTGCCACTTAAGGTTCGCAATTCTATGGGCTATGTCGCTATGTCGGTGATCTTGGTTCTCCTGTGAATCTCAACATTTCTGATACGATCACGCAGAGAAACTCCGAGCAAAGCTCTCTCCACTGCCCTTTGGGTGACCTTGAGCCTTCTTACGAGGCTTAATGTAAGCGGCCACGTTTCGGTTCCATAGGTCATCACTGGCAACACACACGAATTAAAGACTTTCGTCTTGAGACATTTCTCTTGAAAAAACAAGGAACAGGTGTGATTGATGTCACGTAAAGCCGTTTTCAATCGCGGCCAAAAGCTTAGGTTGCGATAAAACGATTCTGCCGTCCTCTGTCTTCAGCTTCGTCAGCAAGCTCTCTCCACGCGCCAGATCTCTAACGAACACTTTGGAGCCTTTGTTCTGCTCGAAGACCTTTAATACGTTCCGTATGAAAATGGCGTATGTCGAGAGTTAGGAACTTGAAGATCTGTTTAGTGAGCTGCCGGCGCCGACGAGCGTCTTCAGAGCACTGCAGAACCATTTCACGTCTTTCTCCATCAGCCTTAACGTAAGCTCTGAGATTTTCTTGTCTTTTTTGGCACAGCGGTGATTAAAGATCTTTGAACCCACCGTAAGGACAGCTTCTACGACCTGTCATTGCATGTGTCCACATCTATGCAGTTCTCCAGGCATTCGAAACAATTTTGTATTTCGAGTTGAAAGTGTTCGGGGTTTGGGACGTTTCGAATTTGACCTTGAGATTCAATGTGCCTCTTACCAATCGGTGATCGCTTCCCGTGCTTAACACTAGGAAGACCGAAATTTTGAACTACCTATAAAGACCAAGTGGGGTCAAATGACTCATTCATAGGTTGTAATGTTTTATTCGTGTATTATGGTTTTATATTTATATTTTATTAATTGATAAATTTAATACTAAATAAAACAACTTAATAATTATTTTTAAAAAAATTAATTAAGTGACAAAAACGAAAATATTAGGCACAATGTTGACATTTGACCTCCTTGTTGACATTACAAGAACCACACAAAGGCTTTTTACAAGTGTTGCAAGAATTATTGGTTTTGTTCCTGCACTTCTGCACGAAACACCGTTTTCTCTTTCTGCTACGTTCTTCTTCAGGCTCTGGGGGTATGCTACTGGGCTGTGAAGTGGATGGTACCAGCAGGGAGTGAGTATCTTGACTGACTAACTCTCTTGCCAAGTTAAGAATAAACTACCTTCTACTGATTTTTTTCACGATTAATTTTTTGTACAAAATCCAGGAATTAATTGCTGCCAAATCCAAAATATTATAAAAAACTTGCAGAGGCCAGCGACGAGAAGGTGCTTTGACACTATATTTATTGGCCATTTGATCAAGAACGTCTACACCAAATTTCGTAGAATTTTAAAACTTCACGGTGTTCGGCTTCGTTTTTGCTTCTTCTGTGTCAACAAATACATTAGAGTGAAGTGAACTTAGAATCATAACTGATTTTGAAGGTTTACCTTGATAAACTGTAAGTGTGCAGGTTTCAGAGTTGTGCATACGTGTTTCATATAAACTAAGGGATGCAGCTGGAACATCTCGTCGTGTTTTGTTTACCGTACCAACTATTGATGTACGTTTTTCGATTAGCTTTTTAGCTAAACTTACACTGGTGAAAAAATTAGCAGTTGTCACATTTCGACCAGTATTCAAGTACCTATGGATCCATTAGCCGCAACACAACGCACTCGCCTAAACTTTGATTTTCTGGGTGGCTTTCATCTCTTCCTAAATATGGGAAACCATTACACAAGTACTTTGAATCAACATCAACACAGAGCCAAAATTTAATGCCAAACTTGTCTGGTTTGTTACCCATAAACTGCAAAAATCTACACCGAACTTTTGTGGAAAAAAAGCTGTTCATCAACAGTGAGATTTGCAAACGTTCAGCCCTTTCTGATCGCACATCAAAACGCAGAAATCGCATTATTTCTTTGAAACGATTCCGAGCCATGTTTTGTGAACAAAACTGAATACCCCAATTTTTGTCCCATAGGTCGCTCACAGCAATATTTTTAGCCCCACAGGCCCCTCGAGCGTAGATAATTACAATAAAAGTATCTAATTTATTCAATTGGAGTGACCAAGTACTATCTCCAAGTTGACGGCGGGCTTCGGTTTCAGTACACTTCTGAATATGCCTATAATATAAATTTTTATTTTATTTACATCAATAATTAGAATAATGTACACCTACCATCAGAATCGCTATGAGTGTTATCATCATCACTAGAAGAATCAAATGTAAATAGGATAGCAGTGGTCAAATGACCACTGCGGTCTTTCTAGGAAGGTAATTATTTTTAATAAATATTTAACTTGCTATCGGTATACACATTTTAAAATAATGTAAACAATGACGAAATATTAAAAGTCACAAAACGACAATGACTACAATTCAATGGTTTTAATAATATGATTGATGAAAAACTTCATTGGGGTCATTTGACCACTCTGGTCTTTCTAGTGTTAAACTTAGCAGTGCTGCAGTACCTACTTTATGTAAAAAAGTATTTTGTATTTTACACTGTATTTTACAAATACAAAATGCATCACGTATAGTATTTCAAATAAAATACAAAATACTTTTTAAAAAAGTATTTTAGTACAAAATACAAAATACGTATTTTGTATTTGGTATTTGTATTTTAAATACAAGTATTTCAAATAAGTCACAACTCTGAAGATGGTACACGCTCACCTAGAAGATGCTTGTTCACTCTGGCCTTAAAGATATCCAGATTATATTGATCCGAAAAAGCAGACCTCGGCAACAAGTACCACTCCTTAGCTGTTCACATAGTGAAAGAGGAAGCAAAGCGCTTCGCCGCGTATATTCGTTCGGTGGTGCAAAGAGGCTGGTCGGATCAAATTATGAAGAACCTCCGCACACTCTCCGAAATAGTAAAAAGCAAGCTACTCGCGAGCAATCATAGTAATTTATTCATGGTATATTTACATTATAATTACGTCGAAAATTTCAACTATTTGGTGTCACTGTTTTTTCTATGCGACTAGTACATAATCGCATAGGTGCTAGAATAATTATCGTCTGGATTTTCCTGCTTAAAAGCATCATTAAACCGGCATCTACTTGCAGGAGATAACAGTCAAAACAAAACATGTAAAAGCCTAAAATGATTAGCTGTAAAAAGATGACTCTGAGGTAACCACTTTTAAGAAATTACTTTGATTGTTGATGTTTTTTCAATACGCTAACCCGATTTCATATCGTTAAGTAAGTATCGTAAGTTGAATTTTAATAATAAATAAATAGTATTTCTAATATTTAACGTTATTTTATTGTTTTTATTTACTTCACATTATTGGGAACTGTTGAAATCAGTGCTTAGAAGAATTATAGTAGAAATTTGATTAGGTGTTCTAGATGCATAAAAACTTTTGATGATATACCATCGATCTAACTTTAATTACTATGAATTTGAGAATGCTTTTAGTGAAAGGCAGTAAGACAGGTGTGATTCGTCATTCAAATGCATTAAGTTAGTGTATTAACTTTTTCTCGAACATGTTTCCTTTCACAAAATTGGACTATATCCTGAATAACTGTGTAACGTCGTGTCGAAAATGGTCCAACTCTGGCAGTATGGTCCGGGAATGAGACACAAATTCGTCACTATCTTTATTTGGTAATTTAATAAACAGGATTTATGTAATATAAAAAAGGCACTCTGAAAAGAATATAAAATACACTGTAAAAACTAAACAATAAAACACTTAAAACTGATACAGAAAAATATAAAAAAAAAATCAAAAGGTACATTATAGCGGTAAGTGCTATTAAGGCCCAAGCCGAGGTCAAGAGCAAGACCCTTAGGTATAATAAGAATAATGTGTTCGCTAGGACACGGTCAGCAATGGAACGAGTCAAATAGCGCGAAATGTTGAATTTAAATGATTTACTTTTTTAAAATATTGCCAGTAATGAGAACAGAAAAAGTATAAATATAAATAATGCCAGTTACAACTGGACTCCAGGTCCCACTCATAAATATAAAAGAAACATCATTTCTTTGGGGAGGCTTGTGTCCAACAGTGGACGTCTCTCGGCTGATATGATGATGATGATGAAGCATCATTTGGATTATTTATTTGCGCACGAGAACAAAGTGAGGAATTAACACTGTCAATTCTAGACTTGTGTCAAAAGGCTTATTTTAAGAAAAACGAATTATCTATCTGTACTACTCAAGCTCTGGTAGGTCTCGAGTTTTTTGTTTTGTTTACTTGCATATATATAGTACCTGTACGCGTTTACATTTGGATTATATTTGCAAGAAAATTATTGGATGTTCTCCTGCATTATTACTTTTTTATTGATTACTATCAGTGTAAGCATTTCAAGGCGCTATGGTTATTATTATTAGTGTAATTACCAACATATTACTTACATTATCCTTATACGTGCATATCTGTGAAACCTCAGTCATTTACTTACTTATATGATCTGAGAGTGAAACTTTCCACTTCTATAAATATGGATGGATACATCCGCATAAATTTGAATATTATCTAGATATTGTAATTAATCTACTTCTACCTACTACCCTATTAAAGAATTTCTAAAATGACAACATAAAGTAAGTCAGATACAGCCATCAAAAAACAGTATTTGCAACAGGTTTTTCGGTGTCATGATTATTTTTTTAACGTTGCCTGCTTTTGAACTGCCTGACCTAGATTCGAAGCTGATCGGTTTTTCGGTATACCACTTTGGCAGTGTGGATCGAGGATAATTTAGAATTGTCGGTAAGGGTCATCGTACTTTGATCCGTTCTAATTAATTTACTATAAAGATAAACCAGCCATTGCTTATCCAGTTTCTCCTTAATTATAATAAATAAATGTATTTATTTAAGCCTTATTAGACATTACAGTCGGTAGGTACTTAAAACTAGTGTACAGATTTCTATGGCTTATAATAGTCTACAGAACTGATTAGTCCCCTGACTTACATGCTAGGTCAAGCCTGAGTTACGAAAGTCAGTGGTTCGGTGATTATTTAACATTTTAATAAGCTCTTACAGGGTGAGTCTTAATTGGGCTTAAATGGAAAAAAATTAAATAAAAATAAAAACAAATATTTGCATCTAAGTTTGTACATGAATGTGTGTGTGTGTGTGTATGTATGTTTAATTAACTTTCTACATATAGAGGAGTACACGATGATTTTTTAGTGACTAGTTAAACGATTTTAATAAGCAGATCAATATAAACAACTCTAGCTACGTGACTATCATCGACATCGCGAAAGAAAATATCAGCTATTCTATTCAAAAACGTACTTGCCACACCTCACAAAATGTATAGAATTTTTTTCGCGATTTTGATGTAGCTGCTTGGTCATAATGATAAGGGTCACTTCTATAGTATATATCTAAAAAGTGTATGATTGTTATTACTCATGTAAATTATACACGTATCAACAAAACCAACACAAACAAAATTTGATGGGCTCAGTACGTGTCCCTGAAGGACTCTCGACTGTACAAACACTCGAGAGCACATTTAATTATTGAATGACTTAAGTTTGGTGACTTGCGCGATGATTTAATAACTTTTTATACAATTTGAGATGCCTGAACCTTTTTTTAGGATACTGCGGAGTTTCTGAACTTGAGAAGCACAGAATTCATTCGCCGTTGTCTGTGCCTGCACCTAAATCCTAATCCCCTTATTATAAAACGTAAACTTATGTTCTATTCTATTCTATTCTATTCTTAATTAATGTCGTCGCGTCGCATTAAACATACGCATTTTGCCAATGTCAAGTGAATATATAAGTAAAGTAACAAAAATTGTACGGTTGATTGAGGTTAAAAATGGAGTCTCTCAACACTTTTTACCACAAGAACTCGGGAGAAACTCCTGGACTTATGTTATTCGTGACGGTTTTGTCTCTAAATAAATGAAATTATTATTTACTTTACTTAGTTTCTTTTTCTCGAAATAGTTAACCACGGGCTTAAGCCAAGTAGAGTTCATTGATTTGTGGGATTGATATTTTCTGCATCTATAGGATCCTCCTGCAAAAAATTACGCACGGTTCGATAGGTGTTAAGAATCACAGCCTTTTGCATTGTTATGTAAAGATTATCATTTAATTCTAATTGCCGTAAATAGTGAAGCAGGTGTTTGGGAATGACACCAAACACCTTATTTTTATAATTATACCATGACTAACTTTAGTCCACACTTATAATAAGGGGTAAGGTATTTTCTTCACGCTCTTCACATATAAAAACAAAATTATATATTTTACAAAATGAATGAGATTTTCTTGCATGTCCCATGCTGCCAGATGCTTACCAAATGTTACCTGGGATTATGAGCATGATAGTATGTAAGTGAGGCATTAAGAAAATATTTAGCGATTTTAATTTTCTTACTCAATCTTGCAGAGGTTCTATCTTTTACGTTTCTTCATAATATCTTGTATCAAATTAAATTTTGTTTAATTAATTCCACTGTCTTATGTAGAAGCCAGCGTGACCTACGCGTGACACTGCATATTATGAATACTTACTCGTTTAATTGCATTACAAATAAACACGATTATAGAACATACGAGTCAGTAATTACAGCCACATTGCCCGTTTTATAACCGCTATTTGCAATTCAAAATAACGTGTCGGGTACTGTGAATGTCAAAGGGATTTGTTGCATACAATTTACAAGACTTTTTATATCTAAAATTACACTCATGGGGTGTACGCACAATTGTCGGCATCGTACGCGCCGCACAAACCACCTTTACTGATGGCCTCGCACATAATAATTTGTAGAGCTTTGAGCAAATCACGAGATCTTTGTGAAATCGGAGCCCCAAAAACGGTTGAAATCAACTTACGAAAATAGTTATGATTTAATCGATAAAAAATTAAAAGCCTCGCCTGAAAAAATAATTATGTATTAAAAAAATAATTTAAAAAAAATTAACCGACTTCAAGACTGAGAAGAGAGAAACAAAGTTTTCAATAATCACTTTTAAACTTTCGCGTTGCATGAATGAGTAAAAACGGGAATTAACGCGATTAATTTACCCTTTAATATAACGTTTCAGCCGGGTTACACCGACCGTGGCCACAGGCGGACTGAAACATCAGGCATTTAAAAGGTAAATTAATCGCGTTAATTCCCGTTTTTACTCATACAAAATTTTCAGTTTTAAATGGTTTAAAAGTCAATATGGTAACTATTTTTTTAGGTCGGTGCCCACCTCATAGATTTCTTTTTATTTTCATACTTACTGTGTAAATTACACATTAGTTACTCATCTAATCATTTCTTTTAACTAAGGTTGGCACCAACCGACATTCAGATCGTTTAAAACATAAAATTTTATTTCTCCCTTTTCAGTTTTGAACTGGGTTAAATTTTTAAATAATATTATTTTATTTCATCATTTTTTTTCAGGTGCGGCTTTCAAATTTGGATTTAATCAATTCCACCTGATGATAAGTAAAAGTCCAAAGCCATTTGGACTACTAGCCACCCTTGCCTTGCACCTGCAAGGCGTTTCTTCACGCCCCCTTTAATTATCCAGGATTGTAAGCAGGAACACGTGTGCTGGCATTGAATTACATTCCTTGACTGCGTGACATGGAAATGATTTGACAAAAATCTCAATTCACATTCGGATGGAAAAATCCACTAGATTTTGTTATTCGTACAGCGTCCAAAATGGAAAAATACTATGAATTAATTTTAAATAGCCGACATAAAATTTTATATAAAAAAAAATATTGCCAATGTCGTACCTACGCACCATAACACGTTTTATCGATTAAATGCTGATTTAATGTGAATCACAGTCAAGACGGATGCTTAAGCGTCAACATTCACAACTTTCACTGCACAAAATACACTCGGTAACAATTATTGAATTATTGGAACTGAGTAATTGAAATCAACCTTGAAACATTTTATTCATAAAAAAAACATACAGTCGAATTGATAACCTCCTCCTTTTTTGAAGTCGGTTAATAACATCTATCACAAAATTCTTATTAGTATGCGTATAGAAATAAATATTCCTAATCGTTAAACAGTTTGCTTCATTCACTCTCACCAGCTCGGTGATTACGCATATTATTTGTTTGTTTTTGAATAATGCCGCCATTATAACTTTTTTCAATTAATGTGCAACATTTTTCTAATGTTCCAAGTTAAATGGAAACAAGAAGAACTATATAATTAATACAAAAGATATATTATTTTGATACCTTAATGAGCCATAGCAAACTAGCCAAATCCACATTTCGCCAAAAACATTTTTTTTTTCATGTTGTACACAACAGTAATTCGGCGTTACATTTTAAGAGTGTCCTGAAAAAAATGTTCATATGGAGTTAGGTGGTTTGCCAAATAAGGTATCGATTAATGCAAAAAATAAACATGACAACTTATGCCCTACTGATAGTAGCTTCATCATGATACAAACATATAATATACATATAATAAACATATACATAGTAATTAATAAAAACATGTTTGACCAGCTACACATGCAGAACATATCAAGATTGACAAATCTGCATATATAATACATTTTTAATTAGATTTCGGAACCGAAGCCTATTGGAATATTTAACGTTAATAAAACCCCAATAACTAGTAAAAATTAATTTAAGAACATATTTTTTTCGAAATAAATATTGGCTTGGAAATTTCGGGATACCTTAGTAGCCATTCTTATCTAAGTCAATGACCAGAGCCAGCCCGAGGTCACGCACTCCTGTATTGGCATTGACTTTCTCATCAATAACAAAAATCAGCTGTGAGAAAGAGCGAGCTTGATTGTGCGAGTGTACCGAGTATGCTTCTTAACTCGAAGTTGCTATGTGTTCTCGATCAAACACTTTTGCAATAATAATATTACCTGTGTTCTATAATGTGCATGTGGTTATATATTAACTTACATTAGGTTTTGAATCCAAAATCAATAGAAAAACTCACCATATATATAAAATCTTCTATCACAAGTATTCTTAATAGTTTTCTTAATTTTTACTTTCTCGTATACCTACGTAGTATAGAGGAAGTCTTGTAATCGTCAAAAAATTCGACCTCGAGATTTTCACGGATTTACACGTTTTGGACCTTTCTGAATTCTTAAATACCGTTTTTTAGAATTATGTCTGTGTGTGTGTCAGTGTGTTAGCACGATAACTCGAGCATGCTTTAACTTATTGCAACCTGCATTTAACCTGCATGTATGACATCAAAATATAAGGTTTCTATCGACTTTTCAGTCGTTTCCGGTATACGAGAAAGTACTTCCCTTTGGACTTCCTACAGATGTTTCACTGCAAAAAGTAGCAATGTGTAAGCACTTATGCTGATATAAATTTATTTGCCTTTTAAATCATTCAAAAAAACCATTAATCAGTATTAATTTGTTAATTAACAAAAGCAAAGTTCCCTTCGTAAATTATTTATGTACGATGCAAATGTAAATGAAATGTAGAGTGACTTACTAATTTTGTTAAATATGTATTAAATAAAGCATTAATGCAATTGGAATCATTAATGAGTTTCTAATAGACAATATTTTAACATATTTAAATTTGAAGCTAAATGAAAAACGGGGAAAGTAGCTAATTAATTATGCGACCACAGAACTATCAATTATCAAAGTTAGACACTAAAATTCGCCATGTCTATTCAGCAAAAATCGATTAAGTTCTTTTTCACTTGACATTGGCAAAATGCGTAACGTTTATTATCGCGACGCCATTACTTAAGAATAGAATAGAATTAGAATAGATTTACAGATATTGGGCACGACAGGTGGAAACATGCGATATTGTAGGCTCCAGGATTCTTTGTCTAAGGTAGGCTCCCACAGAATACCAGCGTTGCAGGTGTTGTGCATGCTGCAACATAATGCTGAGTGGTTTCAATTTTTCTTGTGTATTTCTTGTTTTTTAACTATATGTATTAATTGTTTGTTGAAGCCAAATAAATTTATTTTGATTTGATTTGATTTGATATTTTACCGATTTTTGAATGATTATTTATCACGTGTGAACAATGTGAGAGTAAATTTTAAAAATAGGCGACAGACAACAAATCAGTATGGAAACATTTCAAATTTAATCATTTTAGTGTTTTAAAAGTCTTGAAAATAGGTCTTACCAAAATAAAAACTAATTAAATGATTATTTTAAAATCAAAATTTAATAATTAAACGATTTTGTATATTGACATAGCTTATACGAATTAAAATTTAAAATAATTAAAATTGTTAGTAAAAACATTAAGTACTAACAAAATGACTATGTCAAATTTTTAAATTATAATTATTATGTAGATAAGTATTGTAATATTTTTATGGGCCCCTGGTCTGAAATAAATGATGATTATTAATATTATTAACTAGGGCGGTAAAACGTAGACTAAAGTAAGTCGTGGTTTAAAATGATGCTAACTCTGTCTTTCATTCGGCAAATAAAAGTGACAACATCAGTTTAATACAATGACTAACTTTAGTTCATGTTTTATAATAAGGGGGAGAATGTCTTAGATCGTATGTACATGTCCTAATATGCGATCTGAGGCAATTTAAATGGACAATTTAAACGGACGTGACGTCATAGTCCATGTCAACCAATGACGTAGGAATATCTCAACAATCGCAGAATAATCGAATTGCGCCTTTTTTCGAATTTTTGTCCATGCTACTTATAAATTCCCGTGACCACAAACGCTGCTTACGAAACGTCGGGCAGTTAAAACAAAAAGTTAAACTCGAAATACACGTACATACGTTAAATCCGTAAAAAGCAGTTTTATGTAACTATGCAGGAGCCAAAAAAGAAGGTTTCAAGATTAATAAGTGATAACTTGCTCTACCAACTGTAATCTTGTCTATATTCTGAGACGACAATGTTAAATTGATAGTTAATTTTATTTTATTGTGTGTTTATTTTAATCATTTAGTTATTGTAAAAAAATCCGTTTAATTCTTTGCATGTTGTGTACACTAAGTCTAGATTACTTTCTTGAATTGTTTACGGTATAAGTACTTAATTTTGTCTTGTTTCTGTGTTTCCATTATAAATAAATAATTAATCTGTTTGTGTACCCATTATAAATAAATAAATATAATGATTTTAAAAAGAAAATAATTATTCAACAGCTCATATAATGACCCCACGGAGGGGCTCGAGCAGCAGCAGCCGTCGCAGCCGCCCGGATTCCTGAAGATGCTGGGTTCGATCCCGCTTGAGGCAAGCCGATTTTTTTTCAGTTTATTTTTTCTATTATTAAAAATATTTACGCGTTTGTAAACGCATAAAATATTCCATAAGCCGTACAAAAAAAGAAATTTCATTCGAAAATCGTTTCACAACGTTTGTCAGACTTCAGGGTTTCTTTTCTAAATTAATAACCAAAGAGATCTAATGCTAATGAGGTATAAAAAAAATATTTCGATACCTTAATTGGCAAACTAGCCAACTCAAATTTTTTTCGAAACTTTTTGGTTTAGATTGTACAACATGTAAACTAAATAACCAACACCCTGAATACAGGTGGTTAGGGATCGACTTTTTTTTTAAAAAAAAACGTTTTTTTTGAAAAAAAAACAAAAAAAAATTACCCAAAAAATGTTGTACAATATTTTCTGGGTACTTTTTGTTTTTTTTTGTGTTTGTTTCAAAAAAAATCGTTTTTAAAAAAAAAAATATTTAAATCAACTCGGAAGCCGATCCCAAACCACCTGTATTCAGGGTGTTGGTTATTTAGTTTACATGTTGTATATGTACACAACGGTGTAACATTTGAAGTGTCTCCTGAAAATATTGTCCTTATGGAGTCAGCTGGTTTGCCGACTGGGGTAAGTATCGATTTGTCAAAAAAAAATATTTTCTAAAAAATAAAATATAAAACTCACCTGCGTTTTAATCTTGTTGCTTTTAAAGAAAGGTCACTATGGGTTTACGCACAACTGTTTCCCGGTAACCGCGATGTCCTTGCGTCAACTCGTGATGGACAACCGAACGAGACTGTGTTGTGTGCCTGGCCGTTTACAAATAAGAGGACGAACGTGAGTGGACAACGCTTTAGCCGCGAGTACACTGCGGGCGAGGCGATACATGCGCGATGATTTATTTGGATCACCAACAGTTGTTACATTATGACACTTACATAGTACTATAGTCCGCGCAATTTAATAGGCCCGATTTGACACATGTCAAAATATCGTAAGTGGTGATGTGACCAAAATAATCGATTATTTACTTACACGATTAACATGAGAAATCGAGTCACAATTATATGAGCTTCGTAATCGTAATTATATCCTGGTTTTAATAAAAAATAAAAGTCCCACATATCTTCGTGTAGACATTCATTTAGTAAAACGATAAAGTCATGTTGTTATTTTAACATCCTCAATGGTTTGATCAAATCATTTGGGATTTGATCAATTCACTGTTTTCATTAAAGATAATTAAAAACATGCAATTTGCTATTTTTCAAAATTTTAAACTTATAATTTAACTCTAATTTAATTTAGAAACTTAGAAATCTTGTTTTTCAATTTCGATACAATATATTCGTGTACTGCACCGAATATATTCGTGAAATTAACGATCAATTTAAGTAACTGCACTATCACTAAAGAAAAAAAAGATTAAGAATGTAACTGTTTTTATGAAGTTTCAGAACATAAGAAAATTACATTTAACTTTAAATGTTATGCGAGAAAGAATATTTTTTATTTTTATTATGACATTTTAATTATTTCGCTAAAATATGATTGTATTTGTATTACTGAAAAATGCAATAATATATTTTTATTTTTTGCTCGCGTCGGTTTTGATTCCGTCCCAGTTACATTCTACTGACGTGCCTATCTGTCAAAACGGGCCTATTATATTGCGCGGACTATACTTATAATGTATTTAATTTAACGCACAACTACTTAAAGGTGAACACAGCATGCATTATGTTACAGTCACAGATTTAATAATACAAGGAGATAGGCCAAGCCGGCGTTTAACTTGCGACAAGTGTATGCCCTGTGGGCATACATTTCCGCCACTTCGCCTTCCGATAAAGTCAAGTGAATACGTAACTCAGCGATTCGTGAGGTCTTTCGAGCCTTACGCGATTAATGGACGATAGTTAATTAGTATGAGAGAGAATATTTCATTTGTTACATTTTTGTTTATTTAAAAAAATCTTGAAAATAGCTCTTACCAAAATAAAAAGGTGGAACAAAATGGATACAAATACTTACGAGTAATTGTAGTCATTTTATTTTTTGAATTTGAATTTCTTAATTTTATAATAATTATGATTTAATTTCATTTCTCTGTTAATCACCCTAGCAATTAAGAACATTGTTGCTAACATAATTATGGGCAAGCATGGTCTGAAATAAACTATTTTTTTTTTTAAATAGCGAGAATCTAACAAAAATCTTACTTTTACCTTTATACGAATTTTTGTTGATTTTTTTTTTAATAATAATAGTTATATTTATTTCACATATAAATTTATACAAAGTTGTTAGTAGATTTCCAATAGATATTACATTATGTTAGTAATAAATCTATCCTTTATAATAATTAGATTTTTTTTATGTTAAGAGATGGCAAAAAGCTTGCGGCCCACCTGATGTTAAGTGGTCACCGCCGCCTATAGACACTTGCAATATTAAGTGTAAATCACTTAACACTGGCGTTTGCTATCCTGGGGACTAAGATGATATGCCCTCCATGCCCAGTAATTACACTGACTACCTTTCCCTTCAATCCGAAACACAGCGAACTGCTTCACGGCGAAATAAGAAAGGCGGTGGTACCTACCCAGACGACCCTGCATATGGGTCTACCACCTAGTAAAGATATACTAAACTTCAATTTCATAGGTTGCAAAGATATCCTTTATAAACGGAAGGACAAAAATAAACTTCCCTAAGAGTATAGCTTGCAGTGGACTTAAGTAATTAAAGAATCAAATACAAAGACGTCGTATATTAGGTTAATCAAAAATACCCATTATTACAATAATAATTAAGAAAGTCATTGAACATATTTCGTAAAGAATTAGAGTGGTTTTGTTAATAGTTCAATTAAAGGCACGCCACGCGCTGGTGTGACGCAGTGTGATAATAAAAGGGAATTAATAATAGTATTCTAGTGAACGCAGGCAAACTTATCTAGAAAACATATTAAGAGATTTCAACCTGTCTAGAACTTCCGTAATAATATTAATAATACCACAGCAACATGCCACATTGTATTGGGATCGATCTATCATTACAGACAGGACTATTGTAGCCAATAAGCCCGATGTTGTATTGATAGTTCGACAAGAACGTCGCGCAGTAATTGTTGATGTCGCTGTTCCCCATGACGACAACCTTGTGAAAGCTGAAAAAGATAAAGAAAACAAATATCTTGATTTAGCTCACGAGATTGTTGACATGTGGGACATCGATTTAGCAATTATTGTTCCGATAGTCATATCTGCACATGGAATGATAGCCAACAGCCTCGATAAACACCTTAAGAGCCGCGTTAGGTGGTTGGATCAAGAGTCAGATGCAGAAGGCAGTACTTCTGGAGACGGCCCGTATAGTGAGGAGGTTCCTGTCTTTGGATCCTTAACCACCGGTAGCCGGGACCCTGATCTTGCTACCGATGGGGAACTGCAGTTTTGTAGTTTTAAATGTTATATTTTTTGTTTATACATTGTAAAAATTTAATATTTAGAAATATAATTTTGTATGTATTTTAAATGAAATAAAGGACATAATAATACCACAGCCACATGCCACATTGTATTGGGATCGATCTATCATTACAGACAGGACTATTGTAGCCAATAAGCCCGATGTTGTATTGATAGTTCGACAAGAACGTCGCGCAGTAATTGTTGATGTCGCTGTTCCCCGTGACGACAACCTTGTGAAAGCTGAAAAAGATAAAGAAAACAAATATCTTGATTTAGCTCACGAGATTGTTGACATGTGGGACATCGATTTAGCAATTATTGTTCCGATAGTCATATCTGCACATGAACTGATAGCCAAGAGCCTCGATAAACACCTTAAGAGGCTCGCGTTAGGTGGTTGGATCAAGAGTCAGATGCAGAAGGCAGTACTTCTGGACACGGCCCGTATAGTGAGGAGGTTCCTGTCTCTGGATCCTTGACCACCGGTAGCCGGGACCCTAATCTTGCTACCGATGGGGAACTGCAGTTTTGTAGTTTTAAATGTTAAGTATATTTTTTAGTGTTTATACATTGTAAAAATTTAATATTTAGAAATATAATTTTGTATGTATTTTAAATGAAATAAAGGACATAATAATACCACAGCCACATGCCACATTGTATTGGGATCGATCTATCATTACAGACAGGACTATTGTAGCCAATAAGCCCGATGTTGTATTGATAGTTCGACAAGAACGTCGCGCAGTAATTGTTGATGTCGCTGTTCCCCGTGACGACAACCTTGTGAAAGCTGAAAAAGATAAAGAAAACAAATATCTTGATTTAGCTCACGAGATTGTTGACATGTGGGACATCGATTTAGCAATTATTGTTCCGATAGTCATATCTGCACATGAACTGATAGCCAAGAGCCTCGATAAACACCTTAAGAGGCTCGCGTTAGGTGGTTGGATCAAGAGTCAGATGCAGAAGGCAGTACTTCTGGACACGGCCCGTATAGTGAGGAGGTTCCTGTCTCTGGATCCTTGACCACCGGTAGCCGGGACCCTAATCTTGCTACCGATGGGGAACTGCATTTTTGTATTTTTAAATGTTATATTTTTTAGTGTGTATACATTGTAAAAATTTTATATTTAAATATATAATTTTGTAGTATTTTAAAAGAAATAAAGGGAATAATAATAATCTTTATTTTCTTCTCTCACACAGAAAAAGTACAATTGAGCTTAACCTAAAGTACAATATCATTTTAATAATCTATGTAAGAGACTGGTATCTGTACTAGGAGATCCCGTATTACAGATTACCAGCCTCTTCACCTCCGAAACCACTCTTTTCACTCCGAAATCTATTAGGTTATATTACCTTTAAACATTTTATCATCTTTGCTCTACTTTGTATGAGTGTGTGTGTGTGTGTGTGTGTGTGTGTGTGTGTATGTGTTTGTGTGTGTGTCTGGGCGTTTGTGTTTTAGGATAAGGAGGACCGTTAACAACTTTCCAGTTGCATCATAATCTAGTGTTTTTAACCAGGTGGTAATGATTTTCTTGCATTCATATTTAGCTAATGGATAAATATTAAGTTGTCTGTTAATTTTGTTGTACTAAAATTTTTTTTTTATGTTACGAGATGGCAAACAAGCCTGCGGCCCACCTGATGTTAAGTGGTCACCGCCGCCCTATAGACACTTGCAATATTAAGTGAAAATCACTTAACACCGCAAGTGCGTTTGCCATCCTGGGGACTAAGATGATATGCCCTCCATGCCCAGTAATTACACTGGCTACCTTTCCCTTCAATCCGAAACACAGCGAACTGCTTCTCGGCAGAAATAAGAAAGGCGGTGGTACATCCAGACGACCCTACATATGGGTCTACCACCTAGTAAATTTAGTTAAACTCCCCATAGAGTCGAAAAATCTTCTAGAGAATGAAGTTTTTTGTAATGTTCTTTACGTGTATCTAAAGTGGGTAACTTACGATCGCTCAAGCCACATCACGCCAAGCCATCAGTTCGGTCGCCTCAGCTTGAATGGAGTGACAAATTTTTTTTGGAGACCTCACAGTCAGTCCATTTCCATCAGTCCGCGCGATGTGGATGTCATCCAAAAAATTGAGCAACCACACGATCGCTCCAATCGTGTCGTTTATTCTACGCAGTGACTTCTGACACGTCACGAAATGGACGCGGGATCAACACACGAGCGCACGGCATTGATTTGGAGCGATGGAGTGATGGATTTCAGATTCAGACAGAGAAGGACCAGGAAACTGTTGTGGTCTGTATGATTTTTTAAGTGTGTTGTGTTATGGTGAGGAAGGTACTTCTTGTTTCTGAGAAGTAAAACACTCATTGGATAGTCGCTCAATATATTCACAAAATCTATTAAATCTTAACCTATTGCACTTAGCGCCGGTTGCAACGAGCGCTTTGACCTTGAGCTCGCGAGCTCGGCACGGGAGGGTATATCGGACGGAGGTATCGCAGTTAGCGACTGGTAGAGCGATCGCAGCACGCTGTCCTCTACAAGTGTGTTCCGGCCATCAATGATAAGATATGCAGTCACTCTGTGTTTGAGGGTTCAGGTGAAGCTCAATTACATCTTCGGCCTTACCATCACACCATTACGTGAGATGAAAGACGCAAAACAGTCAACGTAGGTACTAAAAGCTAACAATAGACGGTAATATAATGACGCAAAGCTGGGTGTTCTAACGAGGTACACACTCAGTTTGTTTTCTGTTACACAGCGTTTTCAATGTGAACCCTAAGTGACTGCTTAATTAAGGTACAATGACCACACCTATTAAATTCAAATCAAGCCATTCGAAAATGTAAAAAAGTATACCTATAAAAAACTTACGTCAAGATGCATATTTCCTTTTTCTACTGATAAATAACAGGGTTTATTTATGCAGGCAATGAACTTAGAAATGCAAAAAGTTTATTCATGAGGACAAGTCATACGGCTTAAACGCTAACGTGGATGGCGAGCTACCATGTATGAAAGCCCGCAACGCAACTTGAAGAACATAACAAGAAGCGACGATGGCGTACGAAGCGTCGGTGGCGTAGTGCATAAGGGCTTTGTCTCCCACCCGGGAGGCACCGGTTCGAACCCCGCCACGTACCAATGTGTTTTCAAATTTTGAATTCATATGTACGTTTATTCGACGCATTTACGGTGAAGGAAAACATCGTGAGGAAATTCTTAGGTTGTGTGTGAAGTCGACCAACCTGCACTTGGCCAGCGTGGTTGACTAAGGCCTTATTGCCCCTAATGTGGGGTAACTTTATATGAGCTGTTGATGATGAACGCTACTTGCATACTCCTGCATCTTGAAAGGGTATCTATATATTACACCTTGCTGATTAAATCAAAAACATTATTAAGAAAGGTCAGTAATAATAATGATCAAGTCACACATCACGGTTCACATACATGCGCAGTGGAGCATGAATGAAAACTGTGATGAAAGTAGATGAAGTGAAAGATATACTGGGTGTAAAAGACATTAGCAGTCAAACGAGAACCACGTATTCTATACATCAAAATAAGAAACATTACAAAAAAAAAATAGCTGAGAAATGATTTTTATGATTTTGGTGTTAAAAAAAATTGCAAATTGTAGGTACCTCGCAATGTAAACTCGCACGCAACTCGCAAAACCGAGATAATTTTGCCAGACGGCGGCCCCGTTCCTTTGTGTCCGTGCGTATCGAGTGAGCTACATTGAACGGTAACGTTTTGAAGCCATTTTTTGTTATGAAATACTAAAAAAATTGATAATGTTTCTTTGGACAATAATTAAGAAATAATGTTTAGAAAAATTAAAAAAAAAAAATTATGACTTTGACCTTCAATAAAATCGTAACTATCAATTTCCCAGGTATAGTCTAAAGGACAAAAAATGTTATGATAGTGAGCAGAATACATGGTTCTCGTTTCACTGTTCATGTCTTTTACTGTATAATGTAAGGATCATAGCAAGTGGAGACCAGACAATGATCTCTGCCTACTGCTATGGGAGAAAGGCGTGACTATAATGTATGTATGTAGGTCTTTACCACTAAACCACTAAAAATCTAATTGATACAAATAAGTAGGTATTCCAAAAAATATTCGAACATATTACAATAATAATTGATAACGTCATAGCTTATGCATATTCTCGTCAACGTATTGAATAATTTGTTCACGTTGAAATTTAATCTCGTACAGTGCACCTGCATTGGCACAAAAATCGATCAAGTGTTAGTTGGGTTCCGTACTTTGCAGACTTTTTAAGTACCTTTATCTTAAGATAAAGGTATCTTACGATAAAGGTACATAAAAAAGGTAAATGAACAAATTATTCAATACGTTTTATCTTAAGATAAAGGTATCTTAAGTTAAAGGTACTTAAAAAAGTCTGCAAAGTACGGAACCCAACTAACACTTGATCGATTTTTGTGCCAATGCAGGTGCACTGTACGAGATTAAATTTCAACGTAGAGGTAAAAAACACTGGGGTTTGCTGGACCCAGAATAGGGTTAAGAGGTTAAATAAAATTTTTTATTTAACCTCTAAACCCTATCCTGGGGTCCAGCAAACCCCAGTGTTTAATTTCTTTCAAATATCTTAACGGATAAGAAACGCAAGGTTACACGACTCAAGCTAATTCTCTAAAGACGTGGGCGGCCATCCTGTCATTAGTAGTATGCCAGCACTGAAGGCAACGATACAACGTTTCTATGGAACGAAATAATAATAGCCTCCCTTCCACTAGAGTTTATTCCTGCCGGAATGTTTAATTTTTATGGAATGAATTCTAGAGGTTGAGCAAAGCGCGACAGAATGACGATGTTAAAACCTCTTCGTCCACTCCGTCGCGACAACCAGGGACTTGGTGGCTTTTTGTTTTCTGTCGGTTTTGGATATCGGTTTTTTTCTCACGCCATTTCGCTGTTATCGTTCGGCAGTATTGTCAGATGTACGATTATGTTGTATTTTATTTGCACGTATGAATTAAAGACAGGAATCATACAATATTTTTCTCACTAAAACGTCTGTTTCATACATTATTATTATTTTCGTTAGACGTTCAACGCAATCGACTGGCCACTTGGCTAGGCCCCTGGTACGTTGTAGACCCACCACCAGACTCCAACCCGCCTAGCATGACCACTGAGACACGATATGATATAGCCATTAATCGCTTTGAACAGTAAAAATCGGGAGTGGTCTCCCCTTAATTTTCTCGTATACTGGAAACGACTCAAAGGTTGATATAAACCTTATATATTTTTATGTCACACGTGCGTGTTAAATTTTGGTCACCCATCCAAGTACCGACCGCGCACTTGGTTGCTTAACTTTCGTGATCGACGGCTCAAAATTTAATAGAAACCTGATATTTTGATCTTATACACGTATGTTAAATTTGGTTGCAATAAGTTAAAGCATGCTCGAGTTATCGTGCTAACGCACAGACATAGACGCAGACATAATTAAAAAAAAAATATTTTTGGACTCAGGGAGGTCCAAAACGTGTAAATCCGTCAAAATCTCGAGGTCGAATTTTTTGACGTTTACAAGACTTCCTCTATAAGTAATTGTAGAGACAACAGCACGCTGGGCTACCACAAACTGTCATCCGAATCGATTATGCACTTTATATTGAATAGTCTTAGGTTGCAAATCGTTTGGAGAAATTTGACAGTTTTGTATAGCCCGACGTGCTGTTGACTGTACTACGTCACGAGACAATAAAAACTCATGGGAGAAAACCGCCATCTTGAAGTTTTATCGAAACTGCGAAGATGTAAGTACTCTTGTCGTCAATCGTACTTACACTCATCCGTTCTACTTATAACCGAACTTATTAAGCATTTCTTTCTCTATTTGTGTCTATATGTTTTCTTTCAACCTTTCAACTTTTCACCTAAATAAAGACCTAAAAATAGCAATACAATATCTCTTTTGATAATTACACGACACCATTGCATACAAAATACGACTTTCAATTATGTTCTGATTATAAATTGACTTCTCCTATAAATGCTAGAGCAATATTACTTTTACTTAATAACTTTAACGATCCTTATAATATTTATGTTCTAAGAATGCCCGTTATGATTGAAATTGATACCAAATTAAATAGAAAACGAAACATGGAAAAAAATCCTGTCATGGATAAGTGCTGAAGCGGGACTTGAACCCGCGACTTCTCTTACAGCTGTATAATCACGACGAATAAATCCATGTCTTTCTATTCTAATTATGTCATCAAGCTGACATACACCTTTTTTTGTCGGGGAGGTCAAATGCATTTAAGCATCGTCCCTGCGGGGTGGTGCCAGCCGGAGGGGATATGTGGGACTCGAGGTAAAAGCGTTCCCTCCAACCGTTCAACCCTCAAGTGGAATTTGGTCTTGACTTTCATGTCCTCTACGATCTCATCTGCCTACGTAGAGTAATGCAGCCGGGACACGTACAGCACCGTCGTCTTTTACCTCAAAAACATGACACTCATTCACGTGTACTGAGGTCTTGGAGACTCACTTTAGCCACCCCTATGCATTCTAAATTTTACAACAAATCGTTCACTGTACAAGCTGTTCGATCACGGAACGAGTTGCCGATAGAAATTAGACGTGCGCAATCCTTGGGTATATTCACGAAAATATTTGTCTTCTAATTCCGTTTTGTAAATATACTTAAATATGTAGTTTTATATTTATATGTCCATATTTTACTTGTTATTGTATTATCTATCTATATATATATTATATATAAAAATGAATTGCTGTTCGTTAGTCTCGCTAAAACTCGAGAACGGCTGGGCCGATTTAGCTGATTATGGTTTTGAAATGTTTGTCATAGTCCAGGGAAGGTTTAAACGGTGAGAAAACATGGAGAAATTGCGAGGAAGATAGTAAAAACAACATTTTAATTTTTCCATATAAACTGTTCTGCCTACTATCCTGTCACACATTTGACGTTCGTCCCTTCGGTACGGTAGACTTGGGTCCATTCGAATTGAAGCACGTATTGAATTAAGGGTTTTGAATCGACAACATACTTATATCCATCCACCTATATCCACATTACTCAGATTATCGCGTATTTCTTAATCTAAGGCGTATTTAAATTTTAATATTTTGACGGTTGTCATTGTTGGTTCGTTCATGCGCCCGAGAACCCCCGAGAACACCCGAGAAGCGTGAATGTGATTAGTTTCTCGCGTTCTCGTATATAATATAATATGTAGGTATGTTTTAAAAATATATTTATGTAGGTAGTTGTATCTCTGTATGTATTTATGTATTTTATTTTATTTTTACTTTCTCGAAGGAAGTCTTGCAATCGTCAAAAAATTCGACCTCGAGATTTTGACGAATTTACACGTTTTGGACCTCCCTGAGACCAAAAATATAATTTTTGGAATCATGTCTGTGTGTGTGTGTCTGTGCGTTAGCACGATAACTCGAGCATGCTTTAACTTATTGCAACCAAATTTAACATGCATGTATGACATCAAAATAAAGGTTTCTATCAAATTTGGAGCCGTCGATCACTAAAGTTAAGCAACCAAGTGCGCGGTCGGTACTTGGATGGGTGACCAAAATTTAACACGCCTGTATGACATCAAAATATAAGGTTACTATGTACCTATCAACCTTTGAGTTATTTTCGGTATACGAGAAAGTCAAGGGGAGACCACTCCCGATTTTTTATGTACCTGCTATCGATATTGTGTGACTCCTGCCGGATGCGGATCTGTCAAGGAAAACTATTAACAAAACATCGTTTTCTATTATTACCATTTTTAGTCACTAACTACGGAGTACCTTAATCACCCAACGCGCAATATCTGATGCGTATTTAATGTGTTTGTCTTTTAAATGCACACAAAATAATTTCCGAATCAAAATAAGGAATTGCTTACGGATCCCGGCTAATGGATTCTCGAATTACGAATACGTTTTAGTATTGTTCTAATCGGTATACTCGTTAAGAGCTTGCGCAAACGAGGGAGTCACGGAGTAGGTACTAAAATCTCCGAACCCTGAAGTCCTGGAAGGCTAAGGCTGTTCCTTTCCGCCTGAGGAACAGCTCTTAAGGTTCTTCAAATACTTTCATATTGAACATGTTAGCCAAAGATGCTAAATTTTAGTTTGTTAATAAATACTATGGTTTGTTCCATTGTTGTAAAAGTTTTAAAATGTTGATCATTTTAGTAGTAGTATTTTAGTAGTAAATGTTGATCAGTTTGTAGTACCTACTAAACACAATTAAATTAAATTAACTATCAATTTATCATTGTCATCTCAAAATATAGACAAAATTACAGTTTGTAGAGCAAGTTTCATTACTTATTAATTTTGAAACCTTTTTTTGTTATAAGTAACATAAAATAAAAATTAATTAATAAACATAAATTAATATTCCTTATATTTGTTATAAATGTATAGATTCCAACGCGAAAGTGTTGGTGTTTATGGTCTCTTGATACTAGCCAATTCCTGTTACCTAGTTACTTGTTGTTTATATTTTGACTGTGTCTATATATTTTTGTGAAAAATTATTAAAAGAAAAATATATCTACAAGTAACTAGGTAACAGGAATTGCCTAGTATCAAGAGACCATAAACACCAACACTTCCCCTCAAACGTGCACATCTCATCATCCATTCATCACACAACAACAGCTAAATCAACATTCAAGCACACCCATACTAACATTCATTCAAGCTATGTCAAACCTAAAGCTGAAACACATTTCTCAAACTTTATACGGCCCAACGGCTTAGTTAGAACGTCTGCTACATTCTCCTCAGTAGGCACATATTGTAACCGAACAGTTGAATCTTCGACACACTGACGAGCGTAATGAAACCTTATGTCGATATGCTTTGTCCGTCTATGTGCAACCGGGTTCTGAGCTAGCTTGATCGTACTCTGATTATCAACGTTAAGAGTTACGGGTTGCGCTGGCACTTGTAACAGAGATGTAACAAAACCTTGCAAAAGCCATTCGCATAGGCTTAAACTCATCCGGTAGACCTCTCAGAAGAATAACGGCTACTAGTTCATCATCAACGCAATGATCTATCTCTTTGAGTTTCTGAGTGTGACTCATAACAGCGGCAACATATTCATGCATATTAGAATGCTTATCCAATTTCTCATCTAAAAGCAAATTCAAAAGACTTATCTTCCGATTGAATCCTTTGTCTTCGAATACAGCAGCTAGAGCTTCCCATGCTTGCTTCGCTGACTTAGCTTCCTGCACGTATGGGTATAGGTGCGGCTCGATGTGAAGACAAATGGTAGCTAGTGCTTCTTCGTCTTTCTGGATTCCAGAAGGATCATTTAAGTCCGGCGTACTCGATGTGTATGAGAAAAGTTTTTCTCGTAACAAAAGCATTTTTACGGCAAACTTTCATGATGAGTAATCTTCGATTCCATTCAATTTCGGGATAGAGAATTTTGTGAGGGCCATAACCTCTTATAATATGTAAGCAGAGCGTGGTTTAAATAAAGATTAGATGTGTAGTTTGCAGATAGATATATTTTTCTGTATCAAAGTTAGTAGAGAGAGGATGGAATGTAGTGTTTAATGCAGATGGATGCAATCTGTTTCATAAATCGGTAGGTCACATTTCGAGTAAGCTTGTGGCGACTGCAAATATGGTCTCTGGCATCTACAAGCTTGATAATTGTTTTCCTGTTGTAGATGGGGCATTGACTACAGTTCAAGCTGGGAACTCGTTGTTGTTGTGGCATCGGCGGCTTGGTCATGTAAATGGACGGGATTTACGTAAGCTACCGGGTCTCGATTTCGGAAAGAGCGTAATGAAGCCTTGTGTTGACTGCATTAAGGGTAAGTCACACAGATTACCTTTTCCAGTAGGTGGAGCAGATAGAGCAACTGAAAAGTTAGGATTGTTACATATGGATATCTGTGGTCTTATGTCAGATCGTTCATACAATGGTTCTCGTTATATGCTGATCATAGTAGATGATTTCACGAGGAAAATCTTTGCATATTTTCTTAAAGAAAAATCAGAAAGTTTGAAATACTTCAAGGACTTTGTGATGTTGAAACTTAAAGCAGTGCGAACGGACAATGGAACAGAATTTGTCAATCAACATTTCAAAAATTATATTAGTAGTAAGGGAATAAAACATCAATTGACAGTTCCTTACTCACCGGAACAAAATGGCGTTGCAGAGCGATCTAACAGAACGATCGTGGAGATGGCTCGGACTATGCTGGGAGACAGTCTAAGTAAGAGGTATTGGGCAGAAGCCTGTAATACCGCAGTTTACATTAAAATTAGATTGCCACATTCTGCTAACCAGGGGAAGATTCCGGAGGAGCTTTGGACGAATAAAGCTCAGCCTGTCAGTCACTTTAGAGTATTTGGATCAATTGCCTATGCACATATTCCAAAAGAAACTCGGAAAAAGTGGGATAAGAAAGCTAAGGAATATCGGTTTGTGGGATATTGCACAGATACGAAAGGTTACCGTTTAGCTGATATAAAAAATCCACGACATGTCATTAAGGCACGAGACGTTGTATTTATAGAGGATACAGGTGATTTTAGTGACACTTCGGAACATGTGACACCCACGAATAGGTCAAGGAGACACGAGGACTCTGACGTGACATGGGAGATAACACATGAGAAGCCAGCTGAATCAATTCCTGTCTCACACTTGGAAATGCCATCTTCGACAACCGCAGAGCTAACTGAAGACTCGGAGGTTAATAATGATCAAAGCGATTCTGATTCCGAATCTGCACAGGAACAGCTTAGATATCCTTTGCGGAATAGATTGCGCAATCAAGAGGATTTGGTCTGTCTCGTAACTGAAGAGGAACCTCGTAATGTCAAAGAAGCACTGAATGGGAGATGAAGTGGAGAGAAGCCATGAAGAAAGAAATGGACTCTATGTATGAAAACAAAGTCTGGACGCTTGTGGACAAACCACCTGGAACCAAAATCGTTGGATGCAAGTGGATTTTTAAGTACAAGTTTGATGCGGATGGAAATAAGTCCTACACGGCTCGGCTTGTTGCGAAAGGATACACGCAGTCTTATGGAGTGGATTACTTTGAGACATTTTCGCCAGTTGTGCGAAGATCAACCATAAGATTACTGCTTTCGTTGGCTGTTAACAAAAATCTTGAAGTCGATCACTTCGATGTGAACACAGCATTTCTGAATGGCGAATTGCATGAGAAAGTTTATATGCAACAGCCAGAAGGCTGTATACAGGATTGTAAAAAGGTTTGTTTATTACAAAAGGCAATATATGGCCTCAAACAAGCATCACGTTCTTGGAACGATAAAGTAAATGAAGTTTTATTATCACTGTCATTTAAACGTTCCAGATATGACAGTTGTCTCTATTATAAAGACAATTTTTATATAGCTCTGTACGTTGACGATTTTCTTGTATTTTATGATGATCAGGAGAAGAAAAATCAACTTCTCAAGAGTCTAAGGGAGCAATTCCATATCAAGGACTTGGGCAAGGCACGGCAAGTTCTTGGAATGGAACTCACGAGGGAAAACGGTACATTTCGAGTGTCACAGCGTAATTTTACAAGGAAAGTGTTGGCAGATTTCGGTCTAGCGGATTGTAAGCCCGTGAAGACTCCTATGGAGCTTGATCTTCACACGGTTTTGGCTGAAGGGGAAGAAGGTGAAACATTGGATCATCCAAACCGGCTCAGATATCAGTCATTGGTGGGAGCACTGAATTATTTAGCCAGCAATACGCGCCCGGACATCTCGGCTGCAGTAAGTTTTTTGTCGCAATACAATTCTTGTTGTCATCGTTGGTGGTTTAATATGCCTAAATAAGCGATAACACACCAATGAGGAGTATGAAAGTCTTCTAGGGCGCTGGTAAAATAATTAGTGGACTGTATTTTTGGTTTTGGTGGTTGAACAACTGAAAACGGCACACTTGTAACGGCTGGCTACAGATGGGAAATTCAGCTGCGTTAGGATACGATTTGGTGATTAGGTATATAACAGCAGAAATAAAGGAAGGAAACATGCACTTACTTGAAGAATCCCCTTAATTGCGTCTGTAACGGTTAGCTCGGCGTTGGGCTCAACGCGGCACGTGGCAGTTCCAAAATTGTCCAAATCACTTGGCTATACGAAAGTTCTGATGCACAAATAACACATACACATACACGTAGACAGTTTAGGTTGATTAGATACACTTAATTATGACTAATTACTATATAATTTACGGAGCGAAGATAGGTCGCACGCGCACCGTTCAAAATCTCGAACTAGAAGAGGCCAAGACAAAATGGCAACTGCGGGGGGTGCGGGGTGTCGCATCCATATAATTTGCGACGTGCATGTAGGGTATATAGGAATATATAGGTAGGATATACAGCCGGTACAAGTGCGTTGAGTTATAATTATTTAATTATGAATTATTATCCAACAATCGTGTCCATATGAAGGCGGCCAAGAGGGTGCTGCGATACCTTCAAGGGACGGTGGATTACGGCATGGTATTCAGAGCCAGCGCGAGCGATTTAGTAAATGTTACCGGCTATGTTGACGCTGATTAGGGCGGAAATATGAAAGACAGGAAGTCATTTTCTGGTTACCACTTTCAAGTAGGTGGAAACCCTGTGTCATGGGAATGTAAAAAACAATCCAGCGTAGCATTATCGTCCACAGAGGCGGAATACATTGCACTTTCGGAGGCATGCAAGGAAGCAACCTATTTGCAAGGTTTTGTTACATATCTGTTACAAGTGCCAGCGCAACCCGTAACTCTTAACGTTGACAATCAGAGTACGATCAAGCTAGCTCAGAACCCGGTTGCACATAGACGGACAAAGCATATCGACATAAGGTTTCATTACGCTCGTCAGTGTGTCGAAGATTCAACTGTTCGGTTACAATATGTGCCTACTGAGGAGAATGTAGCAGACGTTCTAACTAAGCCGTTGGGCCGTATAAAGTTTGAGAAATGTGTTTCAGCTTTAGGTTTGACATAGCTTGAATGAGGGAACCCATCACTTTATCGCAATTAACTTCAACGATTTTCATTTCCCATAAAACTATTCGCAGATCTTTTTATACAATATTTAACAACTCCTAGAATCAGCTTACATCGCAATTTCATTTCCTCGAATAGTTGTTATCAACAAGTTCATTTCATCGTAAATTCTTTTCCTATTTTATTTATTTTATCGAAATAATGTTAAATCAATGTTTTGTTACCCATAATTTTGTTTCCACGTAAGTTTCAGTTTGCAGAATAGTTGAAACATCAATTTTTACTACATAAAGTTAGTGTACATCGAAAATACATTTGTTTCTCTGTAAAGAAAACCTTTTAATGGGTTAAGTTAGGTTAGATTTAAAACCACACGCAGCGGTGCAACCGAAGCTAACAGAGATTGCTTGTTGTATTTTGGCATGCTACATGCATGCTTGCATTGCATGCTGTATGCATGCTTGCACTGCATGCTGTATGCATGCTTGCATTGCATGCTGTATGCATGCTTGAATTGTATACTGTATGCCTGCTTGCATTGCATGCTGTATGCCTGCCTGCAAGATGCTTGCCGGGGGGTGCAGGGGGGCTAGCCCCCCTGCTCGGGGGGGTCGGGGGGCCTGAGGCCCCCCGCTATGAAGAAAAACCATGAATACGAAAATAAACCTAGGTTAGGTTAGGTTAGACTTGTGACCACGCATAGCGGAGCGAGCGAAGCGAGCGGAGCATTATATTGCTTGCTGCATGCTTGCTTGCATGTTGCATGCTTGTTTGTATGCTGTATCCTTGTTTGCATGCTGCATGCTTGCTTACATGCTTGCTTGCATGCTTGCTTGCATGCTGTGTACTTGCTTGAACGATGCATGCTTACATGCACAATAGATCGTAACGTAACAATTATTATGTTGTAGGTATTTTTTTTTAAAAGTTAAGATTTGACCTCAACAGTTTTTATCAAACGTCAACAGACCAATGCATCGTTCGATGAAACGTTACTGCGATGGAAAGTTGTTAAACGAAACATTATCATGTGTACCGTCAAATATTGAAACATGTTTTTATGAATAGTTTTATCGATAACTTAATAGTTTATATGAAATGTTAGTTCGATAGACCGTTATTCTGGTAACCAACACAACTTTGAAACATTTTTTTTATGAATGTTTGTTCGATATTATGAAACGGTGATCATTAGCTATTCGATCAATCAAGAAAAATAGATATTGAAAATCGTGGAATAGTTTTCGATGAAATGAAATTCGATATCAAAAAAATCTGTATTTTGATAGGTACCCCTTGAATGAATGTTAGTATGGGTGTGCTTGAATGTTGATTTAGCTGTTGTTGTGTAATGAATGGATGATGAGATGTGCACGTTTGAGGGGAAGTGTTGGTGTTTATGGTCTCTTGATACTAGGCAATTCCTGTTACCTAGTTACTTGTTGTTTATATTTTGACTGTGTCTATATATTTTTGTGAAAAATTATTAAAAGAAAAATATATCTATCTGCAAACTACACATCTAATCTTTATTTAAACCACGCTCTGCTTACATATTATAAGAGAAAGTTTGCTAACGGAATTTTGATTGATTTGAATTCACTCCTAGCCAACTCCTAGCACACGTGTTCTTTCAGGTTTATACTTGTTTGGTATAACAACGTTTGCTCGAAAATCGTTTCGTCTAATTTTAGTTGCAATAAAGTCATTTCGCATAATTATTCATTTGACCGAATATTTAATTGGTATAATTTTATTTAGCATAATTATTTATTTGACATAATGTCATTTCTCCGAATTTTCAACTGCACTAATTTTATTTAACCTAATGTTTGACTAGACTAATAATGATTTGGTCGAAAGATCGTATCGAATATTCATTTCAGTAATAATTCAGTGAAAACGCCCTAAAGTCGCTTCTGGCACTCGCCGGCCGCTCCCGCGGCACGCTCGCTTCGCTCGCTCGGCTCGTGCGCTTTGTTCATGTCAACCTAACTCGCTCGTCGCTTCGCTCCTCGCTAACCTATTGTTCAATTGAATATTCGATGAAATGAAAATTATACCACCTGAATAATACATCAAATGAACATTATACTTTTTGATCAATAGCGCAAATGTTGTTATCGCAAATGAACATTCGATGAAATAAAAATTATATCACCTGAACAATACTTCAAATGAACATAATACTTTTTGATCAATAGCGCAAATGTTGTTATCGCAAATGAACATTCGATGAAATGAAAATTATGCCAATCTATATTATACAAAGTGATTATTTTCTTAAACGTTGTTCGAAGAAATGATTTTCGACTAAACGTTGTTATACCAAACAAGGGTGAACCGTTCTTTCAATCCTGTGTCGTTCTAGAGGATTAAAGAAGCACCGCTTACATCATCTCAATCAAAGATCGTTTGGACTCCACTTCTGCTTATTATCAGACGGAATGGTATATTTTCTAGAGATTTTCATTAAAAAAAAGACGGCTATCTAATAAATAAAATTACTTTTACGCACTTAACTGACGTGGATTGTATTTGACTTTAAAAAATGTCATTACTTTAAAAACATTGAGAATATGGATCTGACAACAATCAACATTTAAGAGTCGTGACTAACGAAAGGTGATAGGAGCCGCTGATCGTATCGAATATTCAGTTCAGTAATAATTCAGTTAAAACGCCCTAAAGTCGCTTCTGGCACTCGCCGGCCGCTGCCGCGGCACGGCGGCTCGTGCGCTGTGTTCATGTCAACCTAACTCGCTCATCGCTTCCCTCCTCGCTAACCTATTGTTCAATTGAACATTGGATGAAATAAAAATTATACCACCTGAACAATACATCAAATGAACATAATACTTTTAGATCAATAGCGCAAATGTTGTTATCGCAAATGAACATTCGATGAAATGAAAATAAAGTTAATCGATATTATACAAAGTGATTATTTTCTTAAACGTTGTTCGAAGAAGTGATTTTCGTCTAAACGTTGTTATACCAAATAAGGGTGAACCTAGCGAACGTGCCGCGGCAGCGGCCGGCAAAGCGCCAGAAAATATTTCTTTTTTCATTTTTTTTTTCATTAAAACCTGTCCCAATTCCGTACTAAACTACATTGGAAACCTAACCTAATCTAAGTCCAGCACCCCCTTTGCAACACCCGGTCCAGCCGCTGAATGCGGACAGCAAAGCACCATTGGGTTGGAGATCCTTGAAGGAGGCCTCAAGTCCTACGATGGGTAGCTGCAAATATTCGAAGCGCGAAGCCCCTCGGACCCCGAGGCCGTAAACAATCACCCACATCGCCCACGCCTCGCACCACCTCTGATTGGACGGACAGGACTGGAATAAAACTAATACAACAAAAACAAGTAGATAGGTACACTGACGTAAATTTAGAGCAATCATTCTGGGGATGTACCTCGGTCTCGCATTCGCAGTCAAATAAAGTGACCAAATAAACCTTGAAATTGTACGAAAATGTTTTTTAAGAAAACTAATATTATCTTAGGTAAAGTCTAGGGAATCCATTTCACCTGATTGTAAGCAGAGGTGTAGTCTGAATGCAGAGATACCCAATGAGAGAGATAGCTACCCCCTGCCTTGCCGACCTACAAGGTGCTTCTTCACGCCTCTTTTGAATGACCCAGGATTGTAGGAAGGAGGAAACACGTAAGCTGGCTTTGAATTCCACTTCTTGATTACGCGACAAAGAAACGAGTTGCCAATTTTCTTAGTTCGCGTTGGAATGTAGTAAGCAGTTTGTCGGTGACAACGTAGACCAACACGCGTAGTCCTTAAAAGGAAGGCAGATGGTGGGATTAGGGAAAAAAGCTCCTCAGAGCACTTGCCGTGGTATAGAAGTAGAACGCGCTCAATGACGCAATCGGAGAGGTTCAAGATGGTCATGCCAATCGGTTATTCACCTCCTTTTTGGCTCATCTCGGTTTGGCGTCGGAGGGTAAGACGGTGAATCACTTCACCAGTCCAACTATTCCAAGAAGACTCCCCCCGCGCCTCATGTAACTGGTTATAATAATCTTTGAACTAAATACATCAGATCAACTATTCTTCCAGCTGAGTTGAAGACTTACCAATATCAGCAAACAGGAACCGTATTAGATAATTAACCGCAAAATAGTACCTAGGAGTTTTATAGAGGCAGTTTCCAATCGGAAATGTGTTGGTTAATATAAGAATCGCTTAACTTACATGACGTCAGAGAAACGTCACAAGAAGTTAGTCTGATCGGAATTAAACCTATTAGTTCAAGATCCGGCCGCAACACTTATCTCCTAGCTAGTTAGATAGGTCGTACAATGAGGTACAAAACGTAGGTCAATATTTTTAAAATTATACTGTTTAATTTATCAGTAAATATCAGTAAAATATTTGAGTTGAAGAGTGAGTGAAGGACAGATATAGGTGTCCACATTAGACGGTTTGTGGATTTGGGTGCATGATATTGCATTGCACTATAACCTTATTTTAATTAGGTATTAAAATACCTTTAATTTAATATGTCAAAGAAGTTATGATTGAAATTGATACCAAATAAAATAGAAAACGAAAAACATGGAAAAAATTCCTGTCATAGATAAGCGCTGAGACTTGACTTGAAATTCGTCGTGGTCAAACAGTCCTGTGTAGCACAGTTGGAAGAGCAGTCGCCCGGATAGCGAAAGGTCGCGGGTTCAAGTCCCGTCTCAGCACTTATCCATGACAGGAATTTTTTCCATGTTTTTCGTTTTCTATTTAATTTCGTATCAATTTTAATCATAAACTAAACTTGCCAAACAAAATAAAAAGAATAGTACGATAATTCAATAGTTCAATAGTACGAAGTTTGACCAGAGCTAGAGTCATGTTTGTATTTTTAACTTATTTTATAACTCCTATGTGGAGTTTATGACTCCATTTTAACTCAATATACCGTATAATTTATTGGTTTGTTACCTACTGTAAAATGTATCTACATTTCCACTTGACATTCGCAAAATGCGAAACGCTTAAGTATCGCGACACCATTAATAACCAGACCACACTGAGGGTCAACGCGCGAATTCGAAACTCCCGCGAAGCTCGTGGAATGTAGACGCAATGTATTGAGCCCCGTACCTCGCCAACGCGCGTTGTGTTCGCGCGTAGCGACTCGCGGCGAATTCACTCTTTTGGACAAGGTGTCACTCATAGTTTTTTGGATACTAATATTAGGTCCTTATCTATAAAATTGGCGTTTTATTATCTTGTACCTAAACTTGCAATTTCTTTAATTCAATAGTTGTTTTAGGTTCTTATTATTATTATTTGTTAAAACTACACTCTTTGCAAGATTTTTGTCTTTAATTAAATTATATTTCAATTGTTAAATTCTGAAAAGAAAGTGAAAATGACTCTTCAATCTCTTCATCGGAATCGACTACCTATTTGACGCCTTCTGACTCATGGACAGACTGGATTTTTTCATAATTCATTGATGCTAGACTTAGCCGAGGGTTGTTAGATTATTTCCTCCAAATTTTGTAACACAGAAATAGAAGGGAACAATGCCAATTTTTATGTAGATTTTTAAAAAAAATATGTATTTTCATACAAACGTTACTTAAAATTTCTCAAAGGAGCGTATAATTGGACAAGACTTAGTTAAATATTGCATCAATAATTAAGACAAAAAATAATCCCGTCAATAAATTACAACGATTCCAAGAGTTGATTCTGCCGACCAAATAAGACAGCCACTTTATTTTTATTTTTTTTTAGTTAAAGATTCAAATAATCATAATTTCACTACATGCAAATTCGTAACAGTATAGTCCTTATTCATAATAAAAATATAAAACTGAAACAGCGACTTAATCAAAGAAGTTATACAGCTAATAGTGTGTAAGAAAAAAACGCCAATTTCATAGGTAAAGACCTAATATTAAGTCTGTAAAGTTTTTTTCAATCATTTTAAACAATGATATGTATTTATAAACAAATTATCCTCATTACAAACCCATAGCATGGACAGTCTATGCAAGCATAGGTATGGCTTTCTGGGTATGCGCTGCTCCGGTTGTGCCTTGTTTATGCAAATGTTACGTAATTTTTTAGTCTTTATTATTGTTATTATTTGTACTAAGTAGAATGATAATAAGTAAGCACCTTTGTTTAACTTTATATAAATGTACTATCGCGGACATGCGTGATTGAGCACTCATAAGATCAAAATCGCTTGAGCACTCGTAGCAAAACGTAGTAAAATACTATAGTAAATCAGTTTACGCATCGAAGGAAACTCGTTTTGAATTGCTTAAACACGGAGGTCCGCCACCTATTACACACTTGTTTGTTTCCTATACTTATTTTATTGTATGGAAGTGCTACGACAGAGCGGGGCTGCCTGTCACAAGTATCTTGTAATGCTTACTAGGCAGTCTCAACCTTATTTTGATATTGATAACGTTTTTAACGCAATAAACATTTTTTGATTTTGATTTTTTGTTATAGAGCAAATCCTGGAATCTTTACGCGCGAACACACACTGAGGCTCAACACGCGAATTTGGAACTCGCGCGAAGGTTGTGGAATGTGGACGCCATGTATTGAGCCCTCGCCAACGCTGGTTGTGTGTTCGCGCGTAGAGATTCGCGGCGAATTCGCTCTTCTGGACAAGGTCTTAGAATAGAATAGAACTCCTATGTGTTATCAAATAAAAAAAAATTAACATCAATTTTACCTATCAATATTATGCACTGATTTGGAAAAAACAAAATTAATGTTTGTTTAATGTAAATACGTAGGTATTCAATGCTAATTCGTTTTTCCTTTATTTCCGATATCACTAATGATATTTAATAGGCTTACGCATTAGGACCGTCTTATTTACGTATTAAAATAAGGTCACACGGATTTGAATAATTATGCCTACATCCGAGACCATTTATAGATTTGGTAGGTAGGTACCTACCGTACTCCTTGCTACCGCCAAAGAGAAAAAGGAATAGGTACTTAGGTGTTGCGAATCGGCCTCTTTTGTATTATCTTTACTTTTTGATAGATTGATTTGTATGACGTTTTGTAATTAAAATATATTGGATTTTTCTTGTTGCTAGTAAGTCGCCTTTTTCTTTCTCCCGTTTTGCTCCCTTTGATTCCCTTTAAAAGAGCTATCGATAACAGTAGGTATAGATACTTTTCTTTAACATAACAAGCAAAATTGAAAAAAAGAAAGAAATTACCCTTGGTACCACTATGGGGGAAGCGGGAAAAGGCCCTTTTCAGGGCCGATGGAGCCTAGTGCTCAGTGGCGGCCGGTCTGCAAGACTGGCGGTCTGTTGTCCGGCCGGACAGCGGACAAGAATGAACGGTGCACCGGTTGGGCCCGAAAGGGCGGAAGGAGTGGAGGCCCCTTAGCCCCAAATTATTTTCCAAATAAAATGAACAATTTTTTTCAATCGAGTTTTCGGTTAAAAATAGGCATACTTCTTTACGACCTTTAATCAACGAACAAAATAGAAAGATATTATTATTATTATTCATGTAATCATGTTTGTACAAAGTACCGTAGGTAAAGGTAAAACGCGACTAAAATATGAAAGGAAAAGTTGTTTGCTGGTGTTTACTGTCTGAATTTGAAATTTTTTTTTCCGAAGTCTCTATTGTGGGGGCCCCTCTTTTGTGGAGGCCCTGGGCTGTAGCCCCGCTTGCCCTCCCCTAAATCTGGCCCTGCTCTCCGATAAAAAAAGGTTGTAGGTATATTGGCATTGCTTGGTCGCGTTTGGTTTTTGTTATTTTGAAGTGATCACCATTGCCAACGGAGTCCCATTGTCTACATCTCCCCTACCTACCTACCTAAATACAAACATAGGCTTTCGAGCTCGAAATTTGTCAGTGTTTGGTGCTTAGTTTTTATGGTTAACATTGCATTAAAAAAACATAAGCACCACAAGCACTGACAAATTTCGTCGGAGAAAGCAGTGCCCAGAGGTGACAAGTGGCGCGGCATTTCTATCGAACGAAATGACAAATTTTGACTTTTACTCATACATTTGACACGACCACGGCAGCCATAGAGCTTTCTCATTAATAACGTCAGTTTCACACATTATAATATTTTCGTTAAGCGTTCGGCGCAATCGATTGGCCTCTTGGCTAGGCCCTCTGGTAGCGTAGGTAGTGGTTAACGCAGCCGCCCGGTTTGCGGAGGATGCTGGGTTCGATTCCCGCCTGGGGCACGTCGATTTTTTTTCAGTGTATTTTCTAGTTTAAAAAAATATTTACGCTTTTGTAAATGCGAAAATTATTCCTTAATAAGTACCTAGGTACCTAAGAGGTTGCATGTGTTTGCCAGTTTACCCATAAACATGTAATTTAAATAACCAACATCCTGAATACAGGTAGGTTGGGATCGGCTTCTGAGTTGATTAAAAAAAAAATATTTAAAATAAAAATTTTGAAAAAAAAAATTAAAAATAGCCAGAAAATATTACAAAAAAGATTTAAAAAAAATACATAAAAAATAGCTAGAAAATAGAGAATAGAATAGAATAGAATAGAATATAACTTTATTGTACATCAACCAGTTAACAGAAAGGTACATAAAATTAAAACAAAAACAGATTTGTACAAAGGGCGACCTTATCGCTAAGAGCGATCTCTTCCAGGTAACCTTAGGATGGACAGGATTTCAAAAAAAATAGAACCCGAGGGAAGATGGCGATGTATTATTCGACAGATATACTAACTATACTAAATATATAAATTTCATAAAATATACACAAATATTACTTACCCAGAAAATATTACAATATTTTCTGGGTAAGTACTTTTTTTTTATAAAAAAATATATTTTTTACATTTTTTTTTTGAAATCTACTCAGAAGCCTATCCCAACCTGTATTCAGGATGTTGGTTATTTAAATTACATATTGTAGCACAGCAGTGCCGTTTGGCCAATGTGCTTACAGTAGCCACTTAATTCCTGCTTTTCATTCCGCATTATTAAATTGTTTTAAGTCAAGTCCAAATATTTGAACTAGCTAGAGCTAACGACACATCCAAGTGCCATGATAAATAACTTGCGTCAGTACCTCAAGGCACAGTAAACCAAGAACAGTAGTTTATCTGCGGGCTGTCGGCGAGTTATTAGCCTACTCTGCGTTGACGCTAGGGCTATCGTAAATGTGTCGGGCGGGAACGAGCGGCGAGCGAATGTGCAATGACATAAAAACGAGCGATCACACCGAGACGGCGTGGCCCGCACTGCAGCCACCCACTGCACTGCTCCCATATTTGATGTCAATGTGTGCGTCAAAGTGCGTGCGTATACGGCGCCGAGTAGGCACGCACACATTCTAATGGATAGCGGCCAATTTGTATGAAGACGTATTACTGTTCTTGGTATACTGTGCTCAAGGTGCCATGTGATGCCGGCAGAGAAGAATAGCATCACCCCATATCCTCCAATGGGCGTCGTAGAAGGTGACTAATGGATCAGCAAAGGGGTATTGATCACCTTATACTTCCACCAATCCGCATTGGGCAAGCGTGGTGGACTACTGCCTTAACCTCCTTCGATGACAAGCAGAGGCCTTGTGTCCCAGCAGTGGGTCGAATTATAAAGGCTGTTATAATGAGTACACACTTGTTTGTTTCTTATACCTACTTGTTTTACTGTATGGAAGTGCTATGAAAGACTGTCTGTCACAAGTGCCTTGTAATGATGACTAGGCAGTCTCAACCTTATTGTTGTATTGATAACGTGTATAACGAAATAATCATTTTTTGATTTTAAGTACCTCAAGTGTGTATTTTACAGTATCGTGTAACTAGGAATGGAAAGCAGTTTAGGTGGCTCATTCCTCGTGGCCAAACTAATTTGGCTATGAGGAAAAATATACTCTTATGCCATGCTAAAATAAACTATCTACCACATCTTAGTATATATAAATCTCGTGTCACAATGTTTGTCCTCAATGGACTCCTAAACCACTTAACCGATTTCAATCAAATTTGTACACCGTGTGCAGTTTGATCCAACTTGAGAGATAGGATAGTTTTTATCTTGATAAGTAGTCATTTTTTTACTGCAGATACAATGTTACAGGTCAGTAGTATGAAATTACCACTGCAACGCGTGGCCGGGCAGCTAGTTTTATATAAAATGTGTTAAATAAAAAAAAACGACGACTTTCAATACTAGATATCTTCTGTGAAATTAGAAGCACTGTCTATTTACAGGATGACTGGGAATATGGCATTCTTTTAGAATAAGATTCTAACAGTGGTTCATAATTTCGTAAAGCTTTGCTTATTCCAGCAAAAATAATAAAAGTTCAAACACACAAATTTAAACAAACTAATTTAAATACAGGGCTATGAACAAAACATTGTAGGTAGTTATAATTCGTTTTATGATTAAAATGTTGAATAATATCTAAAATGTTATGTGGTATAAAACATGTTAGTGCACTTTAATATTAAAGTATTTTTATAATATTCTTGCATATTTAGGTTTAATGCTTTTGACGTGACAACGTCTTATAATTCGATAGAGCCGGCAGCACGCACGAAAAAACATGACGTCATGCGGCGTTACCTCGCTCTGAATCTAATTCTCTAATTTGAATTTGGAATTATGTTCTTTAAAATTTAAACTTTCAATGATACCAAAACCAGCCAGATACAAATAGTATAGCCAAAGTGATTTTATTACAAGTTTATTCATACTATAATGCGAAATCTATAAAACAAATGAAATTAAATTTTTCTTTTGAAAAATGCTACCATTCCATCAGTATTTTCTTAAGACGTTGTCACGTTCAACTATCGTCAGTAAACCGACTTTACAGACAACCAATTTTTTCAATATAATTTAAAAGGAAACGTTATGCTTTATTCCTAAAAGTTTTTAATAATACCAACTAACCTACTTACTTAGGGCTAGATAATTGGTGTAAGCCTGCAAAATATATTATTATAGGTATTGTAGTGGCGACAGATTTTGATAAGATGGTGCTGGTGGTATCTCCAGGCGGACTTGAAAAATGTCCTGCCACTAACCACTCCCCCTCCCATCCAATATCAGGAAGTCTATATAACCTTCTGCTATACAGAATGCAGCATAGCAAACAGACGTAAAAACCTTGCGTCACTGTTGAAATCACAACATTGCGTAAATATTTACATAATATCGTTCAAACTCTGCAACCTTGACATTGGTTGGCGTTTAGTGGGATCAGTATCCGCGGTCGTGCATTCTACGCTACTATCGGAGTCGGATTGGTGACCAGAATCGTTTTAACTCGAGAAACTCAGTCGAGGTAGATCACAGCGTATTACCCGCTCGAATTCGGTGCTGAGGTAGTAGTACCACATCATCACCAGTTCGTATAATGTTCCCACTGAGGGGCTAGCCTACCCCACATTAGGGGCGATTAGGCCTTAGTCAACCACGCTGGACAAGTGCGGGTTGGTCGACTTCACACACAACCTAAGAATTAGTTCACAGGTGTGTGCAGGTTTCCTCACGATGTTTTCCTTTACCGTAAAAGCGTCGATTAAACGTACTATGAATTCAAAATTGTAAAACACATTGGTACGTGGCGTGGTTCGAACCAGTGCCTCCCGGGTGGTAGACGACGCTCTTACGCACTACGCCACCGACGCTTCACGGTAGTACCACAGAAACATGTATTCCCGGTAGTTTCAGTGGAGTAGCCCCATGATGGGACTGCTGGTATTTTTTTATCCAGAGATTCAGGAACTATTTGGCCGGCTATGTTGACCCGGCTTTGCTTGTTGGACCATATGACAAGCGCCAGCTTCCAAAAGTTGAAAGAATCTTCAAAACCGGTACACCCAGTAAAGAGTTATGAGGTAACAAACATAAAAAAAATACAGTTGAATTGTGAACCTCCTCCTTTTTTACTTTCTCGTACGTAGTACTTATAGAGGAAGTCTTGTAATCGTCAAAAAATTCGACCTCGAGATTTTGACGGATTTACACGTTTTGGACCTCCCTGAGTCCAAAAATATTTTTCTTGGAATTATGTCTGTGTGTGTGTCTGTGCGTTAGCACGATAACTCGAGCATGCTTTAACTTATTGCAACTAAATTTAACATACGTTTATGACATCAAAATATAAGGTTTCTATCAAATTTTAAGCCGTCGATCACGAAAGTTAAGCAACCAAGTGCGCGGTCGGTACTCGGATGGGTGACCAAAATTGAACATGCATGTCTGACATGGAAATATAAGGTTTCTATCAACCTTTGAGTCGTTTCCGGTATACGAGAAAGTCAAGGGGAGACGACTCCCGATTTTTGAAGTCAGTTAAAAGTAAGACTACTCCATGGTTCATAGATCACAATAAAACAATACAAAAAACTTGTCTATTTTTGTGATCTCTTGTAGTAAACAAGTAAAAAGAATTATATGAATAAAAACTTATTAATTTAATAAATAAACATTTATCTCAAGACGAAAGTCTTTAATTCGTGTGTGTTGCCAGTGATGACTTACGGAACCGAAACGTGGCCGCTTACAATGGGCCTCATAAGGCTCAAGGTCACCAAAGGGCAATGGAGAAAGCTATGCTCGGAGTTTCTCTGCGTGATCATATCAGAAATGATGAGATCCGCAGGAGAACCAAGGTCACCGACATAGGCCAAAGAATTGCGAACCTCAAGTGGCAGTGGGCAGGGCACATTGCGAGGAGGACTGACGGCCGTTGGGGTGGAAAGGTCCTCGAGTGGCGACCACGTACCGGGAAACGCAGCGTTGGTAGGCCCCCCAAAAGGTGGACTAACGATCTAGTAAGGGTCGCAGGAAGCCGCTGGATGCGGGCAGCGCAGGACCGACCGGTTTGGAGATCCTTGGGGGAGGCCTATGTCCAACAGTGGGCGTCTCTTGGCTGAAATGATGATGATGATGATGAATTTAATAAAACAAGCTTGTTAGTTATAGTTTTTAAATACAACTTGAATAAAATTACGGGCATTTACATTCTTTTTTTATATTCCTGCGCTCACACCAATTATCTAGCCCAAATTAAGTATCATCAAGAACTTGTGTTATGGATACTAGATAACGGACATTTTTAATATGTACATAATAATTTATAAATATTTATAAATAAACATACTTAAATAAATATATAAGCAACCATGACTCGTCAACAAATTTTCGTGTTCGTCACACAAACATTTTGCCACTACCAGGACTCGAACCCGGACCGCTTGATGTGTAGGCAGCTATACTGACCACTCCACCAAGACAGTGTTCTAGAAGCCAATTTTAGATAAGGGCCGCGCGGCCCCCACGATACCAGTTAAGTTAGTCAAATTAACGATACCAGTTAAGGGTTAAATAGAATAAACCTTGAAAAGAATGTAAACCAGTCTCCGTTTTAAATAATGTAAATCCGTTATTGGCAATAGGCAAAATCTTGTTTTGTATAATATAATTATTTTTTCGAAGCGCTGTGGATTTATGTAAATAAATTAAATCAATGTTTTGTAGAATGTGTGGTGAGGAGGAAATAAGCATGGAGCACATACTATGTGACTGCGATGCACTAGCCAACAGGCGACTAAGGGTCCTAGGTTTAGCTTACCCTAAACCAGAGGACTTTATAGACCTTATTCCCGCCAACATCGTGAAACTCATACAAAATGTTTTCGATGTTGGCGGGGATGGGTGATAAGGAAAGGGGAAGCACAAAAGATCCCATAGGGTCGAAGTGCTCTGAGATACGGCCTCAGCCCCTTATTAAAGAATAAGAATAAGAAATCAATGTTCCAAAATTGGCTACTAAATCTAAATTATAAATAAACAGAATCCTTAATAATCGTACAGTAAACTAACGTATGTATACGCAATACAAACGAACATACACACACACACACACACACACACACACTTCCGCACACGTAGTGTAACTTATGAACCCTTAGCCACCTGACGTACTTTTCAGTTGCGTACCCACCCGACGTCGGTCTTGGAGACCGCTCGTGTATTTCTATGTTTGATAATCATATATTAATTTTTGCCCTAAATAAAAGTCTTGTGCAAAAGTAAAAATATGCCTTAGTCACTTTATATCAGAATTCCTTTTCGTCAATCTATTTTCACACCATAGATTTAGAAACTGTGGATCGGCAAAGAGAAAGGGCATTAATGTATGGGCATTAATATATACTCTAATGCTACGGCCGCACACATCGCGATAACATTCGTGCGATAATCTTCGCCTTCGGCCTACCGCGAATGTGTATGGCCACACATTGCGCGCTGTAAAGTCTGTCGCGATGTGATCGCGATGTTACGCAAAAAACAAAATGGACGCCGCGGTCGGCCTATAGGGCAATTATTTTTTATTCTGTCAGGAATTATTGTTTAAGAAAAAAGCAAGGTTAAACAATATTGACTCACACTCCTAATTGCTAATAAGTTCTAAAATCCTGTCGTTATTCCAATCCAAGGTAGAAAACTAATTTAAACCAATACGTCCGATGCGCACGATGTCTATGCGCCGACTGAAGACCACGAAGTGTGGCCACGCAAGCGAAGGACATCGCGATAAAAACGCTTTGATGTGCGCCAGTTTACCGACAACGGCGCGATGTCCTTGCGACTTCGCACGAAGTGGCGAAGTATTCGCGAATACTTGGCTAGACACATCGCGATAACGCGAATATTCGCGACATCGCGATGAGTGCGGCCGCAGCATTAGAAATTATAAAATAATCACAAAATAAAACCAGAATTAAATTTCATTTTTTTAATATAAACAACATTATATTAGTCTCTAGACAAAATAATTATAATAATTAAAACACACACTCCATTATAACAGATACAGAGGAAACATATGTAAATACAAACATACATTATATATGTTACAGGCCAAACCCGATTTTAGGATAAACTAGTTTTCCCTAGGCCAAACCAGTTCACTAACCTACCCATCACTCAGCCTTGTAAGTGCATAAAACACAAGACTCTCCAAAAAAAAACTGTGCACTCCGCCTGGTCATAAAAAAAATAACCCTAACCTACCCATCACTCAGCCACTAGATATCTCCAAATCGCATAAAGGACTAATTGGTTTGGCCTAGGAAAAACTAGTTCGTCCTAAATTCGGGTTTGGCCGGTAACATATACATAAGAGTACTAAAATTATAACCCTTCCATTTGGCTTCGCCCTAGTGGGGTAAAATCGTAAAAGTTGCTGACCCGTGCAATTTTGGACACTGCACTGCGCAAACGTTCATGGATAGCTAGTGCGAAGGGGCCCTTATTATTAATTTCTCTGTATCTGTCATTATTAGTCCATACCCTTACAAATACATCCCATTTTTAAATATAAATTAATAATTAATCATAATAATTTTACACAACATAATCGTACACATTTGGCAGAATATAACAAGTCTATGTAGAACGAAAATGATTATTTTCTCATTGAATGCAACAATCGCAAAAGTTAAGCAGATAAATGCGTGGTCAGTACTTGGATCGGTGACGAAAAAAATGCTTGGCTCATACTGCCAGATGTGGCTTTGTAGGCTCTGCTCAATCTTTTTGGGATTATAGACGTCGTGTATTCCCAGTAGTTCCAGTGGAGTAGTCCCATGATGTAACTACTGGTATTTTTTTCCCAGATGTTCAGGAATAATTTGGCCTACGTTGTCGACCCGACTATGTTTGTATTTAAAAAAAAATGTTTATATCTACTTACGGGCTATGAAATAAAACACATAGGTACTAATAATTACAACACATTATTACAGCCAATGATATATTAATTACAACACAATTTTGATGTTTCATGTTCTGTTGACTGTTATCATTATCAATTATTTGATGTTTTATTAAGTGACAAATAGTGTGACATGTTACCATGAAGTTTTTATTAATGAAATTGTATTATAAACATAACTATATATAAAACTATGCGTTTTATGCGTCTGAGTATCACACGGGACTACTGGGAAATTAAAATCCCAATCCAGTCAGTGGAACCTCTGGGAATAAAAATACCAGTAGTCCCATCGTGGGACTACTCCACTGGGACTGGTGCGAATACACGATAGACGTGATATTATGCATGTATAGTCGTGGTATGACAACGTTCGTCGATTTTCAAATTCATTACTTTATCAAATAGTCTAGTACCTTTTTAAACCCCGACGCAAAAGGGGGGGGGGGGGGGGGGGGGGGGGGGTGACGTGATCCAGATGGTTCAAGCAGGCCACGTGAATGACAGCAGGAGTATTGCACTCTGACAGCAACTGTCAATCTGCAATACTATACACACCGGCAAAATTAGGGGAACATAAAAAAGGTTGATTTTTGTAATACAAGTATTTTTTTTACAGACTCCACCATTTGTGCTGCTAAAAAGATACTAAAATAAATATTGAAGTAGCATAACAGATAATTGAATAACAAAAAAGCAATAGGAAATAAATTTATTGCAAAAATCCACCTTTTTTTTTCATCATCATCATCATCAACAGCTCATATAATGTCCCCACCTCGGGCTCGAGCCTACCCCACATTAGGGGCGATTAGGCCTTAGTCAACCACGCTGGCCAAGTGCGGGTTGGTCCACTTCACACACAACCTAACAATTTCTTCATAGGTGTGTGCAGGTTTCCTCACGATGTTTTCCTTCACCGTAAAAACGTCGATTAAACGTACAATATGAATTCAAAATTGTAAAACACATTGGTACGTGGCGGGGATCGAACCAGTGCCTCCCGGGTGGGAGACGACGCTCTTACGTACTACGCCACTGACGCTTCCACCTTTTTTTATGTTCCCCTAATTTTGCCGGTGTTCATAATATGAACATTCACACATTGGTGCCTTTTTTAGTCTCGCCCTAATCGATTCATTGCCAATCTATAAACATCAGTAATTATAAATATATGCCTTACCTATATGCCATATTGTATCGTTCTGGTTTAGTACGAGATAAAATTTTAAAGTGACGAACCTTTCCTCGCCCGACCTTAGACGAAATATGACAAATTTTAATGTTATATTCTGACAAATCCATTGCATATTACATCACACAATTATAAACATAAACGTATACCTCATTGGTATAAAGCACAGCACCAAATTGTTCGCGTCGTGATTACGTCACGACTTCCGACGCGATTGCGTCAAATGCGTCAAACGTCTGTTGACGTGTTTTGATATTGTTCCCGCTGCGTATAATGTTGTTAACCTTTTTAAAAACTGTAATGCGCTTTTGTATCTCCAACCTAACAACTTAGTATCTCACCCACGTTTTTGAGTTAGCTTGAAGAGATCTCTTATCCCCTATTGTGTCGCCGCCATTTTGTAACATTTCGCGCATGTGTCAGTTACTTCCGGATTTCCTTCGCGAATTTTCCGCGTGTAATAAAAATGCAAAACGTCAAAAATTTTGTAATAAAACTATAAATAAGAGTTTTTGTCACTAAAATCGTAATAAAATAAGCTAACAGAATATAATATATTAATTATAGTTATATTTTTAAATAATAATAATAATCATCATCATTTTCATCATCGGAAAACAGTGGAGGGGGGGATCGACCTCCAGGAGGTCGGCCGACACACAGGCGTTTTTGACACCGACCTCCAGGAGGTCGCGCGACACACAAGGGGATATAGAGTATAAGTTCGCCCTTGCAAACTGTATTACTGTTTATTTGTTATTTTTATGTTTTTAAGTGCAATAAAGAGTTATTATGTTGGTTTATTGAAGGTGGTTTGTTAAAGCTTTTATCTAAGCGAGATGCTGGCAACCTCTCAATATTTTAGGGCACTACATGGCCCATAGTGCCAGATGTGGCTTTTGTGTGCAACGAAATCTTACTTAAAGCTCTGTTTAACTCTTTCAGGATTATAAGTGTAATAGTATGTTAGTATAAGTCACATACTCATGATTTTTCATTAAATGATTACTAGAACATTGTTTGAGAAAATGTGCTAAATTTATTTTTGATATATAAAAGGAAGCATTTAATTTTAATGTTAACCATTATTCCAACTTCAATAAACATAACTATAGAAAAAAAAATTACCTAAGTTTAATTTTTAAAAACTAATTTCGTTTTCATCTCATATCTTGTATGTTATGTTACATTCCCGGAAAATATTCTCAGACTGTAAAGAATTGTGACTTCGATTTTTGTTTATTATTAATTAAAAATCATATTTAACACCTAATTAAAGTATGCAGTGTCAAAATTAAATTAAATAAAACATGATAACTTACTTAAATTTTATTGTGATGTTATGTTAACTATGGTCTATTTTTTTAACAAACGAGTACCGAAAGTAGCGTGGCTATTGGTCCACGTAATCCACGTTTCACACAAAGTGGAGGGAGAATAAGGACGAGCTGATGCCAGACACGCTAGTCAAAGACGACAACTTGCCTCCACTGAAATGGCAGGCAGGTCGGCTACTTCAAACTATCCCAGGGAAGGACGGCGTGTCAAGAGTGGCAGACATCAAAACAGCAGCAGGTGTAATAAGGCGAGCCTACTCGAAAATATGTCCCTTCTGATGATGCCAGTTAGCCATGAGCCCTTTGAAAGCTACTTCTTTCAAGGCCGGGGGCATGTCCAAGCCGATGATGATCTGACGACACTGATGGTGCCATCTACCATGCACAAGAGGAACCTTGCGTCGTCTAGAACCGGGTCTCAATAACGTAGTTGCAGGGTCGTGCCAATGGGTGACCAGCACATCATGCCTATCAGCGAAGAATGCCATGCCTTTGGACAAAAGTCCCCTCACCCCTTTCTTATTTGAGCAATTAATTTGTAACCGAATTTTTCTTCACTTGAATTAAATACGCAAAATTGTCAAGTACACGCATTCAATTATTTCCATCTCCATTAACTTCAAACCCTAATTTCAAATAGCAGTAACGCACTGCCGCTACATTGTGGTCCGGTCAGGTTTGGTCATTTTGGTCCGGTCAAAAGACCGGCCTGTGTGATAAATGTGCCATGAACAAATATTGCGACGCCGCGCGCAAATAACAAGAGTTATAAAATTGATGAAGCTCGAACTCTTTTGTTACAAGGAGTAACCAAAGTGGATAGTCAAAAGTGGTTGGTATGTGTCAATCATGTGATAACCAAGGTTGAAACAAATGCACGAAGTCGACAATAATGTAGAAAATATGTTAGTTATCTAAGGTTAGAGTTAGAGCATTTATTATTCACGTGTCTGCAGAAAGTTCATCAGAAGAAAGTGACGATACTTTTTATTTGGTTTATAAGTTCTAGTGCATAAAATATTAATACTATATCCAATATGGTTTTATTGTTATTTACTATATAAAAATAAGTCGGGTTTTCCTTCCTGACGGTATAACTCGAGAACGGCTGAACGGATTTATCTTATCTTGGTCTTGAAATGTTCGTGGAGGTCTAGGGAAGGTTTAAACGGTGAGAAAATATGGAGAAATTGCGAGGAAGATAGTAAAAACAACATTTTCATTTTCCCATATAAACTGTTCTGCCTACTTGCCTGTCAAACATTTGACGTTCCGCCATTTTAGCGAAGGAAGAGTTTTAATGTCTTTAGGATAGGTGCAAAGACGTTTAGTACTCCGTGTGAATAGGTGATACGAAGTACACCGGGTCATCTAGTTTATTTATGAAAATATCATAATCATACATGAACAGAAATTTATGTTAACGGATACAATAAGTTTAGAAGTATTTAATATGAACGGGCCTTTACAACTTCAAAATAAGAACAAAGTCGTCGGCCCAGCCCCTAACATGACCCATCTCACTCTGTCAATATCGGAGATATGCGAAAGACATACTCAGTACTCGTTTGTTAAAAAAATATACTATAATATTTTTATCAATTACTAGCTGTACCCGGCATGAGTTGCAATGCCACGTAAAAAAAATATATACAGATTTCGCGCGTCCTAGAACGCCCTACCAAAGTTTCATCACAACCTTATCAATGGTTTCCTAGCGCATAGAGGACAAACATTGATTCTTATTAATATAGATAAATAATTGAACAAGCAAATAGTTCAGTCAGTGAAATAAAAAAAGAAAAAATAAGAAAAGTATTATTTCAAAACGATTTGTTTTGTTACCAAACCGTGTTTAAAATTTTCAATTATCGTTCAGAATGCTATATATTGAATAACAACATATTATTTACAAAGAAATTTCTAAACGAGTCAGCTATTTATATATAAACAACTCACTCACACCAACGGGAACAATATCCAAACTCAAATCGTCGCGTCGCGATTGCGTCAAACGCGTTGCGTTCGCGTCAGACCCGTCGCGTTTACGTCAAAGTCGCCGCACTACATGACGGCGCACTGGCTGGCGTCCTGCCCTACTGGGGGGGCGAAGCCCTGAGGGGGGGCTCCGATGTCGCCCACTAGTTCCGTTGGCGGTTGTCCTAAGTCTTGCATCTGAAAATAAGGTTTTGGATTTATCTATTGGCTCTGTGTGTTGACTTCACCTAGCGTCCGCAAAAAACAATGGCAAACTCTAAGATTTTTTAGCGTCTATAGATAAAATTAATATTAAAATATAGAGATCGATTTCTTTAATAAAATGGTATAAGAAATAATCCTAGACGAAGTCTGGAAAAATATATATAGCTTATCTATGCATTATCAAATAACAAGGCAACAATGTCGTAAATTGAAAATAATCGCAACACTTTGGGGAGTAGTCCAACCCACTAAATGAATACTAGTAAAAACCATAACAGAAACAGTCTAAAGATGAAAAAATAACAAAACATTCAAAATGTGTGACACCCACATCAAGAAAGAACAAATACTGAAGACAAGGCTGTATGGGTTACATCCCTTTGCCTTTCCTTAATAAGGAGAATTAAAAAAAAAACCAACACAATTTGGATAGTTTAGGGAAATAGTCATTTGTGTTTCTTTTAAAAATGTCACTTTTTTTACAGACTTCACAGCGTCATAATATTTTCTTCAAAAACGGTATATAAATACAGGGTGTAAAAGACATGAACAGTCAAACGAGAACCATGTATTCTGCTCACCATCATAACATTTTTGTTCCTTTAGACTATACCTGGGAAATTGATAGTTACGATTTTATTGAAGGTCAAAGTCATAATTTTTTTTAATTTTTTTATGAAAATATATTCTATACATTATTTCTTAATTATTGTCCAAAGAAACATTATCATTTTTTTTAGTATTTCATAACAAAAAATGGCTTCAAAACGTTAGCGTTCAATGTAGCTCACTCGATGCGCACGGACACTAACGAGCGGGGCCGCCGTCTGACAAAATTACCGCGGTTTTGCGAGATGCGTGCGAGTTGAGTCCTTTACATTGCGCGGTACAATTTGCAATTTTTTTTAACACCAAAAAATCAAAATCATTTCCCAGCAATGTTTTTTTTTGAAATATGTCTTATTTTGATGTATAGAATACATGGTTCTCGTTTGACTGTTCATGTCTTTTACACCCAGTATATTAAGCACTTTAGTAACAATGAAATTTGTAGACGCTAAAGAAATTTCTCAACAAAAATTCTGCCATTGTTCTTAATTGGCTCTGACGCTTTGACATTTCGCGATTAAATGTCAAAAACATTGTGACAAAATATTAAAATCAAAAACTATCTATTAATTTGTATTACAAAATTATTGGGGCGGACAAAGTGGTTTTTCTTCAGAAACATTAAGAACTTTTTTAATCATATCGGCAACAATGAAATTTGTAGACCCTAAAAGATTTCTTCAACAATAATTCTGTCACTTCGACTCCTCTGGGGAACTCACGATGGACGAACCATGGAAGCGGAAACTAAACAAAATCACTTTTATTACCTTCTGCATAAGGTCGAGTACTGATTCGAAGCGCTTTCTCTTCACGTCCTCAGGGTCCGATTCTTGTTCGGGCTCCAACTCGGTGCACACTTTTTGCATTAATTCTAGTTGTTTCTGGAATCTGTAGACAAGCAAAAAGGTTACAAAACACCGGATACCGGAAAAAAAGGAATAAAATCGGTTAATATCTTGGTTCAAAAGGTTAAAATTCGACTCCGACTATTGTTAAAGTCGGTTAAAATGAAGACTATGTTACCCGGACCTTATAATGGATCAATTGACACCTTATTCATCAAAATCGGACGTACATTTACAAACTTACATATCTACATAGGCTGCTAAAATCATAACCCTTCATTTTGCCTACGCCATAGTCGGTTAGTACATAAGCCACGCTTTTCTTTTTTTATCTAATTAATATTGTATTTATAAAAGACAAATACACATAATAGTGCCTTTGTATTTTTGCATCTTTGTGTATCTCAGTATGTCTTTGTGTATCTTTACATGTCTCTGTGTATCTTTGTGTATATTTGTATGTCTTTGTGTATCTCAGTATGTCTTTGTGTATCTTTACATGTCTCTGTGTATATTTGTATGTCGTTGTTGTATCTTTGTGTGTCTTTAGGTCTCTCACCTGTCATATTCGCTTTGTTCAATCTTGCCCTTGTTCTCCGCTAACCAAGCGGGGTATTTGTCCACCAAGTCTTTCATAGACGGGTATAACACCTCCTTAGAGAGCAGGGATTGCATCATCCCCTGCATGAATGGTACAAACATGTTTCCGTCCTGGAAAGCGATTAATAGTATCGATACAACTATTACATACATACATAAATACGATCACGCTCGTAATTGCTAAGGGGTTGAGCCTTAGGTAACATTTTGTTCCACAAAGCCACATCTGGCAGTATGAGTCATGCAGTGCCTCCAAATAGTGACAGGTTGCCAGTCTATCGCCTACATAACTGTTCACTTTGTCAATGAAGACATCACGTGATTGTGATAATAATCTAGTTATGTACCTACATTGTCCGCTATCTTGAAATCATAGGAAGTTCTTATTGATACTTAATCCCTGGACGATTATTAATATCCAGACACAATTGATTTTAATGGGGAAGACAACTGTCAACTAGTTTCTCCTAGGTGGCGCTGAGTGTTTGTTCCAAAGGATGTGTCAAACTCAGTACATTTCATAGGGATTTCTTAGTATTTCTAGATAAACAGAAATATGGGACGATGTGTAGCTTTCCAGTGCGTAGAAACGGGTACACACAAGTTTTCTACAGATTTGTTTCTCAGGAAAAAGTGGGAAACGGCTTTGAGAAGGGTAAATTTTAAAGCTACTAAGTACTCCAGAATATGCAGCAAGCATTTCAAAGAATCTAATTTTGAAACTACTTCCAGACAAACAGGTGTGTTCCAGTAAACACATTTATACCTATATTAATATTTTTAGAATGGAATAGAAAAAAAATTGTTCAGTACACAAGTGACATATAATTATTTCAAAAGACATTTAATGTATTGTACATAAATACAATAATTTTAAAAATATTATTTTTTAAGTGAACTGTGTTTAAATCACTGAATTCACTGATGTTGTTGTTCACAACAGACTTTGACAGGTATCAAACACACAGCGCCCTCTGTAAAAAAGTTTTGCGTTTTCTTCCCCATTGTGTTCTCGCGCTCCTGAGCGCAAACGGGGCTTAACGAGTTAATTGTTAATTTAGGCTAGATAATTGGTGTAAGTATTTTTATTATTATTAGTTATTTATATATAAATATTAAATCTATAGATAGTAAGTAGTTTATGGACGAGAACCAGATGTAACCTTTTGTATCATTTGAGTTTTTTTAGAATAGAATAGAATATTGTTTTTATTTTTTGTTTGGCAAATTAATACCAAATTAAATAGAAAACGAAAAACATGGAAAAAATTCCTGTCATAGATAAGTGCTGAGACGGGACTTGAACCCTTTGAGAATAGAATACTTTATTGCATTTCATGTCGTAACAATTAAGGTCTTTTTCTGTGAAGAAATAAATTAAAAAAGGGGCACCAAACCCAAAAAATAACAATCTTTCAGTAAACAAGCAAAAGCCAACTACCAGAACAGATTATTTCACTCAAAATCATCTAAACAGTCCGGGTGAACACAAAATACAGCGTAGATTTTGTCGTCTTTGCACGACGCGGCATCGTACCACAGCGTAAAAACATACAGTAGTTCAACGCCTTTGAAGTTGAGGAAAATGCTTTTGTCTAAACCGCGAGCAGTAGACATAGTGGACCAGCGTGTACCGAACGAGTGTATGGCAGTTTGGTGGACCCTCTCATCCCGAGTCCCCCTCACGATGGTCCAGACAGTGTGCAGTAGACATAGTGGACCAGCGTGTACCGAACGAGTGTATGGCAGTTTGGTGGTCCCTCTCGTCCCGCGTCCCGCTCACGATTGTCTAGACAGCGCGCAGTAGTCATAGTGGACGAGCGTGTACCGAACGAGTGTTTGGCAATTTGGTGGTCCCTCCCGCGTCCCCCATACGATTGTCTAGACAGCGCGCAGTAGACATAGTGGACCAGCGTGTACCGAACGAGTGTATGGCAGTTTGGTGGTCGCTCTCGTCCCGAGTCTCCTTCACAATTGTCTAGACAGCGCGCAGTAGACATACAGTGGACCAGCGTGTACCGAACGAGTGTATGGCAGTTTGGTCACCCCTCTCGACCAGCCTCTACCAAAAGAGTGTATGACAGTTTGGTGGTCCCTCGCCTCCCGCGTCCCTCTCACGATTGTCCAGACAGCGTGCAGTAGACATAGTGGACCAGCGTGTACCGAACGAGTGTATGGCAGTTTGGTGGTCCCTATCGTCCCGGGTCTCCCTCAAGGCTACCCTATCTAAGCGTGCCCGTTGCGTCTGTGTTAAAATTAACAGACGAGACTCACCTGTCCGCCGCCTTCTCCGAGGTTGAAGTTTTGGAACATCCCCGCCAAGTCTTGGTCCGAGAAAGGCGTCTGGAGGTTTTCTGAATTAGTGTTCAGGTTTTGCAGCGTTTGTGAAATAGCTGCGGATACCTGGAAAGATATTAAAGAGGACTTTAAGCTTACAAAAAAAGTGATGGCCTCAAATGTATGGGCATAAAGACTATTTAAATCACACTCAAAATATTATGAAATGGGGCAATTTATATTATTGTCAGAGTATAGTCCTAATTAGTCACTGACATCATCGCGCGAGCACAGCAATACGAGAGGAAAGTGACAATCGTCATCATTTCATTCACAATATTTACGGCGTGCTAAAGGTGTCAGTATCTTTCTATCAATGTCAGTCATGAAGAAGATATAATCACTTTGATAAAGTGATTTTATCTAATACATTGTTCCTGTGTGCACGTTGACCTAAATTCGGACCCCGACAAACCGCATATGCATTGCCACGTTTGACTGGAGTAATACGTATCTATATGGATCAAAGCCTACCTCATCAATCTTCTCCTGCACGGCTGGGTCATCTCCGACTGGTGCTATATCGCCTCCCTGGGCGCCTGGCTTCAGTACATGGGCTGCGGCTTCTGTTACCCAAAAATATACATTATCATCAGTATGGTTTCAACGCTGGCAAAAAGTGTTGAGTAGAAATAGTTATAAGGCCATCATCATCATTTAGGCCGAGAGACACCCACTGTTGGACATAGGCCTCCCCCAAGGATCTTCAAACCGGTCGGTCTTGCGCTGCCCGCATTCAGCGCTTCGCCGCGACCCTTACCAGATCGTCAGTCCACCTTATGGGGGGCCTACCTACGCTGTGATTCCCGGTACGTGGTCGCCACTCTAAGACCTTTCCGCCCCAACTGCTGTCAGTTCTGCTAACAATGTGCCCTGCCTACTGCCACTTAAGGTTCGCAATTCTTTGCCCTTGGTTCTCCTGCACATCTCATAATTTCTGTCACGCAGAGAAACTCCAAGCGTAGCACTCTCTATTCCCTTTTGGGTTATTGGGTAACTTTGAGCCTTCTTATGAGGCCTATTGTAACCGGCCACGTTTCGGTTCGGTTCCATAGGTCATAACTGGCAACTGACAACGAATTAAAGACTTTCGGTTTGAGACACTGCGGTAGATGGGCCTAGAATATGCCGCGTAGAGTTATAATGTACACAGAATTAATTTCATGGGTATCACTACCTCTATGCTGCTGCTGGCCAGGTCTCCCAGGGGCAATTCCTACCACCATCTTAATACCTGCCATTGCTGTGAATGGATTCACCAACAAACTATTGAGAACTTTATATCCACTAACGTTTCATCCAATAAACATTTGGCCTATGAACATTTCGCCAACAGATTGAATGGCCCATGTTTAAGTTCTCAGCACACCGCAAACGGGACGGGACGTTGTCGGAACGTCTGCAAGACGCTGAGAGAATGCAAGAAACTATATGAAAACTTCACACCGCGACGTCGCGATCGACACGACGTCACGGTGTGGTGACAGATTTACTAAGATAGGCAAATCCGGTTAGGTTAGGTTAGAAGCAAAGCGAGCAAAGCCGAGCGAGCGATGCGAGCGTGCCGTGGCCGGGTTCAATGTACCTACTATGTTACTAAACATGTTCCCAATATTCTTTGGGCGAATAGTTAGTGGATTAAAAGTTGGCAAATGTTCACTGGTTAAGTGTTCTATTGGCTAATAATTCCTAGAACAATCGACTGTTGGTAAACCGTTTCAGACTCTGCCAGAGCTACTCCCTGGGGCCACTGCCTTACAAAATATCCGTAAGTACTATCCAGGCTTACACCCAGCATGTATAATGTATTTGCAGGAAGCAGCATCTTTCAGTCATGCTCGTACACATTTAAAAGTTATATTGCGCCTTGTACAGTTAGGCGATGACGAATTTTTTCTCAAACAACCTAAAATTGTTAACATAAATGATGACTTACCAGCCATTTTGGAGAAAGTCTGGGCTATTTGCTCCTGTGTGATCTGATCTTCTGTGAAAATTATTACAGGATTAGTTTATATTGCTAGCAATACAGGCAACTTTATAGCGGGCAAGTAACCGCCGTAGTCTAGCCACCAGAGATCTCAGATTCGATCAAATCAATTCTATAAAGTTTTATTACCTGACGAGGAAAAAGTATCACGCATTAATCGAGTATAATTTCAACGAATGGTTTATGCGCTAATTCAGTATGAATGCGCAGTATATTAGACGCCGTCTTGGTGGAGTGGTCAGTATAGCTGCCTACACATCAAGCGGTCCGGGTTCGAGTCCTGGTAGCGGCAGGAAAAAAAAAAAGCGTTTTAGCCACCCAGTGTGACGTGACGTGATACGATGTGGACGCATGGGGCGCGTTTCCAACTCGTTTTTCCGCTTCGGAAGGCATGTCAAGGGGTTGGTCCCGACTGTTGAAAGATAGCAGTTGTACCCAAAGAGAGTTGGTGTAAGGCAGACGGCGTCCTTGGGCTATACGAACCTGGTACACCGCTAAAATTGCCAAGAATAGCCGCCATGTTGCTTTCAAACTGTGCAGCGGCCTCCTTTATAAACTCCTCGCTCCACATGTTCTGTGGGATGTCACTGGCTCCATCCGCTGTGGCAGTTTGATCTGGTTTCTTCGTCATGTCTTGCAATGCACCTGGAAATAGGAACAGAGTAACTTATTAATACTAGAAAAATGCACTGAAAAAAATCGACTTGCCTCAGGCAGGACTCGAACCCGCATCTTCTACAATCCGGGCGGCTGCGTTGACCATTACGCCACCGAGACACAGCTTTTCGCTGTCGAAATTTGTCAGTGCTTGGCGCTTATGTTTTTATAGTAAACATTGTTTCATCAAATCTTTGATATTTGCACTTCTAAGACCCGAACGAAATATTTTTGCAAATATTTGACGCTCAGTTAAGATGAAACTACCTTACGTCGATTTTTTTAGTGCATTTTTCTAGTATTAATATTTACGCGTTTTGTAAATGCAAAAATAAAATTATTTCATAGAGTAACTTATTATTATTAGTATGTGTTCAACTTGCTTGATAGTGTAAAGTTAAAAAAAGTTAAGGGCTATACAAGATTGAATTAGAGTCATGCACACCTTGAAAGTACATAGTTTGATTGTAATCAGCCAACCAGCGGCGCTTACAATGTCCATGCTATGCGTTTGTAATGAGGGTAATTAGTTAACAAAGTCCTAATAAGCATAGGACATAATAACAATAAATGACTGACTTAATATAAGCATGGAATCATTTTTGCATTGCAAAAAACATGCAAAAAATTAAAATCATAGAGCTTGGAACAGTAATAAAACAATTAAAATGGCGATGAACAGGTCACATGTTGAGATCTGCAAACAACAAATGGAATAAAGACCTTTCAGAGTGGTATCCCCGCAATAGCAAAATAAATAGAGGCAGACCACTGAAGAGATGGGAAGATGATATGCCAAACGAATGGAGGAGAGTGTGGCATAATAGGAAGGAATGGCATTATTTGGAGGAGGCCTATGTCAACAGACAACCGGACCTATTATATTAATTTGTTTTTTAAGTATAAGTTTGTTTAAATTTAACTCTGGTATGTGTAATAAAGGCTTTATTATTATTATTATAAATTATTTTTATAATAGAAAAAATACAAAAAAGTTTTAACAAACTACATTCAGGATTTGTGCCATTTGTGATACATGAGCAAAGATCTTTGTACCCCTTTTTAAGCATTTTGCATAGAAAGAAATGTGAGAATTGGCTAAGCTCATATCGAAAATAAGTGCAGAACAATAAGATTTATGTAGTGTTTCAATAAATATGATTGTTTAAAAGAATCTGTACTTTTTGCTACTAATATTATTAAATGGATCAATATTATGGAGAAATAAATGGATCGATGTAATCTGACAAATTAAGTATTTTAATGGGCTTTGTAACAAACCCAAATTATTACAAGTATGAAGTACTATTTTTTCAAGTGAGTTTAATTTCTAAGAGGTTTTCCAAACCAACAGATGCCAAATAAATTCTAAATCATTTATTTGACAGATAGTCAAGAAAAAGCAGTCCTTTTATCTAACAGATATCTGCTAATCAGAAATTGTGAAACCAGCACGTAATTTTAGTAAATTGTAACTGGTTGATATATTTTTTAAACATCAAAATTGTTTTCAGTAAATTAAGATACATGAGTTATAACAATGATTTAACAGCAAGTTGAAATTTGGTCACTCACAAAACTCCTAAACATTTGCGACTCATTGGTTGCATTAAGTTATAAGTTTTCACAATTTTCTAAAAAAAATGTAAGTTACTTTTTGCAAAACTGTTAAACTTGGTGCAACTGGCCGTTGAAGTATTTCCTATATAGCAATTTAACAATGACAAGTAGATTTTAAATACAAGGGAACAGAAGAACTTCTAAATCTCGAGTTTTATAAACTTTTATAAAACTCATAAGATTGTACTCACTTTGTACAAATTATTATAAAATATTTAAAAATATATACCAGGTGTGTGCATATTTTTCTGTGTTTATTGTGCATGTTTTTTTTTTATAGTAAAATGGAAATAAAAATTAGACTTTTAAGCAGTAAAATCATAAATGGGATCAGACAAAATTTTAATGGCATTACATTTCATAGTGTGTAATTACAAGCAATCAGATAGACATGTTCTTACCCAGTCTGGAACATGCCGTAGTTAAAATAATTAAAAGTAATTAAGAACTCTGGCCTAACGCATAGGTTAAGTATTGTGTAACACATGATTTATTTTAAAAACATTTCACTTACTGTCCAACAAATCGTCCAATTCAGGGTCCATCTCATTTTTAGGGATTTCCTTGTTATCTGACATGCTAATTATGAAAAAAGATGTATTTTATTTTATTTTATTCTCTCAAAGAAAATAACTTTTCCAAGAAAATTTTGGTAACCTGTCAGCTTGATTGACATTAGTTGTCAAATTACCACTGAATGCGTTCCATTTCAAGCAAGACAAAGGGCATGTATTCAAATATCACGTGATTTTGCGTTCGGATATCGCATCAGTTGGGTGTTCATTTTGCGCAACAAGGCTGCTGGCAGCATTGGTGAGTTGATCTAGTGATGTCCTTTGTCGTATTCGATTTTATCGATTAAATGCCGATTTTTGTGGAACTACAAATAATAATAAAAGTAATTAAGGTTAATCATAATAATATAATATATTTTCCACGCTCTCACCAATAATGTAGCCCGAACTATGTGCCATAGATACCAGATAACGGACAAATTTAATGATATACTATTTTTATGAAAAAACTTAAAAAACTTAAATAAAAACATAAACAACCATGACTCGTGAACAAAGTTTCGTATTCATCATACAAACATTTTGCTCCTACAAGGAATCGAACCCGGACCGCTTGATGTGTAGGCAGCGTTACTGACCACTCAAAGTGAGTTTCTCCATGGTTTCTCCCGAATTCTTGTTGTAAAAACACGTGTTGAGAGACTCCATTTTTAAGCTTTCCAACCCTATTTCGGATCTTAACAGCATTAAGTACTAGATCCTAGTCCACATGAGGGTACAGGAGGGATTTGAACGCTTCTGGGCGGTCGCTTAGGATATAGACAATCTTGTTTTACCACGTTGTTCTTTAATCCTCATTACACATAGGACCATTTCATACATCTCCGTTTGGAAGATGGAGACTACGAAATGGTTTAGTACATTTCAAAATATAACAAGTACGTACCTGCTCCAGTACAAGAGTCCATTTTGGTACCCATCAGTAAAACCAGATTAGACAGTCTTTTTCTCCATAATTGGAATCAGAGCGATATCACACGGCGGATTTTAAGCGCGCCGACGTCGTGCGTCTCGTAGAAGCTGATTGTTGGGTTTGTATTGATCAGTCAGTAGAATCAGTAGAAATTATAATCCGTACGGTAAATCTGCAGACTTGTTTCAACATAATTTCAATACTTCTAAATCATTAGTGTTATCAGCGATGGCTGAAGATAGTTAGATAAAGATAAAGATAAAGATATTTATTTGTTGGAACATGAGTACAGGAAAGATCTTATATTAAACATTGTTGCTCGACATGTTCTGCCTTAGTAGGCGTACAAAATTAAAGTTTAATAAATGTCTCTAATATTATTTACACTATGATAAAAAATAATCTCATTACATTTTACAATTGTCAAATTAAATCATATTTATAATAGTGAATGTCAAAATAATAATAATCGAATAATTAATAAAATAAATTATCTACTATCAACAAGATTATTCTTTTAAAAAATCGTCAACATTATAGTAGCATTTCTCTATAAGTACTTGCTTTAATTTTGTTTTAAATAAATTTATAGTCATATCACGAAATTCTCTTGCCAATTTGTTGTAAATTTGAGTACTCATACCATAAATACTTTTTCTTAATAATGATGTTTTTGCAGTCACTGTACATAATCTATTGAAATCACGTCTATTTCGTTTGACAGCATCTGATAACATTGGAAACAAATGAGGATTTGACTTTACAAACATTGCTACTTCAAAGATGTAAAGTGACGGAAGTGAAAGTAATTTGTATTTGATAAAATATGGTCTACAGCTATCAGTTGTCTCCAGACCAAACATGGCTCTAATGCAGCGCTTCTGCATTTTAAATGCGATGTCCTTGTGTGTGGAGTTACCCCAAAATATAATTCCATACCTAAGGATGGATTCCACTAAACCATGATAAGCCATTAAAAGACCATCAATGTTTAATACTGGTGCAATTTTAAATAATGCATAAGCAGAATTACTAATTTTTATTGCAATATAGTCAATATGTGATTTCCAGTCAAGCTTGCTATCTATTTTAAGTCCAAGAAATTTTGTTACGTCTACTTCAGATATTTGGTTTAGCTTGTTAAATTTTATGTTTGATTTTCTTTGATTAAATTGTATATAATTTGTCTTACTTAAATTTATTTTTAGATTGTTATTGATAAGCCAAGTCATAATTGATGTCAAAGAATTATTTATGTCAGATTCATACGTTTTTGGATTATTACACTCTATAGTCATAGTACTGTCGTCAGCAAATAAAGTTATTGGATAATTTATCATAGTTGGCATGTCATTAATGTAAATAATAAATAGTAAAGGACCTAGGACGCTTCCTTGAGGTACACCATATTTTACAAGTCGTCTAGTCGAAGAATATATCTCTTCAACTTTAGTTTTTAAGTTAATTTTCGATATGGTAGTGTATTGTGTTCTGTTTGACAAATAGGATTTAATCAAATTTAATATATTACCTCTTATACCATAAGCTTCGATTTTACTCAAAAGAATATTATGATCTACGTAATCAAATGCTTGTGTCATATCACAAAATACTGCACAAACTGGATTCCTTTTGTCAACATTTAGCATTATTTTCTTTAAAAAGTCAAAAATAGCCATATTTATGGTTTTGCTTTGCCTAAAGCCTTTTTGTTCGGGACATAAGATATTTTTGTTTTCTAAATAACAATTTATTTCTTTATAATAATATTTTTCAAATATTTTCGAAATCACCGAGGTCAATGTAATGGGTCTAAAGTTTTCTAAAGATTTTTTATTTCCTTTCTTAAATAAAGGTTTAATTACGGATATTTTTAGTTTTTCAGGAAAAACACCGGTCAGAATACTTAAATTAATAATGTGACTTAGAGGCTCACAAATTTCAACAATTACTTTCTTTATAATTTTTGTAGAAAAACCATCATGCCCGACTGAATTTGTATTTTTTAGGTTTTGTACAATTGTTACAACATCTAAAGGTAGACAAGGCGGCATAAATAATGAGTTTGATCCGGTAGACACTTTTATTTTTTTATTCCCGTTTAATCTAGAAATTGGTTCAATTTTATCTATAAAATAATCGTTAAATGCGTTAGCAATATTTTGAGGTTGTGTAATAATTTTATTATTTATCATTATGTGCGAAATGTGATTTTTATGAATATTTGTGTTTGAATTATTTATTATTTGCCATGTTGCTTTAGCTTTATTGTCCGATACCTTAATTTTATAATTATTTTTAGCTTTTTTAGTTAGTCGAATAATTTTTTTAAGTCTTTTAGTATATAGCTTGTATTCATTTTTATTTAAACTTGTTGGATTAAGACGGTAATGCCATAAAAGTTGTCTCTTTTTCTTACTACAGCATTTAATTCCATTTGATATCCATTTTGTTTTTTTTGTAATGGGTATGGTTATAAAGCGTAATGGAAAACACAGTTCGTAAAACAATCCAAAACATTCCATAAAATAGTCAAATGCTTCATCACAGTCGTCTGTATTATATATTTCACCAAACTTGAAGCTGTTAAGACACTCTTTAAATTTATATATATTTTCGTCGCTATAATCACGTTGTTTTTTACGCACGTATTTTAAAAGCGGCACTCCATTCACAGGACACTGAATTATTTGTGCAGTATGATCTGAAAGAGCTAGATCAATCACTTCCGCCCCTTTTACCTTCCTAAAATTATGAGCAAAGTTATCAATGCATGTTTTGCTCATTAATCTAGTTGGTTCTTTTATAGCTAATTTCAGGTTATAGTTCAACAAAATACACTGAAAGTCTTGGGTCACTCTATTTGTTTTCATTAAATCTATATTATAATCGCCTGCCAATATAATATTTTTATATTTATTCTTATTAATATGCAATAACATTTTATCTAGTTGTGTAAAAAATATATTTAAGTTATTTGTCTTGGGAACTCTATATATACATACAATTATTAATCTATAATTCAAAAGTTCTATTGCACAGCATTCAAAATTATTTACAATGGACATTTTCGCTATTTCGTGAACCTCTCTCCATAAATGCCCATTCTTAACCATAATGCAAGCACCTCCTCTTTTGGAATTTTCTCTGCTGAAACATGCGGCCAACATGTAATTAGGTATTGTTAATCTATCTTCATTTCCTTCACTTATGAAATGCTCTGTAAGGCATATTACGTCGATGCTACAATTTTTGGTTTTCAGGTCTTCTAAATATACGGTTAAAAGGTCAGCTTTATTTACTGCGCCTGCGATATTCTGATGTAGTATATTCAAATTATGGAATGAGAAAAAACTCCGTTTCTTCAGTATTATTCAACCTTTGGATATCTTCTTCGCAATCCTTCAATTCAATTATTAATTGTTTTATATCCTTGAAAATTGTTTGTACGCCATATCTATTTACTCGTCCTGTCACTTTATTAAACATGTCATAGTGGTATGAGAGATTTTTGTTGGAATCTATTAGGTATGCATGTTCGTGGGTAAGGATATCAAAGTACAAAATATTATTAAATGTTTCTATTCTCGAATTAAACATTTTTGAGAAACAGTCACACTTGAAAGTTGGCAAGCACAATATAATGTTAGTATGTTGATTTCTTTGGATTATTTTTCTTATATCGATAATTAGTGTGAAATAGTCATTGGTGTTTTTAAAGTCTTCTTCCCCCAGTAATATTATGCAATAGTCCTTAAATGTATAGTTAGTCATTTTCATATCTAGATTTTTTAATAACTGTCTAATATTACAATTTGGTGTTAAGTAATGACATATCTTTGATTCAGGAAAAGTTTCCTGTGCTATCCTTAAAGTGTTTGTATACTTGTTCGTACTTAGTATGCTTATTTCACTTATTTTGCCTTCCATTTCACGTTCCTTCTTCTTCAAATTTATTGTGGTTTTATTATTTTCATTTGTCGTCATATTATGTGTCTTTGAATCAATAATTAAGGGTCTATATGTTTCAGTGAGAATATCTTTCATTGGTGTTTGTTTGGGTGTTTGGGATCTCTTAGGTGTCGTAATATTTTTATTAATCTTCTTCACAGGGCTGTCAGTAATTTTTTTATATAACTCATTTCTTTTCATTAATTTATCATTTAGTTTTTTAAGTTCAGTATTCTCTAGGGAAAGTACTTCTATTTCTTCATGCGCACTATTCAGTTGTATTGTAATTATCTCAATTTGTTCTTTCAAGTTCTTTAATTCACACTTACATGTATCGCATGAGTAATCTTTGGATATATCCGGTAGACTTGTAGTAGATACCTCTAAAGAGTTTATTGTTGTGTCATTATCGTTTGTGACGGTAGTTTCTGAACGGGTGCGCGTACGCCGGAACGTAATATTCTCTAAGAAATTCATTTCTATAAATAATTATTTTCTTCTATACAAAAACTTCAAAAATGCAAATTGTCTTGGGGGTCTCGAACCCGGTCTGCCTGGCTAACATGCGAGCATAAACGCAATCGGCCACGACGAGCTTAAGTGAAGCGACGAAATAGTTGTATTATTCTATTTGATTTGTTATCCAACGTTTTTTGGCGAGTATAGCTTTTGTATTCAAATTCACAAACGTCTTGCGTGGGTATCTTTTTCTTCTTTTTGTATATTTAACTTGTATTTAATTTATCCAATATTTTCACAGTATTATCACAGTCTATTATTAAGTTTATTTTGAGTATGTGTCAATTATCTGCGTATATTTAACACTTTACACATTGAATACTATGCGATAGTTTCTTGCTTCAGTTTTATGTAAATATCTTTAAAAAGACAAAAGTTTTTACGAAGATAACACTTTCACTTGTAATTGTCACTATTTACGCCACTTTTTTAATATTAGTTACGAAAACAGAACAATATTTAATTTTTAATAAAAAGATTAAAATCAGAGCTTATAAAACACTTGTTTACTAGACAGCAGCGCCATCTGTCCTGTCCATAGTTAATTGTAATATACCTTTATAGGTAGTAGGTTTTATTTGATTGTTTTCAGTCATCGCTGTACAAATACAAAAACCTCTTGCATATTAATTAAGTTATTTATTATGATAGTTTCTCCTAAATATTTTTTTTTCCCCCTAATTACTGTCGTTAATCTTTAATCATAAGCATGTTGTGGCTGCCTTCAAAGGTAATACTTTTAATTTTGTTTTTATAGTGTTATTTATAATTTTTTAAAGTTTATTGTGTGTACCATTGGCTGTCCTAATTTAATAAAATAATAAATAACACGCGCGTTTGAACCAATGCAAACGAGGATACAAAGGGGCGGAGGATAACCTGTGACTGGAACCGACACGGACGCCCTAGGGACGCTAGGCGGTCGAGAGACTCCCCACGGGGGAGATGCTCGGTCGCCCAGTAATCCCCTAGGAACGTTCGACCTACAGGCTTGAGGACCCCCCAAGGTCTTCGCCTTCTTAAAAACCCGGTTACGCAGAAAATGTCATCAGAGACAATCTGAAATAGATTTTAAAAAAAAAAAACTGGAACTGCAGTACAAGCGCGTTTGACGATCGCCACTTATGCTTAAAGTCGTATTTTTAATTAGACGAAGTCAAGTGACGTTTACTGGGTTGTCAGGTTTTGATAAAACAAAAATAGTGCTGTGACAAAGTGAATGAATGAAAAAATCGCAACTCGGTATAAAATTGTTCTCATAATGACTAATATTTATAACTAATAACGATTTTAATTATAATTCTATATTTTATCCTTTGCTATGCCCTAACAGGGTACATGTGTAGGTAATGTTTTGTAAAACATAGCATTAAGACATAAGTACGCAATTATGCATAATGCAAGTAAAGAAGTAATAACATGTATGTATGTACAATTATAAATAAAACAACTTTTACTGGATTTAACTCGCGTGTAATTAGATTTTACATTTTGTTATTTTTTCCTACGTTTCGTAACACTTTTCAGCGTTCTTGGTCACGGGATTACGGTCATCCCGTGACCACGAACGCTGAAAAGTGTTACGAAACGTCGGACAATAATTTTATTTATAATGTGTAGTGCTCGCGCAAATCTAAGAGAACATTATGTATGTACAAAGTAGCCTAGTGAGTGGTTAGAACGCCGTGCTGCCGATATCAGGTACTGGGTTTCAATCCTAGTCGTGCCATGTAAGTAGGTACGAAAGAGTTTTCGTACTTTTAGACGACTGCGTATAGTAGGTACCTACATTTACCATTACCGATTGCTCTAATGCTACATTTACACGCTTGCCGAGGCTTCGCAAGCCTCCACAAGTGCCAGGGATGTTTGGCTGTGGTTGGCTCGGCTTACGCCGATCTGGACTAGTGTCGGTTTCTTAACACAGATCAAAGGAAGCGTGCGGTAAGCGCTTGCGACGTGTTCACACGCTGGTGCATTTATAGCCAAAAAAACTTAACAAAAACAACAAGTAAACACCGTATGCGCAAAGAAAATATTCGAGCAGTCAGAACAGAGGTTAGAAGACGCATGACACAGACAAAATGGCGACCGACGCGTTCGAATTTGTCTTATTTTTAAGAAGGTAGTAAAAAAAGTGATTATAATTAAATACTAGCAGATATCGACCCACTTTTATACAGTAAAATAGAAATAGTTTCTTTTTTTCGTATAGTAAATTAGATTAACAATGTAGTCATTCATATCATCATTCATTCCTGAGAGTGAACGAAAACTGAACCCATCACTATTACATAGAAGATGGCAACATTATTTCACAAAGTGACATTAGCTGCTGTCAGTTTACTTCGTAGACAGAGAAAACTATAGACTGCTGGACATTCTTTATTTCACTTACACTAGAAAAGGATGCTCATATACGCGTGGCTGATGAAAAAAAGAGACAAAGAGAATCATTTTTTGTCCCTCACTGCGTGGCCGGTTTTTTCAAGGCCAGCAACTCAGTTGCTAAACAAACTTTGACGTTTCTTACGGGTGACAAACTAATTATTACGTTTTTGGTTTGTTTCTTCAAATACAAATAACTGTTTTGTGCTATTTATGTGCCTGAAGGTGGTTATGTACAGAGTGCATCTTTAGAAAATGGTGCGGTGCAGCATAATAGGATGTAAAAGTGATAGTGCGAGAAAAATTAGTGGGTTGTCTTTTCATTCGTAAGTAGACATTATTCCCGACTATTTTACTTATTTATCATAGTTAAACATCCTAATTTTACTTTATTTTTAACAAATGATATCAAGACTCATCATGTTTTTGTTAATACGTGAGATTTTAAATATTTTTGTTAACATAACCTCTCAAGTCAGTACTGCTAGTTTTTGGTAGAAAATTTCCCTAAAATAAGGCAATATTCTTAATTGTCAAATTAATGGTATCTTGTATTGTCATTTTTAGATTTCTTGGTGATCCTGAGCTGAAAAGTTTGTGGATTGCGGCTACCAGAAGAACAGATTGGATCCCAAAACCTAGTTCAAAAATATGTAGTGAACACTTTGATAAAAAACTACTATGGAAGAAAGGGAATAGAACATATCTCAATCCTGTCGCTGTTCCTAATTATGGTAATAATGTATTCAGTTAAAAAAAACTTAATGATTTCTTAACAATTAATATACAATTTAAAAATAAACTGAGTAACCGGTAGGGTTACTCAGTTTATGTTCAAGTTGTTTGTCCATCCTCAATCACAGTTCAAAACAATTCGCTATTTATTTATAAAGTATATTGTTAAAGAAACATATCTATCACCTTACAGATTTTGCACATCCCAATATTGTTCAGCCGATGGAAGTGGAAAATTGTGAAATCATGTGTCATGAAAGTCCAATTACAGATTGTGTAAGTAATGAAATTTTACACACATTAAATTTGTCTCATAATTATTTTTAATGTTTATATATACATTTTATTTTTTACCAGAATGAATCTGATGTTATCAGTTGCACAGCAAGCACATCTGTGTCATCGATGGTGAAAAAAGGTTTGAGTGTTTTAAATACTCAAAATTCACCAGGAGCAGTTAAGATTGTAAGTAATCTCTTCATTCACAAAAATATGATCACTATTTTTCTCTACAAATAAATATACATATTAATGTATTTTAATTTTTAGATGGACGAATCTTATGTAGCAAGTATTACAGCAAGCAACATCTGTATCTTCGGTGGTGAATAAAGATTCAAGTGCTTTAAATACTCAAAATACACCTGGAGCAGTTAAGACTGTAAGAAATCTCATCATTCACATAAGAATGTTCAGTATTTTTCTTCTCAAACAAATATACATGCTCCTAATCTGTTGTTGATGATGAATAGATAATCAATTTATACTCAGCAATATTAATTGTTATCAAGTAAGTTTCATGGAACTAATCAATATTTTTATTTTTAGAGTTCATCTCCTGACTATACCCTGCGAACATTAAAAAGAAAATGGAAAACTGAACAAAAACATCTGAGAAACTTTTGTTAATAAAATACTAATTATAAAAAAAAAATTACTGCATGAAATTACCACTCAAAAGTGAAAAACAAGCTCCATGATTTATTGTGAAATGTATGCACCGTGTATTATATTTTATTTGATACCTACATACACAACAAATATATTTTAATGTATTACAGATACTTTATAATATGTTTTAAATCACTGCAGGTTTGGCGTCTAAAATCCGCCACTTTGTTTTCTATATTTTTATGTACTCAGTGTCAGTCGCGCTATCAAGACTAATCTAACGACACCTCGTATGTAAAATCCTTCAAGCCATTCAGGCTGTAGCAAGGAATATAAAAATTTACAAACATACACTCAAATAACATAACCCTCCTTCGGGGGCAGTTGGGTAAAAATATCATATACTATCATATACATGCTTTTCCACCCTGCAGTTTCATCGGAGTAAAATGTTTTACTCAATTATAATGTAGCATTCTAATGGTGAAAAAATTTTTGAAAACAAACCAATACTTTGTGTTTATTCGTTACAAACATACAAAAAATAAAATATTTCCAGCATCTAATATTTTGAAATAAATACATATCTAATTTGGCAATGTCTTAGGCTAAGCAAAAAGGGATAACTTATAAATTACTTATTTTGTATGAAAAGTTACTTGTGAGTGTTTGTAAATTGTAATTAGTGAATATAATAAAAATATTCTATTATATTTTCGATTGCTTTTATTTTATTTCCAACAATACTTCTTTACTTTACGGGCAGTTTTAAAGAGACAGCCTTTTCATTATTACTTTCTCGTACGTAGTAAAGAGGAAGTCTTGTAATCGTCAGAAAATTCGACCTCGAGATATTGACGGATTTACACGTTTTGGACCTCCCCGAGTCCAAAAATACTGGTTTTGAAATTATGTTGTCTGTGCGTTAGCACGATAACTCGAGTATGCTTTAACTTATTGCATCCAAATTTAACATACGTGTATGACATCAAAATATAAGGTTTCTATCAACTTTTGAGTCGTTTTTAGTATACCTTCGAGAAAGTCAAGGGAGATCACTTCCGATTTTTTTGTACATTTATTTGTAGTTTTTCCTTTCTTCTATGTTTATTTCCATGTTCACTGGCGAATACTTAGCAGAATTAGGTATTCCTTTGAAAAATGTATGTTATCTTGAAGTACATGTATTTATTTATTTATTATTTATTTTATTTTCTTTATTTGGGATAACAACCAGCATATTACAACAAGTAATTATTACATTTTGTAAGCCAATTATAGTTATCCACGAACAGATATTAATCAGTACCTACCATGACTTACATTACTAAATATTTGTGAAGGCATATAGCCTTATTACTGGTTGCTAGGCAGCGGGTTGTTGATTAAGTCATGTCAGTGTGCAATGTAAATTATCTAAAATAATAAAACAATTTGTTAGTTCTCCAAATATATATTTACTTAATACTACTAGTTATATCCTCACGTTAGCATCCGCACGTATTCAATTCACAAGATTTATCTCCGATGTTTTGGAACTAGGTATGTATTTGTCAGTTGTAATAATGGATTAAAAAGTTTCCTAGTAATATTTTTAACATGTAATATTACCTACTAAGTATTAGCATGTCAGTATTTGTATACAAAAAGGGAACAGAGAGTATGGGGTAAGTTTATCCTTACCTGGCAACTCTAAATCTAGTATGTACTTTTTTTCCTGTCCCTTTCAGCGACACGCTTATTAGCTGTCTATAGGTTTCTCTGTCTACGGTTTACTTCGTCTAATTAAAAATTCAACTTTAGGTTACAAGGTTATCATTTTTAACCTTGGACCTCCTGTGAAACATGAGTTTAGGGACAGTTAGGATATTTTATCCCTTCTCATGCTCATATACCGACCTAATTCGGGTATTTTATCCCATTTAGTGTGCTTTGTCTGAAACTGCACAGGTCCTTAGGCCGTACTTTCTTAGTCTGTAGGGCCTTTCGTATCTGTTGTGGGCCTTCCGCCGTTTTTCTAACTGTGGACGAGTCTATCAGTGACTACGAGAAACGTGTTACCTTTTACTAACAGTCATACCTTCTCTCATGAAAAATGGGTAAAAATTACTAGATTTAAATTGTAACATTGAAAATCTATTGGAATAAAAAATCATGACCACAAACGAATATTTTACAGAGCGTTTAGTAATTTATTACTTTACAAAAAAAAATTGTACTGTAGGTAGGTACAGTCAACAGCACGTCTGGTTATACAAAACTGTCAAATTTCTCCAAACGATTTACAACCTAAGACAAATATAAAGTGCATAATCGATTAGGAAATTTTGACAGTTTGTGGTAACCCAACGTGCTGTTGTCTGTACATACATACAGAACTAAAATATTAAAGTTTTTGTTAAATTTTTAAGGCTCTTTCTCTGTGCATACAATAAAAAAAATTGTGCCGCCCTAGGCTCCAGCCTATTCAGCCTACTAGTAAACCCGCCATTGCCATTAAGGTATCTGTCTGTATGGGGTATGGCTTAGGCTATCATCGGGATTCCTAACAACCAAAAGATCTAAAAATTATTTTTAAATAAAAAAAACCGCCTTCAAAACTAAAAAGGAAGAAATAAAAATTCTGTTTTTAAAAATTTAATGTTTTTTTAGGTCGGTCCTAAATACAAGTGACAACATTTATTCCAAATATTGAGGTTGGCACCGACTTTAAAAAACATTAAGATTTTAAAAACATATTTTTTTTCTTCGTTTTTAGTTTTGAAGGCGGGTTTTTTTATTTAAAAATAATTTTTAGATCTTTTGGTTGTTAGGAATCCTGATCATAGCCTAAGCCATCATAGCCATAGAGGGAATCTCACTATCGTCTAGCTAGTATCTCGAAAGGAAACGGCAAGCCTTGGTCCAGATAACATATCCTTTATTAGATAACAATACCTTTATGCTAAGTGGCCGCCCACGTCCGATAATCGGTGACCGATTTTTTGTAGTTGACAAATGGAACGTATTGCTTGCAATAGTGAGACGCACACTTCCTACAAAAAGTCGGTAAGAAAATGTAATGTAATTTCAAGTAGGTAATTAAAAAATAATCCCAGATTGTCGGTCCTACAAAAAGCCTAAAGTGGGCGAGTGCCGTAATACCTACTTCATAACCAGCCAGAGGCTTTAGACAACATGCATTTCGACAATCGCTCTCGCTATCGCTAAGTAAAAAAATGTATGGGATTGACATAAGCAATCGATCACTTTTCGATTGCTTATGTCAATCGCATACATTTTTTTACTTAGCGATAGCGAGAGCGATTGTCGAAATGCATGTTGTCTAAAGCCTCAGTGCCCGTAGTGTAGTAGGTAGGTATATAACAAAGACATGAACAGTCAAACTAAAACCATGTATTCTGCTCACCATCATAAAATTTTTTTTTCCTTTAGACTATACCTGGGAAATTGATAGTTACGATTTTATTGAAGGTCAAAGTCATATTTTTTTTTTCTTTTTTTAATAAAAACATATGCTAAACATTATTTCTTAAATGTCCAAAAAATTAAAACATTTCCCAGCAATTATTTTTTGAAATGTTACTTATTTTGGTGTATAGAATACATGGTTCTCGTTTGACTGTTCATGTCTTTTACACCCTGTATTTTAGTTGCATTCAGAGCTTAGTAATTGATTTGAGATTCAGAGGTCCATTTGAAGGAATGTAATTTGCGCTTCTTTCCGATAGGGGTGCTTTTACGTATAATATATGTTGAATAAAGGAGCTTCACGCAATTAATGCTTACGTTTTATACACAAAAAAACCTAACACTAAAAATAAAACTAACACTTCAGTTACAGTTTAAATAAAACCAGACAAAATGTAATTCATAATTTATTTTTGTACAAAAATATAAAAATCAACATACATAAACTTTTCCCCTTCAACAATTAAACATAAGTCTCCTTATTTTTAAATCACTATCTTAAAAAGTATTTTTGAATGCCATCAGCACCTTTGCGAGCATAACAGTTGGTGATTTAATTACGCCACCACTTTAATGAGTACCTATGCATATCTTTGGCATTGCCAAATAGGCGAAGATTTTAGTTGTTACAAACACAGTACCTAATACAATTTGGCAAAAATTTACATACGACAAAGTAAGATTCTTCAAGTTTCAGGGTTATTTGGGAGCAGAATATTGTCTTTACTGCAGTGCGAGCACTGAAATAGCGTGAACCAAGACCACGGAAATGTTCAAGACATTAAACTTCGATATTATACTAGGTACTTAATTCCACGTCGAGCATGGGGAGTGTTTTTGTTGGTTTACTTAAGACTACGTTAGTTTTTGGGTTTGGTGCTGCTTTTATGTAGGCGACAAGCTGGCAGCCGGTCACTATTTTGAAGTGCTACATGATCCATACTGCAATATGTTGCATAATGTTGCTTTTGGGATTATCTCGATGGACAATATGTGCTCGCACTTCTGTAGCAACAATAAAAATTCAATTCTTCCACATGCATCTAACTAATAGCGTTAACGCTCTAATGAACGGACGTAGGTATTACTTGCATAATTATTTCATATTACTAGTAACACGCATTGGGCTAAACATATAACACGTTATTCGATTATTCAACGATATCCATTTCTATTTCGTATTTGAACGTGAATATCAAAATACACGTGGCACATTGTATGATGAGGTTAGGCGCAGCGATAACAGTGGGCTTTAGAATGACATTGGTTTTGAACGTGATCAAAACGACAGCAGTTGACACTGGATAGATGGTAGTTCATATACTTCACAACCGGTAAAGAAGAATAGGAACAGAAAATTTTAGATGAAAGGAATTGCTTGCTAAATGTTAATACTACTCTGCTGGTGGGGACCATTCTGGAATGCCCTCCTTGATCTGTTTCCGTTTCAGAAGTCTTACCTTTAAGATGGTCATACTGTAACCGTCTGGAAACTCAATCACTTCCACAAACTCCTCCATGAACTACTCTATCAGAACCCCACGAACTACATCCATGCGGGTTATGTTGTATGTAGGAATTGAGGCGACGAAATTCTTTTGAGAGAATAAAGGTATACCTATAAAGGCAATTCATAGTGTCCTATAATATTATTGCTATCGAAAATTTATGGATTTTATTATGAATATGTCGTTGGTATATATGTACAAATAAATAAAAGGTTGGGCAACAAAGTAGTTAGCTGCTTTCGCGTTTAGAAACTCTACCGAAATTCGATTCCGGCTGGCGGGTTTTATGCCGCTCCGAGATATATCTTTGATAATGGTATTGGCTAAAAGTTTACCAAAAAGAAATGGGTTATTTGACATATCAGATTTCAGGTGCTCTTCTTTCCGGAAAACGTATACACGGAATGGGCTTTTATCCAGGGTGAAATATTTTTTTTCCTCCAATAAGCTGGGGTGCTGCATAGACTGAGATGAGGAGCAAGTTGAAGAGTTTATTTTGTTGAGAATAATGCGAGAATCGCCTTCATTTGATCTCTTGCATTTTGAGGTCACAGATTTAAACTCTAATATCTCGACATCATTTGTATATTCTGGAAATTGTGACACTGACGGTAGGAAGAGATCAGGAAGTTTAGGAGGAGTTGACGACACCGTCGTCAATTCCTCATCAAGCATAAAAAATACTTACAACAATAATGAACAACACACTAATAACTAGATAAGCCAAAACTTATAAAAGGGAAGAAAAGACCGGAATATTTAAATCTAACCGAAAAAACAAGTGTAACCTTAGAAACCGAGTTGACCGATCTCCTGGATCTTCTATATTTTTGTATTGTTTGACTGATTGTTGTCGCATTGACTTTGACATATCGTTTATCGATAGGATATCTATCGATTTTTATACAAATATCTAACTAACTTATTTGATATCACGTTATCGAAAACGATATACATATGGGCAACCTTGCATAACATATTACTATTTTATTATCAGACCAAATTAAAAATTTAAGACAGCTCTGCGAAAAACGCACTGAGGTCGGTAAAATAAAACTACGCCTTGCCCGGTTACATGCACACACATGCAACTAACTTATAAATAAGGGAAGGTGTAGTTTCGTTACATGTGTGTGTAATTTGACCGGCCTCAGTGTGTTTCACTCACTTTATCTGCTGTGCTATTCAGTATAAACTCACTTCACATCTCAACTCGAATTTAGCTGTCAAACGCTAACGAATAATTTCACTAAAAGGAATATTTATAACCAATATAATTACTAAATTAGATCTTTTGTTGTAACAGAATACCACAGCCATGAAGCTATAGGATTTCTCTATAGTTTCATGTCCACAGCTAACGTCGTTTCCAATGACGTAGGAATTTGTAAATTTTAAGACTTACCGGTGCAACGTTAATCTTTGTTGATTTTCGACTTTCCTTGACCCACACCCTATTACACTACGCTTAGGCATTATGACGGTGTGATGTTACACAACTTCGCGTAATTTCAATAAGGAAATCTCCAGAAAAAGAAAGATAAATAATAATTTTGATAATGTTTACAAATCGTTGACACATAAAGTACCCAACAGTAACTGACAGTTATGTCACACAATATGGCTGCCTGGCCGCAAAATATATATAAAAATAACTATAGCTACAGACAATAGGCCGGATCCATAGAATCAAATTCAGCAAATTTTCCATGAAGATAGTAAAATATAAGCTCCTTGAAATTTTCTCTAAAATTTGACAGGTGAAATCAAAGTGTCCTTTGAAGTGGGAAGTGAGGTCTTTACTGTATTCTGTAAAGGTCTCATTTCGAATTTAGCTGTCAAACGCGAACGAATAAATTACACTGAAAAGGAATATTTATAACCAATATAATTCCTAAATTAGATCTAACGTCATTATATAATACCACAGTTAACGTCGTTTCAAGCTAAGGTTTTTCTATAAAATTTGACAGGTCAAATCGAAGTGAGGTGACTTCGAACGGCTGGTCTAAGATTTTATTAACAAAGAAATGGATATCGCTTCCCCACTTTCTTCTATGAAATCACATCAATATCTTCGGCTTTAACGTTGCTGATTGGCGGTAGACTCTTGAGGGTAGTGTCGAGGAATTCCACCGATGAGGTGAAGACGTGGCTGTAGGAGTAGACCAGCCAGGCCAGGAGCACGTAGAACAGGATCTTGAAAGCCACGTCCACGTAGTATCGTCTGGGAAAGATGGCGCGATTAGAGAAGGAAGTGGATACCTAGGTTTGTCAGGGACACTATGTAGAACGCAAAATTTCGGAGCAGAAGCTTGTTAAATTTTTACAAGCTTTTATTTTAGGTGTTCAGAAGCTTGTGAACATCGCATAGTCACTTAAAAGATGACTATGCGATTATTAAAATCTTTTTTAGATTTTTTTTTTAATTTTTAGGAGCTTTTGAAAGTCGCATAGTCACTGCAAAAGTGGCTATGCAATTTTTACAAGCTTCTGCTTCAGGACAGCAAAAAAACTAGATTTTTCTTTCTTTTAGCTCAGAATGACAACTTCGGAAAATGCCAGTTGCAACTTTATGTCTCAATGGGTTATAGTCGAGAGTCGTTGCGTCTTTTGAATTCATTTACTATATTCTAATAACGAGAGATAGAATATGACATTATACGGAGAAACTAGCGAAAGTTGAGAACATGGTGAATGGGGCTTTGCACGCTTTTGTGGATATTCAGATGGCGTCTAAAAGGCATGGCTATGCATGACGGTGTGCTGGTGGTCCCAACACTGATGTATGTAAAGTTGGGTATGAGAGAAAAGGCATGAAAGCAGAATAAATGCGATTAAATGAGAGCCTTAAGGAGCATGGCTGGAGTACGTTGAGTGACAAGTTATACAATAACGTGATAAAAGAGAAGTGTGGTTTGAAAGAAGACATAGTTGGTGCAAAAATGTGACACTAGATACTAAAAAAATATTTTAAGATCGAGCAAATGACTCCATTCCACCTGATGGTAAGCAGAAGTGGAGTCCAAATACGAAGATAGCAGCGAAAGCAGATAAACCACCGCGCTAGCACCCTCACCTTGTCGACCTGCAAGGTGCTACTTCACGCCTCTTTTAGATGACCCAGGATTGTAGGAAAGATTCCGAACACGTGTGCTGGCAGTGAATTCCATTTCTATCTAATTTATGTACTTACATTCAGTGATCTAGTTTCCATATCGAAAGTTCTTGATGATATTTAATTAGGCCAGGAAGCTAGTCATTCGGGGTCTAGACAATTGGAGAATATGATAATACCTGACAAAGTGTCAAATCAAACAAAAAAATGCTTACATCTTGTTCAGTTTCCTGGCCCTCGGCAGCGTAGATAAGTCATCTTTGCAGCAGAACTGCCTCGCTCCGAGAATATAGTTCTTCATGTACTCATCAGGGCTCAAGTTGCTAAGATCAGTAAAGAACGTCTCGTCATCATCTTTGGTGATTCTCTTTCTAAGGTTCCTGAAGTTTTCGTTCTTGAAATGCCACTCTTTGGTTGTGTAGTAAGTGAGGACGCCCATGCCATGGCTGATTCGCTTCTGGACGTTGACCAAGCTGTAGTCAAAGACGGTGTGGTTTTAAAAGTTTAGTATACCAAATTAAACCTTATAGTACTCAATATTTTTATCGTAAACAATAATGCACAGTAAGGTGGTATAAAGACAATCAATACGGGCAACAAATCATTATAACATTATGAAAGAATAAACAAAAAGAAATTCCATGCGAGATCAATTACTGGGACGTTTATCAAACCTAAGTCCTTTCTCGATCTAGGTGCTTTCTCTTCTCATAGAGCTCTATTATAAGAGCAAGCACCTAGCAAGCATAGATACGATGATTTTGCCTCATACTAATAAATTTCTTCAATCGGTTTTCAGCTTAAGCGTTGATATAAAGTGCAAAATACATTGGCAAGACAGTTGTATTAACGTGACGTTACAGGTTCTATGTACGATTTTTAAACCATGGCAAGTAAATATGTTATCAAGACCATAGACATAGGAAACTGTAGATCGGCAATGTGAAAGAGAAAGAGCGCATACTAACGTTTGTATTAGAGCTAGATAGATAGACGAGACCATTTCACGGCCCAAGTTGGACTGCCAGTCACGTAGAAAAGACTGCAACTGTCAGACTGCAGTACTATTTTTCACTCACACATTGGTTATTTTTTTTGGTCTCGCCCTAGTCGATTCATTGCCAATCTATAAACATCAGTAATTTTAAATCTATGAACAAGACTAATGTTTTGTCTACAAAGCTTTTCAACTCAAAAATGCAATGATTTAGCTTTCTGAGAGTATGTTTTGACAACTGCATGATTTATACTGAGTCATATCTCAAGACTAACATTAAAAGTTATTAATATGTTAATATTACTCTTTGCCAAGGTCTGTTTTCCTGGATCAGTATAATCTGGGCATCTTCAAGGCCAGAGTCAATTCGGCTGTATTCTTCTTAAAAAGAAACAGCTGACAGAACTTACAAGGTCTTCTTTCCCATGAGAAACAGCAAGCTGTCCACAAGATACGCCGGAATCAAGTGGAAGAAAAATACGCAGAGCTGGTTGTGCCAATGGTAGGATTTGATGGTGCCTCCTGGGTACCACAGTGCCATCGTATGGGGGTATTCTTCAACCCATTTCTTGCCTAAAACCATTCATCAAACTGTTATTTCTTTTCATTATTGAGAGAAAAGGTACTCTAGCGTTACTACAATTATATCATCCAAATACATAGTAAATTGTGTATTTGGATGATATAATTGTAGTTTTGTTGAGTTATGAAATGAAATAAAAAAGCTCTATATTTAAATGGACTTTGCTATGTGCTGCGCCACCACTTCGACACAAAATATTAATTTTGCTCAAATAATTATTATTATGCCGTGACGGAGAAGAAATGGCTAAAGAAACTCCACAGCTTTATAATTTCGTAATGATTTCAAAACATCAATACAGTTATATCTTCAAGTTGTTGAAACGATTTAGATAGTTCAGAGAATTATTTGGCAACGATAAAATCCAATCCAGACTTTTTAATATTAAACTTTAATTATTGATGAGCTTATAACAAAAAATACATAAATATCAATTTACTACTTGACCACAGTCTTGCTAAATTGATCAGTAACATAACATCTGGTACAGCAAATGGTTTGGTGAATACGAGCATTTATTCAAGAGTCACGGTTGTTTATTTATTTCTAAATTTCTTAATGATACCTAAATTGGGATATTAGAAGATTATGAAAAAGAAAATGAATAATACAAACCCAATTCGATAATCTCCTTCCAAGATATCTTAATCGTACCAGACAATGTGATGTTGAAGACACCGATTTCTTTTGGTCTGAAACAAAAAGATTCAAGACTGTGTTTGGACACTATACAAAGTATATATATATATATATCCAGACCGTATTCGGCCACAGCGACTTAGATATAACTATTGAGAGCTTCGTTGGTGTGCTCTCAGGTGACTGACGTAACCAATTTTTGCAGTAAATGTACGATCACATTCACTGCAAGTCAGCACCCCTCCCACGTAATTATAATGAATGGCCACAGGTGGTCGGGCCTTGAGTTCGTTTCGCCGAGCATCAAGCTCTGCTCTACGCTTCACCTCAAAATCCAATACTTTGGTGTTCACTGTATGCCTCCACAGTGTTCGTTCTGCTGCCAATGTCTCCCATTGTGACGGTTCCAGATCAAACACTATACAAAGTAGAAAGCAATCAAATCATACCCAAGGAATTGATTCTAGTCTAAGTGTCTCCTCTTTTTCGTACCCTAGTTCTATACTTTCATCGGCCAAGAACAATAGTCAGTGAAGAAAAATTATAAACAGTTTAAGGTCGATTTAAAACGCAAATAGCAATTTAATGATATTTAAATGTTTCCAGAAATTATACTTACTTATCTAAAGCCATAGTGTAAGCTATCAGGAGACAGCCGTTGACGACCATGTCTATAGAAACGGCATCCGCCCTGTAGGAAGGTTCACAGTGCATAGTTCTGATCACACCTGCAAGTTTAGAAAGGAAATGAAAAAGCTCGTTATTTAAATGGACTTTGCTAAGTACTTATAAAATAAATGGCAAAAGCCCTACCACAATTACCTATGTCACTCTAATAATTATTATTATGCTGAGATGGAGAAGAAATCAAAAAGAATATCAATGTAATTTAATTTACAGTTTTACATGCGTAAATTTTGGGTAGTTATTACTCCCACGCATTTGGACCATTTATACCTAGTGTAAAAAGCTTTTCTTTATAATTCAATTAATCATAATTAACTAAGTAATTTAACTTTGGATACCCACCACCATTTTATGTTATTGTTAGATAGGTACAGACATTCCTTTCAATTTAGTACATTTCAATACATTAATGATTCTCCGGTTAAAAATTTTATAAGAACACAATGTGTGGCATACAAAAAATATCTAATAATGCATAAGCTATTTACACAAAAACAGATATATTCTATTAAAAATGCATTTTTATGATAGATATTGCAAAAAGGAAACGAGAAACATCGATATTAATTCATAAATATGCTACTTAAATTTACTAATTCAATTTTAAAAAAAGACTTTTAATATCTTTAAAATGCCGTTCGCCATATTGGAATACGACGTGACGTCACTCCGTTAGTAAACGAAGTAGATTTGTTTAAAAAAATGGTGTAATACTGTAATACCCTATTGTCCATCTAGAGATAGAAGAAGGAAAATGGAAATACAATTATGTGTTCTCTACATAATTGTATTTCCATTTTCCTTCTTCTCCGACCTTGTTCCCAATTTAATTATATTATAGTTATAGCGTGGCCACTTACCCTTTCCACTGCCGATTAGCATCCCTGTAGGACCATTTAGGTTGTCTACCCAACCTGGTATGGGATCCTTCCACGCAGCGATTACTGGAGAAATTAAAATGACCAATAGTAAAATACTTTTATGATCATATAAATTGTGTATAATGAGGTTATAAGCATAAAGTTAAAATTTTAAAGGAACATTTTATTTTCTTCTTTTTAGAGCATTTAAATAAAAGCTTTTTTTTAAAAGGTTTTTTGCTTTTAATTTTTGAATGATGCTTAGGATCTCGATCTTGGCTCCAGCTTGTTGTGACTTTGGGTTACCAAGGTATACCATACCATACGTATCTCTGATCTTAAAGGTGCACTATTAAATAAAATTAAGAGCTGCTAGAATATTAAGAGTAAGCTTACCAATAGATGGCCTGGCAATTGCTATGGGGAACTTATGGGCGTACTCTCCCACCAGGTCTTCTGTGATTGCCTTCGTGTAGGAATAAGTGTTGGGCTCCGATTCTATTATCCTGACAAACGAGAAATAGAATTGAAACATAGTAGAATATAAGCCGTGTGATGCCGGCAGAGTAGAGTAGCATCACTCATATCCTCCAATGGGTGTTGTAGAAGGCGACTAATGGATCAGCAAAGGGATATTGATCACCTTATACTCCGTCCACCAATCCGCATTCGACAAGCGTGGTGGACTACTGCCTAAACCTCTTTAGATGGCAAAAAGAAACCTTGTGTCCCAGCAGTGGGTCGAATTATAAAGGCTGTTATGATGATGATGATAGCAGAATAGCATCACCCCATACTTCAATGGGTGTCGTAGGCGACTAATGGATCAACAAAATAATGTAACATCTGTCTATGTTATTGGCTTTCGTTGATTCACTAAAGGTTTGTCCCTTTTTTGGGTTTGGTTTGATCCGGTTTTATGTAGGCAGCAAGCTCACTCATTATTAACTACACCACCAAACGATACTCCTAGGGGTGTCGTTGATAAATAGCATTTGTTAGCAACACCGCCGTAATGTTGGTATAACGTTATCGTTAAAGAATATTAACATCGAGTTAGTATTATGTACTCATACTGATTTTGACTCTTCCTACAGTCAAAACAGGGATACTCAAGATATTCTATGAGCAATTTAACAATATAAATGTTTGTTCTCTTTAAGTTAACCTCATAACTTAATTACAGATTCAAAACGGGGAAGTAGTTGGTATTCAAACTGACAATGTTAATTGTGGAAAGGACAATGTCAGTACACAAACTCTTGAAACGGCTAATAACGGAAGCCTCATTATCATCATCATCAACAGGTCATATAAATAATGTCCCCACCTCAGGCTCAAGCTTACCCCACATTAGGGACGATTGGGCCTTAGTCAACCACGCTGGCCAAGTGCGGGTTGGTCGACTTCACACACAACCTAAGAATTTCTTCATAGGTTCCTCACGATGTTTTCCTTCACCGTAACAGCGTCGAAAACGTACATGTAAGTTCAAAATTAGAAAATATTTTGGTATGTGGTGGGGTCCGAACCGGTGCCCCCCGGGTGGAAGACCACGCCCTTACGTACTACCCTATAACTAAGTAGATATAATAAATATAATTATAAGGTATATGGTTGCCTTTGGAAATAATAAAATATAGTGACGAATTTGTGTCTCATTACGGGACTCGGACCCACACTTATAGTGTTTGGACCCCATCCACCATCGAAGACACAACGTGACAGTGGTGTCCTCCAGAAATTATTGGCAACCGCAGTCGCACCCCTAAGGGTAATTAACAATGAACGAATATTCTTACTTGGGCTCAATATATTTGAGCAGGTCGTCGTCCATCCATTGGCAGATGTCCATGATCTTCCGCGGGTTGTGCACTGGCGGGTACATCTTCTCCTCGAGCACGTCGAGCTCGCAGCGGCAGTACGCCGTCGAAAGATGGACCAGCACCTGCCGGGAGATATTTAACCCTAGAACCGTACCCATCATAGACTTGGGTACTGGAGTACCCCAGTCAATAAATAAGTTTTCACCTCTCCAGCACCAAAAGACCTCTTTTGCTTCGTAAAATCTCGAAGGAAAAACGCTTTTTGCTGCGAGCTTAGAACAAGACTCTAACGTTCAATCTAAATTATTTTAGTTATCTTACTTTCAATTTTCAATAATTATTTTAAGATAATAAACATGTATTAAAGTATTGCTTTGTTTTTCTTACCTACAACAATTTCTTCTCTGGAGAGGTGAAAAGTTGTATGTTTCACACGAGACCATTTTTTTTGTCTCGTGCCTTTAAATCACTCACTGCGCTCAGTAGTCTTTTTATGAATCACTCGCTATACTCGTGATTCAATTGTAGACCACTTCGCTGATTCGTGATTTAATATCGGCACTCGCAGCAAAAACTAACTTTGCTCAATTGTTGAACAAATAACTATTTTACGTGATTATACACATTTGTTAATAATCAACTTATATAGGCTATTATAGCACTTATTCCAGTCTCACATAATAGTATTAGACCTAATTAAAAGTAACTTATTTTAACTGTTTTGGCAAATCTTAGTTTGGGGCTCCATTTTTCACATCGAGAAACAAAAAGCGAGATTTACAGTCTTTTCACCTGGAACAAAATTAAATATCCTCCAGATTTTGATTTTGAAGGAACTGGAACATTAGATGACCGGTTTTTCCCCCTAATATTTTTAAAATTAAGAATAGTTTCATGAGAGCCAATATTGTTTTGTTCTATTAATTCTCGGAATACGTTCTTTTTTTAATATTTTAAGATTGTATCGGTTCGTGAATACCGCTGGCGACAGTTGCTTCAGTTGCAGAGTATTGTGGGCTGTTGTAGAAAATTGCGCGAAAAACGCTCGGGACATTCAGACATCAAGAATGTGGGAATGAATTTGACTGTGTGAGGATTGTTCCTCACGACGTCACTGTAATACTGTAAATATAGGGACTTTATATCCTTCTTCTCAATCTAAATTACCTATAAAAACCACAGCACTCAAGTTTATTAACACACAAAATTGGTACACTTATGATAACCTCAAATAATCACCAATACCGATCAGCCTCCTCTGAGCACATTAGACCAGAAAAAGGACAAATCAGAACCTCCTAGCCCTGATTAGGCGCTATTTTAATATCTACTAAAACCAGTTGCTGCATTTTGCCATCATTGTCGAAATGCTTTAAGTCCGAACAACTACTCAGAAAACTCCCCGTGATACAAGCGACGGAAGATGCAAAGTGATGTCACATCTCGCCCTAATGATTCAAGCCGCTCTCCTCTATAAGCAGTCTAAGGGAAGGAGTTGGTACCTCCTCTACGAAAGTGATACAAATTTCCATTACCTCCAACTTCTCCATGGTCTCAGCCAACTGCAGAACGCGGAGCGTCCCCACAGTGTTGAGGTTCACGGCGTCCTTCAGTTTCTGGTCGAAACTGCAAACGTAATTTATGCGGTTAAAACTTGTCAATGCTGTTTTGCCTCCATATTATAATTTCGCCTAAATTGCAAATTCCGTAATAATTCCATGGATTGGCCGTGTGAGGCCGGCAGAGTCGAATAGCATCACTCCATATCCTCCAATGGGTGTCATAGAAGGCGACTAATGGATCAGCAAAGGGGCATTGGACATTGACCTTATACTCCGTCCACCAATCCGCATTAGGCAAGCGTGGTGGACTACTGCTAAACCTCCTTCAATGAGAAGGAAAGGAATTGTGTCCCAGCAGTGGGTCGAATTATAAAGGTTGTTATGATGATGAGGAATAATTCCTTTATGGTGAAAATTCATGAATAATTCACTACTTCAGTCGAGGTCTGGTACAGCGAACTAGCCGCTAAAATTTGGAGCGCCCAATCTGGGTGTAGTACTTCCACCTTACAGAAGACCACAGTCACATAGCACTACATTTGTGTGGTGTTGTGTTTCTGTTGGTGAGTAAGGTCGCCAGAATTCCACGGGGTGAGAAAGGGACTAGGGTTGGCAGCGCGCGAGTGTCACGTCAGTGCTGTAAGCGTCTATAGGCTACGGTAACTGCTTACCACCAGGCAGGCCGTATGCTTCTCTGCCAACCACGTAATATAAAAAAAAAAAACTATCAGCACACATGTTTCCTCTGCTTTATGAAAAAGAGCTTACCGAACACAGGCCGCACTATGAAAGACAATATGACAGTTCTTCTGTAGTTCCACCCTGTCATCGTTAGAGATGCCCAATCCCTCCTCCAAGATGTCTCCAGCGATGAGCTTCAGCTTCTTGAAGATCTCAGGAGTCTTGCTGCGGACGAGGTCGAATAACTGGAAAAGAGGGAAGCTGATGATGAGAGAGTGAGAGAAAATGAAGATAAATTTAGAGAGATTAGCTGATCTGTCGCTGGAGCCTGGGTTATGTTATTTCTGATTTAAAAATGAAAACAGTAAAATTTCCTCGGTACTAAAACATATATTGGGGGTGAGTGAAGTATGTTTTGATCGATATTGCTGAAGGTTTCAATGTTTTTTGACCGGCCGGAGCAAGGTTTATTTATGAATTTCCTCACCTGATTATTGCAAAGGTCTCTCAGTCTCTCCTCGCTGGTGAGTCCTTTCTTGTTCCTCAGCAGGAGATAGATGGTGTCAACTTCCGGACAGCTCCTGAGAATCTTCTCTACGAGAGCCTGCAAATGGAAAAAAACGAACTTCAACTATTTGGAGCATCTTTTGTGTTACTAAACACCTCTTAGGGCTTGCGCAGACGAGGGAATTGTCTGCGGAGAATTAAAATCCCCGAACCATAAGAAAAATGTGCGCCAAGATCTTCATGTGGACTAAATGCATTGGAACACTCGCCAGTAGGCTTTTACGACGCCCAAGGAGCCGATGGAGTAGTGCTATTCGTGACCGGGGATTACACCGGACTTTACTGGTGTAAAAAGATCTATGACAAAGCCAAAGTCTATGAATTCTATATGTCAAAACAAGAAACAAATAAATAAATTGTTGCTGGGAAACGATTTTTCCAGTAAAACTCCAATAAATATCGCGCAATGTATAACGACGTAACGATTTTTTCAGTAAAACTGCAATAAATATCGCGCAATGTATACAGCGCGGGGCTTATTCGGCTGAGTTGAATGGCCCCGATATCGAGTGGTTACATTGAGCGCTGACGTTTTAAAGCCGTCTTTGGTATGAAATACTTAACATTTTGATAATGTTTCTTTGAACAAAAATTAAGAAATGTTTTCAAGTTATTTTCAGAAAAATCTTGAAAAATAAATTCTAACTTTGACCTTCAATAACTTCATAACTATTAATTTCCCAGGTATAGTCCAGATGAAAAAAATGGTCCTAATGATGAGCGGAATACGTAGTTCTCGGCTTTGTCATGGGTCTTCTTACATCCATATTTAAAAAAAAAATTCTCATAATCTTACTTTTCCCAGGAAACCAGTAGCTCCTGTGATCAGAACACGCTTCCCAGCGTAGAACTCGGGGACCGTCGGTGCCATGGTGGACCCTGGAATAATAGGTTGGTAATAATAATGCATATCCTATTCACGCTCACGCCATTTATCTAGCTTAAATTAAATATCAATAATTATCCTAATGATATTTGTTTATATTGTGTATTCCGGGATTATGACTTCTGAGTGTCTTTTTTTACAAATGAGAGGTTGAATTTACATTTGGTTGAAAACTTTAACTATAAGCTGACGCATTCATCATCAACAGCTCATATAATGTCCCCACCTCGGGCTCGAGCCTACCCCACATTAGGGGCGATTAGGCCTTAGTCAACCACGCTGACCAAGTGCAGGTTGGTCTACTTAACACACAACCTAAAAATGTCCTCATAGGTGTGTGCAGGTTTTCCTTAACCATAAAAGCGTCGAATAAACGTACATAGAATTCAAAATATGAAAACACATTGGTACGTGGCGTGGTTCAAACCGGTGCCTCTCGGGTGGGAGACAACGCCCTTACGCACTACGCCACCGACGCTGTTCTTGCTGATGTGTTCCTTGATAATTATAACTTATGGGTGTCAGGTGCGTTCACTTAATATCAGGTAAGGGTGTAGACAAATGATTGCCTATTATAGCTTAAAAAACACCCCCTAAGTTTTGAACCTGGGCACTGCCGGGCAGTACGTGCACTGTGCTTAAAATCAGTGCACAATTTTGCGAGCAATGAGTACTTTCTGTTCAGATTAAATCACAATTTATCATGTTCTGTCCTAGAAAAATCAACGAAGAAATAAAATTAACTTAATTGGGTGAACTATTAGCTCGCCAGGTACAGTTAAGCTAACAGTTAAACCAATTAATTTTATCATTCTAATTATTTAGTTTTAATTTGTAAATGTATCTAAGCAAAGGACAGCAAAGTGTCACTATTTGAAAGAACTACAGTCATGACCCATACTGCCAGATGTGGCGTTTTGTGTAACAAAATTTTAGCTAAGACTCTGCTCAACCCCTCATGGGACTACGAGCATGATGGTATGTATGTATATGTATCTAATTTATGTAAATTACAGTTTATTGTTTTTTAGACTTTAAGTACATAAGTAGTTTTGTATTTTTTTTTGTTCAGTACATATTCTTTAATTTGATTCCATTCCAAATAATATTAGTCATTATTTAATTGAATTTTGTTTATTATTTGTAATTTATTCTTCTTCTACATTAATGGCGATCTATCGCTTACGCATTTGCCCAATTTGCAAATGTACTTATAGTAACAGACATTGTACGGTAGATTAATTGAAAAATTGAGTCTCTCAACACGTGTTTTTACGACAAGAACTCGGGAGAAACTCTGTAATTTATTGTCAATTATATTTATTTCTTGATATAGATTTACCAACAACTTATCATTTCACAATAACATACAAAATTACAGAGTTAAAAGATATGCCTCGACAGGTAAATACAGCTTATACATAAAACTTATCGACATGTAAAACAAAAATATATATTTTTAAACTAATACTGATAATTAAATGTCCCAACTTACTATTTTTTATTTAATGTAGGAAAATTTACTGATATGTGTGCTATTCTTTGTATTATATTTAATGTAATATTCAATTCTTTGTTTCCGGAATAAATAAAATTAAATAAAAATTAGTTATTCAGCTGCCGTAAGCAAAGTCCCTAGCTCTTTAAAGCGATTAGTCTCTTAAAGTAACCACTGAAGGTTGACTTTCGAATGCAGTATTGCAAATATCAACCACCTGACCCTTTGGTACAAGCGACTTACGCTGGTAGGAATAAAATTAATATTTACATAACCATTGTGTTACAAACAGGTCAGGAATATATATTTAGCATAAGTTTTATCGTCAAACAGAATATTATTATGTATTATAATATTATAGCACGCATGTACTTCGTACTGCCTGTAGTGACGTTGCAAAAAAAGTTAGAAAGAAGATAGCCCTACAGCGTCATTGAAATTAAATTAAATGAAAATGCTCTTTATTGAAATGGACTTTGCTAAGTACTTTTGTATCGTCTAAAACTCTACTACCGTTTCGGGACAAAATAATTATTTTAGGTACTTAAATAGTTATTATCATGATGAGATGGAAGAAATGGCGAAAGAAACTCCACAGCTTACAATTGCGTAATGATTTCAAAACATCAATACAAGTCAATAAATAAATTACAATATAATTTAAGTTACAGTTTTACATGCGTAAATTTTGGGTAGTTATTACTCCCACGCATTTGGATCATTTATCTTGTAGAAAACTTTTCTTTATAATTTAATTTTCAAAACATCAGTAATGATACAGGTCAATAGATAAAACTATCAATATGAATAAATTACAATTTTAAATGGAAGATAGGAGATTTCAGGCGAGACAATAAGCAGATTTACGCAGGATAAGTAAAGGGTCAGTGCTGACCAATGTCTGATTTACAGTTCTGACAGCCAAGGTCAGCACTTATCAACTCAACGACTAGAATAGCATCACCCCATATTCCTCCAATGGGTGTCGTGGAGGTCACTAACGGATTACACAAGGGGTATTGCTCACCTTATACTCCGTCCATGCATCTGCATTAGGCAAGCGTGGTGGACTACTGCCTAAATCTCATTCGAATATAAAGGCTGTTATGATGATGATGATGACTCTTTCTAGGTCCAACGACAGTGAGTTCCAACTTCCCAGATCTATCTACCACCATGATCTTGGTTTTGGAGCTGATTATGGAAAGTGCCACCCATTCGACGAAAATTCGTCTTGTGAAAGAACTAACTGGCGCTGGACCTAGTAAGATGACTATTACTAGGTCCAGCGCCAGTGAGTTCCAACTTCCCGGATCTATCTACCACTATGATCTTGGTTTTGGACCTGATAATGGAAAGTGCACCCATTCGACGAAATTCGTCTCGTGAAAGAAGTTATAAGTATATAACGTGATGAAAATACATTGTACACCTTTTTAAGTAAGCATACCTAAGGCATAATTAAAGTTCATAAATAGAGATCAAAATAATGTAGACAAATAATGTATGTATTTTATGAGTATGTGTTTTTTTACAGTACGAGATGGCATACAAGCTTACAGCCCACCTGGTGTTAAGTGGTTACCGTCGCCTACTTTGCAATATTAAGGGTAAATCACTTAATACTGCAAGTGCGTTGCCATCCTGGGGACTAAGATGATATGCCTTCCATGCCCAGTAATTACACTGGCTACCTTTCCCTTCAATCCGAAACACAGCGAACTGCTTCACGGCAGAAATAAGAAAGGCGGTGATACCTACCCAGACTACTCTACATATGGGTCTACCACCTTTTTTTTGTTGTCAGGGAGGTCAAATGCATTTACGCATCGTCCCTGCGGGGTGGTACCAACCGCAGGATATGTGGGACTCGAGGTAAAGGCGTTCCCTCCATACCCACTAAACATCCTCCCCAGCCTGACCTATTGTGCCTGCCTATTGAGGGACGGCTCGGGATCTGCGCACGTGAGCGTAACTACACCAAAACCGTCCCAACGCTCCCTGTCTAGGCACTCCTTGTGCAACAATTGTGTGTCCTCCTGACGAGGACACCAGGAGCAGCCGCTGAAAAGGGCCGTCCGGAACTAACCGTGGTGGGAAAACAAAAACAACTTGATGATGGCATGTGACTTCGAATACCAAGGCAACACACTTGACATCAAAAGCCACACACCCGCCGAGAAAGTTTCCCCACCACGTTACCAGGGTCAACCACGAGGAGGCTTCCGGACGTGGACCCCATGGGTCTACCACCTAGTAAACTGTGTTATTTTTTACTACATGGTTGTTACATAGAATACTGCTCCTATCTGTGGGCACCCCAGTACCAGCTTCTTCCCTTAGATCGAGGAGAGCGGCTGTAATCGTTGACGAACCAGCGCTTTCTGATCAGCTAGAGACTTTGGCATTGCGTAGAGATGTGACATCACTCTGCATCTTCTATCGCCTGTATCACGGGGAGTGTTCTGAGGAGTTGTTCGGACTTATACCAGACGCTGCATTACTCTATCGTTCATCGCGACGTCAAAGGCATCCACACGGATGCTTCGTTGTCCACAACCGTGCGCTTTTCACCCAATATTCTGCCGCAAACCACAAGACTGTGGAACCAGCAGTGTTCCCGAACCGATACGACCTTGAAACCTTTAAGAGCGTATGTTGCTAATGTCCATGGGCAACGGTAATCCCTTGCCATCAGGGTAATCATCTACTCATTTGTTCATTAAAAAAATTGTAGCACTATTTGCCAAAGCATCGGCGACTATACTAGGTGGTAGACCCATATGTAGGGTCGTCTGGGTAGGTACCACCGCCTTTCTTATTTATTATTTCTGCCGTGAAGCAGTTCGCTGTGTTTCGGATTGAAGGGAAAGGTAGCCAGTGTAATTACTGGGCATGGAGGGCATATCATCTTAGTCCCCAGGATGGCAAACGCCCTTGTGGTGTTAGGTGATTTACACTTAATATTGCAAGTGTCTGGCGGCGGTGACCACTTAACATCAGGTGGGCCGCAAGCTTGTTTGCCATCTCGTAAAATAAAAAAATAAATAAAAAAAATCTTGGTTATTATAAATACCTAATAGATTAGACCATGCCCAAAAACTTCGTCTGTCGTCATTGCGTCATCTTTCATCGTTATCGTATAATTTCGTCACATCGAAAGGTCAAAATCGACATAATTTATTCAACTCCATCAACGTAATATGCGTGTGAAAGTTAAAAACTGTAAGTAATTAATCGCCAAGTCTTTTATAACTGTTGAATGCGCGAATTATTTAGTCATTGAAATAGTCTGATATTTGGAACACATCACCTTATTGCAGTTCTAATGCAGTTGGTATAGCTCATAGATTACTGACGTTTATAGATTGGCATTGATTTGACTAGGGCGAGACAAAAAAAAATAACTAATATGTGAGTAATGCGCATGTGTGTGCGTGAAAAATAGCACTGCAAACTGACAGTTGCTGTCTTTTCTACGTGACTGACAGGCCAACTTGGGCCGCCTGCGCGTACGTGAAATAGTCTATCTATCTCGCTCTAATATACGTGTTAGAACGTTCTTTCTCTTTCACATTGCCGATCTACAGTTTCCGATATATCTATGGTTATCGCTAATAATACCTGTTTAATTGACATCGATAATATCTTTTTAAGCCTAGAAAAAATACACTGAAAAAAATCGACCTGTCCCAGGCGGGAATCGAACCAGCATTCTCCATAAAAACATAAGCAACAAGCACTGATAAATTTGGGAAAGCATTGCCCCAGGTAGCTTAGTGGCACAGTATATCAAGAACAGTAGCTTATCTGCGGGCTGTCGGTGAGTCATTAGCCTACTCTGCGTTGACGCTAGGGCTATCTTAAATGTGCCAGGCGGGAACGAGCGGCGAGCGAATGTGCAATGACATAAAAACGCGCGATCGCACCGAGACGGCAAGACCACCTTATGCTCCCATATTTTTATGTCATGTGTGCGTCACAGTGCGTGCGTACACGGCGCCGAGTACGCACGCACCTTAGGCACGCACACATTCTAATGGATAGCGGCCAGTTTGTATGAAGACGTATTAATGTTCTTGATATACTCTGATAGTGGTTAACGCAGCCGCCCGGATTGTGGAGAATGCTGGGTTCGATTCCCGGCTGGAGTGTAGTGCAAGGGCGGATCCAGCTTTGGCTCCAGGGGGGGTCACAAAGTCGTGGCCAAGTCACAAGAAGTTATAATTTAATTTTGATAATAATAGATACAGAAAAATGCACTGAAAAAAATCGACTTGCCTCAGGCGGGACTCGAACCCGCACCTTCCACAATCCGGGCGGGCGTTTGTAAACGCAAAAATAAAATTATTCCATAATAGATACAGGTAAAAAGTAGGATTCAAAAACCGGATGATTTTGGAAAACCGATTTTCCGAAATCATACGGTTTTCCGATTTTCATTTAAAAAAACCGACTAAATCGGTTTTTTCGGGTGTGAGTTAAAAGTCAATAAAAATTGTAAAAAATAGGAATACTTTTTTGTTTTCTATTAAAGTCTAGATTTGCACGATAAACACATTTTGGTGTAAAGAAAAAGTGTTTGAATGTCCTCCTCTCGCAATGACATCAGAATGTCTTGCTTCCAGAGTTTAACTTCCACAAGAAGTACCGTGGAACTGATTAAAAGGGTGAACTGGGCACAACACCGTAATAGTGATCCGATAACCATAAGACTCAGACCAATAAAGAATTATTGGTCTGAGCCGTAAGAGTGGGTCATTGGTAGCGAAAACGTCAATAAGCTAATAGCAAGGGCTGGGACTCAAGGACTACAATTTGGCCCAGAGCCTTTCTGTCGTATCTCAAAGAACCAGGCTATGAAATACTTAAAAACTCACCTCAAAGGCCAGAGGCAAAAGTGGACTGGCAAAGAACGCCTGGGTTAACACATTCAAAATCGAACCATACTCACGTAAGCGCACTGACCAGCAGTGCTGGAAATCGCCCCGAAACAACGAAATAATAAAATAATAAAAGTGGCGCCAAGTCCTGGAGAATGTGGGCTAGAAAATCAGTAGAACCAAAATGTTCTGCCATTTTGGTTGTCTCTGCAACCCTGAGCCGGTTCTCTCGACGGAGTGTTTGTATCAGTCTGCTCTGAATTCCGATACCTGGGCTATACCTATATACAGCACAAACGGTAATATAGACCGAGATGTTAATCTTCGAGTACGCTCAGGATGGATGAAATGGCGGCAGGTGAGATTCCCATTGAGGCCTATTGAGGGGCCTCAATGGGCCCGCTTACAATGGGCCTCATAAGGCTCAAGGTCACCCAAAGGTCAATGGAGAGGGCTATGCTTGGAGTTTCTCTGCGTGATCATATCAGAAATGATGAGATCCGCAGGAGAATCAAGGTCACCGACATAGCCCAAAGAATTGCGAACCTTAAGTGGCAGTGGGTAGGGCACATTGCGAGGTGGACTGACGGCCGTTGGCGCGGAAAGGTCCTCAACTGGCGACCATGTACCGGAAAACGCAGCGTTGGTAGGCCCCCCACAAGGTTGACTGACGATCTGGTAAAGGTCGCGGGAAGCCGCTGGATACGGGCAACGCAGGACCAACCGGTTTGGAGATCCTTGGGGAGGTCTATGTACAATAGTGGGCGTCTCTGGGCTGAAATGATGATGTCACTCCCCTTGATTTAAAGGGCAAAAGCATCTTGAGATCTGTCGTCCTGCATGGATCAGAAAGTTTGGCATTAAAGCGAATGGATGAAAATCGATAACACGTGCATCGCAAATGCAACAATTTTTAAGAATACTATAAATCATATTGGAATTTTAAAGTTTTTTAACTTAGTACTTTATTACTAAAGTTTAGTCGTACCGGTTGAGGTTAGAGCTAGACGTTAGTCGAAAACTTGTCGAAACAGCGCGCGCTAGTGTCACACGAAATGCGACATAATATGGCGAAAAACACGTAGGTGGCGGCCATGGCGGTGGCGCGGTAAATTCAAATTTTCCCGAACAATGCGTTTGCCGTCAAAGTATTATATTAAAATAATTAAATATTGAAAGTACTTAATGAAAATCCATAATTGTGACAAAAACATATAAAAACATTATTTTAATTAGTGGATCACCTAGGTCCTGGACCCAGCCCAGGGGGGGGTCATGACCCCCATGACCCCCCCCCCTGGATCCGCCCTTGGTGTAGTGTGTGACGCGCCTCTTCTGATTTTTAGAAAAGAAAAACTTAAGTTATTACTAACTACTTAATGCTAATTACAAATATACCTTAGACTAACTTATTGATATGTCAGGAGAGGCGCGTCACACACTACAGGAGCAGGTCGATATTTTTCAGTGTATTATTTCTAGGTTTAAAAACTTTTACGCTTTTGTAAACGCAAAAATTATCCCCTAATCGATAATATCGTTATCATTTTCTTTCTAAAAGATCTCGAGATAGTTTCCTGAAAATATCTATACATACAAGTGTTCAGAGCGAACTAGAAGGTTGGCGTGAGCTCTACCGCGCGGTACCAAAAGACGGGCGCGCGTCAGTCACCGGTACCACAGGCAAGAACAGTAATACGTCTCCATACAAACTGGTCGCTATACAATGTGTGCGTGCGTACTCGGCGCCGTATTCGCACGCACCGTGACGCACACATTGACATAAAAATATGGGGACATAAGGTGGTCTCGCCGTCTCGGTGTGATAGCGCGTATTAATGTCATTGCACATTCGTTCGCCTCTCGTTCCCGCCCGGCACATTTACGATAGCCCTAGCGTCAACGCAGAGTAGGCTAATAACTCGCCGACAGCCCGCAGATAAACTACTGTTCTTGGTAAACTGTGGTACCGGTCGGAGGCGCGTTTTCGCGGAACCTAACGTATTTATTTGCAGACACACTTTGGAGAGTAGGCGACTTCTCTACGCAAGCATACTATATTAAATTAGCAACATCCACGTGGAAGAACAATGAACTAATCAATCATTACTGACCGCTGAATTCAGTTTCCGCCGTTGGGAAATTATGTACATAAATTAATTTTAATTATCTATTTTTTATTAACGATCATGATAGTTGTAGCTGAAACGTGAAAAAAATGCAGACTGAAATTGTAATTTAACAAACGAACAACCTTGTTTAAATCTTTCATTAGACGGGAACTTAATTTGAGGTTTTTGATATCTATGCCAAATTGTATAGAAAACTAAATATAAACAGATCCGAGTCTCATCTCAGCATTTATCATGACATAATTTTTACTTTCTCGTATACGTAGTATAGAGGAAGTCTTGTAATCGTCAAGACATTCGACCTAGAGATTACACGCTGTGTGTCTGTGCGTTAGCACGACAACTCGACTATGCTTTAACTTATTGCAACCAAATTTAACATACATGTATAACATCAAAATATAAGATTTTTATCAACTTTTGAGTCGTTTCCGGTATACGAGAAAGTCAAGGGGAGACCACTCCCGATTTTTTTTTGTTGAATTTCATTTTCCACATAATTTGGTATCTAATTGTACATACGATACGATCACGCTCGTAATCCCATGAGGGGTTGAGCAGAGCCTTAGGTAGCATTTTATTAGTCATAAATCCACATCTGGAAGTATAGGCCATAGAGTGCCTCCAAATATGTTGCCAGCCTGTCGCCTACAAGGGGCACCAAGCCGAACAAGTAACTATCCTTCAGTGAACAATCTAACTCTAAAGTCAACGACCAGTACATTTATGTTACACTCAAAATCATCTCGGCAGTCCGGGTGACAAAAATCAAATCAAATTATGCCAAATAAAATTAGAAACTGAAATTGGGGAATGAGACAATACGGTAGTCGAATGTTTCTTATTACGACATATTTATATAGGTCATAGGTACTTGTATATGCTGCCATTTCAGATCATTAAAGTTTATACAAGATATTTATGTAAATAATAAATGTGAGCAGAGGAATAGAACTCTGCACTAGGTAAAGCCACGCTTGAGAACAAAGAAGCGACAATAAAGACATCACTCGACCCTAGAGGCGAGAGATGTTAATGGTGCGCGGTCACTCAGCCTATGAACGACACCAGAGGCATCACTCGACCCTAGAGGCGAGAGATGTTAATGGTGCGCGGTCACTCAGCCTATGAACGACACCAGAGGCATCACTCGACCCTAGAGGCGAGAGATGTTAATGGTGCGCGGTCACTCAGCCTATGAACGACACCAGAGGCATCACTCGACCCTAGAGGCGAGAGATGTTAATGGTGCGCGGTCACCGCAACATATGAACGACACCAGAGGCATCACTCGACCTTAGAGGCGAGAGATGTTAATGGTGCGCGGTCACCGCAACCTATGAACGACACCAGAGGCATCACTCGATCCTAGAGGCGAGAGATGTTAATGGTGCGTGGTCACTCAGCCTTTGAACGACACCAGAGGCATCACTCGACCCTAGAGGCGCGAGATGTTAATGGTGCGCGGTCACCGCAACCTATGAACGACACCAGAGGCATCACTCGACCCTATAGGCGAGAGATGTTAATGGTGCGCGGTCACTCAGCCTATGAACGACACCAGAGGCATCACTCGACCCTAGAGGCGCGAGATATTAAAGGTGCGCGGTCACCGCAGCCTATGAACGACACCAGAGGCATCACTCGACCCTAGAGGCGAGAGATGTTAATGGTCCGCGGTCACTCAGCCTATGAACGACACCAGAGGCATCACTCGACCCTAGAGGCGCGAGATGTTAATGGTACGCGGTCACCGCAACCTATGAACGACACCAGAGGCATCAGTCGACCTTAGAGGCGAGAGATGTTAATGGTGCGCGGTCACTCAGCCTATGAACGACACCAGAGGCATCACTCGACCCTAGAGGCGAGAGATGTTAATGGTGCGCGGTCACTCAGCCTTTGAACGACACCAGAGGCATCAGTCGACCTTAGAGGCGAGAGATGTTAATGGTGCGCGGTCACTCAGCCTATGAACGACACAAGAGGCATCACTGGACCCTAGAGGCGAGAGATGTTAATGGTGCGCGGTCACCGCAGCCTATGAACGACATCAGAGGCATCACTCGACCCTAGAGGCGAGAGATGTTAATGGTGCGCGGTCACCGCAGCCTATGAACGACACCAGAGGCATCACCCGACCCTAGAGGCGAGAGATGTTAATGGTGCGCGGTCACCGCAGCCTATGAACTACACCAGAGGCATCACTCGACCCTAGAGGCGAGAGAGGTTAATGGTGCGCGGTCACCGCAGCCTATGAACGACACCAGAGGCATCACTCGACCCTAGAGGCGAGAGAGGTTAATGGTGCGCGGTCACCGCAGCCTATGAACGACACCAGAGGCATCACTCGATCCTAGAGGCGAGAGATGTTAATGGTGCGCGGTCACCGCAGCCTATGAACTACACCAGAGGCATCACTCGACCCTAGAGGCGAGAGATGTTAATGGTGTGCGGTCACCGCAGCCTATGAACGACACCAGAGGCATCACTCGACCCTAGAGGCGAGAGATGTTAATGGTGTGCGGTCACCGCAGCCTATGAATGGCACCAGAGGCATCACTCGACCCTAGAGGCGAGAGATGTTAATGGTGCGCGGTCACCGCAGCCTATGAACGACACCAGAGGCATCACTCGATTCTAGAGGCGAGAGATGTTAATGTTGCGCGGTCACCGCAGCCTATGAACGACACCAGAGGCATCACTCGATCCTAGAGGCGAGAGATGTTAATGGTGTGCGGTCACCGCAGCCTATGAACGACACCAGAGGCATCACTCGACCCTAGAGGCGAGAGATGTTAATGGTGTGCGGTCACCGTAGCCTATGAACGACACCCGAGGCATCACTCGATCCTAGAGGCGAGAGATGTTAATGGTGTGCGGTCACCGCAGCCTATGAACGACACCAGAGGCATCACTCGATCCTAGAGGCGAGAGATGTTAATGGTGTGCGGTCACCGCAGCCTATGAACGACACCAGAGGCATCACTCGATCCTAGAGGCGAGAGATGTTAATGGTGTGCGGTCACCGCAGCCTATGAACGACACCAGAGGCATCACTCGACCCTAGAGGCGAGAGATGTTAATGGTGTGCGGTCACCGCAGCCTATGAACGACACCAGAGGCATCACTCGACCCAGGAGGCAAGAGATGTTAATGGTGCGCGGTCTAAGCCTATGAATGGCACCAGAAACCATCAGACACTTTCGATGAAACATGAAAAAAAAAATCACGTCCTGCCACTTTAAATAAATGGTTATATAATTATGCACATTATTTATAGCGTTCATTTATTATGAACATTGATTATTTCAAAACACGTGTAACAAGACAATAGAATTTAAAAGTAGTATATGATAAGCAAATTATTCAAAAGGTTGTTGAATTATCATAACCATATTTAACTTAAAGATTGACGTAGGTAGGAAACTAAGCACTAACTTGTTAAGTAACCGCTTAAAAACTTAGACATACATATAATCAAGCTCATTATCCCAAAAGAGGTTGAGTAGAGCTTTAGGTTTATGTAACATTTAGTTACACATAAAGCCATATCTGGCTGTATGGGCCATACAATATCTACTACATAATAGTGACTAGTTGCCAGCCTGCCGCCTACACAAAACGGGCACAGACCCAAAAAGTAACAATCCAAAACAAACTGAATAAAATGTGGATTGTGAATTAATGAGGACTGTAAGTTTTCAAAATTAGCAATTTTGGAAACCTGAGTTGGAAACAATTACAGATAATGCACGGTCCGAAACGCCCGGCAGGCATGCGAAACCGGCAGTCCGAATCACTGCTTAAACAAAAACACAAAAGTCATACCAGAACAGATGTTACATAGATTTTGATAAAGTGGTGGAAGTAAATAGGCTGTCTTGAAAAAGTCCTACATTCAACCAAAACAAATTCGCTACAAACGATAGATTAGAATTGTACCTATGTAAGTACACTAGAGTGGTCCTTATGCTTTAAGATATCTTTTTCTTTTATTCCACGGGGCGCCACATTATTTGGTTATATACTGGGTGTAAAAGACATGAACAGTCAAACGAGAACCATGTATTCTATACATCAAAATAAGACATATTTCAAAAACAAAATAATTTATTTTTTGGAGTTAAAAAAAATTTAAAAATGTACCGCGCAATGTAAAGGGCTCAACTCGCACGCAACTCGCAAAACCGCAATGTCCGTGCGCATCGAGTTAGCTACATTGAACGCTAACGTTTTGAAGCCATTTTTTGTTATGAAATACTAAAAAAAATTATAATGTTTCTTTGAACGATAATTAAGAAATAACGTATAGAATACGTTTTCATAAAAAAATGAAAAAAAAATATGACTTTGAGCTTCAATAAAATCATTTATCAATTTCCCAGGTATAGTCTAAAGGAAGAAAAATGTTATGATGGTGAGCAGAATACATGGTTTTCTATTTCAGTATTTTTATTTTATTTTTGAAATGAAATGAAAATTAAATGACAAAGCTCTCTATTTAAATGGACTTTGCTAAGTACTTTTTTTACGTTTTTTTTCGGTTCATTTTGTACTGTTCTTTTTTGTTATCATTGTTATAATTAATTTATTTATAGGGTCTTCTTTTCGTTATTGTATGTGTTCTCTTTGTGCTGGCCAATAAACGCATTTCTTTCTTTGTTTCTTACTTTTAAATCGTCAAAACCCTACCACCATTTCGGGACGAAATAATTATTGGTAGATTTCGAACGTAGCCTTAATTTAATACTTCAAATTACTGAACGTATAGATAACAGTTTTAACATCCTACCCACATCCTACCCGCATATTTTTCTTTTCCCACTTGGGGGTACCTCGAAAATCATCTCTTCCGATACGTCGCTTGGTCGAGCACAACATCGCTCCCAATAAAATTAATTATTGTCGAAGACATACGCGAAAATCAGCCGCGATCTACACGGAATCTGTAAATACGTGTATCGTGCATAACAAAAACTATTGTGGTGACAAGTTCGGAGTTAAGTAAAGGTGAATCGCGTCTATAACATCCAGCACGCGGGAGCAACGTAAACCAGGTTAGCCCCCAATCCTACTTTATTTTCGTCCTTTACTCGCCAATTATTATTATGCTGAGATGGAGAAGAAGTGGCGAAAGAAACTCCACAGCTTACAATTTGGTAATGATTTCAAAATATCATTATAGGTCAATAGATTATATTAATTTAATTAAAATTACAGTTTTACATGCGTAAATTTTGTATGACAGCTATCAGGTCAGGGAACTCCTCTGTTTTACTATGAACGATTACGGACCGTAGCTTATTGCCTCGATTGCCGCTTTTTCATAGTATAAATGAAATGAAAAAAAAACCGCCCTAAAAACTAAAAACGGAAAAATGGAAAATTTTGTGTATAAAAATCTAAATAATGTTTTTTGAGATCGGTCCCAAGTACAGTCAATAGCACGTCGGGCTATGCAAAACTGTCAAATTTCTCTAAACGATTTTCAACCTAAGACTGTTCAACATAAAGTGCATAATCGATTGAAAAAATTTGACAGTTTGTGGTAACCCAACGTGCTGTTGTCTGTAAAAGTGAAAACGTTTATTCAAAATATTGAGGTTGGCACCGAGCTCAAAAATCATTTAGATTTTTATAAACATTTTTTTTATTTCTCCATTTTAGTTTGGAAGGCGGTTTTATTTTTATTTAAAATATTTTGTTCTTTGCTTTTTAGTGCTTTAAGTATATGAAGTACTAGCTTCCGCCCGCGACTTCGTCCGCGTGGACATTTTACCCCCTTAGGGGTGGAATTTCCAAAAATCCTTTCTTAGCGGATGCCTACGTCATAACATCTACCTGCACGCCAAATTTCAGCCCGATCCGTCCAGTGGTTTGGGCTGTGCGTTGATAGATCACTATGTCAGTCAGTCACCTTTGAGTTATATTAGGTTGGGGAAAAAGTCTTTTCGCATTATAGTATGTATAAACTTGTAATAAAATCTCTTTGGCTATACTATTTGTATCTGGCTGGTTTTGGTATCATTGAAAGTTTAAATTTTAAAGAACATAATTCCAAATTCAAATTAGGAAAATGTGTGATTTTCATTTGTTTTTCGTACCGCCAAGATGAGTGAATCTAATGAAGAAATTCGATACATTTTAAAATTTTACTACAAAAAAGGTAAAAATGCATCGCAAGCCGCGAAAAAAATTTGCGATGTTTATGGACCTAGTGCAGTGTCTGTGAGAGTAGCACAAATTTGGTTTAAGCGTTTTCAATCCGGAAATTTTGATGTCAAAGATGCACGTCGCTCTGGTCGCCCTATTACAGATAAAATGGATGCCATTTTTGAAAAAGTGAAGCAAGATCGGCATGTCAGTAGTTATGACGTAGCTGAAGAACTGGGAATTGACCACAAAACAGTTTTAGCGCATTTGAAAAAAACTGGGTACACAAAAAAGCTCGACATTTGGGTACCTCACGAGCTCACTGAAAGAAACCTAATGAACCGTGTAGTCATTTGTGATTCTTTATTACGACGTAATGAAACCGAACCATTTTTGAAGAAGCTGATAACTGGTGATGAAAAGTGGATCACGTACGACAAGAACGTGCGAAAAAGGTCGTGGTCAAAGGCCGGTCAGGCTTCACAGACTGTGGCGAAACCCGGGTTAATTCGCAACAAGGTGATGCTGTGTGTGTGGTGGGATTGGAAGGGCATTATTCATTATGAGCTGTTACCACCAGGCAGGACAATCGATTCTGAACTCTACTGCGAACAACTGATGAGATTAAAGCAAGAAGTTGAGAGAAAGTGGCCGGAATTAATCAACAGAAGGGGTGTGGTTTTTCATCATGATAACGCTAGACCTCACACATCTTTAGCCACTCAGCAAAAATTAAGAGAGTTTGGCTGGGAGGTGTTAATGCATCCGCCGTATAGTCCTGACCTTGCACCTTCAGATTTCCACCTATTTCGGTCTCTTCAGAATTCTTTAGGCAGTGTCAGGTTAACATCACGAGAGGACTGCCAAAACCACTTGTCGCGGTATTTTGACCAGAAGTCCCAAAATTTCTATAGCAATGGGATCATGTCCCTACCTACAAGATGGCAAAAAGTTATCGAACAAAATGGTACCTACATACTTTAGTTAAATGTAAATAAACTATATTAAAAAATGTTTTGAATTTTCTTAAAAAAACGCGAAGAAACTTTTTCCTCAACCTATATTATATTTAGATTAAGTAGAGTAATAGAGTTGGATAGTTATGAAAATCGGTTCACAATTCAAAGTAATTAATAATAACAGGATTTTTGCCATTTTTTCTCAGAATAACAAAAAAAACTCAAGGTCTCCGCTATTAAATTTTCAGGAAACTATTTTATGACTTTGGCCTAAAGACAAAAAAAAAAGAATCATTGAAATTGGCTAACAACTTTCGAAGATATCGACGCATAAAGTTGGAATAGTTGGAAAAAAATCATATTGTGACTGCGTTTTTCACGATTCTAAATAAACTACTGAACCGATTCATGAAAACTTTTTATGGGACCAAATGGCAGCTATTTCACATCGAACAAAAAATAATCACTTAAATCGGATCAGAAATATCGGCGTTATCGGTGTACATACATAAAAAAACATAACAACTGAATTGAGAACCTCCTCCTTTTTGAAGTCGGTTAATGAATGAATGAAAGAGGCGATACGATTCCCTTTCCGAGCTGATAAGTGTACAACGACCTTTAAGTATCTAACAAAAAAGACGGTTGCGTATACCGGAAACGACTCTAAAGTTGATAGAAACCTTATATTTTGATGTCATACATGCATGTTAAATTTTGGTCACCCATCCGAGTACCGACCACGCACTTGGTTGCTTAACTTTCGTGATCGACGACTCAAAATTTGATAGAAACCTTATATTTTGATGTCATACGTGCATGTAAAATTTGGTTGCAATAAGTTATAGCATACTCGAGTTATCGTGCTAACGCACAGACACACAGACACACAGACACACACACTAACATAAATCCAAAAAAAATATTTTTGGACTAAGGGAGGTCCAAAACGTGTAAATCCGTCAAAATCTCGAGGTCGAATTTTTTTACGATTACAAGACTTCCTCTATACTGCGTACACGAGAAATAAAAATGATTTTGATAGTCAACCTTGACTCTAGTCCTTGAATCTATGATGGTTTTGGCAATGACACGGAGAAAATTGCCCCATATGATTGATATGAGTTTGCGAAATAAATTTTATTAAAGATTTTGAAATTAACAATTTTGTAACATCGAGTCTAGAGTTCTCTGGCTGCTGATATGATTGAGTGTAACACATACACCGCGGTCCAAATTGCGCAAATGTGCGCTATCGGCACCGATAGCGCGCACACGGAGTGAATCAAATTGAACGTATTTGTACCAACGAAAATATGTGACGTCATGAGTGACGTCATTACGCAGTGCTAACGGTGCACACGAAAAATAGGTAGTGCAGTGTGTGCGCAAATGTCAAACTCGAATTTAAGTGTGTGAATTATTAGAGCAAACATTTGAGTTTTGAATTAATAAAGACTCGTTATAGCTACTTTATTTACTACAATAATTTTATTTTACGCTATTAATAATCCTAGAGTGCTATTTTAGTGTTTAAATGGTTTTTACATAACCTCTTCGTAGACGTTTGACATTTACACACAAAGCGTGGATCAAATTGATTGCACTCAAATAGTGCACATAGCACCGTATTCAATTCGGTCCAAGGCGTTTGCACTGTTGGTAACGTTCGTAGTGTTTGCGCATTGTGGACCGCAGTGATAGATAGGAAGGTAGATCGGCAATGTAAGAGAAAGAGCATACTAACGCGTATATTAGAGCGAGATAGATAGACGAGACCATTTCACGTACACGCAGGGGGCCTAAGGAGGCCTGTCAGTCACGTAGAAAAGACAGCAAATGTCAGACTGCAGTACCCTTTAGTATGAGTTTTAGAGCTCGATCAAACGTATCGTCTCTTTGCATACATTGCCCGCTGTCTGATAGCTTACGCTAGAGGCGCTAGTGGGCAATGTATGAAAAGAGACGATACCTTTGATGGAGCTCGAAAACTAACAAACTCATACTAGAGGTAGGTACTGTACCCGTATTGTAAGTTTTTTAGTAAACAAAACGCACCGATTGTAGTTGCGTTACGAGCTCAATTTGTATGGAAAACATGATTTGCGCTTCTCTCCGCTAGGGGCGCTGTTCACGTTTCCTATACAAATTGAGCTCTTAACGCAACTAAAGTATTTTTTTATTTTATTAGGTACATTAACAGCAATGCCAAAACAATGTACACAGCTTAACTAAAATTAATATACAAATTAATATACAACAACATGAACATGAACGACAAAAATACAAATAATAATTTATTAATCGAAATGAGATTTATATTAAAATTTATCAGCAACAGTATTATGAAATTTAAATGATAAAATATTAGATAATATAATAATAATAAATATAATATAATCATAATATACATATATAATATAAATGTATCATATGAGCATAATAGTGTATAGGTAGGTACCTACTAACACAGTATTCAATCGAGAATAAACTCTCGACTTAACACAGTACATTATTAAGATGATGATGATGGGAGTGACAAAAAAACATTCTTTACTTTTGTTTTGAAAGATTTCTTACTTTCCAAAAAAGTAGTTGCGTTTTTTACACTAAAAAACTTACACTACGGGTACTGTACTATTTTTTGCGAATTACTCACATATTGGTTTATTTTTTTCTTAGATTATATTGTAACGTTATGTTTTTCACAATACGTACTCTATATTATATTTATTTATCAATTACGTATTGTGAAAATGCCCCTGTGTATAGCCGGGTCAGGGTGCAGTGTGACAATATACCTGATCTAAGATTTTTTTGATCTGGCCCTAGGCCCTAGTCGATTTTTTTCGGTCTCTCCCTAATCCCTAGTCGATTCATTGCCAATTTATAAACGTCAGTACCTACCTAATAAATTGACATAATTAAAAAAAAATATATATAATTTTTTTATTATATGGATAGAAAATAGACATTAAATATACGTATTTTTTATTGTCTTTATTATTGGTTCTAAGTATTTTAATTTAAAATTTCAAAAGTTACTCATTCTAAAACGACGTATGTTCACTAAGCTGGCTACCATGTAGCTTTGAATTACCGCATATATCGCACTGGCATACTTTGTAATTAATACATGTTGAAATTTCATACTTCGCTACCATGTCGCATATTCAAAAAAAATATTGCTAAGAAATGATTTTTATTTTTTGGTGTTAAAAAAAATTGCAAATTGTACAGCGCAATGTAAAGGGCTCAACTCGCACGCAACTCGCAAAATCGCGATAATTTTGCCAGACGGCGGCCCCGTTCGTTAGTGTCCGTGCGCATCGAGTGAGCTACATTGAACGTTTTGAAGCCATTTTTTGTTATGAAATACTAAAAAAATGATAATGTTTCTTTGGACAATAATTAAGAAATAACGTATAGAATACGTTTTCATAAAAAAATTAAAAAAAAAAATATGACTTTGACCTTCAATAAAATCGTAACTATCAATTTCCCAGGTATAGTCTAAAGGAAGAAAAATGTTATGATGGTGAGCAGAATACATGGTTCTCGTTTGACTGTTCATGTCTTTTACACCCTGTATTTTATCCCGTGTTTTCCGGGAAAAAATCATATACTTTCGAACTGGCGTACATCGAAATCGTATACTTTTGAACTAACATACATCGAAATTTTAAACTTCGAAATTCACAATAGCGGACAATTACACAACTTTAAAGGGTTAAGTAGACTTAACCATTTGGTATTACGAGCGTAATTGTATGTATGTATGGAAACAGCTTCTTGAAATATCCCTGTGTTCCTCTACGGATGTTTGTTAACAGTTAGGCAAATGTCGGCTTCACAATCCGCTGTGTAACCGTTTAATAGGATTGCTGGTTAAAATTAACTGCGTTACATAAACGTAACGGTTAGTTTAACTTGCGCGGATACGTTTCGTTTGCCCGGCGTCTTGCTAATAATCGATCGTTGATTGTGCGTGTTGCTGCTGTTTAGATTTTGCAGATGTAAATTATTCTTTTTAATAAAAAAAAATTGGTTGTCTGTAAAGTCGGTTTACTGACGATAGTTGAACGTGACAACGTCTTAAGAAAATACTGATGGAATGGTAGCATTTTTCAAAAGAAAAATTTAATTTCATTTGTTTAATAGACTCGCTTGCACTTCAAGGCTTACATGGAACGCCTTAGAGCGAGGTAACGCCGCATGACGTCATGTTTTTTCGTGCGTGCAGCCGGCTCTATCGAATTATAAGACGTTGTCACGTCAAAAACCACCTTCACAAACAAAAACGGAGTTATAAAATTTTTGTTTATAAAAATCTAATGTTCGTATTATAGAATAAGTTTCAAGAATGAACGCTGACTTGAGCGTCCTACGTCTCTATCACTTTGTGCGTAATAGAAAGTGACAGACGATTCTCAAGACATGTTTGACTTCTGAGTGTCATTCTGTAATACGGGCCTAGATGTTTTTGAGGTCGGTCCCAAATACAGACAATGTTTATTCCAAATTTAATTTGTAATAATACTAGCGATCCGCCCCTGCTTCGCACAGGTGCAATGCTTATGTAAATATGCATGTATTATACATATAAACCTTCCTTATGAATCACTCTATCTATTAAAAAAAACCGCAACAGAATCCGTTGCGTAGTTTTAAAGATCTAAGCATACATAGGGACAGACAAGCGGCGGAAGCGACTTTGTTTTATACTATGTAGTGATGAAAATTTCAACTAATATTAATCAATGTTATTCTGAAATTTATCAATGTTATAAAACCAAGATAGTTCTTACTTCCACCATTATGAGAAATTTGTGTGCCTAGTGATATTACAATTTTATTACATTGCACTACCATCTGTATATCTGTACCTGTGTTCACAAATAAATGATTCGATTGATTGAAAATATTGAGGTTGGCACTGACCTCAAAAAAGCATTTAGATTTTTCTCCGGTTTTAGTTTTGAAGGCGGTTTTTTATTTAAAAATAATTTATTTTCTGCTTTGTAGCGTTTTAAGTACAGTTTTCAGAAAACTATCTCGAGATCTTTTACACACACACACACAAGTGATAACATTACGATATCATCGATGTCAATCAAATAGACATTTTTATTGATAAGTCAAAAACTACTTGATGTCGATCTAAGATGTCGATCAAGTTTAATTGTGGTCCCAACATGACAACCAACAGCTTTCAAACGTCAAAAGAATTTTCAAAATCAGTACACCCTGTTAAAAGTTAAGAGTTATGACAACATAAAAAAAACATACAGTTTGAGTCGAATTGAGAACCCCCTCCTTATTTGAAGTCTGTTATTTTTTTTTATTAAACGTATTTTTTGTTTATTAAACGTAATTCCGAAAACCACAAAATTCCCCTTAAATTAAATGAGAAAATATATACTTAAGACCATAATAAGACCAGTAGGCCTATTCGCTAACTTTTTTTGACAGTTGAAAGTGATGATCACCGAGTGAATTACACATCCATTGCCGTTTTACACGACACGCTATTATGGAAGTTGTCGCGTAAGACAGCAATGGATACGTAATTCACTCAGTGATCATGACTTTCAACTGTCAAAAAAAGATAGCGAATAGCCCCCCTGTTGCCTTGTACGGATTAAAAAGTTGGGAGGTAAGCGGAAGGATGAGAATCGGTTGCGGGCATCGAGCACATAAGGTGACTGAGATGCGTACGCTAACATGGATGGATGTTTGTCAAATGTTTGTCTATGAACAAGAATGGACAGTGTCAAGGACTGGAGAAACGGACAAGAATCAATTAGTATTTTAGAGGTTCTATACCACGTTCTAAAGCTCGTTATTTCGAATAGAAAAAATCGGGAGTGGTCTCCCCTTGACTTTCTCGTATACCGGAAACGACTCAAAGGTTGAAAGAAACCTTATATTTTGATGTCATACATAAATGTTAAATTTTGGTCACCCATCCGAGTACCGACCGCGCACTAGGTTGCTTAGCTTTCGTGATCGACGGCTCAAAAGTTGATAGAAACCTTATATTTTGATTTTTAAACCTTATGTTTTGAATTTAATTTGGTTGCAATAAGTAAAAGCATGCTCGAGTTATCGTGCTAACGCACAGACACACACACAGACATAATTCCAAAAACGGTATTTTTGGATTCAGGGAGGTCCAAAACGTGTAAATCCGTCAGAATCTAGGGGTAATTTTTTTGTCGATTACAAGTTACTACGTACGAGAAAGTAAAAATAAATATTTTCTCAAATCTAATCGTCTTGTACACCTTTATAATAAATGTTTGTTTAATCTTTTTTCGGTGTGAATAATTTAAAATAATAACTGCATCTGTGGCAGAAAATTGAGAGATTAACGACTAGCTTACGGGCTTGTAATGAGAAGAAATGATAATCATGTGATGAATAAGATGATGAATATGCACGTGGACGGATATAGGGGAGGGGGGGGGGGGGGGGGAGTGTGAATAGATTATCTAAGAGATGATATAGCAAATACAGGAGTTAAATAAAAATATTAAAAGTTATGTAAATATGCCTGCACTTGCGTCAACACTTGCGTCATTTCGTTAAAGTTATTTCATTAAGGAGATAATAATTTAGGTAAACCTAATATTTATAGTGTAAAACAAAGTCTGCGGGTCTTCCCGGCCATTTTTTTTTATTATTGAGAGTTTATCAAAATTGATCGTTAACACCATAGATATAGTAAGCTGCAGATGGGCAATGTGAAAGAGAAAAAGCCTACTAACGCGATCTAAGCTAACGCGTATATTAGATCGAGATAGATAGATGCGACCATTTCACGTTCACGCAGGCGACTTATGTCGGCTTGTCAGTCACGATCACAATCATAAGATTTCGCCTAGTTAGTAAAACCTGATGTTAAGTGGTCACCGCCGCCTATAGACACTTGCAATATTAAATTAAGTGTAAATCATTTAACACCGCAAGTGCGTTTGTCATAGCCGCCTAGCATGACCACCGAAACACGACATGATATAGCCATTTATCACTTTGAACTGTCAAAAAATATTGGATATAACCGCTAACTTGAAACTTTATCGACTCTGCGAACATTTATAAGCCATAAACATGACCGCAGTTCCGATAAATTTTCAAGATTGCGGTTATATCCAATAATTTTTGACAATTCAACTCGATAAATGGCTATATCATATCGTGTTTCGGTGGTCATGCTAGGCGGGCTGGGGACTAAGATGATATGCCCTCCATGCCCAGTAATTACACTGGCTACCTTTCCCTTCAATCCGAAACACAGCGAACTGCTTCACGGCAGAGATAAGAAAGGCGGTACCTACCCAGACGACTACCACCTAGTAAAAAAAATAAGATGATAACCTTGCAAATATTATTAGAGAACTTGCCTTATTCTCTATTCACAAGCGACGCGACCCATAGGTCGCCTTCGAGTATGCTACTCTATCAAATCCCAGGTCTGGTCTTAAAACAGGTCGCTGCTGCTATACTGTTAAAAACCGTATTAAGTATACTGTTTTTCACTACATTATACTTGTGGAATAATTTTTCGTCCTGCCTCCTTAAATAAAGAAAAATAAATGATGGCGGTACTTCGATCCCACTTCTGATGTTAGATTTTATACCTTAGTTTAATCCAACATTCTTTAATGTGGCAGGTCGATTTTTTCAGTGTATTTTTTCTAGTACATTATACTTTTTACTGTTGAACAAAAATGAAGTATATAAAATATTGTTTTTAGCATTGTTTGTGAAGAGGCCTGTGAGGCTTTTAAAAATAATACTTGATTGATAAGTTATGCGAGAAGCACTCTAAATATGCCTTTAGAATATTTATTTACTTATTTATTTAATCATGTTGGTTTTCCATCTCAGATCTCAATTATACTTTAATAATATCTCAATTATACTTTAATAATAATAAAAATAAATAATAATAAACACGGTATTATTAATATACGCCAAAACCTGCGCTGGGGAGTCCCAATTGCAAAATGTACTTTGACCGTGCTATTCTAACCGACAAAACAGTCCAATGCAATAGACCAGACATCACAATTGTAGATAAAGTTAAGAAAATCGCATATTTGATAGACATAGGAATCCCAAACACACATTATATTCAAAAAATCTATATTAGAAAAAATAAATAAATACTCAGTACTGAAAGAGGAAATATTAAGAATCTGGAAATTAGACAGAGTGCCACTTGTACTCTCGAGCACTGGAGTGATACCCAAACAACTACTTCGTAGCCTCACGTTGTTAGATCTCTCGGAAAGCAGCTATATTGAAATGCAGAAAGCCGCGATTTTAAATACTTGTAGGATAGTTAGGCGATTTCTTCAAGATGAATAAGAGTTATAGAAAATCTGGTAGGGGAAGGGGGGGCATAACGGGGACGTTAAGGAAAATAATCAATAAAAAAATGAACAGAATATATTTATTAATTAAATCTAATCAGAACGCTTTGGCTATATAATAAATTATCTTTTGGCACTAAATTTGGTGAAGTAACTAATTAAACAACATTTTAATTTTAATTTTACGAAACCTTTATGAAAACCCCATCATGCCCCAGGGTAGGGGCAGAATGGGGTATCAATTCGGGGGAGTACTGCTCATATTATTGTAAAGCCGTAGTAAAATTACGACCTACTTTTTAATTGGAAATTGGATTTGGCTGTCTTCGTTCTGTAGATCGTCGAGGTTGAGGCTCTGAGAAAGGAGTTTTCTGTAAAGGGTGCGTACTTGCAGGTAGTACAAGCAAACATGGTTCAGGTGGGTTCTCTTCAAGGGAAGGAGCCGCTTGATGTTTGATTTCCGTTGTAGATGCAGGTAAGAAATCTGAATCGGCAAAGTTATTTTTATTAATTGATCATATACCTACTTACCACATTTTTTGAATGCATTGATTGGCATAAAGGGGTACCCCATCGTGCCCCGTAGTCATGTCCCCGTTATGCCCCCATGTAAATTAATATTTTAAATGATCAATAAAAAACAATAATCGATAGTTAGAGTGCATTAGCTTACAGCATATCAATAAGTAATATCGTTAGAAAAGCACAACAGAAAAACAATAATAGTAATCTAAACAATTACTTTATTACATGTGTTTTCGTGTTACTAAAAATTAGATGAAACAATATTGAAATTAATTTTTTGTCGTAAAAAACGAACACGCGCCATCTAGTCCCCGGTCACTTTGGCACTAAAGAGCGATGTCAAATGGCCACTTATTGGCACAAACAACACACTTCTAGTACGTGTAGTTACTTGTATAGGAGGATGGCCCCGTCGTGCCTCGCGACCCCGTTTTGCCCCCCCGTCCCCTACTTGGCACAGCCCGTAGCAGATTTCTACCTACCAGCGCAAAGCTGAGATAAAAATTAAAAAGGATAATCTTTATTTCGCTTGAATAGTGGTAGTCCAAGGTATTACATACAGATGTAGTCTGTTCACCAATTTCAAGCATGCAAAAATTTATACAAAAAATGTCAACATTGATTATAGACAAAATATTCAAAGTAGCGGTACTCACAAATTAATCCCCTGAGTGCCTTTTCTTGAAAAAATCTTTGATATCATAAAAAGCATGTGTGACCAACCAGTCAAACAGCTGTCTTTTAAATTGCCTTATGTTTAGTGTCTTAAAATTTTTTTTAAACCCAGAAAATACACACAAGTCATGAAAATTATTGATTTCTCTTAACAAGATGCTACTTTTTCTAATATGAATATTAAATGTTGAAAAAAACTGGATTCGGTCCCCGCGCTCAAGGCCCGCGATAGAAGCTATGCAATAGCTTAAAAATAAAAAAATAAAACTGAGGTAATAGTAAAATACCTGTCATACCTACTTATAGGAAATGTACTAGCAAAACACTGCAAGCGCACATCAAGGAGGTTACAAAAAAAAAGCAATAGGTACCAGCTGTGGGCGTGTGTTTGTAGAATTTAAAGACGAAAACGATGTAAAAATGAAAACAAAGTGATTCATAGTCTTCTTCTACCTCTTTGTGAATGGTATTAAGGCTAGTGTTGTCATTCGCCACGCTTAGCCGCAGAATGTCCAATTCGCAAAATGTCCAACGGTCGCAAAATGACCAGTTCTCAGAATGTCCATTTCGCAGAATTCCCAGTTCGCAGAATGTCCATTTCGCAAAATGTCCAATATTCATCGTAACGTGATTAATTTACTAAACACCTTATTGTGTTTCTGTGATGCATCCAGTGGTCCGGGTTCGAATCCTGGTAGCGGCAAATATTTCTGTGACGACCACGAATATTTGTTTGCGAGTCATGGTTGTTTATATATTTATTTAATTTTATCTATAAAAATATCTTTACGTAATCATTATGTACATGTCCGTTATCTAGTATCCATAACACAAGTTCTTAATGAGACTTACTTTGGGCTAGATAATTGGTGTGAGCGTGGAAATATATTTTTCACCTCTCCAGCACCAAAAACCTCTTTTGCTTTGTAAAATCTCGAAGGAAAAACGCTTTTTGCTGCGAGCTTTGAACAAGACTGTAACGTTCAAACTAAATTATTGGAGTTTACTCCTTAAGAATCGATTTGCATATATAAGGGGCCCGGTATGAGAAAAATGTGAGGAGTAAAATCTATCGATGAATGACCTCGTTACGTTTTTGAAGGTCAAAGTCATAATTGGTCCGCATCCTATGTCGCCATCTCACCTGTCTCGGAGTAAACTCCAGTCGTGCGTCGGAGCTGACACACACAATTTTTTTTAGCAATCTTACTTTTAATTTTCAATAATTATTTTGAAGATAATAAACATGTATTAAAGTATTGCCTTGTTTTTCTCACCTATAACAATTTTCTCGCTGGAGAGGTGAAAAATTGTATATTTCACACGAGACCAAATTTTATTGTTTCGTGACTTATATCACTCACTGCACTCAGTAGTCTATTTATGAATCACTCGCTATAGACTACTTCACTGGTTCGTGATTTAATATAATATAATATCGGCACTCGCAACAAAAAAAACTTCGCTCACTTATTGAACAAATTTAATAACTAATATATTATGATTATTGATTGTGAACCTTAAGTGCAGTGGGTAGAATACATTGCGAGGACTGACGGTCGTTGGGGCGGAAAGGTCCTCGAGTCACGACCACGTACCGGGAGACGCAGCGTTGGTAGGCACCCCACAAGGTGGACCGACGATCTGATGAAGATCGCGGGAAGCCGCTGGATGCAGACAGCGCAGGACTTATCGGGTTGGAGTTTCCAACTATCCTTGAGGGAGGCATATGCTCAACGGTTCACTATCCATTTACTTAAAAAATTAAACCATAAAATATCGTGGCATATGGTAATTTATACTAATGATACTTACGCATAATCTTAAATACAATCAGCAAAATAATTTTTAAGCATAACATTCACTACCATAGTTTTAAAAAGGCATAATGGTATCAAACCATAATTAATATAAGCATAAACAGTGCACTCCACCTAGTCATAAAAAAAATAACCCTAACCTACCCATCACTCAGCCATGTAGGTGCATAAAACTCCAGACTCTCGGCAAAATACTATTATGCGACTATGCGCTATGCCTAAAAACATTAGGGCAATATAAAAATATGCTTAAATAAATTAGTCTAAATTACAATTATGCCACACTACATTATGCGGCCAAAAATCAATTATGCCAAAGTATTATTATGCAAATCAAAATATGCCAAATTTATTATGCCAAAGTATTATAGGATTAAATACATTATGTCAACGAAAGGGATCCCATGCTCAACAGCGTCTCTCGGCCGATGATGATGATGTATTTATCATATAAGTAGGTTTACTGGGTAAATGGAATAAGACTCTACACCACACCTACTCTAATTATTACTTTCTCGTATACGTAGTATAGAGGAAGTCTTGTAATCGTCATAAAATTCGACCTCGAGATTTTGACGGATTTACACGTTTTGGCCTCCCTGAGTCCAAAATACCGTTTTTGGAATTTATCCGTGTGTGCGTCTGTGCGTTAGCACGATAACTCGAGTACCTACCTACGCTTTAACTTATTGCAACCAAATTTAACATGCATGTATGACATCAATATATAAGATTTCTATCAACTTTTGAATCGTTTCCGGTAAACGAGAAAGTCAAGGGAGACCACTCCCGATTGTTTTTATAATGATCCAGTGCCATTAGTAAATCTTTCCTCTTTTTAATATTAGTATGTAAGTACATATATTTTTGGCAAAAAAAAAATACGCAATACTTTATTACTAAGAAATTCTTAACCCAGATTTAGATTGCAACATTATTTATGGCAATATAAATTTTAGTTTTAATCACCATATTAAATTTATTATTTATAGAAAACCGGAGGTTCAAGGTGCGAGACTCGTGCGCCACATTTACAAAACGGCTGTTATTGTATTTCACAACTTTTTTTTTAATGACGAGGCACTGCTGGTGAGCTCAGATGACCTTCTGATGTTCTCAAAGGAATTCAAACCTTCTTAGAGGATTTCTAGTTGGCGAAAATCTCTCTCGAAATTCTCTCAGTCTCTACACCGATTAAAACTATACAAAATCACACCGATTCTGTACAAAAATACAAATCGAACATCAGCAGCAGCTCATATAATGTCCCTCGCGATTAGGCCTTAGTCAACCACGCTGGCCAAGTGCGGGTTGGTCGACTTCACACACGACCTAAGAATTTCTTCATAGGTGTGTGCAGGTTCACGATGTTTTCCTTCACCGTAAAAGCATCGATTAAACGTAGGTACATATGAATTCAAAATTATAAAACACATTGGTACGTGGCGGGGATCGAACCAGTGCCTCCCGGGTGGGAGACGAAGCTCTTACGCACTACGCCACCGTCGCTATTCGAACTCGAACTCGAACATATCGAGTCGGAATTTCAAAACTAAACTACTTCCAAGCCGATCTTCGTAAGATTATGTACAGAGGTTGGGTTAACACACAGAATACCAGCGTCGAAGCACTCTGTGCCTCTGCATAAGTTGAGCGGGGACCTATTTGGCTAAAAAACTCTACGAGTATTTCTTTTTTGTTACTTTTGAGTTGTATTTTTGTTGCCAAATAAACGTTTATTCATTCATTCATAACACAAACTGCCAAATTTCTTTGGTTGAAAATGACATACCTAAATATATGCATGCGATGACGCTCGTAATCCTATAAGGGGTTGAGAGAACTCTTAGGTAACATTACATTACAGATAAAGCCACATCTGGCAGTATGGGGCATGCAGTGTCTCAAAATAGTGACAGGTTGTCAGTCTGTCTTCTACATAAAAAGTCCCTCTTTTTCCCGGACTCAAAAACAACAATCCTCGTAAACACACGAAAGCCAGCGACCAGGACAGGTGTTATACTCAAAAATTTCTCAGTAATCCAGGTATTGGTTGAAAATTTATTGAAGATATTTGCCAGTTTTGGTTACCTACCCTAATCTCTAGAAACAGTAGCGAATTTATTGATGAAGGAGTTTCTTCCGAGTTCTTGTCGTAAAAACACGTGTTGAGAGACTCCATTTTTAATAACCTCAATCAACCTTACAATTTTTGTTACTTTACTTAGATTTCCACTTGACATTGGCAAAATGCGTACGCTTAATGCGACGCGATGCCATTAATTAAGAATAGAATAGAATAAAATTGATGAAAAGCGACCTCGTTTGAGTATTTTTTCATTGCATATTATTTAAATATTTATATTATTATTGTATTGTTTTAAGCTAACGTGGTCACTATCATTTGAATGAAAGAAAACGGGATTTAAACCACGTACCTTTGATTTTTGGTTAAAGACTCAGAAAGAGGGTAGACAGATTTGTCTGCCAATAACATCAACTCACATAAGACTTCAGTTCATCCGTGATCATGGCCACGATGGCGCATGTAACTGCGCCGAAATATCGGATTAACCAAAAATCAAAGGTACGTGGTTTAAATACAAACAACTCAGCTATTCGTTATAGTTTAAGTATCACTGTACTGTATCACTCTGTAACAAGTTACTGTTAATAAAATTATTTGTATTTGTATTTGTATTTAAATCCCGTTTTCTTTCATTCAAATATATTATTATTGTCCGTCAATTTCAAATGTACAGATTAAAGTTTACATATCTAATGATGTATTTTTACTTTCTCGTATACGTAGTAATAGAGAAAGTCTTGTAATCGTCAAAAAATTCGACATCGAGATTTTGACGGATTTACACGTTTTGGACCTGCCTGAGTCCAAAAATACCATTTTTGGAATTATATCTGTGTGTGTCTGTGCGTTAGCATTTTTTAACTTATTGCAACCAAATATAACATGCGTGTATGATATCAAAATATAAGGTTTCTATCAAACTTTGAGTCGTTTCCGGTATACGAGAAAGTCAAGGGAAGACCACTCCCGATTTTTTTTGAATCACAGCTATTTAGGTTCACCAACAATGGGCACAAATTATAATAAAAGGTTACATTTTAATTTAAGAGCCTTAGCGACACAACTTCTAAAATTTTGTAATTTTAAATTTAGAAAATGTGTGTAAATCTTGCACATTTATTGAAGCACCTTGCAGCTGAAAGGAATTGTTTATTCTGTGAAGACGAGTTTTATATACAACCAGTTTTTTTTCCTAGTATTTACATTATGCGTATGGCATTTCTGAGAAAAATGCTGGAATAGAAAAATTTGTTGGATAGTGCAAGAATGTAAGTAATTAGTATGTACCAAAGACTATACGTGTATGTATATCGTTTCTCTATATAACCAAAACACAAGCCGTATTATTAGTCAATAACGCTGCCTTTTTTTGTTGGGGAGGTCAAATTTATTTACGCATCGACCCTGCGGGGTGGTGCCAACCGCAGGGGATATGTGGAACTCGAGGTAAAGGCGTTCCCTCCATACCCAATAAACATCCTCCCCGGCCTGACCTCCAGTGCGCTATTACGGGATGGCTCGGGATCTGCGCACGTGAGCGCAACTACACCAAGGGGGTCCCAACGCTGCCCGTCTAGGCACTCCTTGTGCACCAATTGGTGGCCAGCAGCCCACAGAGGCTACCGACTAACGCCAGCCCCTGGCCGCTGGCCGACGCCGGCCTTATAGGCCGTCTCCTCACCCACGGCTGCTCGACCTGGCGCGTCCTCTTGACGAGGACACCGGGAGCAGCCATCGGACCGCACTCGGGGGACTTGGCTCGCGCGGTCGTGGCCCTGAAAAGGGCCGTCCGGAACTAGCCGTGGTGGGAAAACAAAAACAACTTGACGATGGCATGTGACTTTGAAAGCCAAGATCACACACCCGCCGAGAAAGTTTCCACACCACGTTACCAGGGTCCGCCACGAGGAGGCTTCCGGACGTGGACCCCAGTCAATAACGCTGCCTATATAGACACCGGAACGTCCGAATTCGAAACCTAGTAAGAGTTAATGTTTGTGTAAACACGATTATATTATTTATGAATATTAACTGCAGATACCTATTAGATGTTTATTTAATACTAGCAATTGACTTCGAGTTCGCTAACTTTAATGTAGTCGTTGTTGCCTATAACCACGGTAGTGGCGACTCCTCAAAGTTGACGTGTTTTGCGCCGCAAAACAAATATGAAGAAAATAATTAATAACATTACTAATATTAAAACACGCTAAACGAACAAACATACTATTAGGAGTAACTTGTTTTATTTAGATACAGGCGCTTATTTGAATCGCAATCTCATTGCCACTATGTTTGGCGACTTCATTGGCGCCAATTACCATACAAACGCCTGCCCTCGCGGCCTATTCATGCGGTTGGGATGTTACGGTTGGCGCTTTGGTAGGCACCAGGAAGTTTAACTAGTGTAAATTTTGAGATATTAGATTTTTCTGTTAACTTAATAGGTATACAAAGTATCAATATATTATTATTGATTAATTTTATCACGTGTACATCCTATCTACTTTACACAAAATCCTAAAAGACCCAAATTCCCCTTGTCTCCGATCCCGCTTTCAACCTTTACCCGATCGGTCCCGGTCAACGCTCGCGTATCACTAAAACAGTCCAGATACCCAACTGTAATACGAATTTCTTTTCACACTCGTTTTCTACTCGTGCTCCTAAGTTGTGGAGTCAGCTCCCTACCGATATCCAAGAGAGTCTATGGGCTTATGCTTTCAAGTGTAAAATAAAAAACAAATACTTTCAGATGCGTTCATCATAGAGTACCTAAGTCATCATTATCAACAGCTCATATAATGTCCCCACGTCCCCACCGAGGGGCTCGAGCCTACCCCACATTAGGGGCGATTAGGGGCGATTAGGCCTTAGGCAACCACACTGGCTAAGTGCGGGTTGGTCGACTTCACACGCAACCTAAGAATTTCTTCATAGGTGTGTGCAGGTTTCTTCACGATGTTTTCCTTCACCGTAAAAGCGCCGATCAAACGTACATATGAATTCAAAATTTGAAAACACATTGGTACGTGGCGGGGATCGAACCAGTGCCTCCCGGGTGGGAGACGACGCTCTTACGCACTACGCCACCGACACTTTCCGTAGATAATAGAGTATGTACTTATAATTTATTCATATTTATAATTTTTTTTTAGTCTGGCCAATGTATTGTATTGTATTATGTAGTGTATGTACTTTGTATTTATGATAATGTAAAATTATAACTTTTATTAAATTTCTAATGTGCTTTTGTATGTCCCACCTACAACATCTTAGTATCTCACTCAAGTTTTTGGTTTGGCTGTAAGAGATCTCTTATAGTGATAAGTTCGCCCTTGCAAACTGTATCACTGTTTATCTGTTATTTTTATGTTATTAAGTGCAATAAAAGTTAATAAAATAACATATATATACTTGTTGATTCGTATTGCAGTTTAATACATTATGTAATAACAAGCACATGTATGTACAATAAGCTTCCTCAATGTTTTAAAAGTATTGACTCACTAAATGTATTTAAAACAAGACTGAAACGATTTTTACTGGAAAAAGCATAATACATAGTATTATATTATCTGTGATATTACTCAGTAAATGAATTCATTAATGACAAATTAACTGTTTGACATCTCTATTAAATATTTTGTATCTGTTTTTTTTGTTCGTATTTTTATTGACATACTAGATGACCCGGTGTACTTCGTATCACCTATTCACACGGAGTACTAAACGTCTTTGCACCTATCCTAACGACATTAAAACTCTTCCTTCGCTAAAATGGCGGAACGTCAAATGTTTGACAGGCAAGTAGGCAGAACAGTTTATATGGGAAAATGAAAATGTTGTTTTTACTATCTTCCTCACAATTTCTCCATATTTTCTCACCGTTTAAACCTTCCCTAGACCTCCACGAACATTTCAAGACCAAGATAAGATAAATCCGTTCAGCCGTTCTCGAGTTATAGCGTCAGGAAGGAAAACCCGACTTATTTTTATATAGTAGATTAGTTTTTATATAATTTACTTGATTTTGACATTTTATTTATGATACTTATAATTTTGCACGCCTAATAGGTAAAATGTGGATAACGTTATATTATAACAAATCATCTGTAATTTTCTTACACCCATGCAAATAAATTAATTTGAATTTGCATTACTTAAAGGTTCATTTTAGTATTTTGGGAAAAAGCAGGTACCTAACTTTAGCCTGGCGCCAATCCAAAACTACACACAAGAAATTGCCACTGAACCACTGCCATATCTATCTCTGTACTAAACTTCATTAAAATCGGTTTAGCAGTTAGTCTTGAAAGCGTGACAAACAAACAAAGTAATTTGCGCTTTTCTAATGTTAGTTATAACTAAAATAGAAGAGTTATTTGTTATTATATGTTATCTAAGTATAACAATTAAACACAAGTTCTTCATGATAATTAATTTGGGTTAGATAATTTTATTGTAAGTGAGAGTCGATGACCTTAAAAAAATAATTTAAATACCGCAACTAAACACATAATTTATTATTTAATTAAAGAACATTAAACAACTAATCTCAATAATGTTTTTAACGTAAGGTAACCTGTATTAAAAATAATGAAAAGTTTAATAAAAAATGAACTTAAATAATATTACCTACAAAAAATACTATGAGTGTAATTGTCAAAAAGTCAACGAAGGCTTAAAAATAATAAATATTGGTAATGAATTAATATTCAAAGTGTTTACTCGTAATTAATGTTTAAAAAACTATAAATAAATAAGTAGGTAATAATTTAAATTTACCAAAAAAAATATTGATTAATTTTGCACTGACACTGTTATTATTGCAAGATTTTTTTTTTAATAGTTCAGTAAGTTTCCTTCTTTCGTTACTTAATTACACCAATTAAATTTTGTAATCCAATAACGTTAATTAAAATTCCTAAGTACTTTAAAACTAATTACCTTAATAATTGTTAATGAAGAATTCTTAAACAATTACGGTACAAATTAATAACTAAATATCCGAGGAATAAAAAATAATAATCGTACCTTTTTTCTGGCTGCGCTCGACGCGGTTGCTACAGTCACTGCTACACAACTCACTGTTAAGCCGGCCGAACTAAGTATGCACATAACTGAGCATAATAAATTAATTTTTAATTGATTCAGTCAAGTTGCGGCCTTTGCTCAAAATGTAAATGAAATATTTCTGTGAAATGTCCATAATTTTTAAGAAACGAATAGACTTCTTGCTGTTTTCCCGCGCTTTATGTTTTTGTTATCTGTGCTTTGAAACAAGGTACATAAGTTAAGGGTGCTTGCCGCGCTGTCATGGCGTCGGGAAGATATTTGTTTTTAGGCGGGAAATCATGGCGTCTGGATATCTTTATTTCAATAATTCAAAATTGCTTCGGAGTGGATTTTGTGCAGTGAAGTGGTGTCGTTTTGTTGCATAAGCATCCGTGTTGACGAACAGTTATAAGGAATCATTCCCACTATACAATTCTCATCAGTCACCATCATGAGGTCTGTACCATGCATTTCTCGCCAAGCACTCCCTAGATGCATTAAAAAGTGTGGCACCCACATTTTTAAGCAAAAATCAAGAAAGAAGATGAAACTGATGACTTGGCTGTATGGGCTAGATCCCTTTGCCGTCCCGTAACAGGGAAAATATAACCAAAAAAAAAAGATATTTGGGAGTGTTTGGCGGGAAACAATGGCGTCTGGATGCCGATCTTTATTTCGATAATTCAAAATTGCTTCGGAGTGGATTTTGTGTAGTGAAAGTGGTGTCGTTTCGTTGCATATGCATCCGTGTTGACGAACAGTTATGAGGAATCATTGAAATAAAGGTTTTTTGTATGTGGCGTTGAGAATTGTATAGTGGTTGGAAATCCCACTATAGAATTCTCATCAGTCACCATCATGAGGTCTGTACCATGCATTTCTCGCCAAGCACTCCCTAGATGCATTAAAAAGTGTGGCACCCACATTTTAATGCAAAAATCAAGAAAGAAGATGAAACTGAAGACTTGGCTGTATGGGCTAGATCCCTTTGCCGTCCCGTAACAGGGAAAAATTTACCAAAAAAAAAAAAAAAAAGATATTTGTTTTGATAATTAAAAAAAATATTGGAGTTTCTCCCGAGTTCTTGTTGTAAAAACACGTGTTGAGAGACTCCATTTTTAACTCTAATCAACCGCACAATTTTTGTTACCTACTTTAGTTACATTTTCACTTGACATTGGCAAAATGCGTACGTTAAAGTATCACGACGCCATTAATTAAGAATTAATTAATTTAAAAAAAATGTGTGCGTGTTACACACGTAAGAAGTGAAACTTCTTTATGGCCTTACATAGACATGAATACAAAAAAGATGGCGCGTAACGGAAAAATGTGACGCGTAACCGAAAAATGTGACGGTAAATTTTTTTCCAACGCCGATAAAGAAGTTTCACTTCAAAAAATGTGTGCGTGTACTAGTGTACACACGTAAGAAGTGAAACTTCTTTATGGCCTTACATAGACATGAATACAAAAAAGATAGCGCGTAACGGAAAAATGTGACGCGTAACCGAAAAATGTGACGGTAAATTTTTTTCCAACGCCGATAAAGAAGTTTCACTTCAAAAATGTTTTGCAGCTCACCTATTTGCAACATTTGTAATGCAGAAAATCAATCATTGGATGACATTTTTTAATTGCTGTTCATTCCAAACACAACGGATAGCCATTATTCAAGATTTGAAAACAACTTATGGAGAAGAAACTATCCCGCGAGACTTAAGACAGCTGTTTTCAAATACTGACACTTACATTCCAATATACAAATATATTAAAGCTACTGTAGAAAAGATTTAAAAGGAAGACTTAAGACAAGGCTGTATGGACTTGATATCCTTTGCCCGTTAGGGACAAAAGAAACAAAAAAAAATGTTTTGCAGTGAATTTTGTGTAATGTAAGTGGTGCTATTTTGATGCATAAGCATCTGTGTTGACGAGCAGTTATGAGATATCATTGAAATAAAGGTTTAGTGTAAGTCAGTAAGTCTGACTGATCACGACCAATCGACTGACCTTTGTAAATACTTTGTCTTTGACTTGACTTTGACTTGACTTTGACATAAAGTCTCCACAATTCGACCCACTGCTGGGCCTCTCCTTGTCATCGAAGGAGGTTTAGGCAATAGTCCACCACGCTTGCCCAATGCGGATTAGTGGCGGAGTATAAGGCGATCACTTTGCTGATCCATTAGTCGCCTTCTAAGACACCCGTTGGATGATATGGGGTGATGCTATTCTACTCTGCCGGCATCACGCGGCTGAAAATACATGCAGATTTAATCGGACATTATCGACTTTCGCCCGCAAATATTCGAGAGTGTATTCGATGATATACTTAGTATCATTGATTCGATGTGTGTGTGTGACTTTGATAAGAACGCCCTCTACGTAGCATAATGCCGACCATGGTGTCCTATCATGTAATTTCTGATTTTGTTTTTAAAGTAAGAAATATTTTTTGCGTTTACAAACGCGTAAATATTTTTAAGACTAGAAAAAATACACTGAAAAAAATCAACTTGCCCTAGGAGGGAATCGAACCCAGCGTCCTCCGCAATCCGGGCGGCTGCGTTAACCACTACGCCACCAGGGCACTGCTTTCGCTGTCGAAATTTGTCAGTGCTTGGTGCTTATGTTTTTATGGTAAACATTGTTTCATCAAATCTTAGAAATTTGCACTTCTAAGATCCGAACGAAATATTTTTGCAAATATTTGACGCCCAGTTAAAAAATTAAACTAAAATTATTTAACTTGCAATGTATGTTTGTACGGGTGGAATCTTGCTACTCAATTTTTTAATTTTACACATTTATAATTTTTATATTAACGCTACATATGAAGAGGGATTCGGCTCGAGAACCACTAAGATGTAGTATTTTTTGGTATTTCTACTAGGTTGTAGGCCTGTATGTAGGGTAGTCCGGGTAGATACCACCGCCTTTCCTATTTCAGCCGCGAAACAGTTCGCTGTGTTTCGGTTTGAAGGGAAAGGTAGCCAGTGTAATTACTGGGCATGGAAAGCATTTCATCTTAGGCCTCAGGGTGACAACGCACCTGCAATACCAAGTGATTTTTTCCTTATTAATGCACGTGAATGTGTGTATCCACTTACTACTAGGTGGTAGACCCATATGTAGGGTCGTCTGGGTAGGTACCACCGCCTTTCTTATTTCTGCCGTCAAGCAGTTCGCTGTGTTTCGTTTTCTGGGAAAGGTAGCCAGTGTAATTACTGGTCATGGAGGGCATATCATCTTAGTCCCCAGGATGGAAAAGGCACTTGCGGTGTTAAGTGATTTACACTTAATATTGCAAGTCTCTATAGGCGGCGGTGACCACTTAACATCAGGTGGACCGCAAGCTTGTTTGCCATCTCGTAACATAAAAAAAAACAGGTTGTTTGTCATCTTAAAAAAAATACTTTGGTCTGTCTACTTCATAATTTGACGTGCTCGTATTTTTCGTGCTATGTTTGTTTATTTCTTAGCGACCTAAGTGATATCATCAGACTTGTTTGTCCTCGATTTCAAGAAAACAATAGTCATTCTGAAATCAATAATGTATTGTTATCATTATTGATTTCACCACAGCCATAGAAAACTTTAGATGGGCAATGTGAGAGAAAAAGTGCATACTAACATATTATAACGAGAAAGACGAGACCATTTCACGTACACCGAAGCGGCCTAAGTCGGCCTGTCAGTCACGTAGAAAAGACAGCAACTGTCAGACTGCGGTACTATTTTTCACGCACACATGCGCATTACTCACACATATGTGTGTATTTTTTTGGTTTCGCCCTAGTCGATTCATTGCCAATCTATGAACGTCAGTAATTATAAATCTATGGATTTCAGGTAACTATTAAATTTAAGTAGATATTCCCATCCACCAACCTATCTTCCATCTATGATGATGTATTTCACACTCCCAACAAATCTTGGGAAACCCCCGTTGGACCAGAAGTAGTAATTAGCAACTGGTTCCAACGAAAACTTCTGTCAGCTTCAGAAAGTTGGCCACTTAGTTTGGCCAACGAATTTAAAAAAAACCTACTCGTAATATACCTATGCTAAAAATAAAAATACCTAAGTTTTTTTCTCATTTGTTCAGTTATACTTAATAATAATAATATTTCTTTATTTTTCTCCACAATCTTAAATCTTACAATTATGAAATGGGTTTATACCAAGGGTTCAGATAAGATTGTAAGAGACTGGTGTATAAGCTAGGCTAAGAGCCTGTGTTACAGATACAGAGCACCAGCACTCTCCTCACTGGATGGGACAATTGGGGTACAAATAATTATCGTTATGCTAGTAACAAAAACAAGAGAAAAAAACAAAAATATTAAAGAAATACCAACAACGTGTAAGTGACATTGTAAGCGTGAGTGAGAGACGAAGGGTTATGTGTGTGAGTTACCTATAGGGAAGAAGAAGTGATTCGGTCTCCACATAGTTCATAGTTGCCGAATCGGAGAGAATTAAATCTCACTAGTTCTACTGCTTTTAAATGTTTCACAACCTTAGCAATTAGAAGAAACATTAAGTAAATTGTCTATTTGTAAGATCGGTAGGCTAAAGTTATATTTAACCGACTTCAAAATAGAAGGAGGTTCTCATTTCGACTGTTTTTACTTTCTCGTATACGTAGTATAGAGGAAGTCATGTAATTGTAAAAAAAATCGACCTCGAGATTTTGACGGATTTTTTTTTTTTTTTTTTTTATAAAAAGATCAAGCAAATGACTCTATTCCACCTGATGGTAAGCAGAAGTAGAGTCCAAATGCGAAGATAGCTGGCGCGAGAGATAAACTGCCGCGCTAGCCACCCACGCCTTGCTGACCTGCAAGGTGCTTCTTCACGCCTCTTTTGAATGACCCAGGATTATAGGAAGGAGGGAACACGTGTGCTGGCAGTGAATTCCATTTCTTGATTGTGCGACAAAGAAACGAGTTGCCAAATTTCTTAGTTCGCGTTGGAATGGTAGCCACAGTTTGTCGGTGACAACGTAGACCAGCACGCGTAGTCCTTAAACGGAAGGGAGATGGTGGGATTAGGGAAAAAAGTTCCTCAGAGCACTCGCCGTGGTACAGACGGTAGAAAGCGCTCAATGACGCAACATTGCGACGCAATTGGAGAGGCTCAAGGTGTTTAGTCACCTCTTCGTCGCCGATGATGTGGGCCGCGCGACGCTGCAACCTATCCAAAGCATCGAGTAAGTACTTGGCAGAGCCATCCCACAGGTGCGAGCAATACTCCACGCAGGACCGTACTTGCGTCTTGTATAGCAAGCAAAGTTGATTTGGCTTGAAGAAACGCCGCACCTTGTTCAGGACTCCGAGTTTCCGTGAAGCTGTTTTTATCACGCTTTCGATGTAGTCCTTCGGATTCAAGTCGCTGCGAACCTCCATACCGAGCAAGGTGATACTGCTCTGTAGCGTTAGTGTTGTGCTCTGGAGAGAGGGAAGGGAAAGGAATGGCGACGTTTTAGCCGTAAACGCGCACACCTGAGTTTTCTTGGCATTGAACTCAACCAGATTTGCTATACCCCATTGAGAAACAAGGTCGAGCTCTCGGTTGAGTTCAATGACAAGATTCTCACGACTCTCCACGGTTTCTGCTCGTCCAGCCCTTGCGTGTCCGAAGTAGCCCGCATGCACTGTACTGTCGTCTGCATAGCAATGGATGTTCCCAAGAGGAATCATATCATTGATATGCAGAAGAAACAGTGTAGGGGATAAAACGGAACCCTGGGGAACACCGGCATTCACTGACATGAACCGCGAACTGCATCCGTCGGAGAGGACACGAATTCTTCGCTCATGCAGGAAGCCGGCCACCCAGGTACAGAGCTGAGCAGGCAGACCATACGTCGGAAGCTTGGAGAGAAGACTTTTGTGCCAGACCCTATCAAAAGCTTTGGCGATATCAAGGCTGACAGCCAATGACTCGCCACGCTTGTCCATGGCTTCACCCCAGACATGCGTCATGTACGCTAGAAGATCACCCGTCGATCGTTTCGGCCTAAAGCCGTACTGTCGATCGTTGATCAGAGAGTGACCGTCTAGGTAACGGACCAGCTGGTTGTTGAGGATCCTTTCCATAACCTTGCAAAGTACCGAGGTGACTGCTATTGGCCGATAGTTGGCCGGGTCTGAGCGGTCCCCTTTTTTGGGAACAGGCTGCACATTAGCCTCTCTCCAAGCTTCCGGCACATGTCCAGAAGAGTAAGAGAGCTGGTATAGGCGCGTGAGTACGGGAGACAACTCCGCTGCACATTTCTTAAGTACAACAACGCCCGGGATGCCATCGGGTCCACTAGCTTTCCGGACATCGAGTGATTGCAGTTCCGCACGAACATCACGCTGCCTGATTTTAATGTCAGGCATCGTGGAGCCACAATGAGGTAGTGACGGTGGCTGTGCATTGCAATCATCGACTTGGGAATTAGCCGCAAAGAGTCTTGCCAGAAGATCGGCTTTCTCCTGCTGCTTATGAGCTAAAGACCCATCCGGACATCTCAGGGGTGGCAGCGAGGGCTGGCAGAAGTTGCTTTGCACGGCTTTGGCCCGACGCCAGTAACTACGGGAGCCCGTAGGATGCGTTACCAATTAGTGGCCAATGCGTGCGACGCGCTGGGCATCCGCTCTTATGTAAGCCTTCTTACAGGACTTGGAAGCATTGTTGTAGGCTGCTTTCAGTGACTCGATATCAGGAGCTTTAAGAGCCCGACCCCTGATCCAAGCGCGATACGCCGCCTGTTTCTGTGAAACAGCAACAGCACAATCGCGGTTGAACCAGAGGTTACGTCTGCCCTCACTGATGAGATCGTAATGTGGAATGTAATATTCCATGCATAATATTGCACATTTTGGTCCTTCCTGAGTCCACAAAAACTGTTTTTGGAATTATGTCTGTACGTTAGCACGTTAACTCGAGTATGCTTTAACTTATTGCAACCAAATTTAACATGCATGTATGACGTCAAAATATAAAGTTTCTATCAACTTTTGAGTCGTCGATCACGAAAGTTAAGCAACCAAGTGCGCGGTTGGTAGTCGGTGGGTTACCAAAATTTAACATGCATGTATGACATAACAATTTTTGAGTTTCTATCAACTTTTGAGTCGTTTCCGGTATACGAGAAAGTCAAGGGGAGACTACTCCATAAGTGCTTTACTGGGTGCACTGATTTTAAAGATTCTAGCAACCTTTGACAGCTGGTGTTTGTCATGTAGGTCCCATTCAAATTTCATCGACATCTGACGAATAGTTTTTGAGTTATTCCTAATAATGCACATTTAACTGTCATCGATGATATCGCAATCGGTTGTCTAAAAGATCTCGCGAAATAAAAATTTTGCTTAATAAATCTAAATGTTATCTTTATGGTCGGTGCCAGTCACAGATTTAATAATACAAGGAGATAGGCCCAGCCGGCGGCGTTTAACTTGCGACAAGTGTATGCCCTGTGGGCATACATTTCCGCCACTTCGCCTTCCGATAAAGTCAAGTGAATACGTAACTCAGCGATTTGACCGATCTCCTTTGCGGTTGTGCTTAACTTTCAGCGCTTCGCAGTCCTTAAGACGCGCGCGATGACTAGTGTATATTACGGCATGCTCAACTAGAATCATGTTCTGTAGTACGGCCGCTGATCGCGACACTCGGTCTTCTTATGAACTCGGCGATTCGACCGATCTCCTTAGATTGATATATCTGTGGTGCCAGCCAACCTCAATATTTGGAATAAACGTTATCACTTGTATTTGGGTCAGACCACAAAAAAGCACTTAGATTTTTATGGACAAAATTTTTATTGCTCCGTTTTTAGACTGACCTTTGAAGGATAGGCTTGTTGTATTTATTGTGTAATTAATTAATACCACAATAATTAGCGAGAAACACTTTATTATAAAAACGAATGAATAACACACGTTAACAACGACATTATTAAAACATACATTGCCAAAGGGACTGTTGCCACGCGGCTTACAATACACAACATGTAAACTAAATAACCAACACCCTGAATACAGGTGGTTTGGGATCGGCTACTGAGTTGATTTCAATAATTAAAAAAAAACGATTTTTTTGTTGAAAAAAAAAAACAAAAGTACCCAAAAAATGTTGTACAATATTTTCTGGGTACTTTTTGTTTTCTTTTTTCAAAAAAAAAATATTGAAATCAACTCAGAAGCCGATCCCAAACCACCTGTATTCAGGGTGTTGGTTATTTAATTTACATGTTGTATATCACAAGGCTAATGTAAGTCATACATTTTTTTTAATTCTCTCCAGTACGAAGTTTGAACAAATGAAAAAAAAAATACAAAACAAATTTTTTTTTTTCTCTACTGACGTCTGCAATCGACGACCGACGTCATCGTAGAAGGAATTTCAGCCGTTAAGTATGAAAAACAATATCCCTTCCTGCACACTGCCAAACGTAAAATCTCTGTTTCACAATATGAAATGAGATAAATGTAATTTTTTAACGTTATTGTACGTGAAGGTGAAGTTTATGTACCTTAAGACTACTATCTCTTGCGAAAGGGTTGCGATTGATTTCAATTTACGAAATATTGTATGTTATTAAATATTAGGTACGTACTTACCTTGGCTCGGTGAAATGCTTCGGCAAACCCCGGGTCGTCTCCAAGGGCATGGGGGAAACCGGAGTGGTTTAGCAGGTATTCTCAGTGCCGTGGTGATCAGGTGCTGGGCGACCTGCACAGGCCCACGTCTAGCCAACGGTCCGCTGGTCCACTAGCCAGCGGTTTCGGGTGTCGTTCGTAAGCGGATTCCACTCCGATAAAAAAAAAGGTATGTACAGTCGACCAAATTGAATCATGACTCACCTTAAGATCATTTTCCTACAGTCACTCTATACAAAGCAGGAACAAATTCGCTTGAACGTACATTTCTAAGTAACAAATCTGTTATCAATTTGTTAGACACTGACAGTGTCAAATAAACATGGCTTTTTAAAATTTGTTCAGACTACTACTTGACATCTGACACATAACGTCATTTTATTTTAAAAAATATAATAGTTATGCCATTTTCTCAGTAGTGAAAAGAGTTTAGATTATGAACGTCATCTTATTTAAAATTCCAATTTTAATCTTTCTTATCACTGCACTAATGCAGTGATAAGAAAGATTAAAATTGCGTAGACCTCAGACCCGTAATGATGCATTTTTATTCATATTTAAAACGTACTAAGTGCAACACGCATGATAGCGAAGAAAACCTATCTTTTTCCTATAAAATTTTTGATTATATAGGAATGATCGGCCAAGTGGGTCATGATTCAGTTGGTTCGATTGTACTTACCTCTAACACTTTGAACAGCTATATCTTCGTTTCCAGACTTCGTTTATGACTATTTCTTATTAACATTTTATTCAAGAATTCGATTTCTATATTTTGATATTTTTTTAATGTAAGTATAGACGCTAATAATAATAAATATTTTTATTTCAGACCATGTAGTCCATAAAATTGTTAGTAGGTAGGTACACAATAGACACTTATAAAATACTAGAAAAATGCACTGAAAAAAATCGACTTGCCTCGATTTTTTTTCAGTGCATTTTTCTAGTATTATATTTACGCGTTTGTAAACGCAAAAATAAAATTATTCCACTTATAAAATATTTTAGTAAGTTTAGTAGCTAAAAATTACATCAAAAACAAAGTCAAGGAGTTTGCCATTGTTATTTATTTGTTATCATAAAATTCATTCACTAATGTAATCATCGCTCAGTCATTGAACTTTCGATAAATGTTTGTGTGAAATTACGTTACATTTGAATCACTTATTACTTGCGTTTGATATCGGATCAACTTATAGTTATGGAAATAAAAATAATTATTATAGTTATACAAGGAAGTTAATTTTCGATTTTTTTTTGGTTTGAAACGTTCGTTCTGTGACCCTGTTATTAAGATGAAGCTTATTACAGACTTAATATAAACTCTGTAGAGTCTTCCAGCAAGTGGGTCTTAAAATGAACATGGATACGACAAAAAATTTGTCAAATTCCCATGTCGTACCCACTCCTGTGAAGGTTGGAAGCTCTACACTGGAAGTTGTCGACGATTACGTTTACCTAGGACAAACAGTCCAAATTGGTAAGTCCAATTTCCAGAAAGAGGTCAATCGACGAATCCAACTCGGCTGGGCAGCGTTCGGGAAGCTACGTGGCATATTCTCGGCCCATCTAACGCAATGTCTTAAGACGAAAGTCTTTAATTCGTGTGTGTTGCCAGTGATGACTTATGGAACCGAAACATGGCCGCTTACAATGCGCCTCATAAGAAGGCTCAAGGTCACTCAAAGGGCAATGGAGAGGGCTGAGTTTCTCTGCGTGATCATATCAGAAATGATGAGATCCGCAAGGGCACATTGCTAGGACAACTGACGGTCATTGGGGCGGAAAGGTTCTCGAATGGCGGCCGCGTACCGGGAGACGCAGTGTTGGTAGGCCCCCTACAAGGTGGACCGACGATCTGATAAAGGTCGCAGGGAACCGTTGGATGCGGGCAGCGCAGGACCGTTCGGTTTAGAGATCCTTGGGGCTTATGTCCAACAGTGGACGTCTCTCGGCTGTTATGATGATGATGATTACATACTTAATAGTCATTTATTCATCAGAAAATATAATGCTGACGTAACTGAAGGGCCTTTGGTGATGAAAATTCAGTGTATAATTATTGTAAATTTGGCTGGTGTGAGGAAGGGCCGACGCGAAATCACTAGAAACAAATGAAGGGGTCCACACAGCAATCACTAGAGACTACTGAGGGCCCACGCAGCAATCACTAGAGATAACTGAACATAGCTTTTACAACATAAATTATTATTATAAATTAACCAAATGCGTGGGTGTAATAACTGCCCAAAATTTACGCATGTAAACCTGTAATTTTAATTATATTATTATTCTCTATTGACCTGTAATGATGTTTTGAAATCATTACCAAATTGTAAGCTGTGGAGTTTCTTTCGCCATTTCTTCTCCATCTCAGCATAATCATAATTATTTCGTCCCGAAATGGTGGTAGGGTTTTGACGATTTAAAAGTACTTACTTAGCAAAGTCCATTTAAATAAAGAGCTTTTCATTTCATTTCATTTCATTGCGCGATACAATTTCTAATTTTTTTTCGACACCAAAAAATAAAAATCATTTCCCAGCAATTAGTTATTTTGTTTTTATTCTTGCACCCATTATTAAATAATTTATATTCAGATTTTCCTTAACTGCAGGTTGCCTGGAAGAGATTGCTGCCTAGCAATAAGGCCGCCTATTGTACTATTCTTTGTGTAATTTTTGTTTCTGTGTATGTCAATTTAAGTGTGCAATAAAGATTATTTGTATTTGTATTAGTTTTTGAAATGTTTCTTATTTGGATGTATAAAATACATGGTTCTCGTTTGACAATTCATGTCTTTTACACACTGTATTATGTAACAGCAAGTTGCCAGTAGCCTGTTGCCGCAATACGGAGATCAATCGATTGCTCTGTCTGCATAGGTCTGGTAAAAATATTACTCTTGTTGACGTTTACAGCTAAATTTTAAGTGAGTTGTGAAGCTTTACTTAAACTATGATTTGAGGATGTGAAGTCAGTACTTCAATAAGCACGACAGAGTGCAATCCACTAGACGAAGGGTCTTATCATAAAATAAATAAAAAAAAACCTATCACTTAATCGAAGGATTTAATTAGCTACATAATTAATATTTAAATAAGTACCTACACATAAATGCACAAAAATTTGAAAGTCATTTTCATATTTATTTATATTGAATGACGATATACGTAATTGAAGTTTAAATTAAAATGTTATTAATATATTAAGTACTAACATTAATAATTCAGAAACATTTTTATGCAGGAATAAATAAAATATGCGCAAAACGTATACACAATCGCCTTCACTGCCAAGTCGAGGTAGTACAATCTGAAAATAGATAAAAAATTGTCATATTATTAATTATTTATTTATTTTCTTTATTAGGGACAATAAACAGTTATCACAATATGTATGTGCTAAAAACTTATAAGTAACAATAAATATTCATTGTGAAACCCACAACATTATCCACAAGTTATTTATGGAAGTGTTACAAAAATTTACAAACATCCATAAATATTTAAAAATAAAAACATTTACAATATTATACTCCACATCAGAGACAAACAATGAGATTATGAAACTGTAGTACTTATACTTAACAGGTCCAGTGTGATATATATGATGAATATTAAGAAATTAAATAGTTTTTAAAACATCCAATGCGCGTTTTTTGAATTTTATATTTAAATAAAGAATTACCTATTGCATTCTTATAAGTATATTTATTAACCAGAGAATCATAAATGTATTCTTAGCACCTAAATTGAAAGGAATCTATCTAACATTAACACAAAATGGTTGTTGGTATCAAAGGTTAAATTGATTAGTTCATTAATGTGATTCATTGAATTAAATAGAAAAGCTTTTATAAGATAAATTCTTCTATAAATGATCCAAATGCGTGGGAGTAATAACTGTCCTAAATTTACGCATGTAAAACTGTTATTTTAATTATATTGTTATTATCTATTGACCTGTAATGATGTTTTAAAATCATTACCAAATTGTAAGCTGTGGAGATTCTTTCGCCATTTCTTCTCCATCTCAGCATAATAATAATTTCGTCCCAAAATGGTGGTAGGGTTTTGACGATTTAAAAGTACTTAGCAAAGTTCATTTAAATAAAGAATTTTTTTTTTTCATCTATCAATAAATTCGACCTCGACATTTTGACGGATTTACACGTTTTGGACCTCCAAAAAACCCGTTTTTGGAATTATGACTGTGTATGTGTGTGTGTGACTGTGCATTAGCACGATAACTCTCATATGCATTTGCAACCAAATTTAACATGCGTTTATGACATCAAAATATAAGGTTTCTATCAACTTTTGAGTCGTCGATCACGAAAGTTAAGCAACCAAGTGCGCGGTCGGTACTCGGATGGCTGACCAAAATTTAACGTGCATATATGACATCAAAATACAAGGTTTCTATCGACTTGTGAGTTGTGAGTCGTTTCCGGTATAAGAGATAGTCAAGGGGAAACCACTCCCGATGTTTTGCTTTAATGTAAAGTCTATCTAAGGGCATGTCATAGTAAGCAACTAACAAAACGGCATGTAATTTTTATTTGAACAGTTCAGCATTATCCCTACCTTGGGATTAGAATGAAATTTCGAAGGACTGTCGATTACTTTATTGTACATAGGTACATCGAGTAGTTTAACATAAGTAGGTTAACTATTCAATAGTTAACACAAATAATCAAATGAAGTGGCGCCACTGTGCCACGGTAAACATCGCCTCTGTGCATTAAATTTAATTAAAAATCGATAATTAAGTGATATACTATAAAAGTGAAAGTATCATGTGCTACTTACCACTATCACAACCTACTAGTGTTATCTTCAAATAAAGTGAGCCTAAAACCGTGATAAAATTACTGAAAAGTGGAACAAAATCATTTCAAAAATACTGTGAAAATCTTTGATATGAGTGGAATTAAGTAACATTTTTGGCCATACGTGAAACCGTGCAACGAAAGAAAGCTGTAAGTAAGAAAAGAAAGACCTAAATATCAAAACTTTGCAATTATTAATAAATCGTTGACAAATGAAAGGTAAACAAAAAACAGCTGACCCATTTAAACTTATAGAGACACACCTGGTTCTCACTCACTCGGTAAATAGCAGATTACTACGGCCATCTAGTGGACTTATAGTAACTTCTTTTACTACACAGCAAGCTCCTGCGCAAGACAGCTACAAAAAATAGCACGGTAAAAGCAAGCAAAGCAGCTTCATAGTTCCGACAGTACAGTACACATTAAATAAAAGATGGAGACACTTTGTATCAAATGTGACAAAAACATCACAAATAAAGTTTATTTGAAATGTGTATCTTGTGAATTATATCGACGCTTGAAAGGAAAAGTTGACTAAGCGCCATTTTGAGCCAAATTGAGTTATATATACAGTTTGAATCGCCTAATTTTTCTGCGTCGTTTGGTCTAACTCACGCCTTCCTACGACGACTTTTAATGTCGCTTCTGCATTTTGGACTTTACGAATTATCACTTTTTTTTGTTGCTAACCGACAGAAATTTCGGCCTCTTTCAAAAAATTGGTCGTTGAGATAATTGTGCGACGATGGTTTTGCCCTTGGTAAATTTTTACATATATGTTGGTAGAATAATTTCTCCCTTTAGCTTATTTTACTTGTATCTGAAAATACATTGTATTGAATTTGGTATATTTTTTCCATGTAAAGATTTATTCTTGTTTTCACTACCGTCATTTTGGCTCGATTGTTATTTTTGCCATTATGGCGTTTAGTTAAATTCGCCTATTTCAGAAATACAACTTTTTGTCGGTTAGTAAATTTTTACCTGCCGCTTCAAAGTGCAAATTTATTGATTAGGTAACTTTTACTTGAACTTATGAGATTAACAAAATGTTGGTTGTATCCCATTGGCACCACACATACTGGGGTTCCAGCGGCTTTTACCTAAAGTAATACATCTATAAAATGATGGTTACACCTACAAATGACCAGAGCACTGTCGTATGCGCATACAGTGAAATTAGATTCACAGTAACATAGGAACTACCAGTGTGCGACAGGATGTCGCTTAGAGTGCACACGCGCACATAGTCTAGCGTAGTGCTACCGCTTCCGTATAGGTTGACCTCATGACAATTGAAATTAAAAACTATATAAGTCGAAGCAATTTAATTTTTAATTGTTTTTTTTTTGCATTATTGAAAGTATTAAAGCATGAGGTATATTTCAGACCAATGGATCCAAGAAAACGTGGTCACAGTATTTTGAAAAAGGCACTCTTAAAATGGGGAACGTGGAAATTTTTTAAAATTTTCAATTTTAGTTTCTACTTTTTTATATAAAAAGGTCAAGCAAATGACTCCATTCCACCTGATGGTAAGCAGAAGTGGAGACCAAATGCGAAGATAACTGGTGCGAGAAATAAACTGCCGCGCCAGCCACCTTCGCCTTGCCGACCTGCAAGGTGCTTCTTCACGCCTCCTTTGAATGACCCAGGATTCTAGGTAGGAGGGAACACGTGCGCTTGCAGTGAATTCCATTTCTTGATTGTGGGACAAAGAAACGAGTTGCCAAATTTCTTAGTTCGCGTTGGAATGTTAGCCACAGTTTGTCGGTGACAACGTAGACGAGCACGCGTAGTCCTTAAAAGGAAGGGAGATGGTGGGATTAGGGAAAAAAGCTCTTCAGAGCACTGGCTATGGTACAGACAATTGAATGCGCTCAACGACGCAACATTGCGACGCAATGGGAGAGGCTCAAGATCTTTAGTCACCTCTTCGTCGCCGATGATGCGGGCCGAGCGATGCTGCAACTTATCCAAAGCATCGAGTAAGTACATGGCCAGATGCCAGAGTTCACAAATTCGTAGCCAATGCGTGCGACGCGCTGGGCATCCGCTTTTTTGTTAGTCTTCTTACAGGACTCGGAAGCCTTATTGTAAGCTGCTTTCAGTGATTCAACATCAGGAGCTTTAAGAGCCCGACCCCTGATCCAAGCGCGATACGCTGCCTGTTTCTGTGAAACAGCATCAGCACAATCGCGGTAGAACCTGAGGTTACGTCTGCCCTTACTGATGAGATCGGAATGTGGAATGTAGTATTCCATACCCAATACATCTCCTCAGTAATGGCAGCGGCGCTAGCTGATGTATCGTTCTCACTGAAGCAGAGTTGCTTCCAAGGGACAGATGCAAAGTAGTCGCGCATACCATCCCAATCTGCACACCCTTAATGCCAGAGCCGGCGCTTAGCAACCACCGGTTACGGAAGCTTGGCCTGCGGCACTTTGGAGGATATCAGGCAGTGGTCAGATGAGCCTAGAGGGGCTAGGGACCTCTACCTGATGGGGTCCACGTCCGGAAGTCTCCTCGTGGCGGACCCTGGTAACGTGGTGGGGAAACTTTCTCGGCAGGTGTGCGGCTTTTGATGCCAAATGTGTCCGCTTGGCATTCGAAGTCGCATGCCATCGTCGAGTTGTTTTTATTTTCCCTCCACGGCTAGTTCCTGACGACCCTTTTCAGGGCCACGACCGCGCCCGATGACCTCGGGTGCGGTCCGATGGCTGCTCCCGGTGTCTTCGTCAGGTGGACGCGCCACGTCAAGCAGCCGTCGGTGAGGAGGCGGCCCATAAGGCCGGCGTCGGCCAGCGGCCCACAGGGGCTGGCGTTAGTCGGTGTCCCCTGTGGGCTGCTGGCCACCAATTAGTGCACAAGGAGTGCCTAGACGGGCAGCGTTGGGACGGTCTCGGTGTAGTTGCGCTTACGTGCGCAGATCCCGAGCCGTCCCGCAATAGCGCACTGGAGGTCAGGCCGGTGAGGATGTTTAGTGGGTATGGCGTTCCCTCCATAGCCCTGCGGTGGCTATGGAGGGAACGCCTCTTCCCGACAAAAAAGAAAAAAGGAGGACGTCAGGGCAGCCGTTGCCCTGAGGGCTGGCTGCCCCCTCGAAGAAGTCAAGGTGGGCGCTATCTCCGATGACTTTCGGGGCGGCGGGGGAACAGTAGTTGTGTCGCTCCTGGCGGAGGGAGCTGGGCGCCTTGTTACGAAGGGCAGCGTAGAGGTAGGATGGTGTGCGGCGGGGGTAGGCCCATGAGGTGTTACCGCTGCTTAGCGCCCGGCCACCCGGGGTTGAGGTGTACATCTGGGAGAAACCGCAACAGCCTGTGGTACCGATGCGGCGAGGAGGGACACAAGGCGGCGACCTGTCGGGCGCTGCCGCACTGTGCCCTCTGTGCCGATAATGGTCGGCCAGCTGGACATAGCATGGCAGGTGCGCGGTATAACCCCCCGCCGGTAAGAGGCAGCCTGGTACCGCCAGGGATAGCCCCTAGGGCCGCGTTGGTGGATGCCTGGGGATCCGTCCCCCACCCAATGTCCACTGGTGGGGTTGACACGGAGATGGAGGAGCCCAAGAGGCGTGAGAGGAGGGGAGCCCTGATGGTGGAGGCGAAGGTCCATCCTGCCACCGGCAGAAGGAGGAGGGAGAGCCCATGGACGCCCAGCCAGCTGCCCAAGAGGTCAGGACCGAGAGCCCCGTCAGCAGCTACAGCAGCGGAAGTGGCGACGAGGAGGAGATGGAGGTGCCCAAGAGTGTCGACGAGGAGACGGGCCTCCGCAGAGGCCGCTGCAGCGGTGGTGAGGTGGAGGAGGAGGGGCAGTCTTGTGACCGTGTGGATAGGACGCCCATGACCGTGAGGGAGGTGGAGGAGATTTTGAAGACGTGGAGGACAAAATTCCTTGCGAAGGTGGAGGCGGAGGTAGGCAAGTCTGCGCGGAGGGGGGAATGACGTTTGGTAGGGGAAGGTTGTTGCGGTTGATCAGGCTCCCGCTCCCACCCAGCGTAAACGGAGGAGGGGTAGGAAAAGGTAGGCCTTATCCTAGCATTTTCGGCCAGCGGCCCACAGGGGCTGGCGTCAGTCGGTAGCCCCTGTGGGCTGCTGGCCATAAATAGGTGCAAGAAGTGCCTAGACGGCGGCGTTAGGGCGGTCTTGGTGCTAGTTGTGCTCGCACAGATCCCGAGCCGCCCCGTAAAAGCGCGAAGAAGGTCAGGCCGGGGAGGATGTTTAGTGGGTAGTGAGGGAACACCTTTACCTCGAGCCCCACATACCCCCTGCGGTTGGCACCAACTCGCAGGGACGATGCGTAAATGCATTTAACCTCCTCGTCACAAAAAAAGGACCTCTACCTGATATCCCTCCGGATGGGTCGTGAGCAGAAGAGGGCTGATCAACTAGTTTTGACAAGTCGTGCGTGAGAGCGATTGCATGAGCAGAGATTCCTGCATGGTCAGTTTTGAAGGAACTTAACCACAAACTGTGGTGAGCATTGAAGTCCCCCAATAACACCAGTACTGCTCCTGCCCGTCATCTGCCACCCAACTCAGATGTTCAGAAAGTCGAGTTGTCTCAGCGTCTCCGGTGTGGGATCTATAAAGACACACGTAGACTCTGGCCAAAGGGCCAGAGTCGACGTGTACCCCTAGCATAGAAAAGGATGGATCTTATAGGGAGCTCAAAAGGCGACAACAAACATCCGCCCGAACATACAAGTATACTCCGGCTCTCGCTTTGTAGGATTCTTCAAGCATGTAGCCAGAATAATTCAAGTAGCTTGTGTCAGCGGGCGGCAATATTTGCGTTTCCCAGAAACAACAATGCAGGTCGTGCTGACTACTGACCCAAGGTATTGGTGGACAGCTTTGAGGTTTCTGTGGAGTCCGCCTATGTTGCAAAACTCAACCTCAAACGGTGTAGAGTGGGATTGTGCACCGCTGTAAAACCTGATTGTTTTTTGTTGGCTGCCATGGGAAAAGGAAAAAGAGACGTGAATCAAGTGAACGCTACTGCGACATTTCCGGACAAAGCGTGGAGGCTGGTCTCACCGTGGAACTGCCTAAGGAAGATATTCGTCGATCCGCCGGACAGAAGGGTAAGGAAGTATGTCGCGGTAAGGCCCACTCAAGCTCTGGTTGTACGCTGGCTGAACCCGAAACGCGCTCAATGAGCAATTCACGGGCCTTACACCACGCGTACGGTGTTAACTAACCAGGCGGACGTTGGGCCCTACCACCAGTTGGCCGGATGGTCGCTCATAAATCCCTTAGTCACCTCCTACGATACCCAGGGAAAGAGAGGGGGCAGTGACAACGGTATTCTTATATAGACCGTCACTGCACAGTCTTATTTTATACTATCGGTTTTGGCTGAAAATATCACTGTTGTGATTGTGTCTCCACATATTTAAAATGATTGTGATTAATAAGACTTATAAAATTTACTTATGATCTTATTATCCAAATACTATGTTGATTTTTTAAAGATTTAATTGTTAATTTGATTGTGCAACTGATAAATAAAGCTCAATACATTTTAAAGTGAATTTTATAATAATTACTAATAAAAAACAATCCAACTTTCTAAAACTAACGACACTTCAGTAACATTCACTTAAACACTTCAATCTAAAAATGACACTTAAGCAGTTTTGCCTCTATTTTCTAACTTTTTTAATTTAGGTTAGGTCATTTTTTCTCCGATGACAATTAGATATTTTTTTCTATATTACATTTTTACCGAACAGTTAAATGACCAACGTACGTCGGTTAGTACTTTTTTCCTGTTTCTAGTTTCAGGTGATATTTTACTAAGCGCCACTAACTCCTAAACTATTAATTATTTTTAACAGTTGCATATATCATGATAAACCTGACATTATGAAACGTTTTTACTTGAAGAATTACGCCTCTAAGATGATTACAAGAAGTTTTATGATTTTTTTTCTAAAAAATGAATCTTTAAGTCGTCCTCCTGAACAATTAACTCCATGTCGCTTAGTCAATTTTGCCTTTCAAGCGTCGATATTATCATTTAGAATGCACAAATGTATCTATAAAAAGATTTTATTTAATGACCAAAGAAAATAGAATACGTTGGAAATGTAGTCAATGTTGGTCCGTTTCGGAAGATTCAAACTATGAAATAAATGTTTCAACAAATAACTCATTTCAATCACTGAGTAATGAGGAGTTGGAGTTATCAAACTATAGTACGTCGATTTCATTAACAAGTAGATTAAATTTAGTTGCCCTGATATCACTAAAATAAACATGGAAGAAAAAATTGAAGAATTAGAGAAACAAAACAGAGAGTTACAAGAAAAATTATTAATTGCCGAGAATGAAATCGAAACGATATTATTGGAAAACTCTAACTTAAAAAAACAGCTTTCTACTAAAGAGACTAGACTAAAGTACCTTGCAGATATATGCCATTCAAGCACAGGAAAAAAAAATGTAACATTTAGAAAGAATAAAATGTTGACGAAGACTAGGTTGAATTTTTCAAATGAACATGAGAAGCATCACTTTACCGACGCACCAGCGCCGCCTACGCCATCTAGAGCTGAGCAAAAGAACTGCGCAAGGAATCCTGACAGTACTGGCAAGAACTTTACGTCGTCAATGACAGAATCTCCTGTGAATCAACTGGACCTAGCTAAGCGAAACATCTTCGTTATTGGGGACCAACAAGTATGCGGCCTAACGGAAAAATTATTAAGTATGCGGTCCCACACATGTGACTATAACATAACTGGATTGGTGAAACCTTTTGCATCAACATCGCATATCGTAGAGAGTTGCAAATCGATACAAAAAGTACTAAAAAAAGACGATATTTTGATTCTATCGATGGGTAGTAATGATAAAAATCCATATACTATTTTGACAAATTTATGTAATACTTTCTGCAATATAAATCATTGTAAAATATTTTTACTAAGCGTTCAAAAAAATTCTCATATAAATATTAAAAAACTAAATGCAGAAATTGATATGTTAATAAAGAACTATAAAAACTGTCATTTTATCAATATTGATCAACTCTTAAAATACTACAAAATTAAAAACAAGTCTATCAAAAATATTATTAGTTTTAAATTGAATTTAGAAATAGATTACCTAAAATATGAAAATGACTTTATAAAAAATTTAATGAAATCTAGAAAACTATATTTTGAGTCTGTAAATGAATCTCGAGACATTATCAAGAACATACACACAAGTAACTTATTCTATAAGAAGGGCACGATTCCGTTTTATTTTCCTGTACTGAAAAAAAATGGTACACAATTAGAAGAACAAACAGCAGGAAAGAAAGTTTTTTTTCGTCCCTAAGTTACATAACAGATTTCTTGTTTTTCATCAAAACATTCAAGGCATATTATCCAAAACAGAGGTGCTAGAGTTAACTTTCATAGAACACAATCTGTATCCAGATGTTTTATGTTTCACAGAAGTTTTTGTGAAGAGAGGGGAAGAGAGAAATATCATTATACGTGATTATGAACTTGCAACCCACTGTTTAAGGCAAAATAGACGGGGAGGATCTTGTATATTGATTAGAAGAGGTATCTCTTTTAAAAAATTGGACACTTTTAATGAATTTATAATTAATTTCCATTTTGAATGCTGTGCAATAAGTATTCCACTAAACAAGTTAATAATTGTGTGTATATACAGATCATCAACAGCCTGTAATAAGAGGCATTTCGAATGTTTTCTTGACAGACTAGAACGGTTACTTGACTCATACTTACATAAATATCATAGACATAGAATAATAATTATAGGTGACATAAACATTAACACATTGAAAATAAACGCTATAACTAAACACTTTTCTGACATTTTAATTAATTATAACTTGACTCAGTATATAACTGAAGCCACAAGAGATAATTCATGTATAGACCATATTATCAGTAATATAAAAGGAGCTAAAGGGTGTTTGCTTCCTCTTGGGCTTTCTGATCATAATACTGCGCAACTACTTAGCTTTGATGTAAAAACTAAACAGACTATAGCAAAAACAAAATTCATTTTTAGAAGATGTTACTCACAGGAAAACATTTTAAAGTTTCAAAATTATCTAGCGAGTCTTACCTTCACTGATGTTCGTGAAGATATAGACCCTAATAGAGCATTTAATACGTTTTATGACTGGTTCTGTCTGTTGTATAAACTTTGTTTTCCTCTTAATAAGGTTAAAGTTCATAACGGCTCATATTTACAATGGATATCTAAGGGCATTAAAAGGAGTTGTGCTTTATGTAGAAACTTACGTCATAAATACAATAAGCACAAGCGTCAAATTGATAAACATAAATTTCAGTGTTATTCAAAATTATTAAAAAAATGTATATATCAAGCAAAGAGAAATACTAATAATAAATATATAATAAATAGCAAAAACATGTGCAAAGCTACATGGGATATAATCCAGAATGAATCTCAATCAAAATCATATTCTGTTAATTACATTGATAGAATTGAACTAAATGACAAATCGATTGACGACCCTTTAGAGATTGCTGAGACTTTTAATAATTACTTTATTGACGTAACTAATATGACTAATAACAAAAATAATGGATCTATAATTGCAAATGACTTATCAATGAATACTATCTATCTTACTCCTATTGACGAACAACATGTGAAAAAAATTATTATGACATTAAGTAATACTAATTCTGAAGGCTATGATGATGTAAGTACAAAAATCATTAAAGCAACCAAGGAGCAAATTAGCTCCGTGTTAGCTTATTTAATTAATTTATCCTTGCAAAATGGTGTCTTTCCTAATAAACTAAAATTTTGTGTGGTAAAACCACTATTTAAAAAAGGAGCAAAAACTGTTTTGAATAATTACCGTCCAATCACACTTATACCTATATTGTCTAAGGTATATGAGAAGGTAATGCACAGTAAACTTGTAACATTCTTTGATAAATATAAAGTGTTAAAAAACGATCAGTATGGTTTTCAAAAAAATAAATCTACAACACTGGCTGCTTTCAACTTAGTTAGTGAATCTTTGCAAAGTTTAAACTGTAAAAATTTTACAACTATTCTTTTCTTTGACATGTCAAAAGCTTTTGACTTCGTTTCTCATAAACAACTTTTGACAAAACTAGAAAACTGTGGCATTAGAGGTTTAGCCCTAAATTGGTTAAGGTCATATTTAGAAAACAGAATGCAGTCAGTAGAAATAACAAAATTAGACAGTAAGCATGTAGCTCTAAAATATAAATCAAGTTTCAAAAAGCTGAGAGAATATGGAGTTCCACAAGGGAGTGTCCTTGGACCCCTCTTATTCCTAGTTTATATTAATGATTTTCCAAATATCACGAACCATAGAAGTATTTTGTTTGCTGATGACATATCAATAGTAGTCACCACAAACAACAAAATGAAAATTAACAAGCACATAGATGACGTAAATGATACCGTAATGACAACAGTAAACTGGCTTAAATATTACAATTTACAACCGAATATTAGCAAAACATGCATTATGAATTTTAATAATTTAGAACATACTTTTGACATAAATTATGAAGGACAAATTCTAAAAAATGTAAATTATGTCAGGTTCTTAGGTATAGACATCGATAATAGATTTGACTGGAAACAACACGTGGACAATGTATGCAATAAAGTTAACAAGTTTTCTTTTGCACTTTACAAATTAACGAAAATAGCTACTAAAAGTGCAGCACTTATGTCATACTTTGCCTATGTCGAATCTGTTATTCGCTATGGAATTGTTCTTTGGGGAAATAGTACTGATGTGCTTAAGGTATTTATAGCTCAGAAGAAATGCTTAAGAGCAATTTATGGTTTGAAGCCAGATCAATCTTGTAGACCTTTGTTTAAGTCAATAAATATCTTGCCTCTTCCGTGTCTATACATATTCGAAGCAGTCAAACTTGTTAAGCAAAATCCTAGTTACTTTAGACAAGCTCATGATTTATATCCACGTAACACGAGGAATCGGAATAGATTAGTTCTTGACATTACTCCAAAAAGTGCTTGTTTCAAAAAAAACTGCTACTACATGTGTATCGTTTTATACAACAAGATTCCTCCAGAAATAAAAATATTGAATTTTAATGAATTTAAACGTACATTACGGAGATGGTTGATTGATCGGACATTTTACACTGTTCAAGAATTTATTAATTATAAAGAACCATGATAAAATACTGTACAATTATGTTTAAGAGTTGATTGATTTTGAATATAATGTAATATGGCATTCTAAAGTGTAACATAATATAAATTATCATAATGAAATACCTACTGACATAACAAAATTATACTTCTATGTACATATTTGCATGCTATGGTATATGGCTGAATAGGTAGTGAAATATTGTATTCATTCCAACTTAAGTGTACCCTGTTCAAAAGCAAATAAATTATTATTATTATTATTATTATTATTACATAATCATAATAGCTGTCTCAGCGGAAGGTATTCACCGAGTTTTGGTTTTACCCCAGAGAGTATTTTTCTCAAGCCTACAAACCAAAATGAAATAATTACTTGCGTCAGACAAATAAAAAATAAAAAGAGCTGTGGACACGACGAAATATCCATTCAAGTGGTTAAATCGTGTATAAGCTACATAGCAAGCCATATAGCTCATATTATTAATAGGATGCTCGAAACTGGGGTCTTTCCTGATAGTTTAAAAATAGCTGTCATACATCCACTTCACAAAAAAGGACCGCGTGACATAGCTAAGAACTATAGACCTATTGCTGTTTTATCAGCTTTCTCTAAAATATTCGAAAAAATTATATACAATAGGCTACAACATTTTTTAGATAAACACGATATATTTAACAAAAACCAATTCAGTTTCAGGAAAAAATCTTCTACGGCAATCTGTTGTTTTTTAAAAGAGGTCTGGCATGCAATTGACGAAGGAAAGCACTGCACGGCTCTATTATTGGATATGTCCCGTGCATTTGATTGCGTACAGCATAGTGTTCTATTAGAACAAATGAGTCGCTTGGGTATTCGTGGAGTTGCATTGAAACTAATGGAATCTTATCTTAAAAATAGGTCTCAGAAAGTTAAGCTAACTTCCTTGGATCTTAAAAGTAAGTCTCTTCATTCAACTGAATCAAAACTTCAGCTTGTCACTGTGGGTGTACCACAGGGTAGCATCTTGGGACCAATATTATTTTTAATTTATGTTAACGAACTCCCGGAAATCGCCTATAACTTGTGTGTGATGTTCGCTGACGACGCATCTGTGTTATTTGTTAAGAATCACGATATGTGTGTAAATGAATATGAATCAACTATTTGTATGACATCAAAAAAAGTAACTTCTTGGCTTAACTCCTTAAATTTGACTGTAAACTTACAAAAAACTAATATAATGCAATTTAGAAATTATAAAAAAGAATCGTTAAAATTAGATATAACGGTAGATAACACTAAAATTATCGAAATTGACCACTCAAAATTTCTAGGGTTGACATTAGACACTTATTTACACTGGAAACTTCACATAGAAAGTATAAATAGTAGAATTGCTAGTTACTGTTACGCGCTGTCAGTATTAGTTGACGTATCCTCCGTGGAGGTGGCATTGAGCGCCTATTATGCAAATATAAATATTTACTCTATACTCTGCTATGGAATAATATTCTGGGGAAATTCTGTCAATGTTAACAGTACCTTTATTCTACAAAAGCGTTGTATCAGAATTATCTTTAATTTATGTAACGATGATAGCTTGAGAACCATATTTAATGAGAAACATATATTGACACTGTGTTGCATCTATATCCTGGAAATGTGCAAGTTTGTGAGAAATCGAAAATCAATTTTCCCTAAAATATCTGAATTAAGAGTAAGAAAAACAGAGATGAGAAGATATGACGATCTTGTATATCCTTATGTAAATTCATGGATCATCAAGAAAAGTACTTATGTGTCTGCTATACAGATATATAACAAATTACCTGTTAGGCTAAAAGATCTTCCTGACCATAAGTTCACGAATTCTTTAAAAAAATGGCTCCTAGAAAATGCATTTTATAATTTAAATGAATACTTAGATAATAATGACAAATGATGTTTCTGACTTAGAATGTAATTAATATAAGATGTGATTCTATTACTTTTTAAATATTTATCAAAATTAACATTGACATGGATTTGTAATTAAAATTAAAACTTCTTGACATAATTTAAATTTATTCTTAACTATAATAGTAATGAATGTTTATGTGACTATATGCAATACAATATGATACTTTCTTTAATATTGACATTGCATTGTGACTAATTTAAAAATATACATTATATCGCCGGTTTAATGCAAATACCAACTAACCCATGGAATTGTAGTTTTGAGTTATTGCGATTTTAAAGTTTGGGAATCTTAAACTTCTGCTAGATAGAAGATTTTGTAATTTTTGTAATGATCATCTGCATTCTCATATATTTATGTTTTTAATTATGTAGAATAAAGGCAGATAAATTCATCGTAAATCCGAAAAATAACAGTGACAGTTAGTTGGTTTTTGCACTAACCCGGCGATATAGATATTTCTGTATTATTGTATGCCCGATAAGGGTAACTGTTTTTTACTCACTGTGTGCAATTATACCTAGTACCAACCAATTAACAGTTATGCAATAAAATGTTCTTATTCTTATTACTGCTTGGGATCGACTGCTATCTTTTGTCAGTACCTGGGACCACCAGCTTCGATACATGGAGGCAAATCGAGTTGAAAATTTTTCGGTCACCCATCCGAGTACCGACCGCTCACTGGCTAGTTTAGCTTTCGTGATTGCTACGCAGAACGCACGGCCGTAGCGATATAGATCTCATCCAAAATATTATTATTTTAGTAACTTACTGCCAATGTAGCCGCCTTGCTTTTGGTAAATTTGCAGGGTCCTCATTCATGCAGAACTCCCTGGTTCCTTTGATATAGTCTCTGACGTACAAATTCCAATCCACCATCTAAAACAACAGAGTTCATTCATCAAAAGCAAGCGTAAAATCTTGAAGTTTATCAAAGTGCGCCATGTCGGTGAATGATATTTTCATGCTAACTAGCAAGACAAGCTTAAAAGTAGCATGCTGAAAGTGGCATGCTTAAATTTGTATGCTTCTCGTAGCAGTATGCTTTTAGTAGCATACTTAAAATAGTATGCTTCTTGTAGCTTGCTAAAAGTAGTATGCTTCTAGTAGCATGCTTAAGATTAGCTTGCATTGCTATAAAGTCACTGACTAGGGTAACCTATGGCATAATTTGTCGTGCGCGATCCCACGCTGGGGTCACCTAAATTTATTGTACCAAAAACATTCTGTAAAAAACTAGCCAAGTCTCGATGGAGCTGCTTGTTTATCTCTAAAAAGTAATGAAATCTAGACAAAGTCGTGCCAAGTCTAAGGTTCTTTACTGCGATTTCTTTATTATTATAGTTAATATTGTGTGACCTGGCCGTTGAACATTCTTTATACGTTAGTGGGTACAAGTAAATTTTGTTTTGTAGTAATGTTATATCTGTTGTAACTACCTATGTTTGTTAAGCGAGATAATAGCCCATATTGGTATTGGTATTGGTAATTGGACGCTAGTATCTCATTTTAGGCTGTTGTTGAAAATGGTGCAAGACTTGGCTAGTTTTTTACAGAATGTTTTCGGTGGGATTGTATCATTCATCTTCAGAGAAATTATACTGTTATGTATACACAGTTTTCTATCCGCTGTCTGTAAAAATTATAGGATCACCAACTTTAAAAGGTAAGTTGGCGTGACCCCGCTCTGGGGTCACTGACTGTAAATGTATTTATGTAATGTATCTCTTACCTTAACATCAGTGAAGAACGTTTCGTCATCATCTTCAGTAATCTTCTTTCGAAGCGCATTGTAATTGTGGTTGACAAAATGCCACTCTTTGGTTGTGTAGTAATGTATAACATTTATACCGTAGTCTATTCGTTTCTGTAGGTTCACGAGGCTGTAACAATATGTAAGTGTTATTTTTGTGAATGTTTCAAAATATATTTTTTTGATGTTATTTTTTTTATGTTACGAGATGGCAAATAAGCTTGCGGCCCACCTGATGTTAAGTGGTCACCGCCGCCTATAGACACTTGCAATATTAAGTGTGGATATTAAGTGCACCGTTTTACGATCTGCTTTCATCTAGCTTAAAGCTTCTAGCTTCTTCTATCAGCTCGGAAAAGGTAGCCGTATCGATTTAACCGACTTCAAAAAACGTTTGTCATCATATTACTTGCGCGGAGAGTTAGAAAGAGACATTCAAAGGTTACTTGGAGTCAAAAATATTGTCTTCACCTTTTTATTGGTAGTGTGGCTTCTAGTTTTACCTATAAATTTCTTGGTAATTCGGTGAGTAAGGTTGACAGCTCCACGAACCAGCGAAGGAGACTAGGGTTGGCACGCGCAAGTGTTGCGAACGTTTCACTATCCATTTGCATAAAAATTTAAACCATAAAATATCTTGGCATATGTTAATTTATACTAATGATACTTACGCATAAATTTTTTAGCCATAACAAATTTAGCATTATTGTTTTAATCATAAAAATACAATCAGCATAATAATGTTTAAGCATAACATTCACTACCATAATTTTAAAAAGGCATAATGGTATCAAAACTCATTCAGTTATGTAGGTGTATAAAACACTAGACTCTCCCAAAAACAGTGCACTCCACCTGGTCATAAAAAAATAACCCTAACCTACCCACCACTCAGCCATGTAGGTGCATAAAACTCTAGATTCTCGACAAAATACTATTATGCGACTATGGGCTATGCCTAAAAACATTAGGGCAATATAAGAATATGCTTAAATATATTAGTCTTAATTACAATTATGCCAAACTACATATGCGGCTATAAATCAATTATGCCAAAGTATTATTATGCAAATAAAAATATGCCAAATTCATTATGCCAAAGTATTTTAGAAATAAATACATTATGTCAACGAAATAAGGGACCCCTTTGCGAATGTCTATAGGCTGCGGTGACAGGTCACCACACAGGCCGTTAGCTTGTCTGCCAACCAAAGAACATAATAAAGACTCTGGTACTCACAACGGCTGCCTTCCCATAAGCATCAGCATGAAGTCTACGAAGTAAGCTGGTATGAGATGGGTGAAGAACACCGCCAGTCTGTGGTAGTACCAGCAGTTCGTGTAGTCTCCTCCTGGATACCACAGGCATAAGGAATACGGGAACTCCTGGATGTGGTAGCGACCTGATAGAAGATAATATTATTTATTTAAGCTCCATTGTCTCATTTTTGTTAGTTTATTTAATTTTTTTTATTTTATTTATTTATATTATAATAGAAACTCAACAGCTTTTTAATTACAATCATAGCTTAACTAGTTATATTATTTCTTAAATCTAAGCCAATAACAGAGTTTTCAATCATTCTCTTAAGGCCAGAATACACAGTTAGCGAAAAAACAAATAATTAATTTTGAAAATAAAATTATACATTAAGTTGGTTTTTTTTTAAAGGAGATATACAACTTAAACTACTTATTGATAATATAGTTATGTAGTTAGCTTCTAGAATTGTCTCTTGGTTACATTAAAAATGTCTAATTGGCAGTAGTTTTTGTTGTACAAGCGGTAAACGAGTCATTACAGAGTTTTGTGCATAGTTAGTATGATGCATCGGTGTATTGAAAAGTGCGGTTTGTCGAGTTCAGAACTTAGGTGTGCAGAAACCGATCGAAGCAAGAAGGCTGGGTGTATTCAAATTGCTGTTTACAATGTCGTACAGCAGACACATGTCTAACACTTCACGGCGAGATTCAAGAGATAACAAGTTATAATCGTCTTGATAATCCTTGTTCTTTTTATGTGTTTTGTAATTTAGGAACTTCATGAATTTCTTCTGAATTGCTTCCAGACTCTGTGTATACTTTGCATAGTACTGATACAATCCCTAAATATTTAAGTTAATATATCGATGTAATTATTATCGGCATGTAATTAATCGAACTCCCAATAATTATCAATATTGTCCTCTAAAAATCGGGCCTGCCTTCTAAATTAATTAGTCGGCCACTATTCATGCGTTTCTAAGCAAATTATAATTTTCTTTTTCTTTGTAACTGCATCGATCGACCACAAATACCTAAATGCAGAGGAGGGTAGGAGGTAAAACAGTTATGAATGAATGACAAAATTAAAATTCTTACCCATATCTAAAGATCTGCCCCATGTAATAGGATTGTCCTTAGATGTCGCTACGTTACATATGCTTATTTCTTTGGGTCTGAAATAAAAAAAACAGTTCATAACTGTTAATATATGTAACTAGAGGAAGCGTCGGTGGCGTAGTGCGTAAGAGCGTCGTCTCCCACCCGGGAGGCACTGGTTTGATCCCCGCCACGTACCAATGTGTTGAGAAGTTTATACTTAAAGTTTGGTGAAGCGAAGAGAACCATAAAGCGCAGTTTTACGAAAATGCAGTTTGGAGCTATCTTTGAGATGAAATACCATCATTGTAATGGCAAACAATACCTTTCGAAAATTGATTTTCCAGTAGAAAATCTATTCTAAACCACTATAGAGCCCAAATAAGTATAATAAACAAATACAAATATATATACATGATTATTTTTTATTTTAAAACAATATTAATATTTTTATAAAAAAATATTCATATTTTTATAACGGAGACGGGCACCTCTTAGGACGAGCAGTTTTTGAAGATGTATTTCTAGTGAAAAAAATAAAAATAAGAATAAAATTTTATACATAAATATAAGTCCTTGTAATGAAGTTTAAAATAAAAAAACCGGCCAAGTGCGAGTTGGACTCGCACACCGAGGGTTCCGCCGTACAAACGTAGCGGTTTACAATTTATGACGTATTAAATCAAATTCTGAGTTCACGGGAAGTACCTTGTAGGTTTTGATTCCCTAGCGTGTGACGGAAATTCGTCTAAGGTGTCGGTATAAACTGCTGTATCTTTTGATCGCGTTAACTTAGAAGTTTGATTTTTTCACTGCATAAAGGGACAATAGACCTAGGTATTTGGTATAAATTTCAATTTGATACCTTTATTCGTTCGTGAGAAATAAGGTAGTAAGTTTCATTTTATTAAAATATTTTTATCATATTACATAACTAAAAAAATGTAATTTTCACAATTTTTCCTATATTTGCATTATTAGAATTAGAATTAGAATTATATTTATTGTTACAAAACAGGCGACGTGCTTACATATACAAAAAAAAAAGATACAATCTAGAATTAAAACTAAAGAAAAAGAAAATAAAAAGTGTTTGGGCCATAAAAGTGATCGCACATCCCTGGTCATAACAATGAGGTCCACGCTCAGCTTGTTGCTATGCTGCGGCCAGGCGCGGCATAGCGCTGGTTTTCAGCGTGAACCCCAAGCGACGTACGGACGCGAAACCACACCACGCTCGTGCAATGCATGCAATGCAACGAATATCGACAGCGAGCGACAGTCTCTCTCCCGCAAGCGCACGAGGCGCTCACGTAATGCGCATCGTTGTTATTGTAGTAAATGAACCGAGCGAACAGCAATGACTTCAACATTATATGACAATGCTTCATGCCAAATTTCAAGATTCTGAGTTTACGGGAAGTATCCTGTAGGTTTTGATTCCTTTGCGGGTGTCGGTTTGTCTAAGGTGTCGGTATTTATTTATTTATTTATTTGATAAGATGTACAAAACAGGTAACAGCCATAAAATATACAGAGATATACAAAATAAAACTTAAAACTATGTTGAAACGCTTAACATGTACATACTAAATTTTAAGATATATAGCAGCATTTTTTTTGACACGGTAAATTAACAGAAAAATAACACAAAGAAAGACAATTACAATCTAAATCGCATTGTATAGTAAGTCCCATGTGGTTGCAAGAACCCCATGGGAATCACAAAACATTGCTTGCAAAGCCATCTACCTACTGTAACTGTTTGTTTAAAATATTTTTGAATTTAAAGACTGTAACAAAAGATGTCAACATCACAGCCACCAACGAGCTCATTATACTGACGACACATCCGTGCTAACGGACTGAAATATGATGTATTGTTGGGATAAAGTTTGATGGTAAACAATTTTGGACTACGAGTACGTCTATAAGTGTTAAAATTGATTTGGGACAACAAATAGGATGAATCTACTTTATTAATAATAATTTTATATAGTGTCATTAAGTCCAGTTGTTTTCTGCGACAACTCAAAGGCAGCATTCGAAACCTCTCTAATAAGTCACTATAGGAACCCAGAGAACGGTGAAGATTCATTCTGTAACGAAGCAACCTAACGAACCGCTTTTGAATGCGCTCAATTCTGTCGATGTGAATCTGGTAATATGGCGACCAAATTGTTGTATTGTACTCCAACACGCTACGAACAAGGGCAAAATAAAGTGCTATGTATGATGAAGCTTTTTTAAAGTGTGTTGTCACTCTCCATATAAAGCCCAACATGCGCGACGCCTTCTCCACAATATGTGCAATGTGCATAGTGATGGCGAAAAGATAAGTCGCTGTCAAAAATAACTCCCAGATCATTAATATCAGATTTTGGAATAAGGTTATTATTATTTATAGAAAAGTTGAAATCAATAACATTAATTTTCCTGGTGAATGTTATGACATAACACTTATTGACGTTGAGTGACATCTTGTTCAAGTGACACCATTCCGATATCAAGTCCAAGTCACTTTGGAGCTTCACAGCGTCACCTATACTGGTATAAACTGTTGTATCTTTTGATCGCGTTAACTTAGAAGTTTGATTTTTTCACTGCTTAAAGGGACAATAGACTTAGGTATTTGGTATAAATTTCAATTTGATACCTTTATTCGTTCGTGAGAAATAAGGTAGTAAGTTTCATTTTATTAAAATATTTTTATTATATTATATAACTAAAAAAATGTGATTTTCGCAATTTTTCCTATATTTGCATTATATGAAAATGCTTCATGCCAAATTTCAAGATTCTGAGTTTACGGGAAGTATCCTGTAGGTTTTGATTCCTTTGCGAGTGTCGGAAATTTGTTGAAAATATCGACATAATCGGCTGTATCTTTTGATTGGCTTGGCTTAGAAGTTTGATTTTTTCACTGCTTAAAGGGACAATAGACCTAGGTATTTGGTATAAATTTCAATTTGATACCTTTATTCGTTCGTGAGAAATAAGGTAAGTAGTAAGTTTCATTTTATTAAAATATTTTTATTATCCTTACTAATATTATAAATGCGAAAGTAACTCTGTCTGTCTGTCTGTCTGTCTGTCTGTCTGTCTGTTAAGCTTTCACGTCTAAACCACTGAACTGATTTTGATGAAAATTGGTACAACTATAGATTAGATCTCGGGGAAGGACATAGGCTACTTTTTATCGCGAAAAAAAGGTTGTATGGGTTGAAATACGGGATGAAAGTTTGTATGGAAGTTCGTCATTTTTGAAGATAGAACCATGAAACTTTGAATTTAGGCACTTAATAAGACAGAAAGAAAGATTTGTTCTAAGATTTTTGAAATTTAGACCTGTATGGGGGTGAAATAGTGGATGAAAGTTTGTATGGGACTTCGTCATTGTTAAAGATAAAACCATGATACTTTGAAATTAGGGACTTAATAAGAAAGAAAGAAATATTTTATCTAGCGTTTTTGAAATATTGACCCACGTGGGGATGAAATAGGGGATGAAAGGTCGTAAGAACCCCCAGTACAAAAATACATCCAAGATGGCGGACGCGACTTTTTAACATATTGTCAATATGGGTATCTTTTTCGTGGTTTTTGGGGGTCCGGATTACAAATAAAACATCTATATCGAGATCCAAGATGGGGGACGTGACGTTTTGAGAAAATGTCAATACGGGTATCATTTTCGTGGTTATCGGGGGTCCCGATTCCGAATACACCATCTATTTTGAGATCCAAGATGGCGGACGTGACTTTTTAACATAATGTCAATATGGGTATCATTTTCGTGGTTTTCGGGGGTTCCGATTCCGAATACGACATCTATTTCGAGATCCAAGATGGCGGTTGGGACTTCTTAATATAAAATCGATATGGGTATCATTTTCTTGGTTTTTGGAGGTCCCGATTACTAATACACCATCCATTTTGAGATCCAAGATGGCGGATGCGACTTTTTAACAAAATGTCAATATGGGTATCGTTTTCGTAGTTTTTGGGGGTCCGGATTACGAATAAAACATCTTTTTCTAGATCCAAGATGGCGGACGCGACTTTTTGACAAAATGTCAATATGGATATCGTTTTCATGGTTTTTGGGGGTCCTAATTCCGATTACATTATCCATTTTGAGATCCAAGATGGCGGACGTGACTTTTTAACATAATGTCAATATGGGTATCGTTTTCGTTGTTTTTGGGGGTCCGAATTACGAATAAAACATCTTTTTCTAGATCCAAAATGGCGGACGCGACTTTTTAACATAATGTCAATATGGGTATCGTTTTCGTGGTTTTTGGGGGTCCGGATTACGAATAAAACATCTTTTTCTAGATCCAAGATGGCGGACGCGACTTTTTGACAAAATGTCAATATGGATATCGTTTTCGTGGTTTTTGGGGGTCCTAATTCCGAATACACTGTCCATTTTGAGATCCAAGATGGCGGACGTGACTTTTTAACATAACGTCGATATGGGTATCATTTTCGTGGTTTTCTGGGGTCCCGATTCCGAATACGACATCTATTTCGAGATCCAAGATGGCGGTTGGGACTTCTAAATATAAACTCGATATGGATATCATTTTTGTGGTTTTGGGACGTCCCGATTACTAATACACGATCCATTTTCAGATCCAAGATGGCGGACGCGACTTTTTAACAAAATATCAATATGGGTATCGTTTTCGTATTTTTTGGGGGGTTCTGACTCCGAATAAAACATCGACTTTGAGATGCAAGAGGGCGTGACGTGACTATTTAACTTAATAGGAATATGGGTATAATTTTCGAGGTTTTCGGGGGTCCTGATTCCAAATACATCATCTATGTCGAGATCCAAGATGGCAGATGCGACTTTTTAACATAAAATCGAAATGGGTATCATTTTCATAGTTTTCGGGAGTCGATTCCAAATACATCATCAATTTCTAGATCCAAGATTGCGGACGCTACTTTTTAACTTATTATTAAAAAGGATATCATTTTCGTGGTTTATAGGGTACGGATTATCCATTTTGAGATCCAAGATGGCGGACGCGACTTTTTAACTTAATGACTTTCACGCCCATACCTGAACCGATTTTGATGTTTGGTACAAAAATAGACTAAACGTCGAAATGGAATAAAAGCTTTTTTGTAAAAGAGGGAATGAAGGGCTTGAAATATGAGATGAAATTTTTTATGAGATTCCTCATTACCAAAGATAAAATCATGAAATTTTTAATAGCACGGGATAAGAAATAAGCAAATATTTGTTCTAGCGTTTTTGAAATATTGACCCATGTGGGGATGAAAGGTTGCATGTAAGTTAGCAAAGGATGGGAAAACATAAAATGATAGATTGTAAAAATGCCATATACAGTATAGTACACGGCAGTTTTTATGTGTATTTTTTGCAAAATAAGTACGTATACAAAGAAATAAAATGCTGCCTAAAGTAACTATTCGCAAGAAAGCAAGTGATACGCAATAAAGATATTTGATTTGATTTAACTATTCCACGCGGACGAAGTCGCGGGCAAAAGCTAGTATTATATAACTAAGAAAATGTGATTTTCGCAATTTTTCCTATATTTGCATTATATGACAATGCTTCATGCCAAATTTCAAGATTCTGAGTTTACGGGAAGTATCCTGTAGGTTTTGATTCCTTTGCGAGTGTCGGAAATTTGTTGAAAATATCGACATAATCGGCTGTATCTTTTGATTGGCTTGGCTTAGAAGTTTGATATTTTCACAGCTTAAAGGGACAATAGACCTGAGTATTTCATGTGAATTTCAGCTTGATACGTCCACGCGTTCTTGAGATAAAGGGTCTTGACAGACAGACAGACAGACAGACAGACGGACGACAAAGTGATCCTATAAGGGTTCCGTTTTTTCCTTTTGAGGTACGGAACCCTAAAAAGAATAATGGACATAGCTATTGTATTAAAGAAATTATACACTAATGAATAATGCGGAAAAAATCGTCAATTTCATTCTTTAACCCCTATTATTTATTAGTTCGAGCGTGCGTCAAAGAAATCTTACTTTTCCACTGCCGTCGTGCACGCAAGCAGTATGCATCCGTTGACGGCCATGTCGACAGGAATGGCGTCCACCTGGTACTCCTTCTTGCAGTACATGCTACGGACGATACCTGAAAAAGGAACAATAGAGACTGATAAGCTTTATAATCACCATATTGTCGAAGTTATTTTAGACTTTATTCCGTTGGCAGCCAAGCATATGGCCTGCCTGGAGGTAAGCGGCCACTACAGATTTAATAATATACAAGGAGATAGGCCGAGCCGGCGTTTAACTTGTGACAAGTGTATGCCCAGTGCGCATACATTGCCACCGTTCGCCGTCCGATAATGTCGAGTGAATACGTACGTATGTCAGAAAGAAATATCCGTTTTTCTTTCAAAATGCCGTCCTGTTCCACTGTAACATGCAATCATTGCAGTGAATCAGTTATTTATCAAGTAACGGAATAACTTTTCACACGTAAGAACCGAAAAACTTAAGATTTATATTTAAAAAACAATATTTAAACAAATAGCCCGACTTTTATTCATAAAAACACAATCGCTTTAAATTATGCGTTACTATCTTACAAATTGTATTATATTGCGGTTGTGCTCAACTTTCATTGCTTCGCAGTCCTTAATACGCGCGCAATGAATAGTGTATATTACGGCATGCTCAACTAGAACCATGTTATGTAGTACGGAGGCTGATCGCGGCACTCGGTCTTCATACGAACTCGGCGATTCGACCGATCTCCTTAGATTGATATATCTGTGGCAGCCACCGTAGCCTATAGACGTTCGCAACACACTGACGTGACAGTCTCTGTCAACCCTACTAGCCCCTTCCCGAACCCGCGGAGCACTGGCAACCTTACTCACTAGAAACACACCACCACAAAAATCATCACACTCGGCTTTTCATAGAAATAGCATTGTATTTTCAACCGACTTCAAAAAGGAGGAGCTTATCAATTCGACTATGTTTTTTAATGTTCGTTACCTCATAACTCCTTACTGGATGTACCGATTTTGAAGATTCTTTCGACCTTTGGAAGCAGTGCTTGTCATTTGGTCCCATTTCAATTTAATTGCCATCTAACGAGTAGTTTTTGAGTTATCCCTAATAATGCCTATTTAATTTACATCGATGATATCGTAATCTTATTACTTGTGTGTGTAAAAGATCTCGAGATAGTTTCCTGAAAATTTATATACTTAAAACACTAAAAAGCAAATAAAAATAATTGTGTGTGTCAGCTCCGACGCACGACTGGAGTTTACTCCGAGACAGGTGAGATGGCGCACCTGCTGTCATCCGTGTTTTGACAATTAGAAAGTTGCGCGACATAGGATGCGCACCAATTATGACTTTGACCTTCAAAAACGTAACGAGGTCATTCATCGATAGATTTTACTCCTCACATTTTTCTTATACCGGGCCCCTTATATATGCAAATCGATTCTTAAGGAGTAAACCCCAAAAATTATTTTTAAATAAAAAAACCGCCTTTAAAACTAAAAACCGAGAAATAATAATTCTGTTTATAAAAATCATTTTTTTTTGAGGTTGGTGCCAACCTCAGTATTTGGAATCAAAGTCAAAGTCAAAATTTATTTATTCATTTACTTAGTTATAATTTGTACACTTATGAAAGTCAATTTTGATGCCATCGGTTCAAGAGTCTACCAGGAGGCCTTATTCTGAGAAGAACCGGCAAGAAACTCAACAAGTTTTATCCTCCCTTTACAGTTTTTATAGTTTTGATTTGGAAAGAGGCATAATTCACATGTTAAAGTCATAATAATGATTACTCAAAATAAAATAAATCTATTTAATAAACGTTGTCACTTGTATTTGGGACCGACCTCAAAAAACATTTAGATATTTATAAACAGAATTTTTATTTCTCCGTTTTTAGTTTTGAAGGTGATTTTTTTAATTTTCAATAGTTAAAGGAGGCGATAAGGCTACGTCCCCTCTCCGAGCTACGTGTCTATGACCTTAAAGAGGAAAGTAAAAATTACGTTCTAATTTACCTTTTCCAGCGGCCACCATAAGTCCTGTGGGCCCGTTCAGGTTGTCCACCCATCCTGGCATTGGTTCCTTGAATGACGCAGTCACTGCAAAACGGTAAGGAGTTATAGAAAGGCGTCCAGTCCCCGACTGACACACTCAACGAAATTTCTAGGATCCTCACACATAGGCTACCTTAAAAGAATAGGAAGAATCAGCAGGACCCAAATCCGCTGCCTCAAAGGTGCTCTCACTGGCCACTTTGCCACTAAAAGACACCTGTGTACAATAGGCAAAGCTGATGACCCCATCTGTAGAATGTGTGGTGAGGAGGAAGAAAGCATGGAGCACATACTATGTGACTGCGATGCACTAGCCAATAGGCGACTAAAGCGGTCTAGGTTACCCTAAATCAGAGGACTTTATAGACCTTATTCCCGCCAACATCGTAAAACTCGTACAAAATGTTTTCGATGTTGGCGGGGATGGGTGATAAGGAAAGGGGAAGCACAAAAGATCCCATAGGATCGAAGTGCTCTGAGATACAGCCTCAGCCCCTTGCATTAGAATAAGAATAAAAATAGAGAAGGCGTACGCAAAATTTGAGTACGCCCTGTCAGCACTGGTTCTATTATTTTTATACAAATAAGCTTGCGGCCCACCTGGTGTTAAGTGGTTACCGTCGCCTAAAGGCACTTGGAATATTAAGGGTAAATCACTTAACACTGCAAGTGGGTTGCCATCCTGGGGACTAAGATGTGCCTTCCATGACCAGTAATGACACTAGCTCCTTTCCCTTCAATACGAAACACAGCGAACTGCTTCACGGCAGAAATAAGAAAGGCGGTGGTACTACCCAGATGACCCTTTTTTCCATACGCACTAAATATCCTCACCAGCCTGACCTTCAGTGCGCTATTACGGGACGGCACGAGATCCACGCACGTGTGCGCAACCACACCGAGACCGCCCCAACGCCGCCCGTCTAGGCACTCCCTGCACCATTCGGCGGCCAGCAGCCACCCCTCCACCGACGGCCGCTCGACCTGGCGCGTCCTCCCGATGAGGACACCGGGAGCAGCCATCGGACCGCACCCGTGGGACCCCGAGCGCGGTCGTGGCCTTGAAAAGGGCCGTCTGGAACTAGCCGTGGTGGGAATATAAAAACAACTCTACGATGACTTGTGACTTCGAATGCCAAAGGGACACACTTGCCACAAACCCGCCGAGAAAGTTTCCCCACCACGTTACCAGAGTCCTCCACGGCTTTCAGTCGTGGACGCCACCCAGATGACCCTACATATGGGTCTACCACCTAGTGATTTACCTAACCACCACCACCTAATTCGGTGCAATGTATTTTTCTTCCATTCTTCTATAACAGCAGCTGTCACTACCTTTTCAGATATATCATCGTGACATAATCCTCAACTGTCACTTCCATTCATAATACTTCTGCTGGTCTTCCTCTTCCGTCAACATGTTCTAATTACAAGCGTTTTATTCCTTCTCTTATCATAGCGCCCTAAGCCAAGCAATACGATTATCTTCAGTTCTTGTCATTGGAATTGCTTTCAAACTCCTAAAAATTCTCACTCTAATCTTCAAGTACAATGCTTGATTTAAGGTGAGCGCGAATATAAAAAAAACCTCTTTTTTTTCCCTTTGTCCATACAAAAGAATCTTACCAATTGACGGTCGTGCTATAGCTATGGGAAATTTTCCGGAGTACTCAGCTAGCAGCTCCTCCGCCAGAGACTTCGTGTACCCATACGTGTTGGGCTGTGGTTTGATGAGCCTGAGGAAAAAACCCTGGTTTAGTTCTGTGACTCCAAACGATATAGTTCATCGTGCCGTGCGATGCTGTAAAGATCTCACTTCTCGATACCTAAATATAATTATCGCGATAATTATCATTATAATTAACCGATAATTATCAAACAGATATAAGCCCTATTTCGAGGCATTACGTTATGTTGAGGAAACAATATACTTATTCTTTATTTTTGTACACAACTCAAGTTACGCTAGGAATTAAAAAAACATCTTCAAAATCTTTATTTCGACTTAAATTGTCAAATTTTATGGAAAATCCTTTGTGTTGAGTAAACTGAAAATGTAAGCCATGGTAGCGTATAACGAACATAAATCTAATTTATAAACCATATTGATTAAAAATATTGTAATAGCTGTCAAATGCGAACGAATATTTCACAAAAAAAAATACTTTTAATCAGTATTATTTCTTAATTAGATCTTATGTTCATATATACTGTCATGTCCAAAGATATATGTATAAACGTCAGTACAGTAGGTAATTATAAATCTATGAGAAAATCAGAATTTAATTTGTTTGATAATTCCAAAATTTTCAAATAATGCCTTAAAATTAAAAACATAATTCGATAGAGAGAGATAGCTAGGTAATTACAAAATAACACGGCAGTTACCCAGAACTTACTCTGGCTCCAGGTGCCTCAGAAGCCCCTCGTCCATCCACTGCACGGTGTGTATGACGTCGTGAGGCTTGTGCTTGCAAGCGTACATCTTCTCCTCCAGCACCTCCACATCGCTTCTGCAGTAAGCCGTTGACACGTGAACAAACACCTGTAAATAAATTACTTTTACATATATTCCCGGTCACCATATGACTTCTTCTTCACATTCTGTGGGTATCGTAAAAACTGACTTAGTTCCTGAACTCTCAGCACAGCGCGGTGTCAGTAAACCTACAACAGGCTGGTGAGGCAGGCGCAAATTAAACTATGCCATAACTTAGTCAGTATTACTTCACACTTCATAACATATTGTACCGGCTCCGAATAAAATAAGACGAGGATAGGTATGAGAAGAGGACTTTTAAATACTGTCAATGAAAGTGGCCAGTTTTGTGTATTTTGTCAGGAAAAGCTTCAATTTGGTCCAAAGACGCATGTCATGAGAGTGTTTTATAATGAGGGATGAGTGTTTGGCGGGAAACCATGGCGTCTGGACTTCGATCTTTAGTTCGATAATTCAAAATTGCTTCGGAGTGGATTTTGTGCTGTGAAAGTGGTGTCGTTTCGTTGCATAAGCATCTGTGTTGACGAACAGTTATGATTATGAAGAATCATTTAAATAAACGTTTTGTGGTGTGACTGCCATGAATTCCTTTCCAAGCACTCCCTAGATGCATTAAAATGTGTGACGCCCGTATTTTAATGCAAACATAAAGAAATAAGACATTACCAAATGAAGAGGTTTTTTTCCTAACTTGAGATTGCTAGAAATGGTTATTACCATATTAAAACAACTAATTGCCATTAAATAAATAAAAAAAGGACGAGGCATGGAAGCAAATTTTTCAGGGATATTCTCAATTCCACTGTTCAAAAAAGGCATCTGCTATCTGTACCTCATAGAAAGACAGTCAACATTAGCCTGCCCTTGGCACAAAATATCCCATAGGGTCTAAGTACTCTGAGACACGGCCTTAGCCCTTTGCATAAGAATAATAATAAGTGCAGGCTTATTTTCCTTCTACTTCTACTACTTACTTCCTCTACAACTTCCTATTATTTGTGGTCACCGTCATATGTTTTATTCTTCCATTCTCCTCCATCAGCCGTAATATCAACATGACCCTTGTTTGTCATATAATCTTTCACACTGTCTCCATCTTTTCTGCGACCTACCTCTATATCCATCAAACTCAAATTTCTTTACTCATTTAGGTACAATTTGTACACTTATGAAAGTCAAGTTTGATGCCATCGGTTCGAGAGTCTACCAGGAGGCCTTGTTCTGAAGAACCGGCAAGAAACTCAACAAGTTTTATCCTCCCTTTACAGTTTTCATATTGTTTTCATAGTATTGATTTGGAAAGAGTCATTGTTCACATTGTCAAGTCTTTAATAATTAAACATGTAAATATAATAAAATAAAGATTAAAATGTGATTTAATGTTCCCTTACAATATTGTCAATTAGAAATTGTACACATATTGATTGATCTCACTAGATTACAATGGAGAATCGAGCACATTTGGATATGTCCACACATTTTTATCGTCTACATATACAACATGTAAATTAAATAACCAACACCCTGAATACAGGTGGTTTGAGATCGGCATCTGAGTTGATTTCAATATTTTTTTTAATTAAAAAAAAATTATTGAAATCAACTCAGAAGCCGATCCCAAACCACCTGTATTCAGGGTGTTGGTTAATTAATTTACATGTTGTATATTCTTGAACTTTATAATTCGCATCAACATTAATTTGTTCTCATTACTTTCTTTGTAACATCCTCATCATCTCTTCTCATTATATGCCCATACCATGCCAATCTGTTACCTCTCAGTCTTTCTGCCACTTGTGCTATTTTCAAACTTCCTCTAATGTATTCATTCCTCATCTCAGCCACGTGTAAAAAGTACAATAATTTTCTTACTTCTAAATTCTCCATGCCGTCCGTCAATTTTAGAACTTTCTTTGTGCCAAGTGTGTTGAGGTTAACTGCGTCCTTTATGAACATGTCGAATCTGCAATATAAACCAATTTTTCATAAATTAGTAGTGAGTTTTGCTTAGGCATTATTGTTTACTGTATGTGTTCCTTCTATGACTTGAAAATATGGGACAATACAGTGTAATTTTCTCAACGTGAAATTGGGATAGCACCACGTTTAGCATTTCCGAGACATGGTACAGCAGCATTCAGGGGAAGCTTTCGTTATGCGGCCACTAAATGCTGGAACCATATTCCTCCTCCCATAAGGAATTCTAAAACAATTTGGTCATTCAGAAACAGCTACAAAATTTATTTACTTGATGTGCAAAGGTCAGTGTCTTAGTTGAATTATATATATTCTTTATTGTACACACAAAAATAGTCATAACATAAAACAAAAGGACGTGTACAAAGGTGAGCTTATCTCTGAAAGAGATCTCTTCCAGCCAACCCTAGCATTAGTTGCAACATTTAAACGCGGGGGTGTAGTGTATACCACAAATAAACAATGATAGATGATATATAAATAATATGTAAACTACAATTAAATATAAATGTACTATTTTGTAAATTTACTATTCTATATATAATACATATATAATTATAATAATATATAAATATATACTTATGATACGGTAGAGAGATAGTGCTCTTTTAACTTTTGTTTGAAAGTTATGATAGAATCACTTTCACGAATTTCCATTGGCAATTTGTTCCACAGTTGTGCAGCATGGACAGTAAAGGATTTAGCAAAAAATTTTGATTTGGATGGAGGTCTAACAAGGGTCTTGGTAACACAGGAACGTCTAGGACGGGAGTCAGAGGGTAGGAAATTAAAACGGGAGCGCAAATAGTGCGGATGTTGAGGATTGTGAAGGATTTTGTTAAATAAGGATGTGCACATTTCTGCGAAGTCGAACAGGAAGCCACTTTAACTTTGTACGAAATTCAGATACATGGTCGTACTTACGTAAACCGAAAACGAATCGAATCGCCAGATTCTGTAGGCGTTCCAATTTGTTAAGCAGCTCTTCAGTTGCATCTAAATAACAGACATCGGCATAGTCAAGAATGGGAAGTAAAAGAGCTTGAGCTAGCATAACTTTAGTTTTGAACGGCAAGAAATACTGAAGCCGCTTAAGAGAATGATAGGAGAAATGCATACGACGACTGACTTCATTTATGTGTGCAGACCATGACAGCGTGTTAGTAATAATAAGGCCTAGGTCTTTGCTTTTTTCAGAGAACGGAATCATAACTCCATCATACAACACCTTAGCAATACTGTCATATTCAATTTTGTTGGACAACCTATTACTGGCAATAAGCATGGTTTGTGATTTTTCAGGGTTGACAAGAAGTCCAAATGATTCTGCCCAAGACTTTACTGTATGCAACTCTTCGTTAAGTCTATCTACAGCGCTGTTAATGTCATCCAAGTTAGCATGTCTATAAATCTGTAAATCGTCTGCATACAAGTGGTAGGGAGAAGACATGACCTTTGTGAGTTCATTTATAAAAATTGAAAAAAGAAGAGTAGAAAGGACGCCACCCTGTGGTACGCCTGCATTAAGGTCACACCAATCTGATAAAGAATCGTCACACTTGATGCACTGCCGACGTCCGCGAAGATAATCGGAGAACCAAGCAATCACGGAGGATGAAATGTTATTAGAGCCAAGGATGGATAGAAGGATATCAAAATCAACCGAGTTGAACGCACTGCTAAAATCGAGTAGGACAACAATAGTAGCTAGCCTATTGTCTAAGGCTTGTCGAATGTCGTCAGTGACGTTCAACAAGGCAGTCACTGTGCTGTGATGGGGGCGAAAACCGGATTGAAAAGGACCAATGAGATTGTTGTGGGAGATGTAGGAAGAAAGTTGATTATAAACAGCGCTTTCAAGAACTTTCGATAGGAGTGGGAGTATAGAAATGGGACGAAATTGGGAATAAGTGGTAGGGTTTGTGGATTTAGGGAGGGGGATGACGTGGGCTAGCTTCCACTCAGTTGGAAAGACGTTAGTGCTAAGTGAGTAATTTAGAATGTGAGTGACAACAACACTAACTTCATCCAACAACAGTATCAGCATGTCACGACATATGCCGTCATTTCCCACGCCTTTGGATATAATGGATAGGATGCTCTTTTTAACATCATCCTCCGTGATTTCGCGAAATGAGAAGGATTCACAGTCAGGTGGTATAGTATTGCTGAGAAGTGCCAATGTATTTTGCTTGATGTTATTATCTAAAATGACAGGAGGCTTACAAAAAAACTTGTTTAAGCCGTCCAAGTCGGGTAAATTACAGGAAAGTTCATGATTATCACCCACCCCTAGTGACTTTAAAAATTTCCAAATTTGAGCAGGAGATACATTTTCCAAGGATGTGTGGATGTAACGGCGTTTAGCGTCCCTACACAACCTGTTGCAGAGATTACGAAGTTTTTTGTATGACTGCAGAGTAGCATCACTAGGGAACTTTTTGAGATTTGATTTGGCCTTATCTCTACGCTGCATGGTTCTCTTAATAATGGGAGTTAGCCAAGGTGCAGGAAGATGCTTGACTCGTACAGGCCTGATCGGTGCATGAGTGTTATACAGTTCAAGCAAGAGTCTGTTAAAAATTGAGACTTTCTCGTCAATTGTATTAGCAATTAACATGGCACTCCAATCTATTTTGTCAAAATCCTCTCTCAAGCGATCAATTTTAATGCCACCAAAGCTACGCTGAAAAATGACTTTTGTTTTTCTTTTCGGAGGACGTACCTTATATGAGAGGTAAATGAGATCATGGTAAGAGAACGGGGCAGTCATTTGCCCATGGGAAGAGACTAGTTTTGGTTTGGAAATGATCTGTAAATCTAGAAGAGAAGGGTGACAATTAGGAGAATAGTGGGTAGCTGATAGAGGTAACAGTTCAAAGTTTACCGAAGATATTAAAGATTTCAGTCGAGAAGACCTAAAGTTATGCTTTAACAAGCACGTATTTAGGTCACCCATGAGAATAACATGATTGTAAGTGGAGCTCAAATACTCAAGAGTAGATTGTGTGTTGTTTATTTTAATTGTGGTCTGTCCTCTTGTTTGATTATTTTATGGAACTTTAATTGTCTATAATTAGTTAAGTAATAGAAATGGATTCGTATTTTGCTTGCGTAAGCTTCATTAATTTTGGAATTTCCTTTTTTGGGGATATACTTATTTAGCCGATGTTTGGCACCGTGCTTACATTTAAATCGCCGATTTAGTTTGTCTTTCTCTTATTTATTTGTTTTTTTTATGCATGATATTGTAAAATTTAGATTATATTTACTGCGCGCGTTCTCTTCTGTTAACGTTACGTTACGGTATCCACGGAAGATCAGCGTCGTGGCTCCACGGTGTCTCGATATTATGCTGAGTGGAAGCCCTTTCATTGCTAAGTAGCTGTAAAAGTGACATGTTGTAATTTGTGATGTTTGGCAATGAATAAATATTTTGTTTTCTTTCTTTCTAATTCAAGAAAAAAATTTAAAAGTATTTACCTATTCATAATAATAAACACGGTTGTTGAGAAATTAAATTAATAAATTAAATAAAGATGCCTTTTTAAAATACAGCATACTAATTTAATAGGAAAAACCGATATAACAATTTTATATCACCATGACAACATAAATATACATCAAAAAGTCAAAAACTATAAAAATATAAATTATCAAAAAGAGCGCGTTTGTTCGGCAACAACGGTCTATTAATTACAAAAACAAAAAAGCATTTGAATCAGCCTGAATTTGTAAAAGACAGAGAAACCGAGCGAGAGTGACGATACGACGTAGTGATCATGACCTAATTGCGGAAATAAAAAACCGCTATACTCAGCAAGGTCCATAACAATAAAACTTTGATGCCTTACCTAACACAAGCGGCGCAGTGAAATATTATCTGAGTCTCCCTCTTCACCAGCTCTTTGTCTTCAGCGGAGATGGCCATGTCGTCCTCGAGAATGTCTCCAGGAATCACTTGGAGCTTCTGAAACTGCTCTGGGTATTGCTTCTTGAGGATGCCGAAGAGCTGCCGATAGAGGGGATTTAGTGTTAGTTTCTTACATACATATGCCGTGGGCCAATGGTTGAACAGAGTAGATTGAGATCTGCTTTTTGATTGGCCTATCATCATCATCATCATCATTTCAGCCGAGAGACGCCCACTGTTGGACATAGGCCTCCCCCAAGGATCTCCAAACCGCCTTGGCTTGATTGGCCTATATAGTCTTTGAATTGGCCAGATCATGAAATGTCTGGGCATAGGCGTGGTCAGGAGTAATCAGTAGTTTTAGGGTTATTTTTTTTTGACCAAACGGAGTTAGCAGTCTGATGCCGGCAGAGTAGAATAGCATTACCCCATATCCTCCAATGGGTGTCGTAGAAGGCGACTAATAGACCAGCAAAGGGGTATTGATCACCTTGCACTCCGTCCACCAATACCCGTTGGTGAAGCGTGATGGACTACTGCCTAAACCTCCTTAGCCCCTTGTGTGTCGCGCGGCCTCCTGGAGGTCGCTGTCAAAAACGCCTGTGTGTCGGCCGGCCTCCTGGAGGTCGATCCCTCCTCCACTGTTTTTCGATGACCAAAATGACGATTATCATTATTATTATTTGAAAATCTATACTTATTATATTATATTCTGTTAGCTTATTTTATAACGATTTTAGTGACCAAAACTCATGTTTGTTTTATTACAAAATTTTATTATACGCGGAAAATTCGCGTAAGTAAGGAAGTCCGGAAGTAACTGACACATGCGCGAAAAGTTACAAAATGGCGGCGACACAATAGGGGGGGGGGGGGGGGAGACTTTGTGTCCCAGCAGTCGAAATATAAAGGTTGTTATGATGACGATGATGATTTATGGTGTTGACAGAGCTCCACAGGCTACCCCGTGGAGTTCTGTCAATTGGATTAGGGACTAGAGTTGGCAGAGCACGAGTATCACGCCAGTGTCCCAAGCGTTTAGAGGGAGTTTCTCCCGAGTTCTTGTTGTAGAAACACGTGTTGAGAGACTCCATTTTTAACCTCCATCAACCGTACAATTTTTGTTTTTTAGTGACATTTTCACTTGACATTGGCAAAATGTGAACGCTTAATAATAAATCATAAATACAAAAAACCATAAGAAATACATATTAAAAACATCCGAAGATGATAAATGTAGAAAATGCTGTAGGCAGTCGGAAACAATACAGCACATTATTAACGGTTGCCCAACACTCGCCCAACATGACTACACACACCGCCATAACCAAGTCGCACATTATATACACCAAAAACTAGGTATAAAACATAAGTTGATTACGGAAAAAATCACTCCTTATTATCAATACACACCAAAACCTGTGCTAGAGAGTCCCAGCTGCAAGATGTACTTTGACAGAGCTATTTTAACCGACAGAACAGTTCACTGTAATAGACCAGACATCACATTCGTTGACAAAGTTAAGAAAATTGCATATTTAATAGATATAGCCATCCCAAGTACACACAACATCCAAAAAACCATATCAGAAAAAATAAACAAGTATTCGGAATTGAAAGAAGAAATACTAAGAATTTGGAAATTAGACAGAGTATACATCGTGCCATTGGTACTTTCAAGCACAGGGATAATACCCAAACAATTACTTCGCAGTATTAAATTGATAGATCTCCCGGAAAGTAGTTACATTACAATGCAGAAAGCTGCTATTTTAAATACCTGCAGGATAGTTAGGCGCTTTCTCCAAGACGATACGACAAATATACAACCATAGGAAATCTGGTACTTGGCACAGCCCGTAACACATTTTGAAGCACCAGCTCAAAGCTGAGATATAAAAAAATAGAAACAAAAATAATAATAATATATTTTCACGCTCACACCAATTATCTAGCCCGAAGTAAGTATCATTAAGAACTTGTGTTACGGATACTAGATAACGGACATTTTTTTTTAATATACATAATAATTTCAGATATTTTTATAAATAAACTTAAATAAATATATAAGCAACCATGACTCGCAAACAAACATTCGTGTTCGTCACACAAACATTTTCCGCTACCAGGATTCGAACCCGGACCGCTTGATGTGTAGCCAGCTGTACTGACCACTCCACCACGACGGCGTCAAATGCGGCGTTTAATGCGACGCGACCTATTACCACTTGGTTGCCATTCTCTGCCAACCAAATAAAAGAGTACTTACCGGGCAGTTCAGGAAACCCTGAAGCCGTTCCTTGCAGCTCTGCCCTTTCTTGGGTCTCATCAGCAAGTAAAGCCTTTTGACATTAGGGCAGGACCTCAGCAGCTTCTCTACCAAGACCTTGCCCATGAACCCAGTAGCGCCAGTGATGAAGACCGTTTTGTCAGCGTAATACTCCTTAACGCTGATTTGCGTCATGGTTGCGGTCTGAAAATATATTTTTTATTAGAGAGACACATTACGTAGGTCTACAATTCGGAACGTATCGGTGTAGAGATGTTTATACTTTCTCGTATACGTAGAATAGAGGAAGTCTTGTAATCGTCAAAAAATTCGCCCAAGTGCGCGGTCTTTACTCGGATGGGTGACCAAAATTTAACATGCATGTATGACATCAAAATATAAGGTCTCTGTCAACTTTTGAGTCGCTTCCGGTATACGAGAAAGTTACGGGGAGACCACTCCCGATTTTTTTAAGGAAAGTTAAATTACATTGGGTTGGGACCAAATTTCCCGCAAATCTTTCAATAGAATAAACACGCATTTTTCATCGGTCACGTCTCGAGACGGGACAGTTAAAAAATTAATTAATTAATTTGAAGTAAATGGGATTTCAGTAGGTCATCTCACACCACATCATAATTTAGCATAAATAAGAAAGTTGTTGTTGTTGTGATTACTTTCTGAGCGACGACAAGTGAGAAGTTAAATGCAAATCAACACACTAACTTAATATCAAGTAGAAAGTAATAAATATTAATTTTCATTTATTTGGTATATTGTGGCTTAGGTTTAATGAAGCTATTTGGCAGTAAATATAAAAAAAGATTAGATATTTATCATGAATTTTAAGGTACACACATTGTACAGAAAAGGAACATACCCTCAGGGTACAGAAAAGAAAATCATCATTATCATCAACAGCTCATATAATGTTCCCACCGAGGGTCTCGAGCCTACCCCACATTAGGGGCGATTAGGCCTTAGTCAACCACGCTGGCCAAGTGCGGGTTGGTCGACTTCACACACAACCTAAGAATTTCTTCATAGGTGTGTGCAGGTTTCCTCCCGATGTTTTCCTTCACCGTAAAAGCGTCGACTAAACGTACATATGAATTCAAAATTTGAAAACACATTGGTACGTGGCGGGGATCGAACCAGCCTCCCGGATGGGAAACTACGCCCTTACGCACGCAGTACGCCACCGACGCTTCCGAAAAGGAAATAAACAGTAGAAAAAGGACTATCTCTGAGAGATGGAAAAATAAGCCTTTTGACAAAAGCGACTAATCCCTAATCCCACTATCTCCCTTCCTTTTAAGAACTACGCGTGCTGGTCTACGTTGTCACCGACAAACTGTGGCTACCATTCCAACGCGAACTAAGTTTGGCAACTCGTTTCTTTGTCGCACAATCAAGAAATGGAATTCAATGTCAGCACACGTGTTCCCTCCGTTTTACAATCCTGGGTCATTCAAAAGAGGCGTGAAATGTAACGCGAGAATGTATAAACAATATTATATAACGTCAGGACACTTGTATAACAGCACAAATAAGGTACATAATAGGTATTTATCCAAAAACATTCGCGATTGTGTAATAACAATTATAGATTGGTTATAGACGCTGAATTATGGAAAGACGGAAGGAATGTTGAAATCTTTAAAATGTTGATTATTATTAGGGTCGTCGTTCGGTAGTCTTATAAAACTACATATTGCTCCGTGAATTTAAATCAAAAACACTTAGAAAAGTGATTATTGAACGCATAACTATAACTACTTTAAAGCAGATTAATAAGTGATTAGTGAAAACGTTCCTAGATATTCAACTTATACTTCTAAAGTTATCGCGAAATTAAAATTGAAGATTTTAAACACCGGTTCTATTTTGTGGATTTGTTCCAATGTACATATTGTATTGGTAGAGAATAGCATCACCCCATATCCTGCAATGGGTGTCGTAGAAGGCGACTAATGGATCAGCACAGGGGTATTGATCTCCTCATACTACCACGCCCACCAATCCGCATTGGGCAAACGTGGTGGACTACTGTCTAAACCTCCTTCGATGACAAGGAGAGGCCTTCTGCTCCAGCAGTGGGTCGAATGAATTAAAAAGGCTGTTGTGATGATTAAATGAATTTTTAGAAATTTACTTACATGTTTGTTCGTGGTTATAATATATGTGATAAGACCTTAATAGTAGTGTTAAGAAGCCCACTACTCTGGGCGGCAACCGACCCAGAAGAGAGAGAATGATAGTTGGATTGTCACCTAAGCTACCAATAGTGCGTCTCCACCTCATTGTTGCGATAAGGGTTTCATCACTATGGAGGGGAAGAAGAGGAAGTCTTTCTGAGGAAGAATATCTGTGTTCAGGAGATCTTAGATTATATCCGAATCAAGACCAACTTCTTTTTTATGTTATGTTACGAGATGGTAAACAAGCTTGCGGCCCACCTGATGTTAAGTGGTCACCGCCGCCTATAGACACTTGCAATAATAAGTGTAAATCATATAGGTACAATGTGAATGAAACCAATTTTTGTTGGACACTGACATTTAATATTATATTGACAATCTTTTGAATTTGAAGTACATGTATAAAAACTCCTTATAAAATAAATGGTAATATAAAACATGGTATTACTAGGACCCTCTAAACTATTCGGCGGTCGTGAACATGGCCCCCGGCGGTGTAGACACCCAGTACCTTAGGATACGACCGACAGTGCAGGTTTCGCCTAAGTAAAGTTTGATCCGCATTAATGCACACCCAACTTCCAAAATTTAAAGTACTAGACTTGTTAGTTCCAATTTTGAAAGTACTAGAGTTCTTGGCTGAGTGACATTCTGCTAACGTGGGCAAGTAATCGTAGAAGACTCGCTGCCAGAATTCACCGCAAGTGCGTTTGCCATCCTGGGGACTAAGATGATATGCCTTCCATGCCCAGTAATTACACTGGCTACCTTTCCCTTCAATCCGAAACACAGCGAACTGCTTCACGGCAGAAATAAGAAAGGCGGTGGTACCTACCCAGACGACCCTACATATGGGTCTACCACCTAGTAAAACTCCTTCCTGAGAATTGAACGGTTGGAGTCTCGCTACAGTGAATTTTAATTCATTTGTGGTGAGAGTACCGACTGACCACCTGTCAAACTTTATGAAGGAGGAATTTTGGGCGACAAGTGTAAGGTTTTTCCGGCATTTCCAAGGCCACCTACCTTTTTCTTAAACCCTACAATACAATGCAACTGCAGGGGTATGTGTGAGGTAAAAGCGTTCTCGCTACTAACGACTAATACATCCTCTCCGGGCATCCTGCCCAGGCACACTACGACAGCACCCCGGGATCTCGAATTTTTCGCTTTTCACCGGGAAGCCATCAGTGCTCGCCTTTTCGGGCCCAACCGGTGCATTTATATTACTTATTGATATTTTTTCTAATTCAATTAAATAACTTTCATGAACGTTTAGAATGTCGTTAACTTTTATATTATTAATGAGCACCTTCATTCTCTTATCTACTAATTGATTAATTTACTCATTAAAGTGAATGAGTTTTGTATGATGCCGGTAAAGTAGAATAGCATCACCCAATTGGCATCACCCCATATTCTCCAATGGGTGTCATAGAAGGCGACTAATGGATCAGCAAAGGGGTATTGATCACCTTATACTCCGTCCACCAATCCGCATTGGGCAAGCGTGGTGGACTACTACCTATACCTCCTTCGTTGAAAATGAGAGGCCTTTGTGTCCCAGCAGTGGGTCAAATTGTAAAGGCTGTTATGTTGATGATTAACCTTTATGGTCCATGCTGTTTCAAATTAGTGACCAAATTAGTCGCCTACATTAAAGGGACATACCCAAAAGTAACCAAACCAGGGTAGTATTACACTCTAAATCATCGCAATCATCTCCTTTGACTTGCACAAAAAACAAATCACATTTTTTTGGTGAAAGTAAAATTATTAATTAGTGAATGACATACACACCCACCTTCTTATCCACAAAACAAAAAAGACTGATTTTCTTCTCAAAAAAGCACTACACTATTCACTATGAGAACGCGCAGAAGACTAATTGATATTCTCACAATTCTATGTAATATAAGACATGTTTTACGAGACGCCCAATGTGTAAATTGATTAAGTTAGCACGCCGACGCCCTGCTACAGTCAGCTTCCAAAATAACAAGACGTGAGAATATCTAAATATATATAACTCAAAGGTGACTGACTGACATAGTGATATATCAACTCACAGCCCAAACCACTGGATGGATCGGGCTGAAATTTGGCATGCAGGTAGATGTTATGACGTAGGCATCCGCTAAGAAAGGATTTTTGGAAATTCCACCCCTAAGGGGGTAAAATATCCACGCGGACGAAGTCGCGGGCGGCAGCTAGTAACACATATACGTATATAAAAGTTACGCCTTTCTCCAAAGAATTTTGAGTGTCAATAATAGAGTAGCTTTACCTGTTCTTCTTGGAGATTTCAGATAATTTCTAGATTGAAACAAAAAATTTAAGGCAGGTAAACTGTCTACAAAATCGTCGCCCATTCTGTCGGCCATCGTAGTGTGTGACTACAAATAAATTTCAAACCAAGTCTGGCATTTGGTCTCAAAAAAAATCTAATGTTATGAAAATGCGTTGATCACACGTCTGGCGCCTGTTACCGATAGACATCCTTACATATTTCTTTAGCTTCATCTACCTTCATCACAGTCATCATTCATGCTCGGCGGTTTCGAGTAAAATATATGGCGCTCAACGAACGAAATATGCTTTGCGTCGCCGGCGCGCGTCCACCTATAACACCTTATGTGTATTTCGCAGCAATGTTTCTTTTGTACGACCTCATAAGTATGAGTTGTGAAATTAAGTTGATTTTAAAACTATTTATATTATTCTAAAAACTAGCTTAAATCTAATATTTACAAAAAAAATACTATTTACACAATCTCCTTAAACTGATATGTAAATAGTATTCTATTTTTGTTGTAAATAGCAGATTTAAGATTCGATTTTTTTTATATCGATTTCGATTTAAGATTCGATTCCAGGTGCAATCTATAATAACAGCCTTTCCAGATCGTCAGTCCATCTTGTGGGACGCTACCAACAATGCTGCGTCTCCCGGTATGCGGCCGCTATTCGAGAATCTTGCCGCCCCAACAGACGTCAATCCTCCCTGCAATGTGCACACTACCACTTTTCGCTTCGTATAGTTCGGAATTGATCACCAAAAATATCGCCATAATTTTTAAGAATATGGTTTTGAAGCGAAGGAGACACGCTCGCTTCCTTCCCTTCTGGCCTAACCAAACCGACAAGAAATTAATCTACGAATAGATTTTTTATGGTCTAAATATTTGTCCCCATTATTTACTATGTATTTTGTCTTCAATTAATGGCGCTGAGTGTAGTCTCGTTTTTAAAATCCGTAATGTAGGTCGAGAACAAATAGATATTTCTTTTTAAGCAAATTATGGAAATGTGTATTCAAAATATGTAGGAGTATTTTTCATGTATAATACGGCTTAGATTTTACTTATCTTTGACGAGGAAGCTCTGACTTCATCTCAATCGATGGTAAGTAATGATAAAGGTGAAATTATTAGCGAGCTTCACCTGAACTCACAACTCTTATCTCAGATTTGTATATCCTTTCGTCCTTTCTATATTACGAAACCATTTGAGCATACCTTTTGTCTACTGTTGTATTATTTTCTTTCAAAACACAGTTCTGTCTTATGACGTCGTTGTATATCCTCAATTTTTATTTAAAGTATACTAGCTTTTTCCCGCGACTTCGTCCGCGTGTAATAGTTACTTTGGGCATCATTTTTTTTGGATACTAAATTTATTACCATGTTCATTTACAAATTTTGCACACCCTTTTCACCACCTTAGAGGGTGAATTTACAAAAATCCTTTCTTAGTGCACCCTTGGACCTCATTAGGAACCTACGTACCAAATTTGGAATCTCTAGACCCAGCGGTTTGGGCTGTACGTTGATATGTCAGTCAGTCAGTAATCATTTTTATATATATAGATGAATTGTATGTAATTCTTTGTACCTATATATTTATTCTTATTATTTCAGTTTTTTAGATCCTGCCTTCTACACTTTATCTCACTCACCTTACTGGTTGACTGGCAGAGAATGTTGTATAGAATTAAGTCCGCCTTTTGTACTGTCTTTGTGTAATACAGCTTTTTAAATAGAAATAAATTTCACCCCAGCCATGCTCCTCAAGAATTGCTCTCCTTAAGTGGCAGTGGGCCGGGCACATTGAGAGGAGGACTGACGGCCATTGGGGCGGAACGGTCCTCGAATGGCCACCACGTACCGGGAAACGCAACGCTGGTAGACAAGGTGAACTGACGAGCTGATAAAGGTCGCGAGAAGTTTTTCTCTAATGTTCCTATACAGACTACTAAAACACTTCAGTCGTCTTCCACTTTAGCTGAACAGCTGCTTAAAGAAGATGTATCAACATGCTATAATAACTTTGAATTTAAAACTGTTAATTAAAAAGATATTATAAATACGTTTAAAACTCTAGACCTGAAGAAATCTATGGGTCTTTGGGGAATGTCAATCAGAACTATCTGATCCATTTTATCTATAATAGTTCCTTATTTAGTAGTCGTATTTAACAGCTGTATTGACTCTGGTGTATTTCCTGACTTGATGAAAAATTATACCGTTATTTAAATCTGGCGAAACCTCAAATTCCACCAATTTTCAGTCTGTTTTTATCCTACCAACTTTAAGTAAGATCTTTGAGAGACTAATGCTCAATGAACTATTAAAGTATTTCAATAAATATAACATATTTCATCAAAAGCAATTCGGGTTCACTCGGGGTCGCTCCACTATTGATGCGGGAGTTGAGTTGTTAAAGGAGGTATTTGCTGCTTGGGAAGAATCACGCGACGCCCTTGGGGTTTTCTGTGATTTATCTAAAGCTTTCGACTGTGTTAATCATGATACTCTGGTGAGGAAATTACACCATTATGGCATTAGGAACAAGGCTCTCAACCTATTGACTTCATACCTGAGCAATATAATACTGAAAAATGATACAAATGGTAAAAGATCTCCAGAAACCCTTGTGAATTCACTCTCTTTGTATCGATGATACAATAAAATGGACCTTCTTACTTCTATTCTATTTCTGTCAAAGACAAATTTATATTGCGGTCTTATTTAAAAAATATCGCCGCCAATTGATTTAATTTTATTACTTCTAACTAAATCACATCGGAGTTTATGAGAACAAACCCTCAGAACTGCGAACATTATGGATCAATGTTTATCAACACTGTGGTTTTGGTTTTTGTCCAGAGTGGCGAAATGGCTAGATCGACTATAATTCGGACCACTACCATTCAACTTCTTAAAAACTATAGCATGTAAAACTTTCATGAATTACAAATAAATAATTTACAGGGCTATCAAATTGATCTATTTTGGCATATGTACTTATAAATATTTTAGACCATTTTGTTAATGACAATGACTCGATAAAATGACTACATTCTAACTAATAGATACCGCTTTATGTTTTGGAGTACCATAGTCCAGTAAAGTCGGGTCCAGATATGTATCATTTGCCGGATCCGGTCAGCGTATCCGTATCGCCGACGCGTATCATGATCGCATATGTGGACGGATGATGATACGCGTATCATGATACGCGATCTTGATACGCCATAACGGCCCGTCCCATGTCATGTCGGTTTCATACGGTTGTCATACGGAGCAAATCGAGGCGTCCACAACTTGATACGTGATACGCTGATCGGATCGGGCAAGTGATCATATCTGGACCTGGTTTAAGAGACGCAAAAACTTGGCTTGCTTTAGATCTTTTAATATGTAATTAGAAACAGACAGTTGTAAACCGTATTTTAGAATGAACTTGAGTCGATGGCGTAGTGCGTTGTCTTCCACCCGGGAGGCGCTGGTTCGACCCCGCCACTGTACGTTTAATCGATGCTTTTACGGTGAAAGAAAACAACGTGAGGAAACCTGCACACACCTATGAAGAAATTCTTAGGATGTGTGTGAAGTGGACCAACCCGCACTTGGGCAGCGTGGTTGACTAAGGCCTAATCCTAATATGGGGTAGGCTCAAGCCCCTCGGTAGTGATATTATATGAGCTGTTGATGATGAAAGGAAGTTTAAAAATTTTGCATCTTTATAATGTATGTATGTATAAATGCAAAACCACGCTCATTGTCCCAAAAGGGATTATGTAACACTTGGTCACACATAAAACCACTGACATGGTTCATTCAGTGACTCTAAAACCCGGGGTCTCAACCACTAAAACATTGTGCCGTTGTTTTTCGCCCTAGTAGTCCAAAAAAGTCGGTCATACATATACTTGTCAAGTCATGCCATAAATATTAAAATCTTAACACTTAAATATTAATGAATTGACTAACGATTAATATTTATAATTACGAGTGAGTATTGTGTTTTAACTTTCTTTGACTAGAGATGCGCGATTTCGATAGTGGTTGGTCCGTTACCGTAATTCTTAATCGAAGTTTCATGAATTCAATGTAGCAACACAAGTGCCCGGTACTTTTAAAAGATAGATTACCTCCCAATTTATTCTTATTCTTAAATAAGGGGCTGAGGCCGTATCTCAGAGCACTTCGACCCTATGGGATCTTTTGTGCTTCCCCTTTCCTTATCACCCATCCCCGCCAACATCGAAAACATTTTGTATGAGTTTCACGATGTTGGCGGGAATAAGGTCTATAAAGTCCTCTGGTTTAGGGTAAGCTAAACCTAGGACTCTGTTAGTTGCCTGTTGGCTAGTGCATCGCAGTCACATAGTATGTGCTTTCTTCCTCCTCACCACACATTCTACAGATGGGGTCATCAGCTTTGCCTATTGTGCACAGGTGTCTTCTAGTGGCAAAGTGGCCAGTGAGAGTGCCTATGAGGCAGCGGATTTCGGTTCTGCTGATTCTTCCCATTCTTTTAAGGTAGCCTATGTGTGATTGCCTCCCAATAATCTATGTTTGAAAATTTCGGAACTTTTGCATTGTGGGTAGCCGATATGCTCCCGTCGCGACTGTATCGAACACACACGTACTTGCAATTGCGTCTTGATCGTGTTAAGAATGGTATCAGAGTGTAGGTGACACTATGATACCATTGTTGCGTGTGATACCAATACTTATTCTTCCATCGTCTGCTCGTGAAGTTCTAATCGTGGTGAAAGTTCATCGAGTGCAGCCGCGGTCCGAGGTTCAAATTCAAATGTCCGTAGCATTTACTATAAATCCTATGATGATACTCCATCAACCACTGAGGGTGTTTAGTTAAATTTAAAAAAGGCCATCAAAACCAACTACATAGTAAGTAGAGGATTTAGTGGGAGTCAATGAGAATAATACATTTTTAACAATTAGTTTGACTACGGGATTATGAATCAGAATTGTTAGTCGAACTACAGAAATACTTAGATCAACAGCCCTAGTGAAGGCTTGTGGTCCAATAAGTTATACAGAGCAGTTGGACCACTGTCACGTCAACATATAGCATATCTCAGCCGAGGTCGCAGCCCTATCATCACAAACCATGAGGTGTGAAGGCCAAAAAATATGCCAGACCAGTTGGACACATTTTGTTTCTTTAAAGGAAATAAAACAAGTTCTATGTTATATAACATTTAATTATTTAAAATATCTTATTCATAATTATTTTAAGAATATCATTTGAGGTAATATAATTGCAGTTGTTCATATGAATCACATTAGTTTTTGTCATAAAACTAAAAATTATATAAAATTGTATTATCTATAATAATGCTAAGATATTTATACAATTTGTAATAATATGCTAAATAACATATATTTATGACATAATTCAAAAGGTAAAACCACGCAGCGTATTCACATTGATTATGTGACGATACCTCACCGCTAATTGAGTTTTCAATATCTACGCTTGGGACTCTAGCTAATGGCTTTACACACGATGCCGTTGTCGTATCGTAATATATAACGACCTCGCCATTCCTTATTCCACTATCAACTTTTGAACTAACTAGGTATTGAAAAGAACATTATTACGTCACCAATGCCGTGCCGTACCACGACACGTTACTATTAACTGAGTCTATCTACTGATCTAGTGGCAGTAATTATAGTAACATAGCCAAAGGAAGATATTAAGTAGAATAAAGAAAATTAGAGTTATTTTCACCATTCACAAGTTAAGAAGTTTGAAAAAAGACGCGATTACCAGGTGGTTAAAATTTGTAAGCTGATTCCATAAAATATTTTATATCCATTTTAGAAGACAATTCTTACTAAAGATTAAGAAATATGGGATCAATTAAATTTAATTAATACAACTTCAATATTATGTATTTAGAATGATTGAAGATAGTAACTAAATAGCGTATAAGAAAGGACTCGACAATATTCAAAAGTAGGTAAAGATCTATAATTTCAAACAATCAATGAAATTCTATAAAAATGCACTGAAAAAAAATCGACTTGCCTCAGGCGGGAAGTCGATTTTATTCAGTGCATTTTTCTAGTATTAAAAATATTTACCCTTTGTAAACGCAAATATAAAATTATTCCATAATCAATGAAATTACTGCCTATATCTCATAATGCAACTATTAAAGATTCAATACTTGTTGATGGTGAAAAAGCTTTTAATAGAGAAATGAACAACAAGATAGTAAGTAAACTTATATACAGCGCCAATTATAATAAATCCATTGACTTAGAGTGACTTCATTATTTACTTAATAACAGTCTATGAGAGACAAATTCCTTAAATACTTAAAACACCCATTAGCATTTTAATACATGAATATAAGAAGTATGCTAATAATGAGAATATAATTGCTTGAGTGATTTTGTCGGCGTAGTATAATCTGGAAAAGATAGAGGGTTCATTAATGATTGTGTAGAAACGTATAGTAAAAATATCCTGATAGTTATAACATTTTTATCTTCATTTAAGTTATAGGTTTGTAAAAATAAAATTAATTTCTGACAATTATAATTGTGAAAATTATAATATCATCTAAGTCAACAATAAAAATGTTGATACTGACTGTCTGTGAAGTTTTCTTGCTTGAGGCAGTGTGGAAGGGTCTTCCTTCATGCAGAACTCCCTTGCACCTTTCATGTAATCTCTGATGTAAGAGTTCCACTTGATAACCTGCAACAGATATGAATAAAGTCTATAAAGTAGTCTGGTCTGGCATTTCTTAAATCCATCAAATAAAATGTACCATAATCTTTGACTTTTTATTTGGGTAGTTTCGTTATGTTTGAAATTGATACTAAATTAAATAGAAAAGGTTTTTTTTATTTATGTTTTTCGTTTTCTATTTAATTTGGTATCAATTAATTGGATAAAATTCGTCAAAATGCATCGCGGTAGTGTGCCATTTTATATAAGTTTCAGTAACTTTTTCTTTAGCATCATCCTAACGTGGTTATTTGGGGCTGGTGCAATATGTCACCATACTGTCACCACATATGGCAGGCAGGCCACCTGTCTGACACAAACCTTTCAGTACCCCGATTTCGCAAACATTTGAATAAACTTTTGAATCCACCTTCAACAAAAAGCTTTATCGGCCATCGAGTACGGCAGAATTGAATCGATAACAGTTTTATTAATGCAACGAGAGCTGTAGTTACCAGCTACGAATAGGATCACGCCTTCTTATAACGTGAGTTTCGTAAAAGTCGAGTGAGGGAGTTTCGGGACATGGGGACCTTGTTGAGACTATCACACCAAAGAGTCACTTGTGTGGTGGCGGGTACCTAAGGCATACGCACTAGCATTTCCAAAGAGTGTCCTGCAGACGGACAGACATAAAACTGTGACAAAACTTCATAGCACTTTGGTTAAATTGGGACCAGCATGAAGAAGAAGAATATCTTAAAGAGACTTTAACGAGCTTTACCTTTAAGTCTGTGTAAAATATTTCATCGTCCTTTTCCGATATCTTCTTCCGCAGAGCGAGCAAGTTGTCGTTCTTGAAATGCCATTCCTTCGTCGTGTAGTACTGCAGCACATTTAAGCCGTAATTGATTCTCTTCTGCATTTTTATCATGCTGTGAGGAAGTGATAACAGTTTTAGTAATTTCAAAATCTTAGTATTGATAAAAATTCTATGCTGTTTTAAACAAATCGTATTTGTATAATTCGTCGTGTCCATCGCACAATTATTAACTTTGATTAGATGTGGATTCAAACTCGGATTCTGTCGCTAGGTGAGCAGCGCAGACTGCTCCGCCAAGATGTTTACCAAACAAGGCAAATAATTATGCAGTTATTAAGACAAAAGTAAGAAGATATTGAACATCAAGAGACAGGTTATATAAATATTCAATTTGTTTTATGATTTAGTAATCCTAGCATAGGTGCCCGCTTCTTGTATCATGTACTTAACATCTTTGCTATAGAGCAAAAAGTTTAAAAACTGTAACCCGAATATGAAAAAAAGAAAGGAATTCAATCGCCAAAATCGGGGCTGACAAGATAAAATTGACTCCTCCTATTGTTGAAGTCAGGCATAATATAGCCTATGTTACACGGACTATAATAATGAATCGATTGACACCTTATTCATTAAAATAGGATGAATAGTTTAGATGCTACAGAGAAACGCACGTAAATATAAACATACGTAGACTACTAAAATCATAACCCTTCTTTTTGGCTTCGCCCTAGTCGGATAAAATGCAAGAAGTTTTGGCTACTTTTATTTAATTATGATTTTTTATTTATAATTTGTCATGTTTCACCACATTGTTCAAAAAGCGATCAGCCAAGGTGTCAGTTGGAATAGCATTTGTCCAAATAGAAGGTTACGGGTCCAGCTTCTGTTTCATTTGGTCTTAACGTTAATAATAGCTTTTGCCTGGCGGAGTCGCGAGACGTCGTCGCGAGCGCACGTACCGGTTCTTGCATACTCAATCGCTTAAGTTTTTCTACATCTACCCCCTAATTGAGAATGGAAGAAACTATATCTAGTGATGACGATAAAAGTGATGAAGAGATCTTGAAGGAATGTGAAATGGAATTGCAAGAAATGGAGCAGAGAAAGAACGAAAAACGTCCCCGTGAGAGTGAAGAAAGTAGTGAAGAGGGATTTATAACAGTCAATAGAAGGGCAAAAAGATTAATTAGAAGTACCTCAAAAGAGAATGTAGAATGTAATACCTTAGAGGGCATAACAGAATTTAGAAGCGAAGAGAGGTATGAAGTCTGTCTATTTTCACCACAAGTATTGTTTAATCAAATGGCTTTAGCCAAGTTTTTGAAAAATGAAAATATTAGCAACGTAATTCATATTAAATATAAAAGTCCGTACCGAGTGTTCATTAAATTCAACGACAAGAAGCAAGCTGAGAAACTTATGTCGAATCCAAAATTTGCAGGTATGGATATAAGGGCCCAACTTACAAATTATAGTACCTACTCTTATGGCATAATAAGGGGAGTGGATTTGGATATTACTGAAAAGGAACTTTTAGATAACATAAAAGCTTCGTCAGAATTAGTGTCTGCTAAAAGAATGCAACGTATGAATTATGAAGGCAAGTGGGTAGAAAGTGAATCTTTTCGACTTTGTTTTAAAAGCTCTTCCCCCCCACAAGTGATTGATGCATATGGGTATAAGTTTGTTGTTGAAAAATATGTATTTCCAGTTACACAATGTTCAAGGTGTTGGAAATATGGACATATCAAAAAGTTTTGTTCGCTGAATAAAGAAATATGCCCAAAATGTGGTAAAAACCACGCTAATTGTGAGACCGAGGTGTTTTCTTGTTCAAATTGTAAAGGGCCTCATATGGCATTAGATAAAATTTGTCCACTTTTTATAAAAGAAAAAACTATTCGTAAAATTATGAGTGATGAAAGTGTGACATATAAAAAGGCCTTAGAAATGTATTTGTTAAATGAGAAGGAAAAGACGTCTACAGTTAGACAGGAAGAAGTTGTAAGGTTAGTCACCGATACTCAAGATAATCCATTTCCAGCTTTGACTAGTACAAACAGAAGCTATAGCAGTGTTATACAGACTAATGCAGTAGTACACCAATCAAATATTACTCAGCAACAAGAGAATAAATCTTATTCAAGAGCATCTCAGAAAATTAGTTCTGGTAAAAGCAACAAGAAAGGAAAAAACCGGAATGAAGCGGAATACAATTTAGAACAGAATGTGGTTGTGGATAGTGATACCGGGCCTTGTAACGAAGAAGAAAATGCCAAGGAATATGCAGATAGAAGGAGAGAAAACAAAATTGATATTTGGAATTTATTGTTCAAATTGAAAAATATTTTTTTATCAGAGAACAGCTTGGAGACTAAAATTATGCTGTTTTTAAAAGCAATATTTGAAGAATGTAGGTGTATAACTTATTTGTGTTCTGGTGGAAGTTTTGTTGAACGTTTGTATAATCTTTTTGATGGGTGTAAGTCGTAAAATTAATATATTCCAGTGGAACGCACAAAGTTTGAGACCAAAACTAACCGATTTTAGTGCACTATTGTTTAAGGAAAGTATACATATAGCGATAGTTTGTGAGACATGGCTAGACGAAGAGATGCCTTTATATATAAATGGATATAATATTTATCGTAAGGACCGATACGACTCTTATGGGGGAGTGGCGATGATAGTACACAAGAGTTTACGTTCACAGGCTTACCCCATCAGTGGTATCAACCTGGGTATAGAGGTAGTACATGTCAAGATATATGATTGTAAGTATTTAGAAAATATATTTGCTATTTATTGTCCATCATCTGTTCGCACAAATCAAGAAGATTGGGATAAAATATTTGGGCTCGTGAATAGGAAAACTTTGATAGCGGGGGATTTCAATGGGCACCATACAAACTGGTCTTATAAATGTGATCAAAGAGGATGGCATTTATTAGACGCGTCTTTGGAACACGGTTTTGCTTCAATTAACAACGGAGACGAAACTAGAGTTAAATTAGTCAATAATGTGCTGCAGAAGTCATCCCCTGATGTCTGGTTTGCTTCCACTGATATAGCTGTACATTTTGAATGGCAGGTGTTGAACGAAAGTTTAGGTAGTGATCATTTAATTACTAAAGCTACGATGAATGTAAATGTGGACTTAGAATATATTAGCAGGCGTAATTATAAAAAAGCTGATTTTGAAAACTATAAAACCGAACTTTTAAACGTATTTTTTACTTTTGATGTTAACAGTTGCCCCGATAGAAATGTCCAGGAATATTATGATTTTTTGTTAGACCAGATTAACTATGCAGCTAATAAACATATACCTAATATTAAGATATGTACTAACCCCTCTAGAAACTTTAGACCGAAAGAATATTGGAATGCTAGCTTATCTAAATTGGTTGCCGAACGCAGATTAGCATTGAGAAACTTTAGGAAAAACCCCACACCATCTAACTTAAAAACATTAGAAGATAAAATCACAGAAACTAGGAGTAAAATTCAACAAGCAAAGAAATGCAGTTGGAGGAATTTTTGTAGTGGCATCAATGAATGTACAAATGTATCAGATATGTGGCGCAAAATGAGATGGTATAAAGGTTATCGGCAGACCAAGTTCTCCATTGCGGACGATAAAAAGCGAGAACTACTTCACTCTCTAACGCCTGACTCAGTCATGGAGGGTCCTCCTAGGTTAGAATCTAATAATAATTTACTCGATAAACCTCTCTCTATGCAGGAACTAGAGGCATGTATTAAAAAGAAAGACACATCTCCAGGCAACGATGGAGTTACCTACTCTATGATATATAACCTGCCATTAGCCGGCAAACAGTTTTTGTTAGACTTGTATAACGTGATATATAGAATAGGGGTTATTCCACATCAATGGCGCATTATATTGGTGGTACCCATACCAAAACCAGGCAATGGCCAGGAAACTAAAATAAGACCTATATCGTTACTATCCTGTATTTGCAAAATATTTCACAAAATGATAGGTAATAGACTAGAGTGGTTTGTTGAGCGATTTCATTTATTATCACCAAAAACTTGCGGTTTCAGGAGAGCCCAGTCTTGTGTTGATGGCTTGAGTAGGTTAGTAACTTACATTCAGTTGGGATTTTCTAAAAATATTCCAACCGTTTCATGTTTTCTTGATATAGAGAACGCCTATAATAATGTGCTAGTGAATAAAGTTGTTCAAGTACTAGACGAATTAGGAGTTGGAAACAATATCTGTAGATACCTATGGTGTTTCCTCAGCAACAGACATCTTATGATTAAAAAGGAGAAAGACGGGGAAATAAATGAGGTGAGATACACAAGTAGGGGCCTTGCTCAGGGCGACCCTATGTCCCCATTGTTGTTCAATATTGCAACCATTTCGATATGTCGTCAAATTTCTGGTGTTATAGTGTCACAATATGCTGATGATTATGTTTTATACACTAGTCATAAAGATTTGCACCGCAGTCAAACAGATTTACAAACAGCACTAGATACAATGATTTTGTTATTAGATAATATAGGGTTGCAACTATCTGCAAAAAAATCTAAATTATGCATATTTAGTAGAGGACGTAGGATGGCGCATCTTAGTATTAATATTAATGGTTGCGATTTAATATGTAATGATGTAGTTAAATACCTCGGTATATGGCTTGACAGGTCGTTACGATGGGGTAAGCACACGAATGAGATATTGGAAAAGGCAATGAAGTATCTAAACCTACTCAAAGTATTGTCGGGTTCTGGCTGGGGTCTTCATCCAAATCACTTACGTACGTTGTACATTTCGTTAATACGCAGTAGACTTGATTTTGGATGCTTTCTTTACGGTAATGCTGCTAAAACACATTTATTTAAATTAGATAGGTTGCAGAATCAAGCGTTGAGGATAATGGGAGGCTTTGTGAGGAGCTCGCCCATACATGTAATGGAGTCCGAGATGGCACTATCGCCCCTATACTTGAGAAGACTATATCTAGCGTATAAATTTTGCATTAGAAGTATGTCCTGGGCAGACAATATAACTATAGATTTGCTTAAGAATCTTTGTGACAGCGCTAACGACAGATATTGGGAGAAAATAAAAAAACCCTTACTGATGATTGTTTTTAAAGACTGCAAGAATTGTAATATTCATAGCGAAAACTTAATTGGAATGTTTAGTTTAAATATTTGGACGAGTTCTATTAGAATAAATGAAATTATGTGTACAAATTTAGATTGTATAAAAGGAGGCAAAAAGAACCAAAATGAGTGGATTCATTTTGACATAGTTGAAGAATTGCATAATAAATATCCGGACTATCACAGAGTGTATACAGATGGATCCAAAAGTAATAATGGAATGGGGGCTGCGTACTACGACCCCATAAGAGATGTATCGGCTATGTATAAGTTGGAAAACGGAGTATCTATTATGTCGATGGAGCTCATTGCAATATTAGAAGCACTTAAATATATAGAACGACTGGATACGAGGGAAAGAAAATTTGTCATCCTCTCTGACAGCAGAAGTGCTTTACAACACTTGGCTCGGTGCGTCTCTGGACATAGCAGAGGCATACCGATAGCCTACTCAGTGTTAGAGCTAATATATAAGTTTACTAATATACCAGGTATGAACCTTAAATTGCAATGGGTTCCATCTCACTTAGGATTAAGAGGTAACGAAGAGGTTGACAGGTTAGCTAAATTAGCATGTGTGCAAGGATCAATTTTTTCAATCCTGCCTTTTTACACCGAAGTCTTAACTAAATTTAAAAATATATGTTATGACATGTTCAAAGAATATTTCAATAAAACAAGTTTAGAAAAGGGTATTTGGTATAAAACACTTCAATGTCAACCTCTTCGGATACCATGGTTCTATAATTTTAATTTAAATAGATATTATATCGTCCTTAATAGATTGCGGTCTGGTCATTTCCCTGGCAATGAGTTTGCTTTTATGATGAAGAAGGTTGACTCTCCCAATTGCAATCTATGTGGCAAGACTGATGATGTACAGCACATTCTTGTAGAATGTTTGAAATTTAAAAATGAAAGAGAGTTTATGATGCGAAAGTTTCGTATTAATAAGTACGATACAGGAGCATTTTTAAGCATTCTTGCAGAACCCACTAGCGAAGCTGCAAAATTTATAGTGGATATGGTGTCGCATCATGAACTCTCATAAAAATTAGGTTAAGTTGTATGTGTACATAGATTAAGATTCGATGGGGCTGACATGTCACTTCGTGACCAAAGCACCTAAATAAAATAGATTAAAAAAAAAAAAAAAAAAAAAAAAAAGCTTTTGCCTTCATACAGTCCACTTGACTTACAATGGCTTCTTTCCCAGGATCATCAGGAGTAAGTCTACGAAATAAGCTGGCAGCAAGTGCGTGAAAAACAATGCGATCTGGTGGTGGATCCAGGAGCTCTTAGGCGACCCACCAGGGTACCACAGGCAGACGGAGAATGGGAACTCTTGGACATGGAAGCGACCTGGCGAAGAAAATGCCAAGATTATATAGCAGAACATAATTTCAGTATACCTGCAGTAGCCAATATGAAACATTGAATTTTGTTTGTCGAAAGGTCGCGGATATGAGTCCGTCTCAGCACTTATGATGAGTTCTTATTCTTGTTTTTGTTTCCTTCTTTTTTTGTAAATAGGTTCTTTTTGAACTGGAAAGATAAAGACAATAATTGAGCCCCTTGCTTCATCAGAATTACTTTTTTTCAAAATCAAAAAAAGTAAATATATATGCCGCCTATGGCTTCATGTACGAACAGCCGCATCGATGTAGAAGCACAGGTTTTGTGTAAACGAATGAATATCAGCACACAAAAACCGCGGGTCTCATATGGGTAAACAATCAACATTGATCTATGCTATGCCTAATCAGCTATCGTCTTTGCAAACGTCTTATGGATATGTACATAATTCTCCATCTTCTTACCTATGTCCAAAGCCTGGCCCCAAGTAACAGGATTTGTGTCAGACAGCGTGATATTGCACACTTGAATTTCCTTTGGTCTGAAACAATAAAACATAATATCATCATCATCACCATAACAGCCTTTATAATCGACCCACTGCTGGGACACAAGGCCTCTCCTTGTCATCCATCAAAGGACGTTTAGACAGTAGTCCACCACGCTTGCCCAATGCGGATTGGTGGACGGAGTATAAGGTGATCAATACCCTTTTGCTGATCCATTAATCGCCTTCTACGACACCCATTGGCGAATATGGGTGATGCTATTCCACTCTGCCGGCATCACATGGATATAATACGAGTATATATTATGGTCCAAAAACAATATACATAGTATGTATTTATAAAGTATGACATCTGTTCTGATGGTCTGCTTTTGTTAGTTGCTTCACTGAAGGTTTATGATCCTTTATGGCCCCTAGGGGCGCTAGGCGGTCGAGAGACTCCACGAGGGAGAGATGCTCGGTCACCCATTAATCCTCTAGTCCCATTTACAGGCTTGAGGACTCCCCAATGACGATGCTGATAGCTTTTCGAGTTGATTTGTGTGCCTATGTAACCTTTAATGTGTAACCAAATGTTACTTAAAGCTCTGGAGACGCATTTTTGAATCAATAGAATTCCAAATTGTGTATGAAATCGCAAGATTCGTATGCGAATCCCTAAAATCGCTATTTTTTTGCAAGTACTGGTCCGACCCACTCGTTTCTGATATTCTACCAGTAGAAATCCAATGACCGGCAGTGACATTTTAGCTTTTAATTTACGTTCCGTTTCCTCGTAACTCATTACCGGTTCAACGAGTTATGGCATTCCGGTTTTTATTTTTCTGCATGAAATGAAAAATGTTGTAAGATTCGAGTTTTATGGCAACACTCATTTCTAATGATTCAAAAATACGTAAAATTGGGAGCAATAGAAACTAATTTCGTGTACGTTTTGCTTCCGTGCATGAATTTAAGATTTACTTCCAATGATTCAAAAATGCGTCTCCTGATCAGTCCTTTGGGGATTGTGAGCGTGATAATATGTATGTATATATATGAGTGTATGTATAAAACTTACTTTTCCACGGCGGTAGTGTAAGCCAGAATGATGCAAGCGTTGACCACCATGTCTACCGGAACCACGTCAGCTTGGTAAGTCTCGTTGCAGTGCATGGTGCGAATCACGCCTGAAAATTATAAAAAAAATTGTGTTAGCCATTTAGACCTTAACTCTTTGGAAGTAAGGCGTGTAGTCGAGGGCAACAGAAGACTAGCCGCTTGAATCTGGAGCAGAACGAACTGCAGTACCTCCACATTACAGAAGCTACCAGAGTAATTCATCATCATCAACAGCTCATATAATGTCCCCACCTCGGGCTCGAGCCTACCCCACATTAGCGATTAGGCCTTAGTCAACCACGCTGGCCAAGTGCGGGTTGGTCGACTTCACACACAACCTAAGAATTTCTTCATAGGTGTGTGCAGGTTTCCTCACGATGTTTTCCTTCACCGTAAGGTCGCTAGAACTTCTCGGGGTAGGAAGGGAGGACTAGGGTTGCAAGCGTCTATAGGCTATGGTGGTGGTAACACCAGGCAGGCCTATGCTTGTGATACTCGTCTGCTATCATCATCATCATCATAACAGCCTTTATAATTTGACCTACTGCTGGGACACAAAGCCTCTCCTTGTCATCGAAGGAGGTTTAGGCAGTAGACCACCCAGCAGTAACCCTTTGCTGATCCATTAGTCGCCTTCTACGACCAATGGAGGATATGGGGTGATGCTATTCTACTCTGCCGGCATCACACGGACCTCGTCTGCCAGTTACTTAACATTTGAAAAATGTAGAAGAAGAATGTAGAAGAAGTAGAAGAAAAATAGAGAATTAGGGAAATCCTCGCCTTTTCAAAATAATTTTTACGCTCAGTATTCTTACCTTTCCCTGCTCCCACCATCAATCCTGTTGGGCCATTGAGGTTGTCAACCCAACCCGGTACCGGCTCCTTGTAAGAGGCTGTCACTGTAAGAAAAAAAAATGGAATTTTAGCACATTGAAGGAGGCTTACAAACCGGCTCTGTGGTAAAGTGGCTCGTTCATTTAGGTGCAAAAGTCGCAGGGAAGTACAAAGTTCTCGGTTAGTTGGCTTGTTCAGGTGAAGGTCGCCAGATCTTCTAGACTTTGCCATACTGAGTGACATTTTGCAGCAACAGGCATCTCGCAAATAGCAGTTTACATAGAGACATAGCAACTTTAGTTGTGAGTTTCGATGATTGAAATCAGTTTTTAGTTGCTGTAGGTACTAGAGGACAGAATCAGTTTCAGACCCACGCAACATGTGTCAAGTTATCCATATGATAGTCAACTGACTGTTAACCATGTATTTTGAAAGTTTATTGAATCGCGGCAACAATCCACTTGGCTTTTTTTAACGAAAACTTTTAAAACGTTGATAGTTACTTCAACTAAGTGGACAGTTTCTTCGACTAAAGTTGCTCTGTCTGCATAGTGCCAAAGCTCATGCCATCTCGACGATTTTGCTTCTGTTTGCAGCGTTAGTAATATAATTATTAGTACTGCTACTCACCGATAGATGGCCGTGCGATCACTATGGGAAATTCCCCAGCATGTTGCGCCACTAAATCCTCTGTCAGATCTTTGGTGTAAGCGTATGTGTTTGGTTGAGGTTCGATAATTCTGTGAAATATAAACATTATAATTTAAGTTATAATAATAAACACTGGTCTTGGTTTGTTACTGAAAAATGTATAATATGTGCTATGAATTATCAATCGCCTTCGTGGTCGACCGTATAAATCGATCCAGAATTACGTTTTGCGCGTTTTACAAATAGTCGTTACCATAACCTAACCAATAATTAGTGATCACCATTCGCTTATTCACACTAATATTTATAGAACCTACTATGGGTCTTTCGGCAAAACGTTCATTGGTGAAACGGAATTCTGGATCGAGTTATACGCTGACATGGTGGAAGCGTCGGTGGCGTAGTGCGTAAGAGCGTCGTCTCCCACCCGGGAGGCACTGGTTCGATCCCCGCCACGTACCAATGTGTTTTACAAATTTGAATTCATATGTACGTTTAATCGACGCTTTTACGGTGAAGGAAAACGTCGTGAGGAAACCTGCACACACCTATGAAGAAATTCTTAGGTTGTGTGTGAAGTCGACCAACCCGCACTTGGCCAGAGTGGTTGACTAAGGCCTAAACGCCCCTAATGTGGGGTAGACTCGAGCCCCTCGGTGGGGACATTATATGAGCTGTTGATGATGATGATGGTGTAGTGTACATAGCCTTAATAAAATAAATAATCCGCCGATGAAATCGCAGTTTGGCGGTGCCAACTTCAAGGAATCTCCACTGAGGTGGAAGTTTTTCCCCAGATCGGGCTCTCCAAATTCGAGCGGTTACTCCGCTGTACCTTACCTCGACGTATTTCGTCTTTACTAATAGTTCAACATCGGAACCGTCAGTCTGCACTACAAAGTTGCCTGATCAGCTGTGCTTTTTCTGTACAAGACGCAAGATGGTCCTGCGTAGAGTTTATTGCATTTGTCTCCACCAAAGTGGAGACGCGTGGTCTGGAGTAATAAATACGCCTTAATTCCTTACTTGTTCTGCATGTGAGTGAGGAGGTCATCGTCCATCCACTGCACGCAGTCCATGATTTGCTGCGGCTTGTGTCTGGACGGGTAGATCCTCTCCTCCAGAACTTCAATCTCGCATCTGCAGTACGCTGTTGAGACGTGCATGAACACCTGGAAGAATTATATATGGATTAATAAGGTTTAAATTGTCCTCGTATCTGCATTACGCTGTTGAGACCAGGAAGAATTAAGTTTGTTTTAGTAGGGTTGAAATTGTCTAGCGCCTGGAATCCGGTGATAAATCTTTGTGGAGCCGCGGTAAATAAAAGTTGTACGTTGCCGCGTATACTGTGAGTGTTGTGTGTAGACATCAGGTTCGAGTGAATAGTGAGAGTGTGACCAGTGGTACGGGTGCCGAGCGTAGTAACAGAATAGGAAGAAGGTAGACAGATTTATCTGTAAATAAAATACCAAACTCGCACAGACTTAGTTTGTCACTACCACTGCCTTTTTAACAGGCTTATATTAGTTTCACCTGTATGTTTGTAACTGACTCTTTGGGCTTGATTTTGACCCACTTTAAACGGTCAGATTTCATTCAAACCTTATAGATTTATCAAAAACCACATTACAATGATTCGATAAGAATATCCCATTATCTTGATTAGAATCGTCAGGACTAATAAATTAAACGTTTGGAATGTTAGTTCAGCTATACGTCACTAGATGGCGTTGTCATTGTTAAGTTGGCGGTGTCGCACTTAAAAGTGGATAGTAAAATAATAGTTTTAAAAAAACTAAAAAAACACACTTTTATATCAATTTAATTGTACTGATCGAATATTTTCGAGAACTAATGTTATTGAGCACCCCACGCTTTTCTCTAAATAATAATTATAGGTACTTTTCGTTCATCATTTATGTTCTATAGTCAAAAGTTATTTTCAACTTTTTAGTTCGATTTAATATGTAAAAAGCGTGTTTTTTAGATTTTTTGAAGTCGTAGCCAGGCAAGAGCGTAATACGCAAGGCATTTGAAAAAAATCTCTACAAAACAAAAAATGTGTAAAGTGACTGTAATTTATTGTCTAAGTGCTGTAGCCCTTAATGTTAATACATTTAAGAACCGAAATCCTTTACCTCCAAATGCTTCATCCCCGTGACCAGGTCCAGCACTCTCTGTGTTCCCACTGTGTTCATGTTTATGGCGTCCCGGATGAACATGTCAAATCTGGAATCGTATACATTTTATTTAAAAAATTTCCTACACTATATTATTAGCCGTGTGATGCCGGCAGAGTAGAATAACATCACCCCATATACTCCAATGGGTGTCGTAAAAGGTGACTAATGGATCAGCAAAGGGTTATTGATCACCTTCACTAGGTGGTAGACCCATATGTAGGGTCGTCTGGATAGGTACCACCGCTTTTCTTATTTCTGCCGTGAAGCAGTTCGCTGTGTTTCGGATTGAAGGGAAAGGTAGCCAGTGTAATTACTGGACATGGAGGGCATATCATCTTAGTCCCCAGGATGGCAAACGCACTTGCGGTGTTAAGTGATTTACGCTTAATATTGCAAGTGTCTATAGGCGGCGGTGACCACTTAACATCAGGTGGGCCGCAAGCTTGTTTGCCATCTCGTAACATAAAAAAAACCTTATACTCCGGCCACCAATCCGTATTAGGCAAGCGTGGTGGACTACTGCCTAAGTATCCTTCGATGACACAAGGAGAGGCCTTGTGTCATCGAAGGACACTTAGCCCAGCAGTGGGTCGAATTATAAAGGCTGTTATGATGATACACTATACCATCGTTGCGCATGATGTAATTAAATAACTATATTGACAAATTGTGATTGCAATTACCTACTCAATCACACATCTAATATCTTTTAAAGTTGGGGATTAGAATATGGATACCCAAAAATGTACAGTGGAACCGCAGTAATCCGACAAACGTTTTGCAGGGCGATGTCGGATTATCGAATTTGTCGGATTATAGAGTACTAAGAGCCTCTATAGTTCGGAATTTTGTGAATAAAAGCACCTTGTAATCCGACAAATTAGACATTAAAAATCGATATAATTAAACTATACTTAATACTACATAATTATGTATGTAGAATTTAGTAGGTAAATTAAACATCCTGAGTAATATTTTATTATAAAAATAAAATGTGGTGTCGCGTACAAGTTACAACCTGACCAATCATGCATTATTTTAGTGATGACTAGATGACCCGGTGTACTTCGTATCACCTATTCACACGGAGTACTAAACGTCTTTGCACCTATCCTAACGACATTAAAACTCTTCCTTCGCTAAAATGGCGGAACGTCAAATGTTTGACAGGCAAGTAGGCAGAACAATTTATATGGGAAAATGAAAATGTTGTTTTTACTATCTTCCTCGCAATTTCTCCATATTTTCTCACCGTTTAAACCTTCCCTAGACCTCCACGAACATTTCAAGACCAAGATAAAATAAATCCGTTCAGCCGTTCTCGAGTTATAGCGTCAGGAAGGAAAACCCGACTTATTTTTATATAGTAGATTTGCCGAAATTTTTATGTAGGGTATCTACAATCAACGGCGAGAGGTGTGTCGGATTACAAGGGGCGGCGGATTAGACCGGGGCCGGATTACCGCGGCTCCACTTCTTCTGCCTATCGTTTTCCCGGCTTGCTGCCAGGGTCCGCTTTCCTACTTAAGCTCCTCCACTTGTCCCGGTCCTGTGCATCCTCCGTAGTTAACTGGTTCTCTTCCATGTCCGCTTTCACGACATCCAGCCAGCGTTTTTAGGGCTTACCACGCATTCTGGGACCTCGTACATTGAGGCTGAGGCATCTGTTCCCCACATATTCAGACAGCTTCCGACATATGGCCGTACAATCGGAGACGACTTTCCTGGAGCTTGTCCGCTATGCCCCTGATTCCGAGACTACCGCGAACATGTTCGTTTAGTCTAGTCGCGTAACACCGCACATCCATCGTAACATCTTCATCTCGGTAACATGAAGCTGCTGTATATGTCTTCCAAGAACCGGCCAGGTCTCGCTGCCATATAGGAGAACTGGACGAATGATGCACTTGTACACAAGGCCCTTCAATTTTACCGGTATCCTGCGATCACAGAGTACTCTAGTTTTATTTATTACCGCGGCTCTACTGTGTTTAAAAAAAATCTGCTGTGGAAAATCCACAGCTCTTAGGCTGGGTTCACCAAAGAGAATATAACCCCTAAACCAACATTTCATGCTTGATCCACATCCGTCCGCGCCGTCCCCGGGACGTGTTCCATCAGTGGTCGCCAAAATATCATTGCGTACTTTTTATATGAATTCGTGCCCGGGCCGGTGACAGAGATTCATAGCCCGAACGTCCGTCCGACACGGCCGGACCACATCCCGGACACTGCCCTGGTGTGTGAATAGACCATTAAACTGGCGATTATTATTTACCGAACTGTTTTTAACATTTTATCGTATAGAATAGAATAGAAATAAATTTCTAGTAAATTTTAGGTAAACGTATCACTGAGGCGGCCTATAAGGCCGGCGTCGGTCAGCGGCCCACAGGGGCTGGCGTTAGTCGGCAGCCCCTGTGGGCTGCTAACTATATATTAATATAAGAAAAAGTTTTTTTGTGATAACGAGATCCACACCCAGTTTGTTGCTATGCTACGACAGTCGCAACACAGCGCTGGTTTTCAGTGCGGTCCCCAGATGACGTGCGGACGCGAGGCCATTCCGCGTTAAATAGTATAGAAGAATAATCTAAGGCTCCACACAAATGGACCACAAGCAGGGTGCACGTGATTTCACACATTTTAGACACTGCGGCTCCTGCTGAAGCGCGTGGCTGGCACTGGTCACACGTGTGCCAACGGCTGGCGACCATCGAGCACCGGTAGCAGCCACTGACCACCTCCGTTTGCGTGGTACCGAAGGACGTGGCGCGTGGGCCACCGGTGGCCCATTTGCGCGGAGCTTAAAACTATCGGTTAACTTTTACTCGTTACTTTCTCGTATACGTAGCAGGTATAGAGGAAGTCTTGTAATCGTCAAGTGTCTGTGCGTTAGCACAATAACTCGAGTATGCTTTAACTTATTGCAACCAAATTTAACATGCATGTATGACATCAAAATATAAGGTTTCTATCAACTTTTGAGTCGTCGATCACGAAAGTTAAGCAACCAAGTGCGTGGTCGGTACTCGGATGGGTGACCAAAATTTAACGTGCATGTATGACATCAAATATAAGGTTTCTATCAACATTGGAGTCGTTTCCGGTATACGAGAAAGTCAAGGGGAGACCACTCCCGATGACCGGCTGGTCATGAAAGTATGCTAAAACCTACAGTATGTCATAAATTGTATATAGGATTACATTCACATAATAGCACCAACCCCAAATAAATACATTAGGACTAGGGGACTAGGATATGAAGAAGAAAGATTTTTTTGAAACTACAGAATACGTTATACCTTGTTTACACAATTACTATTACGGAAAATTTGAGTAATGACGTTCAAACGGAGTTGTAAAAAATTGTTATTCAAGTGCGTTTTTTTTGATAATTTGAAAATTTGTAAAAATATAATATTCAAATTATTTTAAAAAATGCACTTTGCGTCTTGGAACTAGAATAACAATTTTTTAGAGTTCTGCTTGAACGTCATTTGCATAGATTTATAAATAATGTGACAAGTGAGATTCAGTCTAAAAGTTTCCTCGTCAAATATTTATTTATTTATTTATTTGGTTCACCTTTAATTGTTACACTTGTGAATGTATGTGTACAATATCTTCGAAGTTAATGCTAAGTGTACAATAGTAGGTTGATAAACACTGCTTGCATAGAAAAATAATACTTAAATTGTAGTTAAAGTTTACGAAAAAGAAAAACAATTCACGGATTAACTAATCTACTTAATATCTAAATGGTACAGCTGCCATTTACACATACGTAAGGATGCACTAAATAAATCTGTTTTACTGTTAAGTTTGTTGTGAAGCTTGCAAAGTCTTGGTATAGGGGAGTTAGGATTCAGTATGGTTTTACAGAAGGGAGGCGATAGAAGGTTAATTGGAGTTGGAGATCTGGGATATCTCTCGGGAACTCTGAGTTTGAATTTTGATAGGAGATCGGAACAATATATTTAAAATTTTATAGAGAAATAGTAAATCTAAAACACTTCTTCTGCTATCTAATGATTTAATTTCGAAGTAATTGAGACGTGAATCATATCCCTTAATCCTCTTGGCGACGCCAGCAGAGTAAGCTATATAATACAATAGGCGTTTTTGGACACGTTCTATTCGAAGACTATGCACAGCGTAATGAGGACGCCATACAACAGAACAGCAAACTTCGTACCTATTAATTGATTAGACGAACTTTGGTTTCTGCATTACGGAACGCTTTGCTGTTCCCAATTATAAAACCTAAGGATTTTGACGCTTTTTTGACAATGGAATCGACATGTGGGACAGACGGACAGACTTTAATATTTGGTCAATACCTAAGCACTCCTACGTCTCCTGTATCAACAACATTTAGATGTGAACCATTCATACAATAATTGTACATAATTGGTTTTATTTTCCGGGTAAAAGTAATCTGCGAGCATTTTTTTATATTTAGTTCCGCGCCATTATTTGCACACCAATTTAGTAGTTTTTCAATGTCACCTTGAAGAAATAAGGCATCGTAATATAAATAACATACAATCATACAATGACGCTCATAATCCCAAAAGGGCAGATATTTAGGTAACACTCGGTTGCACGTAAAGCCACGTGCAGTGTGGGCCATATAATGCCTCAAGACAGGTTGCCAGCCTGTCGCCTACATAAAAGGGTCATCAAACGCAAATAGTAACAAAAGCCTTCAATGAACCGACAAACAAGAACCAGCTTTCATCTCAGCAGTAAATGTATCAATAACAGTTATAAAAAAACCTGTTATTTGTGTGACTACAATTATTAATACCTACCTATATTAGAAAAAATTAAAGGTACAATGTGTTATTAAAAACCACTAATCGACGAGCTTATCAAAGTTATAAATAACACGAAAACACAATGTAAAGAACCTAATTACAAATGTAAAAAAAACTTCAACCAAAATGTGAAACATAGTTTTGTCTTTAGTCAGACCGCTGGAGTGACTAATCAATATTTCCTGTTATATAAGTTTTCATCATAAAAACAAAAATCCACGGCAATAGCGAACCGCGCAGAACTCAGTCATAGCCCCGGTTCCATGGGAAAGGGCCAAGTATGCTACCCTGGGGTACACCAGCCACCACTGTTTGATAACTGCACGCGGGCCTCCGCATCCCTGTAGAGTAGGTACTACCCTGTCCTGCAGGTAGTTTCCCAAGGCGTGTAGGTATAAGGGTACTTACATGATAATCACATGACGCTTATGTGTACTTGTGAGAGATGGTGTTGAATGCCTTTGCAAAGTCTAACGACACCGCGACCCCATAAAGTCAGAGTCCTAAATAATAACTTTGAAATCTCTCTCATTAGCCTTTCCTATTCTTCGCCCTACTCCTAATTTTAGTTGAGGTCGGCATAGTGTGAACATTATTACAAACAAGATTTCCCTACAATGCATGAAGTGACCTATAAAACAGACGGTGTTACGACAAGCCCAAATTTTAACCGCCTTTTACGACACGGTGTTGGGATAGTAGATAGTGTTCTTACGGCTGCTACCACACGACAGACGACTAAAGGTTAAAACTTACCCATAATTAACTCGGAAACAGATCAATATCGCCTCAACTTGAGCCGTTTTTTATTCTTTGTATTGCATTGCAGTTCCCACGCTTATGCTTACGACTTTCCGCACTCTCAACGTACGCGAGCTTACGAGTCTCTTCATCCACGCTTGCCTCTCTCACCCCACACCAGTCTGTCTGCAGTACACTTCTGTTGCCGAACGTGCATTCCATCAAGGTAAATTACAGTCGTGTGGCGTGCATGTTTTCTTGAATTTATACTGATTGAAGTATGAATCTGATGCTCTGATTCGATTTGGTTTCGTGCTTACGTTCGGTTGACACCTGGTGGACGGCGAAGCAAAGGCGATACAGTGAAGATTCCTTTCAGAGTTCCTTTGAGAGCTACCACTGGTATGTAAGTAAGAAGGTATAGGAGGTATAGGTAAGGCGGTATTTGCTGCTTGGGAAGTATCACGTTGTTGCTATGTATATACAACCTCTGTACAAATTAGTTTATTCTTTTATAAGTTTTTTACATTACGGTTACCATGGTGCTTTGTTATTCTTGTTTACTTCAAATTATTAAAAACTACTAAGTTATATTTTACAGCCTAATCTTTTAATTTCCACACAATACATAATTTCAATAGGTTATGGGCCCAGTCGATTCAAACCAAGGGAATCCAGGATCCACAAATATGCTCAAGAACAATTCCTACAGCATCAACAAACTTTGCGGTGTTGATGATTACCCGCAATGGAAGTTTGCGATGAAGATGTTATTGCTTAGAGATAGACTCTTCTCGTGTACGCAAAAGGAAACTGTTCAAGATTCTGACCAAGACCAAGACGCACTAGCAACTATTTGCCTGAATGTACAGCCACATGTTTACCCATATTTGAAAAATGCAGTAACTGCCAAACAAGCTTGGGATGAGCTTGAAAAGGTCTTTGAACAGAGAAGCATTAATAGGAGAATAACCCTATTAAATTCTATTCTAGATGAAAAGCTTGTTATGCATGGCAGTATGTATGAATATGTGACGTCAATCATGAGTACTTCCCAGAAGCTTGAAGACATCGGAAAAGGTTTGGATGATGAATTTGTAGCTGTTATTATGTTGCGAGGCCTACCAGAAGAATATAAGCCTATGAGGATGGCAATCGAACATTCTAATATGGCCATTACGACCGAGAATATTCGTTCTAAGTTACTTCAGGAAGCTGATAAACAACCAGCAGCTAGTGATCAACAAACTGATGAAGCGGGGCTACTCACAAGACGAAGTGGTAATGAGAAAGTGAAACCAGAAAAGTCGTCAAAGATTCGCTGCTTTAAGTGCGGCAAGAAAGGTCACAAAAAGCCTGACTGTCCCTTGAAGAACGTGCAACCGTCCACTTCAAAAGAGGAGTATAAATCAAGTTTATACACTGTATTTGGTACAAGTGACGCGTTTGGTTCTGAGGGTTTCTATATTGATAGTGGTGCTTCGAATCATATGTCGAATCAGTTAGACTGGTTTTGTGATTTAATTGACGAAAATTGTATAAAAAAGGTTTCGTGTGCAAATGGTGGTGTAGTAGATTGTTTAGGCAATGGTGATATTGACATAGATTTAAATGGTAGTTTAAGAAAGGTTAAAGATGTAACCTATGTACCAGGTTTAAAAGCAAACTTGCTGTCTGTGTCTAAGTTGGTTGAGAATGGATGGTGTGTGGTATTTTCTAAGTTAGGCTGTAAGATTTACCATGAATCTAATTGTAAAATTACAGGTACGCCTGAGATTACTGCATCCGCAATTTCAGGAATTTACAAATTGGATAACTGTAAGCCAATTGTAAGAAGACGTTGTGCTGCTGCAGTGCAGGTTGATGAAATGTTATGGCATCGAAGGCTTGGACACGTGAATGAGCAGATTCTTCGAAGATTGCCAGGTATAACATTAGATTCGGTAAATAGTTTGAATTGTATTCCTTGTATTCAGGGGAAAATGCATCGGTTACCGTTTAATAAGGGTGATGCAAATAGAGCAACAGAGAAGCTGGCTTTAGTTCACTCTGATCTCTGTGGACCTATGAAAGAAACTTCTTACGGTGGTTCTCGTTACATGCTGGTGATTGTTGACGACTTTACGCGAAAATACTTTGCCTATTTTCTAAAGTCTAAAACGGAAGTTCTTGATTCATTCAAGTCGTTTGTCACTGAAGTTGAAACTGAGACAGGTATGAAGGTTAGGTGCATCCGGTCGGATAACGGTACGGAGTATGTAAATAGGGCTTTTGATACATATTTAAAGGCAAAGGGTATCAAACGTCAACTCACTGTTCCATATACGCCGGAACAAAACGGGGTAGCTGAGAGGTCTATTCGGAGCATTACGGAAATGGCTCGTTCAATGCTGTATGATGCAGGTTTGTCTAAAAAGTTTCCAAGAATTTGTGCTTGCAGTTCCGGAAGAGTGAACACTTTGACATTTCAGGTTACGTGGATGCTGATTGGGGAAATGACTTAAAGGACAGAAAGTCGTTCAGCGGTTTTATATTTAAGATTGGTACTTCAGTAGTATCATGGGAATGTCGAAAACAGCGGTGTGTTTCGTTGTCATCGACTGAAGCTGAATACGTCGCACTATCAGAAGCAAGTAAGGAAGCTGTATTTTTATCTAGATTAGTTAGAAATATCCTTCAGCGTGATGTATGTGTGGTCCATTTAGGCACAGACAGCCAGAGTGCTATGAAGCTGGCAGAAAATCCGATCGGGCATCGTCGCACGAAACATATTGATATAAGGGTACATTTTGTAAGGGAATGTGTAGAGTTAGGTTTCATAAAGTTAATGTATGTACCTACGGAATCTATGATAGCAGATGTATTAACCAAGCCCTTAGGTCGTGTTAAGTTCAGTAAATTACTGGGGTCCGTAATGTACTAATTTGAGGGGTGGTGTTGCTATGTATATACAACCTCTGTACAAATTAGTTTATTCTTTTATAAGTTTTTTACATTACGGTTACCATGGTGCTTTGTTATTCTTGTTTACTTCAAATTATTAAAAACTACTAAGTTATATTTTACAGCCTAATCTTTTAATTTCCACACAATACATAATTTCAATACACGTGACACTCTTGGTGTTTTCTGTGATTTATCTAAAGCTTTCGACTCCACTGCAAGCCGACATTACTACTTTATCAGCCCTAGACTGTACAACCGACTGAATAAAGAATTAAATATCTACCGGCTAACTGCCCGTAACTGTAAACTAGTTACACTAAAATATCTCCTTACGTTATCATATAACGACACTGAAAATCTTTTAAAATAATGTTTTGTCACAGTCACAGTTGCCTTTCATCCATCCCTCGGCTCCTACGCAGATCACAAGAAAACTACAACAGATCTCTCACAAACACATACACACACATTCACACACAAACACGCGCATACACACACACACACACACACACACACTCACACATACCCACACACAAACACGCAGGCAAATACCAAATATATTCATTTAAATGAGTGTATATTTTGCAACAGTTACCTAGTGTTATCTTTTATTAATTTATTAATTTATATAGCTAATTTTTTAAAATTGGAACATTGAAGTGTACAATCGAAGGAGGGCGTTGTTGTCTGCTACACAGTTTAATACTTCCTGCGGACAACATCGTGATATTGTTTCTGTGTCAACTTTTTGTTCCCAATAAAGCATTTTTGATTGTATTTACAGCTATTTGAGTTTTGCTAAAAAACGGATTTGACTGTGTAAATCATGATACTCTGGTCAGGAAATTACACCATTACGGCATTAGGAACAAGGCTCTCAACCTTATTTCCCTCTCCTAACACAGGTTTTTATCAAACTTAAAAGAAGAGACCCAACCCCTGTAATGTTGTCATTGTCATTAAATAAAGGAAATTATGATTTTTGATTTTGATTTTTGAACCTTATGACTTCATACCTGAGCAATAGAATACAGAAAGTTGATATAAATGGTAAAATATCTCCAGGATCTCTAGCGACAATAGGTGTTCCGCAGACCTCTTATATCTATGTTCTGTGGCAGACCTCAATTCTTGGTCCATTTCTCTTTCTAGTCTTCCGTTAATACCCTTTACTAGGTGGTAGACCCATATGTAGGGTCGTCTGGGTAAGTACCACCGCCTTTCTTATTTCTGCCGTGAAGCAGTTCGCTATGTTTTCTTTCGCTATGTCAGATTGAAGGACCATTCCCTTTAATCCGAAACACAGCGAACTGCTTCACAGCCTGTGTAGTTTCTGGGCATGGAAGGCATATCATCTTAGGCCCCAGGATGGCAACGCATTTGCAGTGTTGAGAGACTTACCCTTAATATTGCAAGTGTCTATAGGCGACGGTAAGCACTTAACACCAGGTAGGCCGCAAGATTGTTTGCCATCTCGTAATATAAAAGGAAACTTTACCATCATAAGATTTAATATTACCTGACGCAAGCGGCGCAGTGGAATACAATCTGGCTCTCTCTCTGCAGCACCGCTCGGTCCTCCGTGGAAATGCCCAGGTCCTCCATGAGTATGTCTCCTGAGATAACGTGCAGTTTCTGCAGCTGTTCAGGGTGCTCTTTCTTGAGGGTTTCGAATACCTGGAGAGTTGGACAAAGAATTTTTAGTAAAATTCTTAAGATATAGTGTTTTAAACTACATACACACAGAGAAACAGACATAGCACGCTCAAAATCACAAAGGGGTCGAGTAGAACTTCATAATACTGCCAGATGTGGTTTTGTACGTAACATTCGGTTACACACAACGCCACATCGGGCAGTATGGGTTATACAGTACCCCTAAAATAGTGTCAGGTTGTTTTTTGTAACGATGGGAAATCCATTTACGGGCCATACCACGCTGGTTGGGCGTACGGCGTGTGCGGGCCTCACCAGCGCGGAACAGCGGCGGTCCTACTCCGCTAAAACCCACATAGGCGTACATAGTGTGCGCCACTACACCAAAACGCCAGTCCGCTGTGCCCTACCTTGACCTTGACAAGCCCGCAGCAAAAAGCCTTTTTTCCTTCGAGATTTTACGAAGCAAAAGAGGTCTTTTGGTGCTAGAAAGGTGAATAACATATTAATGGTCGTTTTTAGAACTTTTGCTCAACATAGTAACATGCAGTCGGAAGAATTATTGAAATTTATGCCTCCTGACAGCATGTTACTATGTTGAACAAAAGTTCTAAAAACTACCATCAATATGTTTTAAGTTCGCCTTTAATTTTCGGTCTTGTTTCCGTCTTTTCATTTGACTAATTGTCTTATAATGCAGCAGGTTTAATAGTTTTTTAAATTTCTTTATTTTTATTTTAAACTTTTTGGTTACCTATTTTATATAATACGGTTATGAATTACTTTTCAAAAATCCTTATGATAAGCCTTTTAATTTGATACCCATATTGATGAATTCTTAATAAAATAAAATCTAATACTTAATACCTTCTAATAATACCTCACAGTTAGGTACTATGTTATTATTTTACCTAAGAACACTTGGGCTACCTATCAAGATATATTTAACCATACCTTAATTTTATAGAAATATGTTTAGTCGTTTATATTACAAATAAAACAAATACAACAAGATAACCCATTCCTTGCAGTTGGGTAAAAAAAGATATAACAACCAAGTACATCTACCCGCCACTAGATGGCGCCACTCACCTTACAATTGGCAAAGCTGTCCAACCTCTCCTTGCTGTTCTGCCCTTTCTTCGCCCTCATCAGCAGGTATAACCTCTTAACATCAGGGCAGGCCCTTAGGATCTTCTCCACCAGGACCTTGCCCATAAATCCCGTGGAACCGGTCAGGAATAGAGTCTTTCCTGCGTAGTACTCGCTGACGCTCATAGATGGCGCCATGGTTGATAGCTGGGAACAAAATTTTGTTTATGTTATTTGGATGGCAGACAAGTATTTAATTTTATTTTAGTTCCGTAATATCCCTAATATCTACATAAACTGTCATGACTAAATAAGATAGAAAAATCAAGATGGATATGTCTAATGATTTGCCAGATTAGGCTATAATCCTACTTGGGGTCCACGTCCGGGAACCTCCTCGTGGCGGACCCTGGTAACGTGGTGGGGAAACTTTCTCGGCGGGTGTGTGGCTTTTGATGTCAAGTGTGTCCCCTTGGCATTCGAAGTCACATGCCATCGTCGAGTTGTTTTTATTTTCCCACCACGGCTAGTTCCGTACGGTTCTTTTCAGGGCCACGACCGCGCCCAAAGTCCCCCGGGTGTGGTCCGATGGCTGCTCCCGGTGTCCTCGTCAGGAGGACGCGCCAGGTCGAGCGGCCGTCGGTGGACTGTGGTTGCTGGCCAATAATTGATGCAAGGAGTGCCTAGACGGGCAGCGTTGGGACGGGCTCGGTGTAGTTGCGCTCACGTGCGCAGATCCCGAGCTTTCCCATAATAGCGCACTGGAGGTCAGGCCGGGGAGGATGTTTAGTGGGTATGGAGGGAACGCCTTTACCTCGAGTCCCGCATATCCCCTGCGGTTAGCACTACCCCCAGGGACGATGCGTAAATGCATTTGATATAAACGCGAAAGTTTCTATGGATGCATGTATATTCGTTGATCTTTGACGCAAAAACTAATTGAATTTTAATGAAACTTCACAATAATATAAATAGCTCATACATCAGATTAACATTAGAAGCTATCATCATAACAGCCTCTATAATTCGACCCACTGCTGGGACACAAGGCCTCTCCTTTTCATCGGAGGAGGTTTAGGCAGTAGTCCACCACGCTTGACCAATGCGGATTGGTGGACGGAGTATAACGTGATCAATACCCTTTGCTGATCCATTAGTCGCCTTCTACGACACCCATTGGAGGATATGGGGTGATGCTATTTTACTCTGCTGGCATCATATGGCTATTATATTATCTTAATATATATAAATTACGTGTCACGTTGTTTGTCCGCGATGGACTCCTAAACAACTTAACCGATTTTAATCAAATTTGTACACCGTGTGCAGTTTGAACCAACGAGAGATAAAATAGTTTTTATCTTGATAAGCAGTCATTTTTTTTACTGCAGATACAATGTTATAGGTCAGTAGTATGAAATTACCACAGCAACGCGTAGCCGGGACAGCTGGTAAGTATTATTATATAAGTATAATAATCTTGCGCAGACGGAGTCGCAGGCAGAAAGAAGCTTGTAGTGAATATATCGGAAATAAATGCCAGTTAAGAATAACATTTTCGTAAGAATATCAAGCGTCGGTGGCGTAGTGCGTAAAAGCGTTGTCTCCCACCCGGGAGGCACTGGTTCGATCCCCGCCACGTACCAATGTGTTTTCAAGTTTTGAATTCATATGTACGTTTAATCGACGCTTTTACGGTGAAGGAAAACATCGTGAGGAAACCTGCACACACCTATGAAGAAATTCTTAGGTTGTGTGTGAAGTCGACCAACCCGCACTTGGCCAGCGTGGTTGACTAAGGCCTTATCGCCCCTAATGTGGGGTAGGCTCGAGCCCCTCGGTGGGGACATTATATGAGCTGTTGATGATGAAGAATATCATTTTTATAAAGACGACATGAACCATCTAGTGGTATCCCAGCAAAGTCATTCAACAGGTAACACCAATTAATTTCACAACGCATCATTAGAAACGTAATTAGTATAATATTAGGCACTTTATATGCTGTGTGTAGTTCATAAATGAAGGTAGACTTGCCTATTTCTTCCCATATCTGTTTTGAGGAGTTACATGAAAATCAATGCGTTAAAAAGGTCTCTGGACAACTATAGACGCGTCCTTGGTAAAGATTACGAAGTTTGAGGTGAAGGACTTGGGTCGTTACGTTCCCTAAAATATGGTTGAGCGAAGCGATGGCTGATTCTTGCGTCATGCCTGTGAACAGGTGCCGCCACAGAGACCTGGTCATCTCATGTTTTCTTGAACTCTTTATTTTTATTTGAAATAAATGTAGAAAATGTAGTTATTTATTCTTAGATGGATAATTGTATGACACCTGCAAGTAATAGGATAATTTTGTTTGTGTTATGATATTGTGTAAATAATTCATTATTTTCTACTATAGATACTTTTAACATTTCTGCTAGAGTGTATTAAGAAGAAATTTATTCGATTTGTTAAATAGCGATAAAATAGTACAGACAACAGCACGTTGAGTTACCACAAACTGTCAAATTTTCCCAATCGATTATGCACTTTATATTGAATAGTCTTAGATTGAAAATCGTTTGGAGTAATTTGACAGTTTTGTATAGGCCGACGTGCTGTTGACTGTACATTGTTCACCACGGGAAGAAAGTGACAGATTACCAACGAGGGAGCATTGTGTGGCCCGAAGGCGCAGCTGAGAGCCACAATACTCCCTCGTTGGGAATCGAAGTTTCTCCCAAGTGTTACATAGTGCTTTACACTACACCTGTGAAGATATTCAAGGACTTGTTTAATTGAAATCTGCAGTATTACAAAATTATAAAGAGATTATTACATTTGTATGGGACTAATGCAAAAATTGAAGGCGCCTGTTGGAGCAAGTTATCGTCTCGAAAGTCCAAAACAAACTTTATGTAAATAAGTCTCATATGAAGTCTCTCAGGTGAATGTAAATTCTTAAGAGAAATAAAATTCTTAAACCACAAGTTATGCTATAAGACACAAGAAAAAATCTTGTAATGTGCAAAAGGCCTTAGAATTAAAAGTCCGCTATAGCGGCAGACCCTCAGATCAAATATATTATGATCTGAGGGTAGATTAACTAACGTAATGTGTAATGTTTACCTAAATTGCAGGTCTTAAAACGCACGCCAATTAAGTACTAGGTATAATAACTAACGATTTTCCAATACCCATTAGAAGCACCGCAACTACAATTAATTGTGGGATTATTAAATGATTCATTCAACTACATTTGCCATACTACATTTAAGATGTTTGAATTAAACGGGAAAATTTTGTTAGAACCACAGAACAATTACTCGTTAGAGCTTAATAATTTTACGTTCACTTAGTAATGCAAGCAATATGAATCCAAAGCAGAATGAAACGTCAGCCTAAACTATTGCTGAACAGAACAAAGACTCTAAATTCCACTCAATTACGCGCCATGCTCCCATGAACAACTACTTATCATAGATCGTGCAAAGAATAAACAGTGCAATAACATTCTATAATGGTATTACAATACCTAAATATATTTAGTTCACGTTTCCTTGAGGACAAAACCTAAGAAGTCATAGAATAATGACGCAATCATAATAAAATTATTCAAAACTTAAAACAATAACAGATGCATCACTTATAGAGGCGAGAGATGTTAATGGTGCGCGGTCACCGCAGCCTATGAACGACACCAGAGGCATCACTCGACCCTAGAGGCGAGAGATGTTAATGGTGCGCGGTCACTCAGCCTATGAACGACACCAGAGGCATCACTCGACCCTAGAGGCGAGAGATGTTAATGGTGCGCGGTCACTCAGCCTATGAACGACACCAGAGGCATCACTCGACCCTAGAGGCGAGAGATGTTAATGGTGCGCGGTCACTCAGCCTATGAACGACACCAGAGGCATCACTCGACCCTAGAGGCGAGAGATGTTAATGGTGCGCGGTCACCGCAGCCTATGAACGACACCAGAGGCATCACTCGACCCTGGAGAAGAGAAATGTTAATGGTGCGCGGTCACCGCAGCCTATGAACGACACCAGAGGCATCACTCGACCCTAGAGGAGAGAGATTTTAACGGTGCGCGATCACCGCAGCGCAATGAACTCTGATTTGTTTATAGGTCTGTAAATTCCAATGGAAAATCCCCAGGCCCAGAGCCTTTACGACATCAAAATATTGTTCTTTTTTTATAATTGAGCTACACCTATATAATAACATCACGTAGAGATTAACAAATTACGAGTTGCGGTTTTATTACAGATTAGTAACGTTTAAAAACAATCGTCGCGTGATAAATCAAAGTGTGATAACCGACAAAAACATTATTTTGAGTCAATAGCATGCCAATTGGAAATTAAATCGTTTGACGTCGTGATTTCGTGAAGTCATACAAAAAATACCTAACATAATATCAAATCAAATCAAATCGAAATGATTTATTGCGTAAATATCGGTAATTATACAAATAGCTTATTACACTGAAATATCAACGCACAACCCAAACCACTGAACCTAGAGACACAATTTATTTAGGAAATAGTACACAGCACAATATCAATCGGTATCAGAATGTTCACAATTCAATTTAGTAGGCCAATTACGACTATTCCACATATTGCATTTTACGTAAACTGCACGTGATTTAACACAATTGATATAATTACTCTTTTATTAAGACTATACACAAGGGAAGCTGGGAGAAACAGTTAAATAATAAATAATATTATACTATACTCGCTTTACCTTACTAACATGTACCATCAAACTGAACACATACCATACACATTTACACCCACCCACCACATACACACAAACAATAAAGAGAACACAGTACTTTAAATGCATATTTAGTGGCGAATCGGCACACGCGCACATACAAACGTCGTTTACACGGCCGCTAAGCATGCTCTGAACGGCAAAGCCGGCAATACGGCAAAAACAGCCGTGTAAACGACATTTGTATGTGTGCGTGCGCCGATTCGCCACTATATAAGGGAGTCAAGGTGCTGTGTTCTCTATATTGTGCTAGAGGAATTTTTGCACATAGATACCTTGTACAGTGCAGGCATCCACTAAGAAAGGATTTTTGGAAATTCCACTCCTAAGGGGGTAAAATGTCTACGCGGACGAAGTCGCGGGCGGAAGCTAGTTGCTAATAAATTTAGACTATCTCGTACATAATCCCAGGATTAGCAGAGCTTCCAGTCCCTCAAAATATTGACAGGTTTCCAGCCTGTCGCCTACATTGTGGATACATTATTATTGCATACGACTACTGCTTAATGATTGTGTTTACCTACTGTTAGCTATAGTTATTACTTTTGTCTTTCTGCTCCCTCGCTTGAGGTATACTGAAACCTGATCAGACTCACCAGACGCGTATGTCCCTACACTTCAAATGTTTTTGTAAGCGAGTCGCTGGGCGAGGCGAGTTATGATACTTTATTACCATTATTTTCTATTCTACATAAAACAGGCTTTAAACCCAAAAGTAACTGAACCAATCAGTGGCGGAGTTGCTAGTAGGCTTAGTAGGCTGCAGATTTTAGGGAGCGGCAAATTGGGCCCAATTTTTTTTACACAGACAAAACAAGCACCTTATATTTTTAATTATGGGAAAAAACTTATGTAAAGAAGAAGACAGAGCATAATTAAGTTGTAAATGTAATATGATTTTGAACAGGGCATATGCTCGCTAGAACTAGGGTATCAAATTTCAGAAGTAAGTAGGGGCATAATTATTAGCCTACTGGCGGCAAATTTGTAAATCCGCCTCTCGAACCAATAAAAGGTGATAATCACGATAGAGTTACACTTTGTCTAAACCAAGCATAACCTGTAAATAATACAACTGTAAATATGTAACACTGAACAGAATAGACTTGTAAACAGCGTAGAAAATAATGTGACTTTTAAGAAACAGTAGAATTGTATAAAAAAAGGAGAAACTAGAAACATGTAAACTTGAAATTATGTAAACTGAATAATTAATAACGCCGCAGAAATATTTCATCCATCGCAATCCGCAAAATAGTAGAATAGTTTAGGAATAATGGTAGAGAATAACAACCAAAACAGTATGATATGTGAACGTAAGATAGATTAATTGGACATAAGCCTCCCCGAAGGATCTTCAAACCGGTCGGGTCCTGCGTTGCCCGCGACCTTTACCAGATCGTCAGTCCACCTTGTGCTTATTCTTATTCTTATTCTTAAATAAGGGGCTGAGGCTGTATCTCAGAGCACTTCGACCCTATGGGATCTTTTTTGCTTCCCCTTTCCTTATCACCCATCCCCGCCAACATCGAAAACACTTTGTATGAGTTTCACGATGTTGGCGGGGACAAGGTCTATAAAGTCCTCTGGTTTAGGGTAAGCTAAACCTAGGACCCTTAGTCGCCTGTTAGCTAGTGCATCGCAGTCACGTAGTATGTGCTCCATGCTTTCTTCCTCCTCACCACACATTCTACAGATGGGGTCATCAGCTTTGCCTATTGCGCAGAGGTGTCTTCTAGTGGCAAAGTGGCCAGTGAAAGCACCTATGAGGCAGCGGATTTGGGTTCTGTTGATTCTTCCCATTCTTTTGAGGTAGCCTATGTGTGAGGATCCTAAAATTTCTTTGAGTTTTTCAGTCGGGGAGTGGACAACCATTCCCTGAGGTGCCTCTTTTGATAATACTCCCTTAGTGCCATTTTTATGGTACTTCTAGATAATCCTACAAAAGGCTCGGGCCCATTGATGTTTTGAGCCGATCCTTTCCTTGCTAGTTTGTCAGCATTTTCGTTACCTTCAATCCCTACATGTCCCGATACCCACACTAGTTTCACTAGGTTGTGTTTGCCTAGATTATTTAGTGTGTGTATCGCATTCAAAACTAGTTTCGAAGTGACTTTGTAGGTAGTTAATGTTGTGCTTACGGCCTCTCTCATTCAGTATCTGTCTTTCTATGGTCCTTTTCATTCTGTTTAAATTATGGTAGAGATGGAGCACAAAAGTTTGCCAAATACGGCCAGGCGAAGTGCCAGCATTAAGCATTCCTAAAATTTTAGCTTGTACCAGTGGCGTAGCGTAGGGGGGGCAGGGGGGGCGGTCCGCCCCGGGCGGCACATTTGAGGGGGCGGCAAAATTTCACAATAATTAAAAAAAAATTACACCATTTCATATTTGTATTGCAACTACAAATTCGGACCAATTGAAAAGAGTATGGAATTTTTCATTAGTTATTCCGTGACGAATTCCCTTTCGCTTTCTTTTAATGATATTTTGTAGCAACTGCTGGCAACACCGTCTATTCTGACTTGCGGCGATTCCCCGTAGTTTATTTTGTGTTCACGAGGAATATTTTGTGCTTAGATTTTGTGCTTTAATTGTTTATAATAATAATCAGCGATAATGACTTTGACTATTCAAAGAAAGTTTTATGCATAGATCACTTAATGATTAGGCAAACCCGTTATTAGAAAGAAATAAATTTATATACCTACCCCATGAGTTACGTATTGATTGTTGCTTAGCGCTCATTGGCGAGAGCGCGCACCGATACCGATAACAGAGGATATACCTACATACGCGCACTTTTTGTCAATGACAGTCAAATTGAATAACAAAATGAAATTGAAATTGTTTTTAAGACAAAAAAAAATACACTGAAAAAATCGACCTGTCCCAGGCGGGAATCGAACCCAGCATCCTCCGCAAAGGACGGCTGTGTTAACCACTAGGTACGCTACCAGGGCACTGCTTGCGCCGTCGAAATTTGTCAGTGCTTGGTGCTTATGTTTTTATGGTAAACATTTTTTCATCTAATCATTGAAATTTGCACTTCTTAGAAGTGCAAATTTCAATTTCCGAACGAAATATTTTTGCAAATATGAAACTACCTTAAAGTGTGCAATAATTTTTTTGCGTTTACAAACGCGTAAATATTTTTGAGACTGGAAAAATACACTGAAAAAAATCGACCTGCCCTTTTTTCGGACAGACGGAGGGGTTTCTAGTGTTAAAAATATTTACGCGTTAGTAAACCCAAAAAAAAAAATGTTCTATATGAAATTGTTTTATAAGAAAAATGTATTTGTCAAATGAAATGACACCTTTTCATGTCTCTAACAGTGATAATGTACCTAATTTGTTCACTTTTTAACAACACAGGAAAGCATTTTTTTGAGCGATTACCTACTTAAAGCGTTGCAATGAAGTGCAGTCGACCAGCCAAGATGCGAGAGCGTTCCCGATTCTTTTTTCATTAGTTCCAAATTGAATGTAAATCCGGCAATTGCCCGACTTTTTCGGTGCCATTTCCGAGCGAGTGCAACCACAGAAAGTGCAACGCATCTATACTTTTATAGTAGGTATACATTAAATTGAAATACCTAAATAAGAGGGCGGCAAAATTACCTTCCGCCCCGGGCGGCCGATACCCACGCTACGCCACTGGCTTGTACCAGTGTTTATCTTGTTGCATAAACGAATGTCTAAGTAAATGTCAGCGGTTGAAGTTGTCTAACAAACAAACATATAGACAAATACATTGCTTTCCTTCGCTGCCTTTCTGCAACTTATTCAACCGTCTTCGTGGTCCCCGTTGAACCGTTCGATACCGTCTAGTGGTTCTTGTGAAGAAAAATCAATAGGTTTTTCGTTTTCTAAGTGTGTTGTAGGCGTATGATGCTCCATGTAGTATGGTCAATGTTGCTAGTACTTATCGTCGCCTTAGAAGTTTTTTTTATACCTATACTACGAGATGGCAAAGTAGCTGGAGACCCACCTGGTGTTAAGTGGTTACCGTCGCCTATTGACACTTACAATCACATCAACAGCTCATATATTGTCCCCACCTCGGGCTCGAGCCTGCCCCACATTAGGAGCGATTAGGCCTTAGTCAACCACGCTGGCCAAGTGCGGGTTGGTCGATTTCACACACAACCTAAGAATTTCTTCATAGGTGTGTGCAGGTTTCATCACGATATTTTCCTTCACCGTAAAAGCGTCGATTAAACGTACATATGAATTCAAAATTTGAAAACACATTGGTACGTGGCGGGGATCGAACCAGTGCCTCCCTGGTGGGAGGCGACGCTCTTACGCACTACGCCACCGACGCTTCTATTTTAAGAGTAAATCACTTAACACTGCAAGTGCGTTGCATCTTGGGGACTAAGATGATATGCCTTCCATGCCCAGTAATACACTGGCTACCTTTCCCTTCAATCCGAAACACATCGTACTACTTCACGGCAGAAATAAGAAAGGCGGTGGTACCTACCCAGACGACCCTACATATGGGTCTACCTAAACCTAGTCCGGTATAGACCATTATCACCAGCGGCTATATTGCGCTATTTACAATGTTTTCACCAAAATCAAATCTTTATCGTTTTCATACATTTTGACAACTGTTTGACAGCTGTCAAAAGTAGGAAAACGGTAACGATTTGGTTTTGGAGTTTCTCCCGAGTTCTTGTTGTAAAAACACGTGTTGAGAGACTCCATTTTTAACCTCAATCTACCGTACAATTTTTGTTACTTTAGTTACATTTTCACTTGACATTGGCAAAATGCGTACGCTTAATGCGATGCGACGCCATTAATTAAGAATAGAATAGATTTGGTTTTGGTAAAAACGTTGGCAAATTTTCTAAATTTTTAAATTTTGGCTGAATTAGCTTCAAACTTTCGCTATATCATGCTGCAGTTATAGCAAAACAATAAGTTATGGCCTAATAATTATCAATTCCATGGTTAACACGTTTCTGCCGTCGCTTCCCACTATAAATGTACCATAATTTTTTACTACAATAAAAAAATCCTTATACATACGTATATAATTTTACATTGTAGTACCTTGAACAAAAAAATCATAGAAAAAAATATTTATGACCGTCATAAATCACACAAAATTTTTAAAATTAGTTCCTTTATTGCTTACATAATTTGTGTTAGAAGGTCATACATAGGTGTGATTGTCCGCATAAAAAAAACTGGTTTTTAATATTTTGAACTCTAAATTTTGAACTCTTGCATTCGCATGGAATCACCGTGAATTTGTCGTTGTCGTAGTGGAGTGGTCAGTAACGGTGCCTACACATCGGCCGGTCCGGGTTCGAGGCCCGGTAGTGGCAAATGTTTGTGTGATGAACACGAGCATTTCACGAGTCATGGTTGTTTATGTAATTATTTAAGTTTGTTTATAAAATATCTAGATTGCTATGTTTTTTTTAGCTATCTAGTAACCATAAGACAAGTTCTGTTACCCTAAGATGTTTCATTCTATACAATAGCAATTAGTATAGATTGTAATTTAATATGTATTTAATTTTGAATTTAAAATGTTGAAAATTATTTTTTAATAATTATAATAATTGTAGTGCCCTCACAGGGTTCATGTCGGCTCTAGAAATTTTATGTTACACCTATAAAAACCACATGATACAATAAATATATTGAGTATTTAAAAAAATTTTAATACGTTATTGATGATACTTTAGTATGCGGTAGATAAGTGGTGTAAAATTGGAAATTTAAATCTATATTATATTGCAGAGGGGGGAGCTATAAAAAAAAAGCCAGAAGTAGCGCCTGGATAGGATTTGTGACCAGGGTTGCCAGGTCATTTTCCAAAAAAATACCGAACTGTGAGCAAAAACAAATTTTCCTTGTCGTATTGCCGATCCTTTCACTCGCGCAATTTGACAGTCGATTAGGGAAATAAATTAATCAGAAAAAAATAAAGTACCTCCATACTTCGGTATTTTTGTCATACCGAACACATCCAGACACCATCCAGATTACTTGCGTTCCCGTTTTAACCTCCTTCCGTTCAGTTCTCGTCCCAAACGTGCTTGTGTTACCAAAACTTTACTACGCCCTGCTTCCAAATCTAAGTTTTTTGCGAGATCATACACTGTGACTGATACCCAGTTGTGGAATAAACTTCCACTGGATGTATATAAGTTGTATGTATATAAGTTGTATGTATGTATGTTTATTTTAATTAGAATTGTTAAAATACTTTTGTATAAGCATTTACCTACTTGTACACTGACGCCGTCGTGGTGGAGTGGTCAGTATAGCTGGCTACACATCAAGCGGTACGGGTTCGAATCCTGGTAGCGGCAAATGTTTGTGTGAAGAACACGAATGTTTGTTTGCGAGTCATGGTTGTTTATATATTTATTTAAGTTTATTTATAAAAATATCTAAAATTATTATGTATATTAAAAAAAAATGTCCGTTATCTAGTATCCGTAACACAAGTTCTTAATGATACTTACTTCGGGCTAGATAATTGGTGTGAGCGTGAAAATATATTATTATTATTATTATTATTCCTACTAGGTTGACTGGAAGAGATCTCTTTTAGAGATAAGCTCACCTTTGTACATGCTTTCTTTTGTATGTTTAATAACAATTTTATGTGTGCAATAAAGGATTTATAACACAGAACACGGTGCTAAAATACCGAACACCAACCCTGTTTGTGACCCAAGATCAAATTTAAAATGTCCTAAGCTTGACAAACTGAAATGTCCTAACATCCCAGTTTGTCTAACTTAGGACATTATCAATTGTATTTTTGCAATTCACCAACGCTCACCCTCAGACCAATAAAAAAGTCTAGACGTAGCTAACCGCGCTCATAAGTGAGGCAAGTAATATGATGACGAACCGGCAATATAAAGACGGCCGCTCGTCAGTCTGCCGCGACGCACGACATGAGTAACACAATGTTGACAAATATTTTGAAATTAAAAAATGGCGTAATTATGCCTTCATGTGTCTTATACTGCTGCAAAACAACTCATGTATTAAAAATAAGTCATCAGGGACTACTTTCCACAAGTAACTAACTGATTCTCGTATTATTTCACAAAAATATTTATTACGTAATTTACGGAACGCATCTGGGGATTATCGGGCGCCATTGCATCAGTGTTGCCAATTAAGAAATTTATTTTTACCCAATAATTGGGTAGCTTCGATAGTGTTACAGATGTTATATATATTTTAAAACAAATAAAGTGTAAGAGTTTTCCGTCACGACCTTTTTCACTTTCTTTAGTGAAGATGGTTTTCAATATGGAAATCATTTTCGTGGTTTTCTGGGGGCCCAATTACGAATAGAACATCTATTTCGAGACCAAAGATCGCGGATGCGACTTTTTAATAGAATATTAATATGGGTATCATTTTTGTGGTTTTGGGAGGAACCGATTTCAAATATAACGTCTGTTTTGAAATCCAAGATGGCGGACGCAACTTTTAAACAAAATGTCAATAAGGGTATCGTTTTCGTGGTTTTCGGTGGTTCCCATTCCAAATACAACAACTATTTTGAGATCCAAGATGGCGGATGCGACTTTTTAACATAATATCAATATGGGTATAGTTATTGTGGTTTTCGATTTTGTGCTAAATTGAAATGCTTCTTATGTTGACACATATTTTTTAGATTAAACAGTAAAAGAAAAAGGTCCTTAACCTATAGATTAACAATATTACAGATAAACTAAATTAAATAAGTATCTATCTATCTATAGTAATAATTTTAAGCGACATGGGAGTCGCAGGTAGAATCACTAAAGTGTTGCTTAACCACTTTTTTTAAATATATTAGGTCTTGGGTTGAAAACATATATACGAGGGTTCATAAGAGATATCTAGTTGTAAGACCCACACATTTTCGTTAGAGGATTATAAAATGAGGTGTTATTCTAGCTAAGTCTAGCAAGTGAGAAGAAGAATACAACATATTTTGAGATCCAAGATACTGGACGCGAATTCCGGAACGAAGTTCCTTATTGCACAGTACGGACTTGGCGGATGTTGAGTTTGTAGATACCGCGTATGGTATTGTCTGTGCCCAGTCATAACTTTGTTCCGATCGAGTGTTCCACGACACTCACGCATTTTTTTGTATTATATTCTATTGAAGAATTATTATTTATAAAGCCATGTGATGCCGGCAGAGTAGAATAGCATCACCCTATTCCTCCAATAGGTGTCGTAGAAGGCGACTAACGGATAAGCAAACGGGTATTGATCATCTTATACTCCGTCCACCAATCCACATTGGGCAAGCGTGGTGGACTCCTGCCTAAACCTTGTCATCGAAGAAGGTTTACGCAGTAGCCTTGTGTCTCAGCAGTGGGTATAAAAGATAGAATTATTATATATATTACTTTAGGTTCCCAAATGAAATAACGTGGAAACAAAACTGAATTGACGCATTTCGTAACAATAGAAATGAGGGTGATTGATTCCCTTTAAAATTAAGTATTATTTACTCCTCAGACTTCGAAGAAAGCGTTGAATAAAAAAAATACTGTTCCAAAAAAAAGTATTTTTGATTGTTCTTACGTTATTAGTTTATACAGTTTTAAGTCTGACTTCTTCTTTTGACGTGAATTTAAGTTTAGATTTCAAATATCTAGTTTATGATGTTATTAGTCCTTTATTTAGTATCCAGAATAGAAGATCGTAATGGTACTTAATTTGCCCTAAATGAAAAATCACTGAAACGTTTTGTTTGTCTTTATTACTGTTTTGTTACATTGGGTGAATTAATATAATAATTGTCTTCACAATATTTTTTAGAGATATTAGATGTAAAATAAATATTGTACTGTCAAACAATAACTTGTTGTTTAACTTAATTATTTACTATTTAGTAAAGCAGGATAGTTACCCCACTAATTTCGGATATAATGCCATCTTGGATCTCAAAATAGATGTTGTACTCGTAATTGGGAACACTAAAAACCACGAAAACGATATCCATAATAACATTATATTGAAAAATGGCCCTCGCCATCTTGGATCTCAAAACAGATGATGTATCGTAATCGGGACCACCAAAAATCACGAGAACGAAACCCATATTGACATTTTGTCATAAAGTCGTGTCCGCCATCTTGGATCTCGAAACAGATTCTCTATTCGGAATCGGGATACCCGAAAACCAAGACACTGATAGCGATAATGATATTCTAATAAAAAGTCGGGTCCTCCATCTTAGATCTCGAAAAAGATGTGCTACTCGAAATGGAGACCCCCGAAAACCACGAAAATGATACAAATATTCGTATTCTATTAAAAAGTCGCGTCCGCCATCTTGGAACAAAAAATAGATGTTTGATCGGCACGATACCCATAATGATATTTTTTTTAAAGTTGCGTTATATTCGTAATCGGGAAAACCGAAAACCACGAAAACGATAGCCATATTGACGTTATATTTAATTAAAAGTCGTGTCCGCCACCTTGGATCTCAAAACAGATGTTGTACAAATATAACATCTGTTTTGAGATCGGGATCACCAAAATCTATGAAAATGATACCCATATTGACATTATGTTAAAAAGTCGCGTCCGCCATCTTGGATCTCGAAATAGATTTTCTATTCAGAATCGGGACACCCGAAAACCACGAAAATGATAGCGATATTGATATTACATGAAAAAGTCGCGTCCTCCATCTGGGACACACGAAGACTTCAAAATTCAATCACATTCAAAAACGGGGTAATTTTATTTCAAAAAGTATTTTTTATGATTTTTCATAAATAAAACTCTTCTCAGTTATATGCATAGTTATAGAATACTGTAGATCGGCAACATAGAAGAGCATACTAACACGTATATTAGAGCGAGATAGATAGACCGCGACCAGTACAGTACAGTATTTACAGGCGGCCTAGGTCGGCCTGTCAGTCACGTAGAAATGACAGCAACTGTCAGACTGCAATACTATTTTTACGCACACGTATGCATTATTCACTTATTGGTGCATTTTTTGGTCTCACCCTAGTCGATTCATTGCCAATCTATAAACGTCAGTAATTATTATAAATCTGTGGTTGTACGTTATATTATCAGCTACAATTGACATTTCGATTATTTTATAGCAGTCATTACCAATTAATATATTGTACACTAGCTTGGTTTTATATTGAAATAACTTTTACATATTGGGTACTTGAGACATATGCTGGCAATATTATTCTCTAGCACGCTTATATTACGTCACACGTCTAGCACTCGATGTGTGTGTAAATCACGCACACATAGCCGATTCTTGGCTTCACTTTTTTCGTCGCGGTTGCTTACAAATGCTCCGTCTTGACTTTTTTATTGGTCTGAGCGCTCACCCTGGCTTCCCTCCCAGCCTAACCATATTTGATAAGGTTCCGCGAAAGCTGCTTTACAAAGATAGGTATTAAAAAGATTAAATTGAATTTTTTAAATAGTTTCTGAGCATAATACAGGGTGTAAAAGACATGAACAGTCAAACGAGAACCATGTATTCTGCTCACCATCATAACATTTTTCTATTTTTCTTCCATTAGACTATACCTGGGAAATTTATAGTTACGATTGTATTAAAGGTCAAAGTCATATTTTTTTTTCATTTTTTTATGAAAACGTATTCTAAACATTATTTCTTAATTATTGTCCAAAGAAACATTATAATTTTTTTAGTATTTCATAACAAAAAATGGCTTTAAAACGTTAGCGTTCAATGTAGCTCACTCGATGCGCACGGACACAAACTAATGGGGCCGTCGTCTGGCAAAATTATCGCGGTTTGGTGAGTTGCGTACGAGCTGAGCGCTTTACATTGCGCAGTACAATTTTAAATTTTTTTTAACACCAAAAAATAAAAATCATTTCCCAGCAATTATTTTTTGAAATATTTCTTATTTTGATGTATAGAATACATGGTTCTCGTTTGACTGTTCATGTCTTTTACACCCAGTATATATATAGGTGCAGAAAATTATGCTCACTACACTAGACAACGAGGCCAAAATACAATGACTTAATTACGTAAGTAGTTGCGATAAATCTATTGATGTCTATCTACATAGGTTATGTCTAAAAGAAAACACCACCGGTAAAGAAATAGCTTTTTTGTAGGAATTAAAATTAGTTATTACAGTCTGATCCCCTGGGGATCAGTTAAAGGAGTTGCAATGTTTTTTAATTTTCGATTCTGATCACAGAAAGTCTAGAAAAATGCACTGAAAAAAATCGACTTGCCTCAGGCGGGAAGTCGATTTTTTCAGTGCATTTTTCTACGCGTTTGTAAACGCAAAAATAAAATTATTCCACAGAAAGTCTGTTTAAATCTGTTAATTATTATTGTTAACAGTAGAATAAAATATTTTGGAATTAAATCACGTCCATGTCTATTCAGGGCAATTTTTGACAATGTCCTTTTCTATGCGATAAAAACTTTAACAATAGGAATAACGGGAAGTAATATATCAGTTCATCCTACATGGACATCTGTTTTTCTCTTGACTGTACATCCCTTTAAAAAAAAGTAAGGGGCACAAACCCGGTATGTTCCCCTTACCTACTCTTTTTGAAATGACAAAGTTTATAGTGGATCAGACCGGAATTGATTATTATTAAATCAAATCAAATCAAATCATTTATTGCTTTAACATGTGGTTTACATCATAGTTGTTACAAATGAAGATTATAGTCCAACACATGAACCCTGCAAGGGTATAACAATATTATAGGTACTTACATACATAAATTACGTTTCATATTATGCTACTAGGTATATATTAACTAACGTTTTAAATTTTAAACTAAACAATTATATCACATAAACATAAATATATTCTTCTATAGATACTAAAACAACACACAAAAATACTTAATTAAAACTAATAACTAAAATGCCGTAAATTGGTAAACGTATGCATTATTATCTACTATTTTAAACTAACATAATATTCACTTAAATTGTAGTAACAATTATCATGTAAATGATTTTTCAAATAAGATACAAACTTTTTATCATCTTCTATATCTCTCAAGTGTCTAGGCAATGCATCATGGAATCAAATGCGGCTTTTTATCAGACATGTTAATGTTCGATAATCTATTATGTACCCATTGTAGAGACGTCACGCAAAACTTAAACTTAGTTATTTAAGTGCAGTGCAAACGATTTCCGCCCGTAATTACATTAGAATTCAAAACAGCTCCGGCCACATTTGCTCGCGGTGACGTGAGCGGGTTTTTTATGGGCATTGTTATGGTGCGCCGTAAATGGTCAATAACAGGTGGCGCAAATTATAGCGACGCGTGGCGTCATTAATTACGATCGAATTTGCATTTTGTTTGTTATTTTTTTACTGCTCCCTCTTACGGGACGGCAAAGGGATCTAGCCCATACAACTAGCTAAGACTTCAGTTTTCTGTCTTCGTTCTTGATGTTCGCATTAAAATGTGGGCGTCACACATTTTAATGCATCTAGGGAGTGCTTGGCGAGAAATGCATGGCAACAGACCTCATGATGGCGACTGAAGAGGTGGAAATCCCACTATAAAATTGTCAAAGTCATACACACCACTCGCACCACAAAACCTTTATTACATGATCGTCAACACGGATGCTTATGCATCGAAATATCACAATTTTCCCTGCACAAAATTAACTCCGAACAATTTTAAGTCATCGAAACAAAAATCTACACCCCGATGTCATGATTTCCCGCCAAGCAATTTTTTATTGTTTTTTTTTTTCTTAAATTTTCCCTGTTACGGGATGACAAATGGGTCTAGCCCATACAACCAGCCATGACTCCAATTTTCTGTCTTCTTTCTTGATGTTCGCATTAAAATGCATCTAGGGAGTGCTTGGCGAGAAATGCATGGCAACAGAGCTTATGATGGCGACTGATGAGGTGGAAATCCCACTATAAAATTCTCAAAGTCATACACACCAGTCGCACCATAAAACCTTTATCAATGATTACTCGTACCTGATCTTCCACACGGACGCTTATTCATCGAATTATCACAATTTTCCCTGCACAAAATCCACTCCAAACAATTTCAAATCATCGAAACAAAAATCAACACCACGATGTCATGATTTCCCGCCAAACACCTTTTTCATATTACTTTATATTCTCCCTATTCAAAGACAAAGGGATCTGGGCCATACATCCGTGTTTTCTTTAAAATGTAATTGCAACGCTTTTTAATACATCTTATCTTGTTTGGACGGCAACAGAGTTCATGATAGCGTACGATGAGCTGGTGAAAACAATTGAAGTACTGTGGAACAGATGCGGTAATTCATTAATTTCAACATACATGTTTGTACGGCAAACTAACGCCACTTTAGCACTACACAAAATTGACACATAAACAATTTTTGAGTTATTGAAATAAAAATCCGACTGACGGTATAAAAGTGCACTAAGATTTTTTTGCTCTTAAATTCTCTCTCTCTCTTGTTGAAGCAAAATCTCGGGGGTGTGAGATCCCTCATAGGAGAGACTTGCCGACTACAAATCCCGCGTCATTAAGGTTCCGCCAAAGTCCTCACTTTTTTAATGGCTTTGTGAAATCTTAATAAGATTTCAAAAAGCATTTTTGAATTTTTAAATGTTATATTTTTAGTGTTAGTTAGTTTAGTATTTATACATTGTAAAAAATTCATATTTAGAAATATAATTTTGTATGTATTTTAAGTGTAATAAAGGAGATAATAATAATAATATATTTCTACGCGCACACCAATTATCTAGCCCAAGTAAGTATCTTAAGAACTTGTGTTATACTAGATAACGGACAAATATACTTAATAATCTAGATAAACAACCATGACTCATGAACAAATGCTCGTGTTCATCACACTAACATTTGCCACTACCAGGACTCGAACCCGGACCGCCCGATGTGTAGGCAGCGTTACTGACCACTCCACCACGGCGGCGTTACTATCTTATGTGGCCAACTACAATACTCAAAAAAAAAAAAATTTGTCTAACATTGCTAAACATTCCAATCAAACATTGTAATACTCAGCATTATGAAGCAATTCCAACATGACTAAGCGAGAATTTAACCGTAACCGTAAATAAATATAATCACCACAAAAACATGTGATTACGAAGAAGAAAACACGAAAAAAACATCTTCGCTTTGACGCAATGTTGGAAACTAGTGATGGCTGTAAAGGTAAATGTCGATAAAAAAATATTCGTTAGGTAATGAATTCTCAACAGTGAACAATCGTTCACACCCGGACTTGATGAATTTGTCTGTTTACAGTACCCTTAGTATGAGTTTTGATAGTTTTCGAGCTCGATAAAAAGTATCGTTCCCTTCCGACACGGACGCCCTAGGGACGCTAGGCGGTGGGGGGAGATGCTCGGTCGCCCAATAATCCCCTAGGAACGTTCGACCTACAGGCTTGAGGTTCCCCCAAGGTCTTCGCCTTCTTAAAAACCCGGTGACGCAGAAAATTCATTGCCCACTGTTTCTGATAGTTTACGCTAGAGGCGCTAGTGGGTAATATATCAAAAGTGACGATTCGTTTGATCGAGCTCGAAAACTAACAAACTCTTACTAGAGGTACTGAAGGATTATTAATTTTTGTGTCCCTTTTGTGTAGGCGACAGGCTAGCAACCTGTCACTATTTTGGAGGTACTGTGTGGCCCATACTGCCAGATGTGGCTTTGTGTGTAACCGAATGTTACTTGAAGCTCTGCTCGACCCCATTTGGGATTGTGAGCGTGATTGTATGTATGTATGTATGTATGATCCTCAAAAAATACATATTGTTACTGTTACTTTCATTTTGTTAGTTTACTTCTTAACAGTTAACATGGTCATTTATCAGTTAAAATTATATTATTCTTAGGCATCACTCGGCATTTATCAGTCGTGTCAACATTTCCTTTAAAACGAAACAGAATATCGTATTTAGATGACACTGACACATACTACAATCGAATAAAACATATTTGAATCGAACTTTATAATGACTAGACCTTAAAAATGGTTTGATGTTTACAAAAACCTTGACTACAGGTCAAAGGTGAATACTATATTGATTCTTGCTATGAATCAATTAAGTATAATTTCATATGCAATCGTCTGCTTTGATTTTGAAAACTGACGTAGGTTTTCGTACTCCAACTTTGCTTTGAAAAATTAGCGCTTACGATAACCTGTCGATATCTGTATCGAAACTTCTAACATCACTATTTACCGTAAGTAAATTAAAAAAAATCTAAATTATGACCAATGCTGTGATATTAACACGCCTGATTTTAAATTAAGGGGAAGAAATTTACATATTATTTTTTTACGATTTGTGAAGGCAATTAAAAATCTATATTATTATTATAAACCTGAAGTTTGTTTGTTTGTTTGAACGCGCTAATCTCAGGAACTACTGGTTCGAAGTGAAAAATTATTTTTGTGTTGGATATTTCATTTATCGAGGAAGACTACATAATAACAGACATTAACACGAGCGAAGCGGGTGACCACTAGTTATTGATATTATGTCGAATAATATACACCTAAATAACAAGCGTAGGTAAGAGAAAGGCAAACTCAGCATTCTATGGTTTCACCGTTCGGGCCTATCGAGTTGCAGAGAGGGAAGCCAAGAGCAGTGCCTAGAACATGACTGCAAGGTGACTCTTACTCTTAAGGAGCCCTTTTTTTGTTGACAAAACATCCTCCTCGGCCTGACCTCCAGTGCGCTACTACGGGACAGCTCGGGGTCTGCGCACGTGAGCGCAACTACACCGAGACCGACCCAACGCTGCCCGTCTAGGCACTCCTTGTGCACCAATTGGTGGCCAGCAGCCCACAGGGGCTACCGACTAACGCCAGCCCCTGTGAGCTGCTGGCCGACGCCGGCCTTATAGGCCGCCTCCTCACCCACGGCTGCTCGAAGTGACGATGACACCGGGAGCAGCCATCGGACCGCACCCGGAGGACTTCGGGCGCGGTCGTGGCCCTGAAAAGGGCCGTCCGGAACTAGCCGTGGTGAGAAAACAAAAACAACTCGACGAAGGCATGTGACTTCGGATGCCAAGGTGACACACTTGACATCAAAAGCCACACACCCGCCGAGAAAGTTTCCCCACCACGTTACCAGGCCAGGGTCCGCTACGAGGAGCCTTCCGGACGAGGACCCCATCCTTAAGGAGGCCTGCTGATGATGCATCAGCTCTCATTCTCACTACCCTGGCTTGTTCTCTCAGCCCAGTCATACTTGGAAAAATTTACCGAGTGCCACTTTCGATGCGCATTCCAGTAGGTACAGAACTTAGGATAGTTCTAGACAAACCAAGATCTTTTATCACGCATATATGGATTGAGCTAGTATACCACTAGGTATGGTTACTAGGTCGTAAACCCATATGTAGGTCGTCTGTGTACGTACCACCGCCTTTCTTATTTCTGCCGTGAAGCAGTTCGCTGTGTTTCGGATTGAAGGGAAAGGTAGCCAGTGTAATTACTGGGCATGGAAAGCATATCATCTCACTCCCCAGGATGGCAACGCACTTGCAGTGTTAAGTGATTGACCTTTAACATTGCAAGTGTCTGTAGGCGACGGTAACCACTTAACACCTGATGGGCCGCAAGCTTGTTTGCCATATCGTAGTATAAAAAAATACCCCTCGCGCATACCTCTACCTATCACATACAACCACAATACAGACATTTTTTGTTAATTGGTTTGTTCATCATCATCAACAGCTCATATAATGTCCCCACCGACGGGCTCGAGCCTAACCTACATTAGGGGCGATTAGGCCTTACCACGCACGCTAAGTGCGAGTTGATCGACTTCACACACAACCTAATAATTTCTTTACAGGTGTGTGCAGGTTTCCGGTTTCCTCGCGATGTTTTCTTTCATCGTAAAAGTGTCGAATAAACGTATGTACATAATTGAATTCAAAATTTGAAAACACATTGATGATGGCGGGTGGGAGACAACGCCCTTACGCACTAAGCCACCAAGGCTTCTTGGTTTGTTAAATCAAAGTATTTGTTTTTATTAATGTCCGTTTCTCAATATGTATACAAATATATAATAAACTCCCACACGACTGGACTTCCGTAACATAAATTTAAGATTGCAAAACAACAAGAGTATTGAAGTACATTTTTTTAGCCCTTAGACATCCCAATAACCAATCTTATGAATCACGATCCGTCCAAAGTATGTTACATTCTTGTACGTGACTGCACCTTCCTACCAAACAAGCGTCGATTCAAATGATACTTTTTTTTGAGATTTAATTACACACTTGAACGAATAAAGTGTTTCTTGTCCAATTCTACTTTCGAGATGGACTTAGAAAGTCCAACTTTCTTTGTCAAAATACATATTAGGACCGGTTTGCTGAAGTTCTCCATAAGTGACATAGAAAAAGGGAAGTAAATTTTTAAACTGTTATTTAAATTCGAGAGGTCATTGTGATGCGATGAGAAAAAATCGGTAGTGATTTCCCCTTGACTTTCTCGTATACCGGAAACGACTCAAAAGTTGATAGAAACCTTATATTTTTATGTCATACATGCATATTCAATTTTGGTCTCCCATCCGAGTACCGACCGCGCACTTGGTTGCTTAACTTTCGTGATCGACGACTCAAAAGTTGATAGAAACCTTATATTTTGATGTCATACATGCATGTTAAATTTGGTTGCAATAAGTTAAAGCATGCTCGAGTTATCGTGCTAACGCACAGATACACAGACATAATTCAAAATCAAAATATACAGGATGATCAATCCTAATGGCTCAGCAGTGGGTAGTTAGAAACTATGAGATAATAATAATTATAGCGAAATCTGTTCCTAGGAACCATGGCGTCCATTTTCGATTTCATTTATCTAATAATGGCATTCAATTGTTTTTTTACTTTCTCGTATACGTAGTATAGAGGAAGTCTTGTAATCGTCACAAAATTCGACCTCGACATTTCGACGGATTTACCTACACGTTTTGGACCTCCTTAAGTCCAAAAATACCGTTTTTGGTATTATGACTCTGTGTGTGTGCCTGTGCGTTAGCACGATACCTCGAGTATGCTTTAACTTATTGCAACCAAAATTTACATGCATATATGACATCAAAATATACAGTTTCTATCAACTTTTGAGTCGTTTCTAGTATACGAGAAAGTCAAAAGGAGACCACTCCTGAATTATTTGTGTTCAGCCCAAGAAAACAAAAAAATATTATTCCATTTTTAAATTTTAAATAAATTGGCTTTCCCGCTAAACGAATGTGTTCTAATTTTAAACAAACGTAATTTGTAACGCATTATATCGATGCAGATAAAATATTCAGATAAATGATTCGTATTGATAAACATAGGTGCTAATGACGACATTTTGGAAATTATTTAAATTGTGGGCATTTCAGTCTTTCAATTTGTTATGTGTGACATCTTAGGTTCTATGCACCTTTTATATAGGCTACAGGCTGGCCACCCATCACTATTTTGGGCACTACATGGCCCATAATGCCAGATGTGGCTTTATGTGTAACCAAATGTTACATAAGGCTCTGCTGAATCCCTTTTAGAATTATGAGCATGATTATGCATAATAATAATATAATAATCTTAATATATATATAAATTAAGTGTCACGTTGTTTGTCCGCGATGGACTCCTAAACTACTTAACCGATTTTAATCAATTTTGTACACCATGTGCAGTTTGATCCAACTTGAGAGATAGGATAGTTTTTATCTTGATAAGTAGTCATATTTTTTTACTGCAGATACAATGTTATAGGTCAGTAGTATGTAATTACCACAGCAACGCGTGGCCGGGACAGCTAGTTATAACATATATTTCTACGCTCACACCAATTATCTAGCCCAAATTAAGTATCATTAAGAACTTGTGTTATGGATACTAGATAACGGGCAATTTTTTATATGCATAATAATTTTTAGATATTTATATAAATAAATATACAAACAACCATGACTCGTCAACAAATATTTGTGTTCGTCACACATACATTTGCCGCTACCAGGACTCGAACCCGGACCGCTTGACGAGTAGGCAGCTATACTAACCACTCCAAGACAGTGTCTAAATATATGTACCTATGTACAAAATCTAAAGTGACCACCAAAGCAAGCAGATCCGTTATATCAATGACGCGGCACCTTCTGTGGCAGTAGGGTTGCCACCCGTACTATAAAATAGAGTAATGTAATCTTTTCTTTTTCGCGTTTGGTGCAGTGGCGTAACTATAGGGTGGCATGGCTGGCAAAATGCCACGGGCCCCGCGAGGAAGAGGGGCCCGGTAGTGTCACTGACAAATATGTAGAACAAAAAAATTTGAAAACTACACTTCATCCCTGCTGCGCCGGGGGGGGGGGGGATGAATTTATTGGCCACGGACCCAAAAAAATCGGGAGTGGTCACCCCTTGACTTTCTCGTATACCAGAAACGTTTCAACGGTTGTTATACACCGCACTCGTCGAACAAGGGTGCGATGACCCGGTCTACATACGATATACGGCGCTATACCCGGTACACCCAAGTAACATTTTATTCGGGCCTAGGTTGTAAAAAATGCCTTTAGGTTTTACAAGCGTCGTAAAAAGGTTAACGCTTTGCTATATTGTCACATTGAGTACTTGAGAATGATTAATAAGTCCTAAAACTTATTGTTTATTATTACAACCTTGAAACCGCTGACAGGAGTTTAAATTAACGTTATTTTGACTTGTGCTTAAAGAGCATATAGTCCTAGGATCTAATAGTTGTCGTAGACTCCTGATTTAGTTTTGGAAAGGCTAGCAATATGCTAAAGTGAGATCTTAAAGTTTAATTTTTAACTTTCGTAGAACCATAACGTTATGGAATATTGAAATGACTTATAAGTATTTTCTAAAACCTACGTAAAACCTTCATGCTATATTAGAGTCATCTTGGCAAACTAATTAGGACTGTGAGGTGAAAACCCAAACCAATAAGTTGTATTTATGACCATATGGCATTATTAAAGTCCTACAAGAAAATTTTAAAGCTTTAGAGGTATCCTCAAGTGTCAGTTGTCTCCGCGACTTCATAGTATCGCAACAGTCTTGCATGATGAACCGAAACAGGGTGTTAAAAAAACGGAGTGGAAATTTTAAACGTAAAGTTCGTAATTTTTTTTACGTATCCATACTAATAATAAAGCTGAAGAGTTTGTTTGGTTGGTTGATACCTAAGATCTCAGCAACTACTGACTCACATCGAAAAATTCTTTTTGCGTTGGATATAGATTTGCGTCCATTTATCGAGGAATGCTATAGGCTATATCCAATAGGAGCTGAGCATCAATGAAGAATGTTGCAAAAACGGGAGAAAAAGATTTCTTTTCAAAGCTTTCACTGCGTGCGCTGCGTAAACGGTTAAAGTTACGGAAAAGTCATGTTATGTATGACGGAATTGTTCTTCATTAAAATTTCTAAAGAAAAGTCTGTGTCAGCATATGTCTATCTTTTAAGGTTGGCTCACTATAACCTTTCTTTTTGGTAATCAAATTTGTTTTAAAATAATGCATTATCTACGATGGTGTTTTTGTATGCATGATATTATTCCGTATCAAAATAAATGCATTATTTATCACAAGTATTTAATTTTGAACAAAATTGTTCATGACTTAATTTTATTTAAATGAATATCTTGAGATATCATAGTTTGAAATAAACGGAAAATAATAATTTTTGATTTGCAGAGCTTTCGTTACATGCGGACATGACGGAATTATTCTCCTTTAAAAATGCATTAGATGCGCAGGTATTTTTGTAAACATAATATTATTCCTTATCAAAATTAATACGTTATTCATCACAAGTATTTAATTTTAATTTTGTACAAAATTGTTCTTAACGTCATTAGATTTCAATGAATATCTTCAGAGATATCATAGTTTTAACATAACGCCGCAGCTACATAATGATCAAGTACTACGCACGCATCTATACTGAGTTGTATTTTGTTTGGTTGAACACGCTTATCTATCTTAGGAACTACTGATCCCGTCAGATTCGGACGCATTAGAGACTTAATAGGTTCAGAGACTCCTCCGAGAGAGATGCTCACCGGTCAGGAATCCTCTCTGGAGTGATTGGACCTTTAAGCTTGAGGACCCACCGAGGTCCTCTCCTTTACTAAAAGCCTTGGTGACTCAAAGAAGGTCATCAGAGACATCCTACAAAAATAGTAAAAAAAGTGCCATAGATTTTATCAAACCTGTCCGAAAATTATTTGAATTTTAAATAAAATATTTTGTTAATATTTCAAGTTTCTACCTGTTATCGTTACTAAGACCGAGAAATACGTTTATTGTTGAGCCCACTTAAATATAATTTAATTTGAATTTAATTATTTCTTTTTAAAGTGAATAATATAACTAAATATTCTGTAAATATTTCAAGCGTCTATCTGTTGCCGTTATGAAAATCGACCAAAAAAAAAAAAGTCACGTTTATTTCATGGGAGCCCTTGCAATATTTCTTTTATTCTATTTATTAGTATCTGTTGTTATAGCGGCACCAGAACTACATCATCTGAGAAAATTTCAACTGTCTAACTACCATGGTTCATGAGATACAGCCTGGTTACAGATGGACAGACGGACGGACGGACAGCGGAGTCTTAGTAATAGGATCCCGTTTTACCCTTTGGGTACAGAAGCCTAAAAAGGCGAACTACTGATTCAAATTGAAAAATTCTTTGATTGTATATTTATCGAGGGACACTATCCAATTTTTACGAGCCCTCCCCCCCTTTATAGTAACAACCAAGTTAAGTACCTACAAAAACAAAAACATAGCTTCTAGGAATTATTTAGGCGTTAACAAATGCGCAAATATTTTAAAATTAGAAAGTAGACTGAAAAAATGTTACCATAAAAACGAGTTGAGCATCAATGAAAAATGATGCAAAATCGGGAAATATTTGTATATACCTACCCTTAAGATTATAACTGTTGAAATTGCCCAGGAAAAACAGCTCATCTTGACATTGGGTTTTAATTTGGCAACTAGCCTTAACTATTTTACAGATCACTGATACCGTTGAAGATTCACGACCTCCCAAAACCCCTTCTGTTTTACCAAAGATGACACGACGTCATTAGAAACTTCTGAGGAATCACAGGTTGACAAAATAATGCTCACATTTCCAAGAGAAAAAAAAATTAATGTTGTTCATGATTGGTTTGGCGGCGCATACCTCGCAAATAGATTATGTGTTTGTTAAGGTTTGCTACCGTTAACAGCTCTGACGTTGTGATGGCGACGGAAATTTTTTTGGAGCTTTTGTGGCAACTCGGATGTTCAAGTGGCTGTATATAAAGTAGATGAGTTGGTAACAGATAAATTATGAAAGTCCTGGTAGCGGCAAATGTTTGTCTGAAGAACACGAACATTTGTTGACGAGTCAAGGTTGTTTATATATTTATTTCAGCTTATTTATAAAAGTATCTAAAAATGATTATATATGTGTGAGGTAAGTATAATATATATGACACTTTCTGGTCAGGTGTGTGTGGAATAAATTATTGTTTTAAACTTAATTAAAAAAAAAGAAATAGGAACTAACTTGGACTAATAAGAGCCGCATGTAGATGTTATGAACTCTGGTCGAACCAACGAGTTGTGTCGAACGTACGTCCAATCAAACAATCAAAACTTACAAGTAACTTTTTGTGCTAATAGGTTGTTTTCGCGACTGACAAGTCTTGAATTACTCCTGGCGAAAACCTTTAAGTTGCGGAAACAACTGTTTAGTTTTAAATACCTCCGCGAGAAGACCTTTAGCTCTTATTTAGGTAAAAATTAGGAGCTTTTAGCTGAGACAGTCCTGAAAAGGTTAATTTTAATGTTTTCTGGCAATTTCCTAACGGCCGCCATATTTTTTAACAGAAATTAAAAAAAGAAAGAAATAAAAAACAATATTTCAACTAAATGAAGCAAAATTAAATAACGTATTCTATACGATTTAAAATAAATGTTTTTTCTATGATTTATTTATTTATTAATAATGCGATTTACCACCAACCCCCTAATATTATAATTTTCAATTTACTAAAATATCTTCTAAATTTTGAAGCTACGAAAGGCCCGTTTATTATATAGCAAAATTATCCTTAAGTTTCACGACAAAGTGCCAATCGCACTATTTTTTTCATTTCGTGAATTTAGCAACCTGCTTATATTTTTCATAAATACGGCACATAGTTATCCAGCCATTTTGAATCTTGGTATAGTGACAGGCAATGGCGCCATTATATTTTGGTAGTAAATAAAGTCCATGATTGGTATTTCTGTGTAAATAAATCTTACACAGAAACATTTTATAACCCAAGAGTCCTGGAAAAGCATATAATCACGTCTATCAAAAAGGTTTTAAGTTGTCATAGAGTTACATCCAAGACTATTTTAGAACTTAGAAGCTGTCTTGCAGGGTTACATTAACGTTAATATAAAGTGGTGAAAGTTATATTTGGGTTCTATGTAAGTAGTTCGAAAGGTTCTGACTTTGAGCAATAGGTTTTTCTGTAGCTCTCAAAAAGGTTCTAAAACGTGGGCCCTTTTTGCACACAGGAGGTTATTATAAGGTTAACATAGCGCTTTTCGGCCTATTAAGACTTACCATCCGATTTCCATACAAAGGTTCTAGAACCTTTTCAAATCCTTTCTAAAACCTAAAATGTTACTTGGGCAGACATGTACCGGGGCGCTTCTCCCGCCTCCGCCACGACACGATGTGCCCGAGCCTTTAGAGGCACCCTCGGGCATGTCGCTCCCTACCGACACGGACGCCCTAGTGACGCTAGGCGGTCGAGAGACTCCCCACGGGGGAGATGCTCGGTCGCCCAGTAATCCCCTAGGAACGTTCGACCTACAGGCTTTAGGACCCCCCAAGGTCTTCGCCTTCTTAAAAACCCAGCGACGCAGAAAATGTCATCAGAGACAATCTTCAATAGCTTTAAAAAAAAGCATTTTCGAGTTATCCTGCTAATAAAAATATTTTTGGACTCAGGGAGGTCCAAAACGTGTAAATCCGTTAAAATCTCGAGGTCGAATTTTTTGACGATTACAAGACTTCCTCTGTACGACGTACGAGAAAGTAAAAATATGTTTATAAATATAAATAGGTTAAAATAAATAAGCACTCTTCTTTGAAGCGTGTACTTTATTTTTTTTCTTCTTAAATAAAAAAAATACTTTGTCTCAAAAAAGGTGGCAACCCTATGTGGCAGTGAAAGGTGACGCGACGATTTTGAAAGTCAATAACCTGATATTCCGTAATAACAAATAAAATGTTATGTCTGTCTATATTAAAGCCATGATGGAAGACAAAAACATGGCGACTGTTTTCTTAAAAAAACATTAATATAGAAAGCGCAAAGAGCAATTCCTATCTTCGACACAATCCGTGAACAATACAATAATGTTTAAATGATTTGTGAATATAATTACAAACAATGTCTTTAAACTAACTATTAAACAATAAAATCGTAAATAAAATATTTCCACTTTTTTCGCCAGAAGTTGTATGGCGCATGTGCATTGCTATATTTTGTCAACTTCTATGTCGCAAGATTAAGAAATGGAATTCACTGCCAGCGTCCTTCTTACCATATGGTATTTTACACCATGAAAAGAAAATATAAAATTGCCTTTTTATGATAGATATTGCAAAAAGTAAACGCGAAATATATATTTATTCATAAATATGCAATTTAAATGTTATAATTCCTTTTTTATCTGTCCCTAAAATCTTGAAAACGAAACTTAAATTATATTGATAATTATTTCATGACTTGTATTGATGTTTTGAAATCATTATGAAATTGTAAGCTGTGGAGTTTCTTACGCCATTTCTTCTCCATCTCAGCATAATAGTATTATTTCATCCCGAAATAGTGGTAGGACCTATAAATAAAGACCTATTTCATTTCATTTCCGCGTAGAAAAGTGCGTCTTATGTGCACGCCCTTATATACCCAAATGTTAGTCTATAGCTCTGGTCAACTATTTTGGTATTAAGAACAAGTATATGTGCCTACTAGCTAAAACTATATGATGAAACATTTATGTTATATCCATAATACCTACCTACTAATTGTTAAAATAAATTCAAAGATTTTTTATGTTGTCATTGAGAGTGTGTCGAACTGTGTACTATTAACTGATTCTATTTTAGCATGTCCAAAAATGTCGGTAGAACATTTTTATGGACACGTAAACTAAAAAAACATTACATTATTGTTTCCAGATGTTAGTTTAGCTTATTTAACCAGCAATTAAATGGCGGTAGTTGTACGTTTTGTAAATGTCAAACGCTGTTGAAATAAGGTGTTAATTATATGCCTCAACGTATCGCTTCATTCCTACCACTTCACACCACCGAAATTCTGGTATGTAGATTTGAATGAAGGCGTTGCGACACAAGCTGTTTGAAAAAAAATAAGAGGCACGCTGTTTCGAAAAGTCATTGAATCGCAAATCGCAAAACACTACATCGAACGCGGATTCAGTAACACCGTTAGATTAAAGCAATTTTTTAACCGACTTCCCAACAGGAGGAGGTTCTGTATTCGTCTGTATGTATTTTTTTTTTTATGTATGTTCACCGATATCTCCGTCATTTCTGGACCGATTTTCAAAATTCTTTTTCTATTCGATAGTGTTTACTCCTGAGGTGGTCCCATTGTCACCAGGTCAGGATCTGATGATGGGAAGCCAGGGAAATCGAGGGCAACCCTCAAATTTTATAGGCATGTACAACGTTTTTCATACTTTTTCTAAAGCTATACTAGCATTTGCGTCTGGTAGTCACCATCTCATGTTGATGAGCTGATGATGGAAGGTAACTATATGTTCACCGATATCTCTGTCATTTGTGGACCGATTTTCAAACTTCTTTTTTTATTCGATAGTGTATACTCCTGAAGTGGTCCCAGTGCCACCAAGTCAGGATCTGATGATGCAAAGCTGGGAAAATCGAGGGACAACCCTCGAAAAACAACGGAAAGGGAGGGTTATTCATATTTTTTATGAAGCAATTCTAGTTTGATTGCGTGTGGCAGTCATCTCATGTTGATGAGCTGATGATGGATGGTAAAACTCCTTAATTGTTAGGAGTTGGTTGTTGATTATTTAAATATTAAAGGCACCCAAAGACCGATGGTTGGGTTCTTTCAGGTGATTTAGGTGAGCTGATGATTAAACAAAAAACTCCTCAATGGTTAGGAGTTGGATGATAATTCTTTAAATATTAAAGGTACCCAAAGAGCGATAGTTGTATTCTTTCAAGTTATTCAGGTGAGCTGATCATGGAAGGAAAAACTCCTTAACGGTTAGGAGTTGGATGATAATTCTTTAAAGATTATAGGCACGTAAAGACCGCTTGTTGTATTTATTCAAGTTAATCAGGTGAGCCGATGAGGGAAGGAATAACTCCTTAACTGTTATGAGTTGGTTGATGATTATTTAAATATATAAGGTACCTAAAGAACGACAGTTGTATTCTTTCACGTTATTCAGGTGAGCTGATGAAAAAAGGTAAAACTCCTTAATGGTTAGGTGTTGCACGATAATTCTTTAAATATTAAAGGTACCTAAAGAGCGATAGTTGTATTCTTTCAGGCTGTTCAGGTGAGCTGATGATGGAAGGAGAAACTCCATAACGATTAAGAGTTGGATGATAATTCTTTAAATATTAAAGGGTACCTAAAGACCGAAAGTTGTATTCTTTTAGGTGAGTTGATGATGGAAGGCAAAGCACCGTAATAGTTAGTATGTGGATGTTAAACTTGTACAAAACTGTAACATTTTTCACACACAAGCCCAAAAATCACTTCTAATGTTAAGTGATTTATGGTTAATATTGCAAGTGTCTATAAGCGATGGAACCACTTAACATCGAGTGGGCCGCAAGTTTGTTGGCCATCTCGTAATATATATATAAAAACAACAATTATTCCACATAAAACACTAAAAATAGAAAAATAAACAACTTTTAAAAAAAAAGTCCAACCGACTTCAAAAAGTATAAAAATAACATATTATTTAAATGTGTGCTAGGTACCTGCTGTACTGTTTGAAGTCGGTGCCGAGCCAACTAGGTATTCTATAGGTCCGCCTGCCACATAACATTCATTGATCACACCATCCCGCTATTGCGACCGACCGAACGCGCCAGCTTAGGTGATGAGGGGCTCGTGGTGCTGAACGATTGGCATGGCTTGGCACCGGGTTCAAACAGTACAGCAGGTACCTAGCACACATTTTAATAATATGTTATTTTTATACTTTTTGAAGTCGGTTGGACTTTTTTTTTTAAAAGTTGTTTATTGCTTTAATCTAAGCTAACGTCCGCTTTTTAAATGGTAAAACATTGTTCTGCCATATACATTTCTTTCTTTGTAGAGGTATGAAATATACTTTCGACCTATTCTGATACCTACCAAATATCCTTACACAAAAAAAAATCATAAAAATCGGTTAAGCCGCTTCGTGGGAGTGCGACTCAAGCTGAAATTCACATGAAATACTCAGGTCTATTGTCCCTTTAAGCTGTGAAAATATCAAACTTCTAAGCCAAGCCAATCAAAAGATACAGCCGATTATGTCGATATTTTCAACAAATTTCCGACACTCGCAAAGGAATCAAAACCTACAGGATACTTCCCGTAAACTCAGAATCTTGAAATTTGGCATGAAGCATTGTCATATAATGCAAATATAGGAAAAATTGCGAAAATCACATTTTTTTAGTTATATATAATATAATAAAAATATTTTAATAAAATGAAACTTACTACCTTATTTCTCACGAACGAATAAAGGTATCAAATTGAAATTTATACCAAATACCTAGGTCTATTGTCCCTTTAAGCAGTGAAAAAATCAAACTTCTAAGTTAACGCGATCAAAAGATACAGCAGTTTATACCGAGGAACCCTCGGTGTGCGAGTCCGACTCGCACTTGGCCGGTTTTTTTGTAAGTTAGGTTAGGTTTGTATGATGTTAATTTAAATACAAGCCTTTATTTAATATTTTCGTTTGTCCGCGGCTTCGCCCACGTAAAAATCCTATAGTCTTGGACCAAGCAAAACAGATTTACAAAATTTCATTAAAATCGGTTCAGTGGTTTGCGTCAGCGTGGATGAACATCGCGGCGAGATTTTTACATGAAGTTTTATTTTTTTCTATTAATTTATAGAGAAAAGATTTGTATGTTTGTGATGAATAGGCCCAAAACGGCTGGACTAATATTAAAGATTATATCTCCGTTAGGTTGTAACTTTTTCACTGAATAACATAGAGGCTATAGTTTGTTGCATTTTATAAAATTAATTAGAAGCTCAATTAAATTAATTGGAAGCTTAAAAACTATTATGTAAGTAACTACCTAAGGTAAATGAAATTTGAAGTTTACTCATAAAACAAATATTATGTATACTAGTCAGTTATCTAGTGTACATAACCAGGGGCGGATCTACTTAAAGGCTTTTTGGGCTGCAGCCCAGGGCCCCGCGAATACAGAGGGCCCCCAACCGAACTGAAACCAATCGACGATATTGTCAATAATAAAAATTATCTAGAATTTAAAAAATCCTATCATAAGGTTGGTTTTCCTATATTACATATACCTACATCACTACAGAAAACAGTTTCTTGTCAAAATGACCATTAGTTGAGTAGTTAGGTAGGGCCCCTAAGCAGTATTAGCCCAGGGCCCCACAAATTCAAGATCCGCCCCTGTACATAACACAAGTTCTTATTGACACTTAATTAAGGCTAGATTAATTGGCGTGTGCGTGCAGATGTAAGTATAAAAATTCGGTCGAATCACTCGTCTAACGAGAAAAACGCCTTTTCTCAGCACTTCGCAAAGTGTGTCGTGCGAATCGACACATCAGCGATATGTTCTAGATGCTGAGTAGAGTATTAAAATTAATTACACGAACTCAGAACTATTACAACGGTGACATAAATATAGTGTCATTAATTTTAATACCACAAAGTGTTATATCTGACATTTTTTGTAAAATATATTGCGAGATGGCAAACAAGCTTGCGGCCCACCTGATGTTAAGTGGTTACCGTCGCCTATAGACATTTGCAATATTAAAGGTAAATCAATTAACACTGCAAGTGCGTTGCCATTTTGGGGGCTAAGATGATATGCCTTTCATGCCGAGCAATTACACTGGTTACCTTTCCCTTCAATCCGAAACACAGAGAACTGCTTCACGGCAGAAATAAGAAAGGCGGTGGTACCTACCCAGACGACCTACCACATATGAGTCTACTACCTAGTACTCTGGTGAGTGCCCCTAGTAGTCAGGTAGTGTAATGGTTGCCGGCTTTTGTTCGTTCGTTCGTTCATTTGACACACAAGTATTTGTCTGGATTCATATGTGCGTTTGTATAAATATGTACAAACGTGCGTTTGCATCGATTCAGACGCGGGGGTAGAGGGGAAAGAGCAGCCACTCTCTGTCACCGCCAATCAGCTGCCATCTACTGTCTTGTATCGCGTTTACATCGAACTACTACATCGCGATTGTATCGCTGCTTTTAGTAAAAGTTACGACGCGATGTTACATCGAGACTGAACCAAGATTGTAACCCACAAAAAAGTCGCAGTATGTAAGGACCCTTTTTTGTTGACGGGGAGGTCAAATGCATTTTTAAGCATCGTCCCTGAGGGGTGGTGCCAACCGCAGGAGATATGTGGGACTCGAGGTAAAGGCGTTTCCTCCATACCCACTAAACATCCTTCCCGGTCTGACCTTCAGTGCGCTATTGCGGGACGGCTCGGGATCTGCGCACGTGAGCGCAACTACACCGAGACCGTCCCGACGCTGCCCGTCTAGGCAATCCTTGTGCACCAATTGGTGGCCAGCAGCCACTCCTCCACCGACGGCTGCTCGACCTGGCGCGTCCTCCTGACGAGGACACCGGGAGCAGCCATCGGACCCCACCCATGGGGCTTTGGGCGCGGTCGTGGCCCTAAAAAGGGCCGTCCGGAACTAGCCGTGGTGAGAAAACAAAAAAACAACTCGACGATGGCATGTGACTTCGAAAGGCCACACACCCGCCGAGAAAGTTTCCTCACCACGTTAACAGGGTCCGCCACGAGGAGGCTTCCGAACGTGGACCCCAGTGTGTAAGGGCCCTACATAAAGACTACGAAATGATGATCAAAGAGAAGGACTATATAGGTGTATTTCATATTGACTTAACGTGTTACTAATTTACACAATCGGCATAAACTACAATTTAATTATAACTATCCACTCAGTTGCACAATTAAGAAAATTCTTTAACGCATCTCTTACGAAATTTCATTGAGAATTATTCAAAGAAGCGGCGAGGAATTCCGAAACGTATCTTTTGAAAGTATAATTAAGTTTGCAATATGGTGGATTCATTAAGATATTGTAATTAAAACAAACATAGTTGCGAAAGGTTCCGGCGCCGTCAGTCAGGCTGGCATTTAATTATAAAAGGTTGATAGAAAAGGAGAGTGCCTAATTTATTATGGGCTGGACCTATATATCTAGACGGTTTGCGAGCTAGGGCATTCATTACGCTCCAGAACATAGCAAGAAACGGAACAGGAAGAAAGAACTCTCTCCGCTGACACCCTGCCCTACCTGACCCTGGTTACCAACATAGAAGCTTTGTTTTACTTCAAGATCCCAGCCCTCCGACCTCACGCAATCCCAGCATAGTTACATGTGCTTTCGCCGTACACCCCGCACATTAAGGACTTTAACAATAATTGAGCTTTAATTTTATTAAAGCTCAATTATTTTATTTTATGAGTACCTACCAAAGTCTGGGAAAAATCTATAATTTATGCGGGGAAAATATTAAGTAAATTATTTTCTAGACGGGCAGCGTTGGGACAGTCTCGGTGTAGTTGCGCATACAGCATTTTGATGTTTAAGATCACAGATTACAGATAATAATTATGGTAGATCGAATTCGAAATCTGTCTTTACTGCTACCAACCACTCGAAGAAATTCGAGTGGCTTCCTTTTGAGACAAGTCGAACTCGAGATTCGACGTCAAACGTTTTCAACGTCATGAAAACTCGAATAAATTCTCGAATTCGAGATTATATCGAAGGAAACGAGAATCGCGTACCAGATTCGATGTATGCAAAGTAGGTAGTAATGGCTGTAATTAAACTTGCTTCTTCAGATAGTTAGCCTGGATAAAATTGAATTTCTACACGTGAGATTTTTTTGGTCACATTGAGACGCTGACCGTAAACTACAGCTTAGCCCGTGCCTTCACCTTATACCACAACAGTATCTACAATCCGATAATATTAACATTGAGAAAATTTTAAAGGCACCCCGCCCATATCGTAAGATTGTTAACGTAACCCAACATGTTGGATTGCCAAACCGATGGTCAACTATGTCATGGTCAATAACAACCGGCTCTTTCACTCGCCATGTAAACGAAAGGGATAGACGCGGCAATAAAACTTTCCTTGGGCGTATGAGTTTATGTCAAGGTGCTTGCGTTTTCTGACATTTTTGAAACTGGTCTTTTATGGCGTTCCGCTTCTGCAATAATTTATTGGAGTCCCGAGTCAGATGGGTGGCCGGTAATGTCAAGGTGTTTAGCCGTTATTGATTTGTGTGCAATGCAACATATAAAATCGTTACTTAAGAGATTCCTTACTTCACTACTATCCGCGTACGGAAAAGACTCCAAATAGGTTTTGGAGTTTTTTCCAGCCCGGTCCCGCAACAATCTACCTTCACACATTCTTTTTACATTGCAGAATCATTTGAGCATCCCTTTCTTAATTCTTCTTCTATGTTCTCTTTCTCTCTTATCGCGTCGTTAAAATATAACCTGTCACTCAAATTTTATTTACCCCTACCTATAAATATAAATATAATACTATAAGTATTCTTATTTCTGCCGTGAAGCAGTTCGTTGTGTTTTTAAAGGGAAAGGAAGCCAGTGTAATTACTGGGCATGGAAGGCATTTCATCTTAGGCCTCAGGAGCAGTGGCGTAACTATAGGGTGGCATGGGTGGCAAAATGCCACGGGACCCGGTAGTGACACTGACATTTTTAAATGTAAAGAACGAAAAATTTCAAAACTAGAGGGGGGTGTATATGAATTTGGCACGGGCCCCACATGGTAGGTATACTGGGTGTAAAAGACATGAATAGTCAAATGAGAACCATGTATTCTATACATCAAAATAAGACATATTTCAAAAAAAATATTGCTGGGAAATGATTTATATTTTTTGGTGTTAAAAAAAATTGCAAAATGTACCGCGCAATGTAAAGGGCTCAACTCGCACGCAACTCGCAAAACCGCGATAATTTTGCAAGACGGCGGCCCTGTTCGTTAGTGTCCGTGCGCATCGAGTGAGCTACATTGAACGCTAACGTTTTGAAGCCATTTTTTGTTATGAAATACTAAAAAAATGATAATGTTTCTTTGGACAATATTTAAGAAATAACGTATAGAATGAAAACGTTCATAAAAAAATTTAAAAAAATTATGAATTGATAGTTACGGTTTTATTGAAGGTCATTCAATAAAACCGTAACTATCAATTTCCCAGGTATAGTCTAAAGGAAGAAAAATGTTATGATGGTGAGCAGAATACATGGTTCTCGTTTTGACTGTTCATGTCTTTTACACCCTGTAGTTACAAATTTAAAGAACGAAAAATGTCTAGGGGGGGGGGGGGGGACGTGTATATGAATTTGCCACGGGCCCGGCAAACGTGGTATAGTTACGCCACTGCTCAGGATGTCAACGCACCTGCAATACCAGGTGATTTTGACGTGACAACGTCTTATAATTCGATAGAGCCGGCTGCACGCACGAAAAAACATGACGCATGCGGCGTTACCTCGCTCTGAGGCGTTCCATGTAAGGCTTGAAGTGCAAGCAAAAATCTATTAAACAAATGAAATTAAATTTTTCTTTTGAAAAATGCTACCATTCCATCAGTATTTTCTTAAGACGTTGTCACGTTCAACTATCGTCAGTAAACCGACTTTACAGACAACCAATTTTTTCCTTGACATGTGTTTATAGTCGACAGTATCTACTTACTATGGAGGGCCGTCTGCTTGTTTGTCATCTAGAAGTACAAAAAAAAACTAATTACCCTACTTACCTCTTAATATTATAAATGCAAAACTAAATCTGTCTGTCTGTTACGCTTTAGCGCATAAACTACTGAACCGAGTTTGACGAAATTTGGTATGAAGATAGATTGAAACGCAGGGAAGGCCATAATCATACCCTAAAAGTAGTTTGTTACGCAATGTGCATTAAAATTTATAATCACATTCCAAGTTTCATTAAACAATCTCCTAAAAATAAATTTAGAAGCGTTCTCCGAAAATGGCTATTAATGAAAACATTTTACTCAATTGAAGAATTTTTTAGAAAATGCATCGACTTAATTTGATTCTATTTTGACATCCTATTTAAAACTTCTATTGACATTTTAAAGATATTGACCACGGATTACTTGACTAACTTATAATTTTATGAATGTTACAAATTGACAATATTATAATTACTATTTTGTATTTTCCACTGACAATTTACTATTCTAATATTATTATTTAATACTTATTATTACTATTGATTGACATTTTTAAAAATTATAAATTTACATGCTATAGATCTATGGCTAAATAGGTTAAGCCACATAATACCATTATAAACACCATTGTATTAACCCTATTTATGGCAAATAAATTTGATTTGATTTGTTGAAATCGGCTTCTGAAATAACATTGACAAAAAATGGTTGCAAAAATAAACTTGGCTGGCTTACGGTGCTACCATTTCAACGCGAACTGAGAAATTTGGGAACTTAAGTCGCAGAATCAAGAAATGGAATTCACTACCAGCATATTATGTGTCCCTCCTTCTTTAAATCCTGGGTTATACAAAAAAGGCGTGAAGAAGCACCTTGTAGGGCGGCAAGTCAAGTGCGATGCTTTATCTCTCGTTGTAGGTGCCTTCACATTTTGACTCCACTTCTGCTTACTGTCAGGTGAAATAGAGTCATTTGTTTAATCCTTTTTTTTTTTTAAAACAAAACCTATAAACTTACCACGAAGGCTAAGAATTTTTTCATGAAATTAAAAAAAAAATCGGCAGTGGTCTCCCCTTGACTTTCTCGTATACCGGAAACAACTCAAAAGTTGATAGAAACCATATATTTTGATGGTAATGGACATGCATGGTAAATTTCGGTCACCCATCCGAGTACCGACCGCGCACTTGGTTGCTTAACTTTCGTGATCGACGGCTCAAAAGTTGATAGAAACCTTATATTTTGATGTCATACATGCATGTTAAATTTGGTTGCAATAAGTTAAAGCATGCTCGAGATATCGTGCTAACTCACAGACACACACACAGACATAATTCCAAAAACGGGATTTTTGGACTCAGGGAGGTCCAAAACGTGTAAATCCGTCAAAATCTCGAGGTCGAATTTTTTGACGATGACAAGACTTCCTCTATACTACGTAGGCATACGAGAAAGTGAAAAGTAGCAAAAATAACTTAGCAAAAAAACGACGTGCAATAAGAATGCAAAATTTATAATCGTATTCTCGAGACTCGAAAAGCAATAAAATTAAATCTTAAACGGAAAGGAAAATCATGTTGTCTCCTATAAACGTGACACATCAGATATGTCGTAATTTTCCGACATTTTTAACGCTGGTCGCGTGATTAAGGGTAATTAAATTATCTGACTCATTAGCCGTTAAAGACAAAGGTTTTCAGATAAACGAGATTATTTATTGAGAGTCATTTCTGTTAACTTTTTTTTATACAGTTTCAAGTGGTTTCTTGGATCAGTAAAAGAAACCAATATTTTAAAATAATCCCCTTGTGTGTCGCGCGACCTCCTGGAGGTCGCTGTCGAAAACGCCTGTGTGTCGGCCGACCTCCTGGAGGTCGATCCCCCCCCACCCCCTCCACTGTTTTCCGATGGTGAAAATGATGATTATTATTAAAGTAATAATTACTTGATAATATAACTATACTAATTATATTTTGTTCTTTTAGCTTATTTTATTAAGATTTTAGTGACAATAAATCTTATTTATAGTTTTATTATTATTTTTTTATTATAAAATTTATTACACGCGGAAAATTCGCGAAGGAAATCCGGAAGTAACTGACACATGCGCGAAATATTACAAAATGGCGGCGACACAATAGGGGATAGGAATTGTTTTGAAATAATCGCAACTAACAATTCAACTTTTCAACTTATCTCTTTCATAGCTTTCATATTATATTTGACAATATCTCAAAACAACATTTCTTTTTTAATCTCTTTTCAATATAAATCTTAGTTGTCACTCCAAGGAGTCAGCCAGCAACAATATGAAGGTCTAGAAAATGAAATAGCTCTTTATTTAAATGGACTTTGCCAAGTACTTTTAAATCGTCAAAACCCTACCACCATTTCGGTACGAAATAATTATTCTTATGCTGAGATGGAGAAGAAGTGGCGAAAGAAACTCCACAGCTTACAATTTCGTAATGATTTCAAAACATCATTACAGGTCGAAAGATAATAACAATATAATTAAATTGCTGGTAAGCAGAAGCGAAGTCCAATGCTAGAATAGTACTAGAGTAGCCACCTTCTCCCTGCACCTGTAAGTGCTTCTTCACGCCTCTTTTGAATGACCCAGGATTGTAGGAAGGAGGGAACACGTGTGCTGGCAGTCAATTCCATTTCTGTATTGTGCGACAAAGAAACGAGTTGCCAAAATTAGTTCGCGTTGGAATGGTACCTACAGTTTGTGAGCTTGCCACATTATACATATAGAACTTCTATGGAATAACTTTTGCGTTTAGAAACGCGTAAATACTTTTAAAACTAGAAAAAATAAACTGAAAAAAATCGACCAGCCCACTACGCCACCAGGGCATTGTTTTCGCTGTCGTTCGTGTATTATGTTTTTATGGTAAACATTGTTTCATCAAATCTTTGAAATTTGCACTTCTAAGATCCGAAAGAAATATTTTTGCAATTAATATTTGACGCTCGTTAAAATGAAACTACCTTATATTATGGAATATTTTATTTACAAACGCGTAAATATACGTTTAGAAAAAATACGTTTGGGGCAGGTCAATTTTTTCAGTTTATTTTTCTAGTTTTAACAATATTTACGCGTTAGTAAACGCAAATAATATGCCTTACTTAGTTTGTTATTTTTAGATAAATACGTACATACCTACATACTTATATAAAAAATTAGAAATAATATATAAACAGTTCAAATTCGCAGTGTAGGTAATTATATTTCTTCTTTAACTATAATCTTTCAACAGATGACGTGGTTACCTATAATTGCAAGAGCAGTTAGTTTAAGTTAATATTGTTTATTCTAAGTACATAAAATATGTTTAAAGCTGTATCTTATGTTGGTGGTCCGATAAATAAATAAACTATTCATGTGATTTTGATAAATAAGGTGACAGTAGGAGAAGTCGATTTTACCTTTCTGTAATAAGATGGGACTATAAGGTTTTTGACGTGACAACGTCTTATAATTCGATAGAGCCGGCTGCACGCACGAAAAAACATGACGCATGCGGCGTTACCTCGCTCTAAGGCGTTCCATGTAAGGCCGGCAAAACAAATTAAATTAAATTTTTCTTTTGAAAAATGCTACCATTCCATCAGTATTTTCTTAAGACGTTGTCACGTTCAACTATCGTCAGTAAACCGACTTTATTTTTATTTATTTATTTATTTATTTATTAGAAACCAAACAGCGTTACAATAAGTATGTTATAACATTTTGTGCATTAACAGTAAGGCCAATTAATAGGTCTCCTTATACGTTTTAAGTAAGTAGCAATTATGGGTGTTACAAAACTAACATTAGGCTAAATATTTGAGCTATAGATACATAAGTGGTACTAAATCAATTCATTTATCTATTCATCTGGTAAGAACTGTTTCTGCTTATTAAAGAAAAAGTAATCATACACACACACATTACATCTATAATATACATTAATAAATATCATTATACCAATACATACACATATTTACACATATACATACACACTAGTACACATATATATTCCAAAAAAAATTAAAAAATTACATATTATATATACATAGATACTTAATACACGATTCTAAATAAAATTAAAAAATGAACAAATAATTGCTATATCTATTATATTGAAATATTATGCATTAAAGAAAAATCTATTTTTTTTTTCTTAATAACATTATAGATTTAAAAAAGTAAGAAAAGCCCGTACTACAGAATGACACTCAGAAATCAATCATCTCCTTGGAATCGTTTGTCACTTTTTATCAAGCACAAATAGATGGAGAAGTATGACGCCCAGTACGGCGTTGGTTCCCGAGGCCCACTTTACAATACGAACGTAAGCAACATTAAAAGTAACGAACGTTCTCATGTATTTGTCAAGATTGCTGATTTACAGGGTTGTTTTGTTCTTTCAAAATATCAATTATACGTGCCATAAATACTTTCTTTGAACAAGCAAAAATATCTATTTCGCTGAAAAGATCGTTATACATTTGTGGTAATCTTGTAAGCAGAGCATTGCTAGCATAATTGGTAGCCCGCAGTGGTGCAGCCAATAAGGGAGTGTGGCGGGTGCGACGCACTGGGGTACAGTACTTCACAGCCGCCACCAGCTCCGGACAGTCTACCCGTGCGTGCGACTTTACAGACCAACCAATTTTTTATTCACTAAAAATTACGGCTACATTTTATAAAGATTGAAAGAATATAACACAGTATATGAAAATAGGAAAGAATAAACGATGGCTCTTTGGTAAAGAGCTTTATATCATTCCTCCGGGCTTATTTTCGACAGTAGTTCAGTAATAAGAAAAACCTTGGAATTATGAGGTTTTTATTCACTAAAAATTACGGCTACATTTTATAAAAATTGAAAGAATATAGCAACGTGTCAAAAACGCCTGTGTGTCCGCCGGCCTCCTAGAAGTCTATCCCCCCCTCCACAGTTTTCCGATGATGAAAATGATGATTATTATTTGAAAATGTAACTATACTAATTATATTATATTCTGTTAGCTTATTTTATAACAATTTTAGTGTCAAAAACTATATTTATAGTTTTATTACAAAATTTTCATTATTTTTTTTTTTACACGCGGAATTGAGCGCGGAATATTCGCGACAGAAAGTCCGGAAGTAACTGACACATGCGCGAAATGTTACAAAATGGCGGCGACATAACAGGGGGTTTATCACGAAGATAGATTCTTTATGTAAAATGCTTATATTTTACATAAAGAATTTAATTGGGGTTTATGAAAATAGGAAAGAATAAACGATGGCTCTTTGGTAAAGAGGTTTATATCACTTGCAAACCCCGATTTTAACAGATTTCATACCTTCCTTGTTCGCCGTAGCCGGGTTACAGATTTTCAAATATTTTGCTTGTTACTTTTAAGTTTATGTCTTTACATTTTTACGACATCTTTTTAATTGCCAATATTAAGCCACCAAGCACCGAATGTTTTTTATAAGTGCCGTATAAACCTTAAACTGCAATTATCGAAAATCATTTATCACACAAGGCTGCAAGGCCATTGATCTCTTTGCCTCGCTCGGGGGTTTTTAACAGAAATTAGCGAAGTATGTACGAGGATGAATACGTGTGGTTCCTTAGTCAACATAATCTTTTTTTACCCAAATAAAGTAAGTCGATAAGATCTTGTTTTAGATATGCATACTAGATAATGGACAATTTTTAATTTTATCATCATGTTCCTATCATGTAGAAGCGTCGGTGGCGTAGTGCGTAAGAGCGTCGTCTCCCACCCGGGAGGCACTGGTTCGATCCCCGCCACGTACCAATGTTTTCAAATTTTGAATTCATACGTACGTTTAATCGACGCTTGTACAGTGAAGGAAAACCTTGAGGAAACCTGCACACACTCATGAAGAAATTCTTAGGTTGTGTGTGAAGTCGACCAACCCGCACTTGGCCAGCGTGGTTGACTCGAGGGGTAGGCAAGTATTCAAGTACCTATTTATTGCAATCCATAATGTTACAAGCAATTAAGATCTTAAAGTTAAGCAGACATCATTATGGACCCTGTCGGGCACAGCAAAAACATATAAGTAAGTACATAATAAATCTATAGATGATGACACGTTTGAAATTATGTTAAGATATTACCTAAACAGAAGAAAATAATCTACATTATAAGAATGATACATCACTTTGAAATTAAATAGGTTATTAAATCAAAGTATCTATCTTTATAACTAAATAATAATATCTATCTTTATAAATAAAATAGTATCTATCTTTATAAATAAAATAATCGTGGTTCGTTAGTCTCGCTAAAACTCGAGAACGGCTGGGCCGATTTAGCTGATTTTGGCTTTGAAATGTTTGTCGTAGTCCAGGGAAGGTTTAAACGGTGAGAAAATATGGAGAAATTGCGAGGAAGATAGAAAAAACAACAATTTCAATTTCCCATATAAACTGTCCTGCCTACTTTCCTGTCAAACATTTGACTTTCGTCCCTTCGGTACGGTTGACTAGAATCCACTCGAATTAAAGCACGTATTAAATTAAGGGTTTTGAATCAACAACATATATCCACATTACTCAGATTATCGCGACAATTGAAAAAAGTTTGGGCAAAAATTTTGACAACCCTTGACATTTCTTGACATTTCTAGAGAGGCTCTGTCTCTTTCTAGTTGGGTGCCTATAGCACAAATTAATCACGGACAATCTTGGACTTCGCTAAGTTAATAAAATTAATTAGTACTCAAAGTTTAAAATAATTTTGAGTTTTACATGAAAAAGAATTAACATTCATAATAATTACTTTAAACTTTTTTTTTCCTGGTTGCCTTTTAGCACGGTAATGTTATCTATTTTAGGCTCCCAGGAAAAAATCATCAGCCGAAATTCGAGGATTTATCGCTTCTGTGACTCTCGGTTTTAAGAGGCATTCTTATGCGCCCTCCACACTCTCGCCGAGAACCCCCGAGAACACCCGAGAAGCGAGAGTGTGATTAGTTTCTCGCGTTCTCGTTCTCGGGCTCGCCTGTTCTCGGCTCGGTGTCGGTTTTTTGTCCCGCTTCAAAGGGTTTCTCGGGCGAGAAAAGAGAACCGTATCACACTCTCGTTTGTTCTCGTTCGGCCTCACTGCGACGTAGGAAGTGATTTCCATCACCTGTGTGTGCTTTGCATTTATTATTTTATTAATATGAGCTTTGAAACAGGGCCTGTCTAAATAATTAATTTTATCTACACTCATGCTTTAAATCTTCTATTTAAAACATTGATTTTGCTTCTAATTTTTTTTTTGTAATTTAGTAAGATCGAAATTCATAGCAATTCGTTCAGGTTTAAGTCCCGTCTCAGCACTTATCCATTCCATCCCAGGTTTTTTTTCTATTCCATTTAATTTGGTATCCTTTATAAAATATTCTAAAACAGCTCATTGCCAACATTAAAACAACCAATATCCTAGTAAAAACGGATGATATAATTATAATGTTAGGTTGTACTAATTTTTATAATATCACTCCTTCGCTTTTTCGATCCTACAAACTGCTGTGGTTTACTGTTAATACCAAAGCCGCTGCACTGTCAGTCATCCATTTCGCATGACGGTCGAGAACGCAAGTGAGAAGGTCGCGTGAGTGTGGATACCTTCTCGTTTCTCGGGTCAAGTCGCGGCGAGACTTCTCGCCGAGACTTCTCGCGTGAGTCTGGAGGGCCTATTACAGTTTATTATACTGTAGCTTATCTCATGTCATGTCAACTCATAAATATTAAATTACTCTTTTTTTCAGTTTCTCCCGAGTTCTTGTTGTAAAAACACGTGTTGAGAGACTCCATTTTTAACCTCAATCAACCGTACAATTGTCTGTTACTATAAGTACATTTTCACTTCATTTTGGCGAAATGCGTAAATGAAAATGAAAAAGCTTTTTATTTAAATGGACTTTGCTAAGTAATTTTAAATCGTCAAAAGCCATACCACCATTTCGAGACGAAATAATAATTATTATGCTGAGATGGAGCAGAAATGGGGAAAGAAACTCTACAGCTTACAATTTCGTAATGATTTCAAAACATCAATACAAGTCAATAAATAATTATCAATATAATTTAAGTTACAGTCTTACATGCGTACATTTTGGGTAGTTATTACTCCCACGCATATGGATTATTTATCTTGTGAAAAGCTAACACAATAATAATGAAGATCTAAATGTCAAGTTGTTCATAATGTCGTTTATAATGTCAATAGTCATTTATAATTTACCTTAGATGCTATATGTAATAAACAATCTTAACAGAAAAAAACGCTTATTAGTATTAATAAAATTATTACAGGTCTAAGCTTAAATGTCAGATGTTCTTAGTCAAAAGAGATACAACTAATTTTAGGTTTTAGTAATATAATGCAAAAGTTCTTTAGTTGATTTGTTTAAGTCTGAAGTTTTGTTAAGTTTTAGGCTGAGCCCCTCGGTGGGGACATTATATGAGCTGTTGATAACGATGATGAAAATTAAGAAAATTACAAAGTAACTACTAGATCTATTTTGATAAAACTTCATTCGTCTTGTAGATAATTTGGTTACTTAAAAATTCGTATGAGAAAAAGTAGCATGTTGTTAAGAAATATCAATAGCTTTTTTCGTTTTCTGAGTGTGTTATGGACAAGGTTGCCAGCCCTTAAAAAGAAAGGAAAAGAAAAGCTCGCGGTTTTCCCTAATCCTCTACGGTACCCTGAAACCGCATTCTGGTTTAACCTGCATTGACATTTAAAACAAACTCTTTTTACTTCGTCAAGGATTTCCCAAAACACAAGAAATTGGAATGTATAAAGTTTTATTATTACAATAAAAACGATTCTGAAAGTTGAAGATATATTAGCTAGTGAATACAAAAGACAGAAGCACGATTAAAAAGGATTTTCAAAATTCAACCCTTAATCAGAAGAGGTCCAAAGTTTGTATGGACCACGTGGACGAAGTCGCGGACAAAAGCTAGTCAAAATATATAAAAGTTACACCTAGACATTCATTTCATGTGTTATATTGAAGTACTTCAACCGCAAATGATATTGATTTCACATAAGTAAGGTAACATTATTCGTAGGAATATGAAAAAAATATAGTTTCATATCCGAGTGCGCTCCGTATTCCGCCATTTGTCCGAAACACATTACGGCTTTGCGTGCAATTTTAGTTCTGTTTAAACTGAAAAGCTACCCGTGGTATTCTATGACAAGATTAGATGTAATTTAGATAATCATATCGATTGAAAATATAACTTTTTGTAAAATATTCGTTCGTGTTCTACGAGATATTTGCAAAAAAGCACCATCATGATTTTTAACAACAATTGCAAATTGCATTTATAATAAGATTGTCTAGTACGTACCTAGGTATTTATATAAATAACGCCAAAAATGCATCTTATTGAAACACTTTTTTTATCATAAGTAGGTAGTTAAAACATTGTGATAATTAAGATATGTAAATCTACATAAATTATTAATATGTACTGTACTTACCTACATAAAAATAAATATTTGTACCCATTTCATAATAAATCAAATTGCGCTAAAGTGTGAGATTCATAATTAAAGTTCAAACTGCACTAGAGTATAAGTAGAAAAAAATAATTTATACATAATATACGTTACAATAAATATGATTAAATTAAATATTCGACACCTTTTGCTTTCTTAAATATCTTTAAAAATACACGAAATAAAACGGTTACTAATTATAAAAATAAAATCTATAAATTATTTACTTAATATAAAAATAACTTACCAATAAATCCAATAACTTTACAGGCAAAACAACACTTATTTCACTATCGAATCACAAGATTTTCGTCACAAAATATTGCCTCAATTTTTATCAGAACGTTCTTATGCACGGGCGTCGCTGCGTGCGCGCAGATCAACTTTAATTCAATTTTTAATGAGAGAAGCGATCCCTATTGTGTTGATAAACGTAGGTAGCGGTTACTGTAACATTACGCTACGTCATGCCTACGCTACTGACCAAGGAAGTGATTAGCATATATGATAAGTTTTGGTCAAGGTTTTTGAAAGACTGGGCTTTTTCGACTAGTCGATTTTGGGTTATAAAATTACATGTCATTTACAGTCAGCAGATACCTAAAAATGGAGCCGCTTAAAAATAGTCGTGATTAAATAGAGATGATAAATATGTTTTGCGGAAGATGCTGGGTTCGATTCCAGCCCTGGACAGTCGATTTTTTCAGTGAATTTTCTAATTTTAAAAAATATATGCAAGTACGTAAACACATAAATTATTCCTTATTATAAGGTAGTTTCATCTTAACTGGTCGTCAAATATTTGTAAAACTCTTGGTAGTACAAATTTCAAAGATTTGATGGAACAATGTTACTCTAAAAACATAAGTACCTACCAAGAGCTTTTTTGAGAACAAATTTTGACGGCGAAAGCATCCCGGTAGCGTAGATAATAGTTGACGCACTCGCCCGGATTGCGGAAAATGCTGGATTCGATTCCCGCCCTGGACAGTCGATTTTTCAACAGTAAATTTTTTAATTTCAAAAAATATATGCGCGTTTGTTTATGCATATATACAATTCCAAAATACAAACGTTGTCATTTTATATAAAATAATAATGAAAGTAAAATTAATCTAAGTGTACCTAAGTATATCGAAAAATGTAAGGAATTTTTAAAAATCGCCGGTTTAATGCAAATACCAACTAACCCATGGAATTGTAGTTTTGAGTTATTGCGATTTTAAAGTTTGGGAATCTTAAACTTCTGCTAGATAGAAGATTTTGTAATTTTTGTAATGATCATCTGCATTCTCATATATTTATGTTTTTAATTATGTAGAATAAAGGCAGATAAATTCATCGTAAATCCGAAAAATAACAGTGACAGTTAGTTGGTTTTTGCACTAACCCGGCGAAATATCTCTTCTCTATAAGAACCTATAAGCATAGTATAAATTATCTATACATATAAATAAAATTGGAGTGTCTGTTTATAATATTGAAATAACCGTTTTTTACTACATGCATATGAATATATAAGGTACATACACCAAAATAACATTTTTTTCAATTTATGTCTGTCTGTCTGTTTGTTCCGGCTAATCTCTGAAACGGCTGGACCGATTTTGTCGGGACTTTTTTGGCAGGTAGCTGGTGTAATAAGGAGTAACTTAGGCTACTTATTTTTTTTTTATTATTTCTATTTGTAAATTCTACGCGGAAGAAGTTGCGGGCACAGCTACTATACTATAAGTAAACATTACTTTGGCAAGCTTTATTAGGAGTCCATGTAGGCTTAAAACAGCAAATTTATGGATTTGGATATTTTGTAACTCATTGCCTCAAATCTATATTACTGTAAATGCCCTTGCGATGGTAATTTTGTTTTTTAGAATAAATTTATGTTTAACTAAAGATACCAGAGGGCTTAGACAAATGGCAATCGTTTCATAGCGATAAGATATAGAAAATCGTCATCATAGGCCATATTGATTGGTTATCTACAGCGTCTTAGCTTGCGCTGCCAACTTACTTAGAGCTACAATTGGATTTTGTTCGTAAGGAACTTTGTTATACCGGGTGGAGTTTAGTAATGCCACCTGAAGGGAAAGTATTCTTAATACTGTAGACAGACAATTTTACTCAAAGGAAACATTCCTTTATTTTTAATAAGAAACAAAACTGCATTCGAAAGATTTTCCAAAATTCGCTTGCCATGCCCGGGAAGCGAACTGGCTAAAATCTGAAAAAAACAACAACTTGTACTATTATGGCATTGATCGATAGGGTCAATCATAAGGATCAAATCTCTGATCAATCTCAAAACAAAGGTGTTAAATTAAATGAAAGAAAAACCATTAAATCTTAATATATTTTAATTGTATGAAAAAAAAAGGGTAAACTAACTAATTAGTTGCTCGAAATGAGCTCCATATTGTTGGATACACAAATTTATTCTTTTGGGGAATTCATTTCCGATAACTTTAATGCGTGTTGTGAGTTGTTGTTGTCAGTTGCATAGGATTTTTGGTAAATTTGATTTTTTATATATCCCATAAAAAGAAATCTAAAGGCGTGAGATCTGGTGATATTGTGCCATTTTACCAATCCAGGTATTATGTGTATTTATTTTATTTCATATACCACGTTTGTAAGAGAGATTCCACAGATTTAATAATATGTACAAGAGAGATTCGTTCCTTATGATTGACCCTATCGATCAATGCCATAATAGTACAGGCATTGAAAAATTCCAGCCTGTATATGGTTTCTATTTGTTACTTTGTTTACGTATGTTGTATGTAGGTATGTAATGCCTTTTTTTGACTGGGAGGTCAAATACATTTACGCATCGTCGTCGGTGAGGAGGCCTATAAGGCTGGCGTCGGCCAGCGGCCCACAGCAGCTGGCGTTAGTCGGTAGCCTCTATTGGCTGCTGGCCACCAATTGGTGCACAAGGAGTGCCTAGACGGGCAGCGTTGGGACGGTCTCGGTGTAGTTGCGCCCACGTGCGCAGATCCCGAGCCGTCCCGCAATAGCGCACTGGAGGTCAGGCCGGGGAGGATGTTTAGTGGGTATGGAGGGAACGCCTTTACCTCGAGTCCCACATATCCCCTGCGGTTGGCACCACCCCGCAGGGACGATGCGTAAATGCATTTGACCTCCCCGACAGCAAAAAAAAGGCCTGAGCCCGAGGTGGGCACATTAGAGCTGTTGATGATGATGATGACACATGGGAAGCCACAGGAGTCACACCGGAGGCCTACACCGGAGGCAGCCCAAAGACATTTCATGGTTTTTAGTGGATTTTTTGGGCGAAACCCACACACGCTGCAATGTCAAGCGCGGTACATTTCGTAAATAATTTTCCAACGCGATAGAAAAGGTTCGTAAAAAACAGCACGGTTCTCCTGTCGACTAAACTTAATAAAATAGGTTGCTATCTTTAGCAACTTCAAATCAAATATCTATTTATTGCAAAACCATAATGTATACATAGGTGTTACTTATAAAGGGAGACCAGTGTTATGGACCCTGCGTCGGGCACGTAATAAAAGGGCAAATTGCGCAAAATATGTGCGAAAAATATATTCACAGTCAAAAGCTCTGTGATAGCAAAAGCTTTATGGTCTGAGTAGTTTGCTCTTTACCCACCAGATATCAGTCGAATTATTTTTTATATGTATACATATTTTTTTTTGGTACATACTACACAATTGTGTAATCCATAATAAATAGATCCAAACAATTGACTCAAAGTCGACACTTTATATTTAGATTTCTTATTTTGGAATTTTGTTTTACCACCTTTTTTACTCACTATTTAAGCTAGCGCCATCTATTGAGTAGTAGCTACAACAACGATTGCTTTATCTAGCATACTTTAGAAACACAAAACAATACTAGCATGCTATCTAATTGATGTATGTTTTCATACTCACACTAGATGGCGCATATTAGGTACACTGCGAAAAAAATATAATTCGACAGTACTTTACTTGGTTTGTTTTAATAAACATAAAATTTCTAAGTACTTTTTAAAACTCACTCTTTTTTTATGGAATTTCCTGTAATTTTGTTCAGGCCTTATTATTTTTAAAATACTCAACTTTGTCAGACATGAATAACAATACAACCAAGTAGGTACTCGTAATGACCTATTTTATTATATAGGCACTATTTAGCGGTCGCCCGCGGCTTTGCTCGCGTCAATGTCGGTTATTGCGACAAAAAGTAATCTATGTCATTCTCAGCATCTCAAGCTATCTTCTTACCAATGTTCATCAAAATCGGTTTAGTGGTTGAGGCGTGAAAGCGTAACAAACAAACAAACTCACTTTCACATTTAAAATATTAGTTAGGATTGCTTTTACTAGCATGTTTCCATTGCAACTTTTATTTGGATTATTATTAGTTGGTTTATTATTTAGTATCTTAGATATACCTACTATACACATACACAGGTACAGTGGCGTAGCGTGGGTATCGGCCGCCCGGGGCGGAAAATAATTTTGCCGCCCTCTTATTTAGGTATTTCAATTTAATGTATACTATGCATTACACACTAAGAAGTTCAAAAAGTATAGATGCGTTGCACTCACTCGAAAATGGCAACGAAAAAGTCGGGCAATTGCCGGATTTACATTCAGTTTGGAACTAATGAAAATAGAATCGGGATCGCTCTCGCATTTCGGCTGGTCGACTGCACTTCATTGCAACGCTTTAAGTAGGTAATCGCTCAAAAAAATGCCTTCCTGTGTTGTTAAAAAGTGTACAAATTAGGTACATTGTCACTGTTAGAGACATGAAAAGGTGTCATTTCATTTGACAAATACATTTCTCTTATCAAAACAATTTCTTATGGAACATTTTTTTTGGGTTTACAAACGCGTAAATATTTTTAACACTAGAAACCCCTCCGCCTGTCCGAAAAAAGGGCAGGTCGATTTTTTTCAGTGTATTTTTCCAGTCTCAAAAATATTTAAGCGTTTGTAAACGCAAAAAAATATTCCACACTATAAGGTAGTTTCATCTTAACTGGACGTCAAATATTTGCAAAAATATTTCGTTCGGATCTTAGAAGTAAAAATTTCAATGTTTTGATGAAAAAATGTTTACCATAAACGGCAATAGCAGTGCCCTGGGTAGCTTACCTAGTGGTTAACGCAGCCGACCGGATTGCGGAGGATGCTGGGTTCGATTCCCGCCTGGGATAGGTCGATTTTTTCAGTGTATTTTTCTTGTCTTAAAAACCAATTTCATTTTGTTATTCAATTTGACTGTCACTGACGAATTTGTAGTTGCAATAAAAATATGAAATAGTTTAATTTTTTTTAATTATTGTGAAATTTTGCCGCCCCCTCAAATGTGCCGCCCGGGGCGGGCCGCCCCCCCCCTGCCCCCCCTACGCTACGCCACTGCACAGGTAACTATACAATGAAATCATTTAAAAAATTTACAATTTAATTTATTACCAACAATAATTTTAGAGCGCAAAATAGGGAGGTACTTGACCGATATTAAAATTATTTCACCGGTACAATGCTTCATTTTTACTGAGTAGGTAGCATTATATGGGACCATTAACATGTCTCGCCTCTAGGGTCGAGTGATGCCTCTGGTGTCGTTCATAGGCTGAGTGACCGCGCACCATTAACATCTCTCGCCTCTAGGGTCGAGTGATGCCTCTGGTGTCGTTCATAGGCTGCGGTGACCGCGCACCATTAACATCTCTCGCCTCTAGGGTCGAGTGATGCCTCTGGTGTCGTTCATAGGCTGAGTGACCGCGCACCATTAACATCTCTCGCCTCTAGGGTCGAGTGATGCCTCTGGTGTCGTTCATAGGCTGAGTGACCGCGCACCATTAACATCTCTCGCCTCTAGGGTCAAGTGATGCCTCTGGTGTCGTTCATAGGCTGAGTGACCGCGCACCATTAACATCTCTCGCCTCTAGGGTCGAGTGATGCCTCTGGTGTCGTTCATAGGCTGCGGTGACCGCGCACCATTAACATCTCTCGCCTCTAGGGTCGAGTGATGCCTCTGGTGTCGTTCATAGGCTGCGGTGACCGCGCACCATTAACATCTCTCGCCTCTAGGGTCGAGTGATGCCTCTGGTGTCGTTCATAGGCTGAGTGACCGCGCACCATTAACATCTCTCGCCTCTAGGGTCGAGTGATGCCTCTGATGTCGTTCATAGGCTGCGGTGACCGCGCACCATTAACATCTCTCGCCTCTAGGGTCGAGTGATGCCTCTGGTGTCGTTCATAGGCTGCGGTGACCGCGCACCTTTAACATCTCTCGCCTCTAGGGTCGAGTGATGCCTCTGGTGTCGTTCATAGGCTGCGGTGACCGCGCACCATTAACATCTCTCGCCTCTAGGGTCGAGTGATGCCTCTGGTGTCGTTCATAGGCTGCGGTGACCGCGCACCATTAACATCTCTCGCCTCTAGGGTCGAGTGATGCCTCTGGTGTCGTTCATAGGCTGCGGTGACCGCGCACCTTTAACATCTCTCGCCTCTAGGGTCGAGTGATGCCTCTGGTGTCGTTCATAGGCTGCGGTGACCGCGCACCATTAACATCTCTCGCCTCTAGGGTCGAGTGATGCCTCTGGTGTCGTTCATAGGCTGCGGTGACCGCGCACCATTAACATCTCTCGCCTCTAGGGTCGAGTGATGCCTCTGGTGTCGTTCATAGGCTGCGGTGACCGCGCACCATTAACATCTCTCGCCTCTAGGGTCGAGTGATGCCTCTGGTGTCGTTCATAGGCTGCGGTGACCGCGCACCATTAACATCTCTCGCCTCTAGGGTGGTTACTTTTGTGATCTAAAATTTTGACGTTTTGCTCGACCCTTCTCTTGGTACGTACGATAATGGCCGTACGCTATTTTATAAGTACCTATTATCAATCCAATAATTTGTATTAGTTTATAGGAGTTTATTTTGAACAATAAAGGTTCTTATAAACTGTTACGTGTTTTGCTGTTGGTTGTGCTCACCGCTCACTCCACTATCTACCAAATAACCTAATAAAACCACATCATAACCATTATCCTATCGATCTTTCAAATACTACTTATATTAGTTAATTAATAATTTTACTTAAATAATATTAGTAGGTACTAATGTATTTGAAAGACTAAATTAAAAATAACAACTATACAAACTAAAACTACTTAAAAAACAAATCAAATCTACGTTATAAAAGGGATACTAAAACTAGATACAAAAAACTTAGACTACTATATTACAGATAAAAGACTTCGCCTAGATCCTCTGAAACAGGAAGTGTACCAATTACACTGGCTGCATTACCTCGCTGAATTAATTAATAATATATTCTACTTCAAAGGTCGCTGCAGCATTGCTGTCGCAACAACGATTGTCACCGCAATATGCCGTCGCAGGACGCAATGATTGTCGCCGTTTTGTCGCTTTCATGTTACGAAGTTAGCCATGTGATGCCAGCAATGGGTGTCGTGAAGGTGACTAAGGGATCAGCAAAGGGGTATTGATCACCTTATACTCCGTCCACCAATCCGCATTGGGCAAGCGTGGTGGACTACTGCCTAAACCCAGCGTCGTAGCGTGGGTGTCGGCGCCCCGGGGTGGAAGACAATTTTGCCGCCCTCACTTTTAAGTATTTCAATTTATGGTATGCATACTATACATTACATATAAGATGTTTTAGGCCCTGTCCGCACAGCCTGTCCGCATGTGCATGTGCGGTCATACGGTGCGGATAGTCCTATAAGATCCTATGTGTCACAGAATTTTTATGTGTACAGCGAAAAAATATTCGCGCGGAAATAATATCGCGTTCAATTTGCATCAAACCACAGATTTTTTAGCGCGATTTTTTTACCGCATGTGCTATCCCTTTAAGATCCTATGTGTCACAGAATTTTGCAAGAAAAAAAACGCGCGATGAAATATCACTGTGCGGACAGGGCCTAAAAACTATAGCAATACGTCGCACACGCTCGAGAATGGCAATGAAAAAGTCAGGCAATTGCCGGATTTACTTTCAGTTGGGAACGATCTCGCGTTTCGTCAGATTTGACGGTGTTGCCAGCAGTTGCTACTAAATATCATTTGAAGGTATTCCCCGAATTTGCCACAGAATAAGTATTGAACAATTCCATGCTCTATTCAATCCGTCAAAATTTGTAGTTGCGATAAATAAATGAGATAGTTTCAATATTTTAATTATTTATTGAGAAATTTTGCACTACGCCACGCCTAAACCTCCTTCGATGACAAGGAGAGGCCTAGTGATCCAGCAGTGGGTCGAGTTACAAAGTTTGTTTTGATGATTATGATGATGATGAGTACCCTGGTGAGAGAGTGATGTGGTTTGATAGAAGATATTGTAAAGAATTGAGAAAGGGATTAGGGTTGGCAACTTTTTTTACAAGAAATAAAGTAAATTTAGGTCTCAGAAGGAAAATAAACATTATTTTAGAAAAATAAACAGTATTTTATTTTTTAATGTGTTAAAGACTTATTTTTCGGTGCTTCTCGCACAACTTATCAATTTAGTTATTAATCTAAAAGCCTCATAGGCCTCGTCACAATCAATGCTGAAAACAGTATTTTCTATTTATTTTTGTTTAGTAAAAAACAGTATGATACTGTTGTTAACAGTATAGTTGGCAACCCTAAAAGGGATGCTCAAATAGTTCAGACACATAGAAAGGATGTGGGTAATTAGATTGACGTAAACGATATATGAAGGTAGGGTAATGAGAAAACAAAATTCATCGCATAAACAGTTTCACCGTCTCTTGGCTGTGGGGGAGAGGAAATCTGGGTTTTGACTACAGGCTTTACTATCGGCTAATATAGGGACACTTCTTTACCGCACTGCATTTCGGATTGCAATATGCTTACACCTAGGTATCGCCTGTAATGTTCCCTATCAATGCCTCTGTCCCTTATCAGTCTGCGTCGGTGGCGTAGTGCGTTAGAGGTCGTCTCCCACCCGGGAGGCACTGGTTCGATCCCCGCCACGTACCAATGTGTTTTACAATTTTGAATTCATATGTACGTTTAATCGACGCTTTTACGGTGAAGGAAAACATCGTGAGGAAACCTGCACACGAAGAAGAACATGAAGAAATTCTTAGGTTGTGTGTGAAGTCGACCAACCCGCACTTGGCCAGCGTGGTTGACTAAGGCCTAATCGCCCCTAATGTGGGGTAGGCTCGAGCCCGAGCTGGGGACATTATATGAGCTGTTGATGATGATGAATGCCGCTGTGGTGTAATGGTCGATAATCTTGGTCACCATGGTCTCTCTTGCGCGAGAAGTGCAAGCTGATGCAGACATGCTGAGGTTAAAGACATCATCCGCTGGGCTCTAGTGATTACCGGAATGCCCGCCGCTTTGGAGCCTAATGGTTTCGCACGCGATGATGAGAGGCCTGACGGTATGCCCCTCGTTCCCTGGAAGAAGGGAAATGTCTGGTATGGGACGCTAGTTGCGCGGACACCTTAGCAATGTCCCATATTCCAGCTACCTCAGCAATGTCAGGATCGGCTGCAGCTTCCGCTGAATCTCTCAAACGGCGCAAATACGCCCTGTCTCTCAGGAGATTACTTATTTGAGCCGTTTGAGGTAGACTCTGGGACCATGGGGTCCAGGAGCTCACCGTCTTTTTTGGGATATTGCAGAGCGGCTACATCAGACAGTAAGTGACGATAAGGCTGGTTTGTATTTCACGCAAAAATTAGTGTCGCGATTCAGCGAGGTAATGCAGCCAGTGTTATTGGTACACTTCCTGTTTCAGAGGACCTAGGCGAAGGTCTAGGCGAAGTCTTTTATCTGTAACTAGCTGTACCCTACCACGCTTCGCAGTGGCACATTGTGATTGAATGGTTGAGAAATGAGAAACAAAACAAAGAATACATTTCATATAAGTTTATTACATGTTGGCGACTGGCCAACACATTGTCTATAGTTTTTTGATTGACGTTGATGGCGGTTGTCTAGTTACGGTTATTTTTTCATTACTATTGCGGTTGTCAGCGAGTGTTTCCCTCGCTTCTGGCAGATGGCGCGGTCACTGGTACACAGCTGATCGTTAAAAAAACTGTTTTCTCGCGGTTGCAGATATGTGACTGATGCAAAAAGTAGATAAAAACAATCCTTGATGCGGATTTTATATCATGTTAAAATTTCAACTCAATCGGTGCAGAACTTTTTGAGTTTTTGAAGCGTACACAAACCAACATAACATTTTTATATATATAGATATAGTAGTCAATAAGTTTTTTTTGGATCTAAGTAGTTTTACCAACATTAGAACCCAAGACTTTTAAAATCTCGATAGCGTTACTGACCACTAAGAAATTATCATACAAAAAAATATTTCGTAACCTTCGACATACGCTTAGCACATCACTATTTCCTAATAAGCCGATGGTGCCATCACTTCTACCCCCCAAGTGGTCCGACGGGCCAGTAAGCCGGTTATGATGAAACTATTGCGTATGGAAATAATAATACTGTAAACTAGGAAACGCGTACACAAACCCAGAGCAGTGAAAGTGGTCGTGCTTCATTACGCTGTAGTGATGGGCGGCGGGGAAAATTGTCGATATCGATAATTAATGCTAAACGAAGTTTGTACGTTCATTTGAGGTTTGTTTCTTTTTTTGGAGTTTCTCCTTAAGAATCGATTTGCATATATAAGGGGCCCGGTATGAGAAAAATGTGAGGAGTAAAATCTATCGATAAATGACCTCGTTACGTTTTTGAAGGTCAAAGTCATAATTGGTGCGCATCCTATATCGCGCAACTTTCTAATGGTCAAAACACGGATGACAGCAGGTGCGCCATCTCATCTGTCTCGGAGTAAACTCCAGTCGTGCGTCGGAGCTGACACACACAATTTTTGGAGTTTACTTCTTAAGAATCGATTTGCATATATAAGGGGCCCGGTATGAGAAAAATGTGAGGAGTAAAATCTATCGATGAATGACCTCGTTACGTTTTTGAAGGTCAAAGTCATAATTGGTGCGCATCCTATGTCGCGCAACTTTCTAATTGTCAAAACACGGATGACAGCAGGTGCGCCATCTCACCTGTCTCGGAGTAAACTCCAGTCGTGCGTCGGAGCTGACACACACAATTTTTTATTTTCTATTTCTCAGCAGTCCGAATGTCTGAAATCTTTCTGTACGGGTGATAAGTTTTGTTTTAGTATCACGTCTTAACTCAATCAAGGTTTATTTGCCACTCGTTTTACAAAATGATTAATAACATATTTATATGCCTTGAACACTTTCAAAATATTAAAACGAACTCTTTGAAACTAAGGCGTCATCTCCATGAGCGACTCAATCGTGACGTAGCGATAATATCGCCTTGTCGTGACACTCGTATTTCTATGATTTACTGACTCAGCGATAACGTCGTCGCTTTATTTTATTTTATTTATTTTAATCTCTTTGTTATAGAAAATTTTACACCCTTCTATGTTCGTACTGAAATAAAATTTCATGTAGTTTTTATTTTCAAAGGGTAGCCCAAATATTTTAAAGTTATTGCATTTTTACAACCTAATCGCTTTCACTGATGATGATTTTTTTTTATTTAAGTAGTTATTATTTATGCAGGTATAAATAAACCCATTTACACAATAAAACCAACTTAACATTATTACAATAAATTGGTTCACATTAGGATCACAAATTAAATTTTACAATATTACTAGGTACATGATACACTGGCTAGACCAGTGTTTATTCTCAATTAAGTCGGATATCGACAATTTTTATCGACATGCCCACAACACTACAATAAGACCGGTTCACAGCTATCGTAAGTAGGTTATTATGCAACAGTTCCATCGCGGTTATGCCTTCGCGAACTCAAATTAGGAAAGTAAACAATTCTACATATTATTGAGCACAGTATGCGAAGTCGAGTTTGTTTCTCATAAATCACGAGCAAAAAATCATTAAGTAGCTTGCGGTACTTTTTTAACTTTGACCCAGCAGCCCCTCGCTGCTTCGCTCGCATTATTCTCGACTATCGCGCCAAAAAATATCTTGTGTCTTTCCGAGGGTCTCAAAATATCACCTGAATAATAAAAAATGAACATATTAAAATAACATTTTAAAAAAAAATCGGGAGTGGTCTCCCCTTGACTTTCTCGTATACCGGAAACGACTCAAAAGTCGATAGAGACCTTATATTTTGATGTCATACATGCATGTTCAATTTTCGTCACCCATCCGAATACCGACCGCGCACTTGGTTGCTTAACTTTTGTGATCAACGACTAAAAAGTTGATAGAAACCTTATATTTTGATGTCATACACACATATTAAATTTGGTTGCAATAAGTTAAAGCATACTCGAGTTATCGTACTAACGCATAGACACACAGACATAATTCCAAAAACGGTATTTTTGTCCAAAACGTGTAAATCCGTCAAAATCTCGAGGTCGAATTTTTTGACGATTACAAGACTTCCTCTATACTACGTATAAAAGAAAGTATAAAATGTAGCCCAAATATATTAAAAACTACAGCCCATAAGGTGTGGTCCTTCAGTCCTCAAAGGCACCAGCCAGATCTCGGAAAGCATCTGAAAAATTTAGTTATTGTGACTACAGACTTTCAGTAGCGAACTTGTAAAGATATCTAGTGAAACTTCAACACAGACCACAAACCAACAAAGATAAAAAAAATGTAGGCCGTCCGCCTGTGACCACGGTCGGTGTATCCCGGCTGAAACGTCAGGCATTTCAAAGGTATTTAATCGCGTTAATTTCCGTTTTCAGTCCTATTATTCATGCAATGCGAAAGTTTAAAATTGATTATGGCCGCAGACGTTGATAAGTTGGAGTGGACTTCAAACACGACAAACCAAGCATTAATTTGTACTCCCTTGGAGTTCGAACCCGGTATCTAATATCCGTGGGCGAGCACTAGACCAGCGAGGCATACATACATTTAATTAATGAACAAAAAATTATAAAGCGTCGGTGGCGTAGTGCGTAAGGACGTTGTAACCAGGTTGTAACACTCGGGAGGCACTGGTTCGATCCCCGCCACGTACCAATGTGTTTTACAATTTTGAATTCATATGTACGTTTAATCGACGCTTTGACGGTGAAGGAAAACGTCTTAAGGAAACCTGCACACACCTATGAAGAAATTGTTAGGTTGTGTGTGAAGTCGACCAACCCGCACTTGGCCAGCGTGGTTGACTAAGGCCTAATCGCCCCTAATGTGGGGTAGGCTCGAGCCCGAGGTGGGGATATTATATGAGCTGTTGATGATAAAAAAGAACTTATCGACTTAATCTAAATTTATCGAGCCAAATGCATATCTTTACTCATACTATCTGCTATCTATACTTCTAGACTAGAAGAGGAAAGATTGTATTATATGTTTGTAACGAATAAACACAAAAACTACTAAACCGATTTTTATGAAATTTGATATAAACATAGATTGGATGTTGGGAAACCACATAGGCTGACTTTCATCTCCCTATTTTATTCCCACATAGGTTTCATCCCCTATTTCAGCCGGAAACGGCAGAATAAGTCGGAAATAATAAATTATGTAGGTGTAACACCTTGAGTAACTTGAAATAAATGATTGATTGTTTGACTTCATGCCAACACAGGTCAAAAAAACGCTAAAACATAATTTGTTTATAAGTATAAAACATAAATCTTCTTATATATAAAATTTCCATGTCACAATGTTAGTTACCGTACTCCTCCGAAACGGCTTGACCGATTTTCATGAAACTTTGTATGCGTATTTAGTAGGACTGCGAATCGGCTACTATCTATTTTCTATACCCCTAAGTGATAAGGGTTGTTCACCCTAAATTTTTTTTTTTTAGTTTTTGGACGAAAATTTTTGTTTTAATTTTTTTATTATGTGGCATTAAAAAATACACACAATTCTAAATTTTTATTTTTTTATCACCAACCCCTATTTTTTTAGAGCCATTTTAGTAATTTAATCATTTTTGTAAGGCAAACTAACGTTTGCCGGGTCAGCTAGTATATTATATGTATTTCTTTCATCACAAGCCTTTTTTTCACGATGGTACCCAATCACCCATATTCACAAACATTACTATGAGGTTTCTCGACTCTTGGTTAAGTAAACGCATTGCATTGAATAAAGCTCTGTGATTGGTTCTATTCTGTTGCCTAGTTCACATCGTTGAATGTACTGACGTTTTATTACTTCAAACTTTAAACTTTTGACATCTGGACGTTGCTTTTGACATCTAGACCTGTGCGTTGTAATATAGCTAGCTACCTTAGCTGTGCGTTCATTTTAAAGTACGCATAGTGCCGATCCCCTCTTGAGTATTGTCTATGAATAGGTTTTTACGACCATGTGCGTCCACGCGCACTATTAGCCTTCAAAATCCTGAGAAACGCACGCACTGAGAAATGCCATAATTTGCATAGCATTGTTTTTTTACTATGATAAGTATTGTTTGTGAATACGAGCGTATGTCCTTTCCCAACGTCTAATCAATATTTGTACCAAATTTTATCAAAACCGGTAGGCACTGTAATTTTGAGATTATTCACTACAAATATACAAATCTTTCCAATTATAGCAATGAAAAATTTGTATAGTTTAAAATAAAATTGTCCATTCGTGCGAAGCCGGGTCTTGCAGCTAGTTAGCAATAAAACAGAAAAATGCTAATTGATTTATTAAAATAATTGCATATTAAACTCATCCATGACTAATATAACAATAAAATTTTGGAAAACACTGAATGAATTTAATAACTGTTGGTTGACCTAGATACTACACTGGTTAAAAGAAGCTATTATAAAGTCTTGAGTGCGAAAGCTGTTTCATCGAATTTAGTTTCTTACAAAACTTTTCATCGTTATCTCTATGCGCTGCGTTACATCGAAATAGGTACAGCGAACACATTGCGAAGTTTAGTATTTATGTTATTAATATATCTATTTTGATATACGTTATAAAAGAAACTCTTTTACATTGTTACTCCGTGACATATTTATTTTCTTGTATACTTAATGCTATATTAATTTGTGGTAAACATAAATTTGAACTTAATCTATATTCATTACTAACTGTGCCCGCGCGACTTCGTCCGCGTGGATTTTCCGTTTTTGCAACATTTTTCATTGATGCTCAACTCCTATTAGTAGTAGAGTGATGTTATGGAGCTATATAAGCCTATATCACGGTTTCCTAAACTGTACGTCGCGACGCCCTGGGATGTCGCCGTTCTATCCCGGCGGCGGGCGTCGTGAGACGATCCACATAGAATGGCTGTCTAGCTGCTTTGCGAGCTAGTCGAACGAAAATAAATATAGACAAAGAAATGTAAGTCGCGATTTCTAAACTTGAGCCCGGTTTTGAGAAGCTCTGTTTTTAAAATAAGAAAATACACTGAAAAAAAACTGTCCTGCGCGGGCGAAAAAATCGAATACAGCATCTTCCGCAATCCGGGCGGCTGCGTCAACCACTACGCTACCGGGACATTGCTTTCGCCGTCAAAATTTGTCGGTGCTACTTATGTTTTTATGGTAAAATCAAAATAAAATTAATATTTAAGGGGGCTCAACAACAAACGTGATTTATTTCTCGGTCTTATTAACGATAACAAGTAGAAACTTGAAATATTAACAAAATATTTAATTGAAATTCAAATAATTGTCGGAGAGTTTTGATAAAATCTATGGCACGGAACCCTTCGTTCGCGCGTTCGACTCCTTCTAAGCGGTTTTTTTACTATTTTTGCAGGATGTCTCTGATGACCTTCTTGAAGTCACCAAGGCTTTTAGTAAAGGAGAGGACCTCAATCCTCAAGCTTTAAGTTTGAATCACTCCAGAGAGGATTCCTGACCGGTGAGCATCTCCCTCGGAGGAGTCTCTGAACCTATTAGTCTCTAATGCGTCTGAATCTGACGGGATCAGTAGTTCCTAAGATAAGCGCGTTCAACCAAACAAAAAAACAACTCAGTATAGATGCGTGCGTAGTACTTGATCATTATTTAGCTGCGGAGTTATGTTAAAACTATGATATCTCTGAAGATATTCATTGAAATCTAATGATTTAAAGAACATTTTCGTACAAAATTAAATACTTGTGATGAATAACATATTAATTTGGTAAGGAATAATATGATTTTTACAAAAATACCTTCGCATCTATTGCATTATTTAAGAACAAATTTTATTACAAAAAATAGGTTATAGCGAGTCAACCTTAAGAGAAAGATAAATGTTGTCTGGAACTTTTTTTAGAACTTTTAAAAGAAAATAATTCCGTCATACATGATATTTGCGTCATTTTAACCGTTTACGCAGCGCACGCAACGAAAACTATGAAAATCAAAATTTATTATTTTCCGCTTATTTCAAACTATGATATTTCTTAAGATATTCATTGAAATCAAATGAAGTCATGAACAATTTTGTGCAAAATGAAATACTTGTCATAAATAATGTATTTATTTTGATAAGGAATAATATCATACATACGAAAACACCATCGCAGATAATGCATTATTTTAAAACAAATTTGATTACTAAAAAGAAAGGTTATAGTGAGCCAACCTTAAAAGATAGACATATGCTGTCGCGGACTTTTCTTTAGAAATTTTAATGGAGAACAATTCCGTCATACCTGGTTTTTGCGTAACTTTAACCGTTTACGCAGCGCACGCAGTGAAAGCTTTGAAAAGAAATATTTGTCTCCCGTTTTTGCAACATTCTTCATTGATGCTCAGCTCCTATTGGACGTACCGTGATGTTATATAGCCTATAGCCTTCCTAGATAAATGGACTATCCAACGGGAAAATATTTTTCAATTTGAGTCAGTAGTTGCTGAGATCTTAGGGTTCAACCAAACAAACAAACAAACAAACTCTTCAGCTTTATTATTAGTAAGTGTATAGATTATTTGTTACAGATATACAAATATCTTTCTTGAAAGTTTGTAAAATAAAATAATATTGTCCACTCATGCGAAGCCGGGACGTGCTGCTAGTGAGCAATAAAACAGAAAAACGCTAATTGATTTATTAAAATATAATTGCATATTAAACTCATCCATGACTAATATAACAATAAAATTTTGGAAAACACTGAATGAATTGAATTATGTAAATGTTGGTTGACCTACTACACTGGTTAAAAGAAGCTATTATAAAGTGTTACTTACTTGAGTGCGAAAGCTGTAGGTATCATCGAATTTAGTTTCTTACAAAACTTTTTATCGTTATCTCTATGCGCTGCGTTACATCGAAATTGGTACAGCGAACACATTGCGAAGTTTAGTATTTATGTTATTAATATATTTATTTTGATATACATTATAAAAGTAACTCTTTTACATTATTACTCCGTGACATATTTTCTTTCTTGTATACTTAATGCTATATTAATTTGGGGTAAACATAAATTTTAACTTAATCTATATTCATTAAGTAACTATGTACCTCAATGAACTGTTCAGAATCAATTGTTTTATTTAAATTGGCACGTTGTTAAAACTAGAAAAAAAAACTGGAAAAACTCACTGAAAAATATCGACCTGCCCCAGGCGGGAATTAAACACAGCATCCCCCGCAATCCGGGCGGCTGTTTATGTTTTTATTGTAAACATTGTTTCATCAAATCTTTGAAATTTGCACTTCTAAGATTCGAACAAAATATTTTTGCAAATATTTGACATTCAGTTAAGATGAAACTACCTTACATTATGGAATAATTTTTTCGCTTACAAACGCGTAAATATTTTTAATACTCAGTAGAAAAACTACACAGAAAAAACTCTCGATGCTGCGTTCGATTCCCGCCTGGGGCACGTGGATTTTTTCAATGTGTTTTTTCTTGTTTTAAAAATATTTACGCATTTGTAAACGCAAAAAATTATGTTTTTCATTTTCGGAGAAGTAATGTTTAATTTTATTTTATGTTCGTAATGTAAATCAATTTTTAATTTTTATTTTCAGAGAAGTAATGTGTAGTTTAATTTGTATTTTTAAAATCTTAATCATTTCGTATACTCAATCTTTGTTTGTAATGTAAATCAAATTGTAATAATTCTATGCCATGTTAATTTGATTTAATTATGTAAGTGGGTTTATACCCGTATAATTAAATAATAATAAATAAATAAATAAATGTTGCTGTAATTTTAGTAATAGTACCTATGTAGGTAGGTATAGATAAAATAATAAAATTATCTAATATTTGTCGGAACTATGTTATTATAAATGAATATTTTAATACAATAATGCCTACAGATGTTTTCAGTAATTAAATTTATTAGGACCTATTTATTTCTTGTTGGTTGATTATATATTTGACTTTCATATGTTGTAAAACTTAAATGAATACTTAATTAAAATAGATATTATAATTAAAATTATCAAAGTATACTAATCTTAATTAATTAATATGTAAATAACAGTAAATTGTAAAATATTTGCTATGTCCTTGCATGGCGTCACATGTAAACCTTTTATTAACAATATGTACCATCCTATACTATGTAATGTCACATGCAATAAATGATTTAATTTGATTTTAATACACGTTATTTTTTTAGAAAACAAAACGGTTAAAGAATTCAAAGGGAGGCGGTTGAAAACACATTCCACTCCCGTATATTTAACATTTTAGGACTAAGTGAGTTTTGAAATTGTTCGAGCCCATGGTTGAAGTTAAGTAAACCCTCAATACTTTACTTTCACTAATGCTGAATTGAAATTGTAATAAATAATAACTTGTAAATGAGGATCACGTGTGAAGTAACTAAGTAATTAAATTTTTATAACATCTACTCGAAAAGAACTAGTTATTACGTTATAATTAGCCATATGGATATTGTTAGTAAAAATTCCAATCACCAAAGAGAACAATTACGATAATAGATTAAAAGTTGCAAAATTCGACCTCGAGATTTTGAGGGATTTATACGTTTTGGACTTCATTGAGTCCAAAAATACCGTTTTTGGAATTAAGTCTGTGTGTATGTGCGTTAACACGATAACTCGAGTATGCTTTAACTTATTGCAACCAAATTTAACATGCATGTCTGACATCAAAATATAAGGTTTCTATCAACTTTTGAGTCATTTCCGGTATACGAGCAAGCGAGACCACTCCCGATTTTTAAATTCGCATTTGTTTCACTTTTGGTTCATGTGCGTTGTACCTTCATCACACACATTATTTCATTATAATTATTATGGCAAAATAAATATTTTCGTTAATCATGATTCCCATCTCAAGTAATATCATCAACAACAAAAAAGGGTATTGGCAATATAATTTCGAAGTTACATTACATCAGAGAAACGAGGTATGAATATAAATAGTTTGCTATCGCAGAAACAAGCCATGGAATTATCAAGACATTGATGTAAAGTTGTCGATGTAACAATTTTGAAAGAGTAATGTTTCTAAGTCACGCAGAGAACACTCCTGTTTTGGAGTTGGACTGGCTGAACTGGTCTAGCCTCTCTCCCTCCGACGCAAAACAGACGCAAAGTCGTCGAGTTGCGGATACAGATCTTATGAAGAAGCGCTTTATATTATGCGCGTGATAGTTTATTGATATTTTTTTTATTCGTGACAGGGAAGCCCTTCGTCTTCATTTCTCACTGGAATCGAACTCCACCTCACACAATCAACCACTGAGAGACTGGCAATCTTATCCTCAGATCTTATCATAAACTTTCGGAACACAATAGCACTATTAATAACAATAGCACGCTCATAAGCCGCGTCGCGCCCGCGCCTGTTTCCCTCCCGTGTGTTTCCGCGTCAGCTGTGGCATGGCAAAAGGTGGAGGGTGTCAGTGAAAGGCGAGGCAGCGCCGGGCGCGCACGAAAATGTTACAGTGTTGTTGACCAGTGTTTTTTTGGAATTATCACTTAGGCCGTTTCCCGATATTCTCGGTGAGTCCCGTGGTTTTTGATTGGAACTATGTATTTGCACGCTCCCAATTATGTAGCTCAAAAGAGGATAGTATATTTATTAAATCATTTATTAATTGTACACGAGAATGTCCTTTAAACATTAAATTTACAGTAAAAAAAAATGAGGACTATCATTGACGCCGCCGTGGTGGATTGAACGCTGCCTACACATCGGGCGGTCCGGGTTCGAGTCCTGGTAGTGGCAAATGTTAGTGTGATGAACACGAGCATGTGTTCATGAGTCATGGTTGTTTATATATTTATTTAAGTTTATTGATAAAAATATCTAGATTATTGAGTATATTAATGTCCGTTATCTAGTATCTATAACACAAGTTCTTAAAGATACTTAATTTGGGCTAGATAATTGGTGTGAGCGTAGAAATATATTATTATATTATTAAGGAAGAGCGGAGTCTCCTGGCTCAAATATCTTTAATACTTAATAGGAGATTTCGAGCACTAACTTACCAATTTTACAAAATTAGTTACCGAATAAAAGTTCTTGATTCTCAAGTTGGAACAAAACACACATTTAAAAAAATTCAAATCGGCTGTTAGTTTCGGAGTTCATCCCGGACAAACATCGTGACACGGGAATTATCTATACTAATATTATACAGCTGAAGAGTTTGTTGAACGCACTAATCTCAGGAACTACTGATTAAAATTTAAAAAATATTTTTGTGTTGGATAGTCATATCCAGGAAGGTTACCATCCGTCTATATGCTATATAACATCACTAGCTGCCCGGCCACGCTTTGCTGTGGTAATTTCATACTACTGACCTGTAACATTGTATCTGCAGTAAAAAAAAATGACTACTTATCAAGATAAAAACTATCCTATCTCTCAAGTTGGATCAAACTGCACACGGTGTACAAATTTGATTGAAATCGGTTAAGTGGTTTAGGATTCCATTGAGGACAAACATTGTGACACGAGATTTATATATATTAAGATAACACACGAACAAATGCGCGGGCACAGCTAGTAATAGATGAATAGTAGGTAAAAAAAGAATGGCTTATTTCTAACAGATATCTCTTCCAAATATATCTTTCCATCTATGCTAGGAAACTGAATAGAGACTAAATCTTTATAATATTTTAGAATGTTTATAACAAAAAGAAAAAAAACTAAGTTCATACGTTTTCCCTTTTACAAAATTCGACATTCATTTAAAATTATATTTCTTTAATTTATAAACTTTATTGCACAAACACAGGGTGGACTTAATGCTATACATCATTCTCTACCAGTCAACCAGTTAGGTGCGTAAGGTATAGTGTAGAAGGCAGGATCTACAAAACTGAAATATTTAGAATAAATATATACTTAGAGACAAAGAATTACATACTTTAAATATAGCAATATATATAAATACATAATAATATATACCATACCTACATACATACATAATATAATATTGTCAAGATATACTAAATGTTATACTTAAAATTCATTCATGTTAGAAAAAAATCGAAAAAAGGTAATTTAAGTATATATTTATTTATAGTGATTATGTATGTTTAAATATTGTTTATTAGCATGTAAATTGTTATTTTAAATATTGTAAGTTTTTTTTTAACTTGTCACTCTTGCATTTTGTATCACCTGCATTCGGTTTATTCTCTAACATCCATGGGTTGACTGGAAGAGATCTCTTTTCAGGGACAAGTCCGCCCTTGCAAACTATGTAATATTATGTGTAAATTGTTTATATATGTTTTCAAGTGCAATTAAGAGTATAATAACAATGTTTACCTACGTAATTTTTAGATAGTGATCATGTAGGTACTAACTTCTTAAGAACTTGTTGGGAGCGCTTTGATTTATATTGAAATCGAGTGCCGTTTTCTACATAAATTTGTCAGGGTAAGGTGTTTTATACTAATATTTGTTTTTGACGTGACAACGTCTTATAATTCGATAGAGCCGGCTGCACGCACGAAAAAACATGACGCATGCGGCGTTACCTCGTGTAAGGCCGGCAAAACAAATTAAATTAAATTTTTCTTTTGAAAAATGCTACCATTCCATCAGTATTTTCTTAAGACGTTGTCACGTTCAACTATCGTCAGTAAAACGACTTTACAGACAACCAATTTTTTCTTTTGAAAAATGCTACCATTCAGTATTTTCTTAAGACGTTGTCACGTTCAACTATCGTCAGTAAACCGACTTTACAGACAACCAATTTTTTGAATACACTCTATCTTGTAGGTTCTCCCGACGTCTTGTTGTGAAAACACGTGTTGAGAGGCTCCATTGTTAATCCATTCTTCTGTACAATTTATATATTTGTGCAGAATAACTATTTTAGTCGATATTAGCAAGCGCGTTAGAGAAGCGTCAGTGGCGTAGTGCGTAAGAGCGTCGTCTCCTACCCGCGAGGCACTGGTTCGAACCCCGCCACGTACCAATGTGTTTTACAATTTTGAATGCATATGTACGTTTAATCGACGCTTCTACGGTGAAGGAAAACATCGTGAGGAAACCTGCACACACCTATGAAGAAATTCTTCGGTTGTGTGTGAAGTCGACCAACCCGCACTTGGCCAGCGTGGTTGACTAAGGCCTAATCGCCCCAATGTGGGGTAGGCTCGAGCCCCTCGGTGGGGACTGTCGGACCCCTCGGAGCTGTTGAAGTAGCAAAATTATTGCAAAGCCATATTTAAGATTAAAATTATAACAGCTAGCCCTATCTTCATGCACCTTCTGGTTTGCTGGTAGAGAATACTGTTTAGCATGAAACCCGCCTTTTTTACTATCTTTTGTGCAATAAAGTTTTGAAATAAATAAATACTAGATAACAACAAAGACAATATAACCAGGACTCGGGAACATACGATTCATCACACAATTTGTACTAACCAGGATTCGAACCTGGACCGGTATTGACCACTTCATCAATACAGGGCCGAAATACAATCCGTTAAAAGTTGGTTGTTGTAATATTTATTTCATAGTAATTGAATTGTTTACTATACCAGTAATATTACACTCTAATACGTTTCTAATTAATAACCTCCTTTTTGTGAAATCGGTTAAATAAAATTCTTTTTTTACGTTATAAGAAATTATATACCTACCGTATTGCTTAAACTCATACTTTATTTAGCCAAAAATTTGTACTTACACAACTTGCTTAATGAACATACTCTATCTTCGGCTGGTAGAGAATCCTGTTTAGCATTAAGTCCGGCTTTTGTACTGTCTTTTCTGAAATCAAGTTTTGAAATCAATCAATACAAGGTAACAATATAAATGACAAAACAATAATAATTATCTAACCAATTATGTTCACAACAGACTTGTCTCTAACATAATTCGAAACCAGATCACTGCACTATTAGAGTGTAAATTATTCAAATAAAAATAAAATATTTTTAGCAAAAAAATAGGACAACCGACTTCAATGCATACAAATTTAAACTAAAAAGTAAGAAATAAATAATATTTTTATGAATTAGTTGAAAAGAGCGTCATAGAAAACCAAGGAAAGTATTGATACACATTTATAATTCTTTATTTATAATTCATACTCCGATATATTTGGAGCCGGTGCCAGCTAGCCAAGGAGGATAGTGTTTGCAATTTTCGAACTTCACGGAGCGGCGGATTATTTCTTATCTTCATCATTCATTATTATGTATAGTTAATGGATTAATCAAGTTCGTATCTATTAGGTAAGTTTATTTTGCTTAGGCTGGCACCGACTCCAAATATATCGGAGTATGAATTATAAATAAAGAATTATAAATGTGTATCAATACTTTCCTTGGTTTTCTATGACGCTCTTTTCAACTAATTCATAAAAATATTATTTATTTCTTACTTTTTAGTTTAAATTTGTATGCATTGAAGTCGGTTGTCCTATTTTTTTGCTAAAAATATTTTATTTTATTATTTTTAGTGGAAATAAAGTATATTTTATTGAAAACGGATAGGCCTACTAGGCGCTCATTAAAACTTAATGGAAACTTTAACTAAAACGTTTTTTTTGCTATTACTGATTTGTTCAAAAAGGGTCGAATTTATATAGATAAAATTTATACGGGCCATCTCTGATCTTGACGTACCTAAAAAAGAATCATTAAAATCGAGTCGTAATACTCATAATTGACGAGGTAATCAGGTAACAAACACAAAAAAAACAGTCGGATAGAGAACTTCCTCTTTTTTTTAAGTCGGTTAACAAATAATATCACGTCTCACTCAGACCTATATCTCATTACAAATGCCTGCCATTCATTCAAAATGAATGGTAAGTTAATGAACTATGAACCTAGTTATTTAACTTAAGTTCATAAAATTTGTCATAGTTTATGTGTTGACTATTGGACCTACTAACCAAAATTTCACTATTACATATTAGGTAATGGCAAGTTCAAAAAAAAAATTTACTTCATTTTTGTGTTCGTGGACGATATTATTATATCATCCCCAATGAAGTTATCATTTTAACAAAAAAGTACTGAACCAATTTCGGTATAATTTATACGGGACCACCTTTGGAGTATGTCCTTCCTAACGAAAAAAGAATCTTCAAAATCGATTCATAATTGACGGAGTAATCGCGGAACATACATACAAAAAAAAAAAAAAAAAAAAAAAAACATACAGTCGAATAGAGAACCTCCTCCTTTTTTGAAGTCGGTTGAAAAATCGGCTTCAATTAAAATAGTTCATTGCGGACTAAAAACTTTAACATAACTTCTAAACAACTGTAGGGTCATCGAGCACAGCGTGGTCCATCAATCAGTAAGATCAAGCTGATGGTAGTCCCCAGAAGTCCAGACTTGAATCTTAGCACATGTAGCTGGAAATCAACCAGAGCGAGTGCGACAATACAAGTACATTGGACTGTGGTGGTAGGGCTTTTGACGATTTATAAGTACTTAGCAAAATCCAAAAGTTTGAGATTTTTCATTTTCATATTCATTTGAGTGAATCAAGAAGCGTCGGTGGCGTAGTGCGTAAAAGCGTCGTCTCCCACCCGAAGGCACCGGTTCGAACCCCGCCACGTACCAATGTGTTTTCAAATATTGAATTCATATGTACGTTTAATCGACGCTTTTAACGTGAAGGAAAACATCATGAGGAAAATTGCACACGCCTATGAATAAATTCTTAGGTTGTGTGTGAAGTCGACCAACCCGCACTTGGCCAGCGTGGTTGACTAAGGCCTAATCGCCCCTAATGTGGGGTAGGCTCGAGCCCCTCGGTGGGGACATTATATGAGCTGTTGATGATGGTGATGAGAATTAAGAAATGCGGTGGTACTTACTTTAAATCATTTATAAACATTATAACAGCCTTAAAATTCTACATACTGCTGGGACATGAGACCTCTTTGCTTTCGAAGGAGATTAAGGCAGTAGTCCACGCTTGCCCAATGCGGATTGGTGGACGGAGTATAAGGTGATCAATACCCCTTTGCTGATCCATTAGTCGCCTTCTACGACACCCATTGGAGTATATGGGGTGATGCTATTCTACTCTGCCAGTATCTCATGGCTATTATGTCATTATTTAGTGACATTTTTTTTACGTACTGTTGGCTAATTTCCGCATTTATTTTATGTAGTTTCAACTACTCCACGCCACCATACCCAGTAACTACACTGGCTACCTTTCCCTTCAATCCGAAACACAGCGAACTGCTTCACGGCAGAAATAAGAAAGGCGGTGGTACCTACCCAGACGACCCTACATATGGGTCTACCACCTAGCCTATCAAAAAAAAATTTCAAAAAAATAAAAAAAAATTCAACTCAATTTTCCTCCATGATTCGAAAGGTATGTTACGTTAAGCTGGTTATCCTTGCTGCTGTTAAAAGATAGTCATAAGAAAACAAGTCAGAAACCTGTATGTACTCATTTAATTTAATTACCTTTATTAAATTCAATTAAAAACCATATTATTGCATGTTAAACCTTGGAGATTCAAGAGGCTTATAAACTGGGGTTATTGGAGTTTTAAATTTTAAAAATATCTGATAACTGGCCCCATTTATTGTCCATTTAGTGGCCCGCCCCGGCTTCGCACGGGTGCAATGCTTATGTAAATATGCATGTATTATACATATAAACCTTCCTTAAGAATCACTCTATCTATTAAAAAAAACCGCATCAAAATCCGTTTCGTACTTTTAAAGATCTAAGCATACATAGGGACAGACAGATGGCGGAAGCGACTTTGTTTTATAGGTACTATGTAGTGATTTTATTTTTCTCCCCTGAAATGAGGTGATGGAGGAAGACTACTCACCCAGCAAAACCACTTCAGAAGTTGACTTGTTAAAATGAAATTAGATCACAAGGTAGACGCAGCATGCAAAATAATAAAAGTAGGTACTTACTCGTATTTAAAAATGTCATAGTAATAATAAGTATTGAATAATAATAATAGAAATGAAATTAAATGAAATGAAATGTGCACACTGTTGCAAAAATTGTAATCGCTATTATGAGTGCACACTCGCGGGCTCGGCTAACCCGCGTACCACCGTATCGCCTAACGTTGTTATATCGATTGTATAAGGGTACCGGCCATTTCCGTAGTACTTCTGGCACGCCAGAACGAGGCGTCGGGACAGACAGGCTTTTTGGCGGACGCCAGATTCTGTCTTCACACACTTTTTTATTTAACATAAAAGCGTGTGTTATTTTTAATTCAGTGTATCTTTTCTAGTTTTAAAAATATTGACTTACGTGTTTGTAAACGCAATAATTTTCATAATGTGGAGATTTGCGCGAGAACTACACATTATAAATAACACAACTTTTACGGATGTAACTCGCGTGTAATTAGATTTTACATGATGCTATTATTGCCCGATTTAACTATTTCATAAAATATGACAACTGGTCATCCCGTGGCCACGAACGCTGAAAAGTGTTACGAAACGTCGAGCAATAATAACATCATGTAAAATCTAATTACACGCGAGTTAAATCCGTAAAAGTTGTTTTATTTGCAATAATTTTCTCCATACATCTCCATAAATTGACATTTCCTTTCTTTCTTTTTTTTACACAAGTAGGTAGGTAATAACTGACATCTAATTTTATTCCTAATCATAATTGTATAACATCATTTTTAATTTGTAATTTAAATACCCATATTTTTGACATTTTAATTAATTATATTATTTAAGTTAATAAATACTACTTAATAAAAACTAATCAAATCTACGTTATAAAAGGGATACTAAAACTACTATTATATTATATTCTTTTGACATTTTTAAAGTATTTATTTTTGGCATTTATTTGATTTAACATAAGGAGTAATTAATATTTCAATATTGGTTGAATTTGTAATTTTGCATGACCTACCAGGCCTAACATGTACGGACAATTATGAACCCTGACACCTGTACACTCATGTTCGACAAAATAAATTATTATTACTTTAATACTAGGCCAGTGTGTTACTTTATGAAAATTAGTATTAGGTACAGTTTGTCACTAGTATATAAGCCTAATATATTGTAGTGCCCTAACAGGGTTCATGGTGAGACTTTTACAAAACCCAACATCAAATGTAAACTCATGATACAATAAAGAAATTTGAATTTGAATACTATAGATAATGTGCCGGCCAGTCGCCAACATGCTAGGCGAGCTTTTAACACCAACCAATCTTTGGGTTTAATTTTGACCACTGCGACAAACTTTCGCGATCTAACACACAAACCCGTGACCTCCTCCACATTTGATGATCACTATAATCTTAACCCAGTTAAGTTGTGAAGCAACTGTTACATAACTGAAGATTACATCCGCTTGGTCTGAGAACTTGTTTGGCATTTCCGAACGGAGAGTTTATTGATCGTTGACTCATGATCAACAATCGATACTGCTGAATGAATTAATGAATTTACAGATGGTATTGTTTTATTCTATATTTTAAGTTAAACACTGGATATTTATAATAATTAAGTTTATTCAAGCTCGAGCACACACACATTACATTGAGTCATAAATCAAGAAGAACCACAGACTATCAATGACACAGAGTAGTGTATAACACAGTCACAGATAATAAGTACAGTTACAGAACACCTCCCCCTTACAAATCAAGGCGGTTTAAAGGTTTAACATATCTCCCTGAACGGGTCTGATACAAAGTTGAGTTCTGATTTCCTGACTGAATATTAACATAATTATTATCCTTACCAATATCAGATACAGGGTTATTTATATTTAATTTGTTATCATGTTCAAGTATTTTATGGGAATAATGTTTGACATCGGTACCAGATTTATTCAAATGGTTTGTATTTCTTCTTAGTAATCTAGAGTTGTTACTATCACTAGATATTAAATATGACCTGGGTTCTTTACATTTTTTAACAATTTTCCCTTTCCTCCAATAGTTATCATTTCCAGTTCTATAAACTATATCATCCCCTATCTTATAATCTATTGTTTTCCTCCTTGCCCTTCTATCATAAAATTTTTTAGTTATAGATTTTTGAACATTTAATAATTTATATGCATTCTTTTCAATTTTAGGTTCTAAAGCTGCTAATGAACAAGGTATATTAGTTCTAAGGATTCTACTGTGCAAAATTTGAGCTGGCGATATCTTTAGTCCCGAGATTGGTGTATTATTATGATGTAGCAAAGATTCTCTATAATCCACTTTATCTTCAAGAGACTTCTTTAATATGTTTTTACTAATGCTTACAGCCTTCTCAGCTAGACCATTACTTCTGTGATAATGTGGACTACAGGTTACAATTTGCATTTCTTTAGATTTGTAATATTGCTTACATTCATAAGACAAAAATGGATTATTATCTGCTACAATCAACATAGGATATCCAAATCTACTAAATACTTCCTGCATACTATTGATTACACATTTAGAAGTTTTGTTTTGAAGTGGCAAAATTTCTAACCAATGAGATAAGTAATCTATAATGACTAAATAGGCATTACCTGCAAATTCAAGAATATCTGTACCTACTTTACTAAATCTTTGTTTTGGAATGTCATGAGGTAACATGTTTTCACTTTGATTATGTGGTCTGTATTTCTCACATGTTCTACAATTAACAATGTACTTATAGATATCATCTGACATATTAGGCCAATAAAATAATTGTCTCGCTTTATTTATACATCTGCTTATGCCTGGATGCCCTTGATGAACTATTCTTAATACATACAGTTGCAAAGATTTAGGAACTATTAATTTATTGTCAATAAAAACTAACCCTGACTCTACATAAATACCATCTCTTAATTTATGATATGGTTTACAATTTAAAGAAATTTTGTTTATATTAGGCCAACCAGTATAATAATATTTAGAAATTTCAGACAACACAGGATCCTTGCTGGTTTCTAAACGAAATTCAGCTTTCCTTTCAGGAGTCATTGGCATGTGAACAGATACAGAATGAACCATTTCTAACATTTCATAATCTTTCTCAGTTTCAGGACGACAATTTCTGGACAACATGTCTGCAAAATGAATTAATTTACCGGGTATATAATTTAACTTTAATTGATAGTTTAACAATTTTATTCTAAGTCGTCTAAGACGTGGAGAACCAACTTGACTGATGGGTTTTTCCATTATGGGTAAAAGTGGTTTGTGATCAGTCTGCACAATAACATTTTTATGACCATAAACATATTTGTGAAATTTTTGAGTTCCATAATAAATTGCCAACAACTCTTTTTCTGTTTGACTATAATTAACTTCACTACTATTCATGGTTCTTGAAACACAAGCTACTAATCTCATTGAATTATTGTCATCTTTTTGGAATAAACAACAGCCTACACCATATTGAGAGGCATCACATTGCAATACAATTTCTTTATTTGAACTAAATGGACACAATACAGGGGCATCAGAAATTTTTAATTTTATGTCATTAAATAACTTATCATGGTGTGGTAACCACTGATATTCACAATCTTTCTTTAGCAATTTACACAATGGTGACATTAATTCTGCCATCTCTGGGACATATCGTCTAACATAATTTAGAGACCCTATAATTCGCTGAAGTTCTATCTTATTAACTGGTGCTTTTAATTTCAACAATGATTCTACTCTGTCTTTATCTACTGTCATACCTTGCCCATTAAAAATTTGACCTACATACCTTACTTCCTTTTGTTTATACTGTAACTTGTCTTTATTAAAAACAGCTTTAATTTCTTTTGCTTTACAAATAACTCTTTTTACAGCCTCATCATGTTCCTCCTCAGTACTCCCCATCACCAGTACATCATCAAACCAGGAAATAACGTTTGGTATTTGCCCGAAGTAGAATTCTACTTGATCTTGAAAAACATCTGGAGAATTTGACAAACCGTACGGTAAAACTAAATAACGGTATACACCAAAGGGTGTGGCAAAACAACATTTCCACGATGCACTCTCAGTGAGTGAAACATGATGAAAAGCTTCAGATAAATCAAAAACTGAAAACACTTTCTTTCCCCTTAACTTAGTAGCAATTTCATCAACTGTCAAAATATCTTTAGGTTTCCTTATAATATATTTATTGAGGTCAGATGGGTCTAAGCATAGTCTTATTTTACCATTGGCCTTTTCAACAATAACAATTCTATTGATACAAGCTTCTGAGCTAATTTCATCAACCTTTTGTAACGCACCCCTCTTAATCAATCTATCCAGTTCTGCTTTGAACCCATCTCTCAAACTAAATGGTATTTTTGATGCAGCATGACAAATGGGCTTATGTGGCAAAGTTGGAATATCACAAACACGAGGAAACTTACCATGACCACTAAATATGTCCATATTTTCATTCACAAGTTTATTCTTGGCATCACTAACAATCGTAGTATTATTGACATTTAAAATTCTGGAAATCAAATTTAATTTTAAACAACCTGGTAAGCCTAACAGCATACATTCTTTTTCTATAATCATAAAATTTTCATAACATTCTCTATTTCCATAACAACATTTTAAATTTACCATACCAATAGGTTTAATTTTAGTTCCTTCGAATCCTTCTAAATTAGTTTTTACTCTTAACAATTCTAAATTACAATTCAAACTTTTAAACAATTTTAGACCCATAACACTTACATCCGCACCTGTATCCAGACGACACTTAATATTCTTTTCCTCTATACATATATTTTCCATCCAGTTACTTTTGTCATTAATTAGCTTCACATTGTTGCATAAAATGGATGAATTACTGTTGTCATCACTTGCACTGTCATTTTCTTGTACATTGGCTATTTTTACTGTACATGCAATTGCAAAGTGGTTTAACAAGCCACATCTTTTACATTTCTGACCATAAGCTGGACACTCTCTCTTGCCATGTCTTCTTTGACATCTTTTACAGTCAAAGATATCACTTTTCATCTTTTCAAAATTTCTTTTCACCATATTTCTATTTTTCTCTGGATTATACCTATGGGAACTATTTTTTATATTATATATTTCCGTTTTGGGGTTCATTACCTCTACTTGGAGCTTACTTTGCTCGCTGGTCCTACAAAAATCAGCAGCTTTGGACAGCGTCAAGTTATCAAACCGTAACAATGCTTCCTGTAACGACTTGTCCAGCACTCCCTGTACAATTTTGTCTCGTAATAAATTATCCTCAATACAATTTACATCAGCTTGGTAGTTACATGATGCTAAAAGTTGTTTAACATCAGTGAAAAAATTATCAAACGATTCTCCCGGTTGTTGTTTGCGTTCATTGAATTTAAATCGTTCAAACACCGGGTTAATTCTAGGGCTAACATAATGTTCAATGGCGGCCATTACTTTCCCATAGTCACTGGCGTCCTTAGCCGAAATAGGTAGTGTTAAAATTACTCTTGTGGACTCCATGCCCAACATATTTCTTAAAAGCGATAGTTTTATTTTGTCGCTAGCTTGTTCTTGGCCTATGCCAACCAAATAATCTTCAAAAGATAATTTCCACAGACGCCATTCTGTACCGGCATTTGCAGCTCGGACATCAAAATTAGGTGGGAGTTTTACCTGACCTTCCATGATTGCTCCAATTCGTTTCCTTTACGACTGCGCCATGTTTTATTCTATATTTTAAGTTAAACACTGGATATTTATAATAATTAAGTTTATTCAAGCTCGAGCACACACACATTACATTGAGTCATAAATCAAGAAGAACCACAGACTATCAATGACACAGAGTAGTGTATAACACAGTCACAGATAATAAGTACACCGACTGCGCCATGTTTTATTCTATATTTTAAGTTAAACACTGGATATTTATAATAATTAAGTTTATTCAAGCTCGAGCACACACACATTACATTGAGTCATAAATCAAGAAGAACCACAGACTATCAATGACACAGAGTAGTGTATAACACAGTCACAGATAATAAGTACAGTTACAGAACAGGTATACTGATTGTTAGTCACGGGATTATAATAATAATAAAAATAGCTTTCTTTATTTAATATTTAACATTTTTGATACAATTCAAATTTATTATTCGTAACATTTCATTTTATTGCGTTGAGAATTAACTTTATTAATTTCGTAAGTATTTAAATTTATATTAAAATTATTAATAATATAAATTTCATGCAAATTAAGTATTTAAAATAATGTAATATTAATATAGTTCGTGCTTGATTTGAATGCATAGCCTAATTTAATTTTTTATGGGCTGCGGTTAAAAAAGAGTTCTATTTTTGCTAGTGTTTCGCTATCTGTGTACAATTTTTTCCCGCTATGGCTGCTAATTCGTCTTGCCAACAAGTGACAATTGTTTAATAGTGATGACATGAAGATAGAATTCTTAATATAACTTCGTGATTGATGAGATTTCGAAAAATACACAATATGTATCCGTTGTCCAAATTTAATTTAAAAATTAGACCTTAAAGTGCAGACTCTATTAATTAAATACTTATGAAAAACTTACTTACTGCATGTAGAGAAAAAAATTATGTATTTTCCGGAAATGTCATACGCATAATGTGAATACTAGGAAGAAACACCAACTAGTTATACATATATAAAACTCGCCTCCACAGATTAAACAATTTGCTTGTGGGCCAATATATACGTTTTTACAATAATCTTCCGAACAATATTAGAGATATGCCAATAAATAAATTTCAAAAACTGTGAAAACTAATATATATAAAAGCTCATTACGAGATAAGCAATTATTTAAATGATCCAAATGCGAGGCAGTAAAATCAGAACAAAATTTAAGCATTTAAATTTGTAATTTAATCATTACGAAATTGTAAGCTGTGAATTGTCTTTCGCCATTTCTTCTCCATCTCAGGATATCAAAGTCCATTTAAATAAGCTTTTTCATTTCATTTATGTATAATCATCAAATGAAATGAACACGATAACATTCGTGCGATAATCTTCGCCTTCGGCCTACCGCGAATGTGCATGGCCACACATTGCGCGCTGTAAAGTCTGTCGCGATGTGATCGCGATGTAACGCAAAAAACAAAATTGTCGCCGCGGTCGGCCTATATTTTAGGGCCATTATTTTTTATTCTGTCAGGAATTATTGATTAAGAAAAAAGCAAGGCTAAACAATATTGACTCACACTCCTAATTGCTAATAAGTTCTAAAATCCATGGAAGAAAACTAATTTAAACCAATACGTCCGATGCGCACGATGTCTGTGCGCCGACTGAAGACCATGAAGTGTGGCCACGCAAGCGAAGGACATCGCGATAAAAACGCTTTGATGTTCGCCAGTTTACCGACAACGGCGCGATGTCCTTGCGACTTCGCACGAAGTGCCGAAGTATTCGCGAATACTTGGCTAGACACATCGCGATAGCGCGAATATTCGCGTCATCGCGATGTGTGCGGCCGCAGCATAACAGAACATAAAGTTGCTGCGCTACTTCTTTACACGAACTTTTTGCCAAATCCCACACTCCCTGCCTGCAATAAGCTTAAAAATCGGGAGTGGTCTCCCCTTGACTTTCTCGTATACCGAAAACGACTCAAAAGTTGATAGAAACCTTATATTTTGATGTCATACATGCATGTTAAATTTTGGTCACCCATCCGAGTACCAACCGCGCCCTTGGTTGCGTAACTTTCTTGATCGACGACTCAAAAGTTGATAGAAACCTTATATTTTGATGTCATACATGCAAGTTAAATTTTGGTCACCCATCCTCGGATGGGTGACCAAAATTTAACATGCATGTATGTTAAGAACGAACGTTCGTATCACGAAAGTTCAGCAACCAAGGGCGCGGTCGGTACTCGTACCGACCGCGCCCTTGGTTGCTGAACTTTTGTGATCGACGACTCAAAAGTTGATAGAAACCTTATATTTTGAAGCCATACATACATGTTAAATTTGGTTGCAATAAGTTAAAGCATACTCGAGTTATCGTGCTAACGCACAGATACACAGACATGATTCGAAAAACGGTGTTTTTGCACTCAGGGAGGTCCATAATGTGTAAATCCGTCAAAATCTCGAGGTCGAATTTTTTGACGATTACAAGACTTCCTCTATACTACGTTTACGAGAAAGTAAAAATGGGTACAAAGTTGTTTCTTCGCGTATTATTATCCTGGCCTTTGAATAACCTGAATAAATAAATCTATAATTAACTCGAAGGACCCTGAGAGTACTGTATTCGATTACGAAACGCGACCATCAATTTAATGATCTTGCCAGGACAGGTCACAAACTTTTGGCAACCCGTCTTGGACCCACCACGACGAAGATAGCTCTATTAACGAAATCGAGCCATTTTTACTATAAAACTTTAATGTTTATACATATTCATAAATCTATCTAATTAAAATTCGATAAAATTTCTTTTTTTTTAAATTCTAAAAGGTCAAGGAACGATTGCATACGCCTGTGATGTAAATGTTAAGATAGATACTTAAGAAAGTAGGTGTTGACTATGCTAAGTCGACCTTTTTTATATTGTTTTATTTATAGACTAGCTGACCCGGCAAACGTTATTTAGCCTTACAAAAATGATTAAATTATTAAAATGGCTATAAAAAAATTGGGGTTGGTGATAAAAAAGTAAAAATTTAGGGTTGTGTGTATTTTTTAATGCCACATAATAAAAAAATAAAAGGAGTGTTTGGCGGGAAATCATGGCGTCTGGACGTCGATCTTTATTTGGATAATTCAAAATTGCTTCGGAGTGGATTTTGTGCAGTGAAAGTGGTGTCGTTTCGTTGCATATGCATCCGTGTTGACGAACAGTTATGAGGAATCATTGAAATAAAGGTTTTGTGTATGTGGCGTTGAGAATTGTATAGTGGTTGGAAATCCCACTATACAATTCCTATAAGTCACAATCATGAGGTCTGTTGCCATGCATTTCTTTCCAAGCACTCCCTAGATGCATTAAAATGTGCGACGCCCATATTTTAATGCAAACATCAAGAAAGAAGACAAATACAGACAGGGCTGTATGGACTTGATATCCTTTGCCCGTCCCGTAAGGGACAAAAGAAACAAAAACAATAATAATAAAAACAAAAAATTGCGTCCAAAAATTAAAAAAAAATTAAGGGTGAACCTTATCACGGTATGGAAAATAGATAGTAGCCGATTCGCAGACCTACTGAATACGCATACAAAGAGTTTCGGAGGAGTACGGTAACTAACATTGTGACATGGAAATTTTATATATAAGATTTTTGATATCGGTTTTTCTATTGATTTTTACGATTATATTTTGTAACTTATTCATGTCAAGAGAATTTTATTAGTGAAATTTGGTACAGATTTTAGCCTAGAGCTTGTTAAAGGATATAGGCTAACTTTATTTGCGAAAAAAAGTTTGTCTTTCTTGAAGATAAAAACCACAAAACTTAGAATTTAGACACTTGATAAGAAATAAATAAATATTTACTTTTAGTGGTTTTAAAACTTTGATCCGTGTGGGGATAAAAAGTCGTACGGAAATCCAAACAAAGTCGCGCGGTCACGCTTAATCACTGAACCGATTATGATGAAAGGTACAAATATAGTCTAGAGCAAGGGAAAGGATATAGGCTTTTATCTCTAAAAGGCTTGAAGGGGTTCAAATTTTCATTTCTTATCTCAAAGATAAAACCATGAAACTTTTAATTTATGCACTTAAACTTGTGGGTATATAAAAATCTCGTGTGACGGTTTTTCTGGTCGCGTCGCAGTCCTCTAAAAGGCTTGATTTTTTGCCACCGATTTTTATGATTTTCTTGTGCATATTTGGCAGGTATGATAAGAGGAAGTTAATATATTTCATACCGCTAAAAAGACAAAGGAATTATATGGCGGAACTTTTTTTTCCAGATCAGCTAGTAAGATAAAGATAAATATTTGTTCTAGCGTTTTTAAAATTTTGACCAGTGTGGGGATGAAATAGGGAATGAAAGGTCGTATGGAAGTCCAAACAAAATCACATTTTCACACCTTACACCGGAACCGTAGACACGAATATAACCAAAACACCATTTTAAAGCATTTTTATCACACCGACGGTTCGAGCAGCACTGAGCCGCAATCGCGCGCTTGGGTCCTAAGGAGACACAATTTTCTGCAAACAACTCTTTATTGTTATTTCTGTGGCTGGCACTGTACTGACGCACACATAGACGTGCACGTATATCTACACACAATCATGTCTCACTTCGTGTTCGTGAAATTATAGCCGCCGGCCGCCGACAAAGTCGCGGTTGGGTCAGTAGTTTATAATACTCTATATTGCACTTGAAAATACATTATAATTTACGTTGTGTTTTACACACACAGTCAAATAACGTTACATTTTTGTGGGGCCGTAACAAATAACATAAAGTCACAAACGTAACAATACGCAGTTTGTAAGGACTCTAGGAGAATCTCTAGGCGATATTTATTAATATTTTTGTTATGGAATAATTTTTGCGTTAGTAAACGCGTAATAGTTTTAAAACTAGCAAAAATACACTGAAATAAAATTAAACTGCCACAAGCTAAAATCGATCCCAGCATCTTCCGCAATCCGGGCGGCTGCGTTAACCACTACGCTACCGAGTCACTGCTTTCGCTGTCGAAATTTGTCAGTGCTTGGCTTATGTTTTTATGGTAAACATTATTTCATTAAATCTTTGAAATTTGCACTTCCCAACGAAATATTTTTGCAAATATTTGACGCTCAGTTAAGAAACTACCTTATATTATGGAATAATTTTGCGTTTACGAATCAAGTATTTTGATTGTTACAGACTCAATATTGTGGAAGCGTGCCCTAACCGATCCAGGATAGACCAAAGGCTACCCCGAAAAATCACTAGAAATGGATTTATATTATCAGTAAGTTTTTTTTCCATACAAAAAGTACAGCACACGACTCTATACCACCTATATGGTAAGCAGTAGTAAAGTCCAAATGCGAATATAGGATATGAAACTGTAGATGGGCAATCTGAAAGAGAAAGAGGATACTAACGCGTATGTTAGAAAGAGATAGATAGACGAGACCATTTCATGTACACTCAGGCGGCCTATACCGGCCTGTCAGTCACGTAGAAAAGTCAGCAACTGTCAGTGTGACGAAATGACCCTGCCGGAGGTGGTCACTGACGTCACTCTGGGTCGGGATGTAAATCCCGCCAACAAATTAACTAATTGCGGCTCAGCTCAACCTAAGCTAGCACTTACCGGTGGTAGCAGGCCTTTCCACACCGTGTAGACAAGATGTCCTTGCGAGCTCCTGAGTCCTGGCTGGCGACACTGGATTTGGTAGCCACGCGTGCAGCGCGTACACACCAAAAAATGCTAACTGGCTTTGGAATGTTCACAAAAATATGTTTGTCCACAACACCACACGTCACATAAATGGTTACAATAGGTTTCCCGAATTTTACGTGGAAAGTAATAGGTTTTCTTGGCAGTTGTATGAAAAACGTGCCTTCCGAGGTTGTGCGCGAGATCAACCCCACTGGGAGCCAATAGGAATTATCTCCCACCGGTATGCCCGTGTAGGGCGACGCTATTGGTCGAGCCGCGCGCGCCAGGAAATCGGCGATAGTTTCGAATATTTTGAACGCGGAGTGAACTGTCAGACTGCAGTACTATTTTTCACGCACACGTGCGCATTACTCACCCATTGGTGTAAATTTTATTGGTCTCGCCCTAGTCGATTCATTACACCTTTCAGATGAAATATAAACATTATAACGGCAAACATTATAACGGGATTTTTTTTTGCAAAGTATGCAAAAAAAAATCCCATCGAAATTATGCTATGATAAACCACTATAGAGCCCAAATGAGTAAAAATTGAGATAACATATTACATATAAAAAAGTATCCCAAAAATATGTAAATTATAATGATGATTTTTACAATGTACTGAAAATTAAACTCATTTAATATATTAATTATATTAAAATACACATAATACTAGACATAATAATTACATGATAACATTGTTAAACGCACTCAGATATTTTTAACAATTATTTGTGAAATGGTCTAAATCCGAGCTTGCGGCCATTTTTCGATCGTACACGTCTGGTCTTCCCAGCTAGTGAACCTATCGTTCTACGAGCAATGTCTATTTGTATATTGGGTCTAATAGACATGTGTATCTAACAACAATACAGCGAAAATACTACTATCGGTACTTCGTTGAATGCACGCTGTAAAATAAGGGTGTTAATATTGAGATTTGGAAGCAGAAAACACAATAACGCTGACTCCTAATAATTGGAATTAGGCCAGGCCAATGTATAAACAATAATCTAAAGTCTTTTGTTATCCCTGATCTTTCTATTGTCATCAGAAATATGGAAAACCTAAACGGCAACGACCCGGCTGTCCCCAACTTGAATGAAACCAATTCGGAAATAGGCGAAACAGTGGAATCTATAGCTGATTTCTACAAGGGAGGAGTTATCCTCGTCACTGGCGGCACAGGATTCGTCGGGAAGGCTCTTCTAGAAAAACTCCTGAGGAGCTGCCCCGGTATAGACACCATCTACGTGCTAATGAGACCAAAGAGGGGTTTGACTGTTGAACAAAGGTACAAGGAACTACTTAAGAATCAGGTATGTGATCGATTGGTTTCTTTCTTGCAGGTAATGTTGCTTTTCTTTCCATTGTGACTGAATTTGATCAATTTTTACGAGATAATTCTGATTTGCTTAGGGCTGATTTTTCAATCCTTACTTAATTTTTTGTTCGTCCGTTATCGTACTACGCGGACAAATTAAAATGGTTTGTATTTAAATGAACCCTATAGCTAACCAAACCTTACCTACAAATAAGGAAATGTAGTCTCACCAAAAGTTGTTTTTGGTGAGCAAAATATCCATTTTTGTGAGCAATGACTGTTTTTTTCTTTCCAATTAAAATTACATTGTCTGTTGTCATTTCGTGTCTTGTTTGGGTAATAATTTAACTGTCTGATAACTTTTATCTCGCGATTGAAAAATCAGCCATTAGTATAATAAACTTCACTGAAATCGTTGAAGATGTAATTTCTACTACATTGTTCGGTATACATAACCTTGAAACGTCATTAGATACGATATTAAGCAGTGATATTAATATTATAAATTAACCGTCTGTAATTTTAAATCAGTTGCTCTGAAAAAAAATATATATATCGGATAATCGGTTTTTATAGTTAAAGAACTATAAAAACCGGTTATCCGATATTTTTTAACTGCTACCGAAAGCGGTAACAGTTAAAAGAATAAAGAGAATATTGATAGATTTTGAGAGAAAAAAATAATAATATCGTGATCAAAGTAATAATGACTTTAGTGTTGCTTTGATAACATTGTTACATTTAATTTGGAAAAAGACTCAACTAGAAAAAAAGGTAACACAAAGATTTCAATTGAAAAGAAAGAAAATGATGATGTAGATAATGTACAGTCAACAGCACGTCGGGCTATACACAACTGTCAAATTTCTCCAAACGATTTTCAACCTAAGGCTATTGAATATAAAGTGCATAATCGATTGGGAAAATTTGACAGTTTGTGGTAACCCAACGTGCTGTTGTCTGTACTTAAAGCTAAAATTATAACTAGATAGGTCCTAGCCACCAATAATCACACCACTCTCATCATCAATCAATCTGGTGTAACCTGAGTAAATATGTTTGATGGCATTTATAATCATGTGAGCGGTTGTCTTTTTTATATCATACGAAATTTTGATGCATCGATGTACGTTAGCTATTAATATATGCATCGATGTAGAGAACTATCGAGCTCATATTTGTGGATTTTATGGCTTTGCGAGGAAAATTTTCGCAAAAAAGCAGAGGGCGTTAGAATTCAAGTAGGAATTCCTTTTAGACACTTACTAAATTTTAACGTACCTATTCCTCATTTGGTCTATTAGCATCACTTTTTTTTAATCAGCCTATATCATCCCACTGCTGGGCAAAGGCACCCCCAAACTCTTCCACTGATCCCTATTCTGTACCAGAGTGTCCCAGTCGCTTTTGAACTTCTTTATATCGTCGCACCATTTTTTCTTAGGTCGGCCTCGTCGGCGACAACCGTCCGAGGGTACCCAGTATGTTGCGATTTGTGCCCACTTTTCTGGAGGCATTCTACAAACGTGGCCAGCCCAATCCCATTTCAACTTGGCAGTCTTCTCGCCCACATCGACCAAATTGGTTTTTAGCATCACTATACGAACGTAAAATAACGCTTCTTTCCCAGGTATTCGACCGGATCCGAGCACGCTGGCCGGAACGCCTCAGCAAACTCTACCCCATAACTGGTGACGTCTCCGCTCCAAAGTTGGGAGTTAGCGCTGAACAGCGGGAACTCCTCACAAACGTGACCACGCTGTTCCACTCAGCAGCTACAGTGAGGTTCACGGAGCCGCTGCACGCTGCTACAGCGCTTAATGTTCAGGGGACCGCTTTCTTGTTGAAACTGGCAGAGGATATGCCTAAGCTGAAAGTAAGTCAGCAGAATAATTTACATGGTGACTGGGAATATATTGGCAAAAGTCGGCTATTCCGTTCATTTTGGTTGCACTACTAAATATGGAAAAGCTGATTGTTTAGGAGAATTTATTTGTCACATATTTGGAGTAAGCGCTATAAGTCCTGATTAGGGTCTTATTTTAAAAGAATTGTGTGTGAACAATGTCTTCCCATTCTCCGTACATATAACTATTTATACATACATAAAGTCACGCTGTTTGGGGGGCTGGGCTAATAAATAAGTTAGGTCAGGTATGTTAGGTCTAGATACGTTGCCACTGCGCTGATTCACTTCCTTGGTGTCATGGGTCACTAGGTAGCCACATCTGATGGCACTAGGTCAGATACTGTCGGTAAACAGCTATTGGGATTTGCAGGCGTAACGTGCAGCGCGCAAGTCGCGCGGCGCTTAGCAACTTAGAGACGTGCGCGACGTTCGGTCGGCTGAGTTAAATGGCCCCGATATCGAGTGGTTACATTGAGCGCTGACGTTTTAAAGCCATTTTTTAATATGAAATACTTAAATTTTTTATAATATTTCTTTGGACAAAAATTAAGAAAGAATGTTTCCGATTTGTTTTCTTAAAAATCTTGAAAAAAAATTCTAACTTTGACCTCCAATAACTTTAAAACTATTAATTTCCCTGGTACAGTCTAAAAGAAAAAAATGGTCCTAATGATGAGCGGAATACGTAGCTCTCGGATTTGTCATTGGTCTTTTTACACCCGTTAATGCTCGGCGATTACGAGTAGGTACTTTTGACGTGACCTTTCTTTAAGATGCTTTCGATTTGATTGACCAACGTTCGCCTAGGTCTTCCCCGTCTCATCTCCATTCACTTCCGACTTGTATATCTTTTTCGTCAATCTGCTTTCACTCATCTTTGCTACATGTCCAAATCAATAGGGTATTTTTTTAAATTTAATACAAAATAACAAAAACATAAATATATTGTCCAAACACAACAGACACGTAAAAAGATTAGGTAATCGCAACTCGAAGACACCTCCAAACAGTAAACGTGGCTTTATCTATTGCTGTACCTAAAGACTTATAGAAAATTTCCTCCATCAGGCCCTGGTCCACGTGTCAACGGCTTACAGCAATGCCCCCCGCTCTCACATCGAGGAAATCGTGTATCCTCCCCCCTACGATCCTGACAGCATCATGAGGTGCACCAAGATGCTGCCTCCGGAGACCATGAACGTGATTGGCGACAGCTTACAGGTGAGTTGGATATACGAATCTCTAGAGAATTTCTGGTAGGCGAGCATCTACCAATTGAAATACCTGTATAGGTAATTCGATCCGGAGGGGTCCACGTCCGGAGGCCTCCTCGTGGTGGGCCCTGGTAGCATGGTGGGGAAGCTTTCTCGGTGGGTGTGTGGCTTTTGATGTCAAGTGTGTCCGCTTGGCATTCGATGTCGCATACCATCGTCGAGTTGTTTTTGTTTTCCCACCACGGCTAGTGGACGACCCTTTTCGGGGCTGCGGCTGCGCCCGGGGACCCCCGGGTGCGGTCCGATGGCTGCTCCCGGTGTCCTCGTCGGGGGGGGGGGGGGGGGGGGGGCGTTGGTCGGTGGCCCCTGTGGGTTGCTACCAATTGGTGTACAGGGAGTGCCTGGACGAGCAGCGTTGGGAAGAGAATTTCTGGTAGGTGAGCATCTACCGATTGGAGTATCTAGGTCATTCAATCGGAGGAACCGGCACGCCTGAAGGTGCCTATGAAGGCTCGGACTTTGGCTTAGGAGCCGTGTCGTTAAGGGTTAGTTGAGAAGTCTGATACATGTCTGTACCTTAGGGCGTCTTATGTGTGGTGTTGTGAGTGCGTGAGCATGCTGTTTTCTAGTAGGTACTAGCATCGTCCTCATCGTTTTTAGGTCAGCGTTTGTGGCCCCTGTTTTTTCGCAATGTATGCAGCAGCAGCATAATATATATCAGTTGGAGTGCTTTATTTGCAGAATATCAGATTCGCAAAATACAAGATTTTGGACAGTCGAAATCAAAACAAATCATGACGTATCCAAAAACCGAAAGACCTGGCTAAATTGGTCGTGGTCAAACAGTCCTGTGTAGCTCAGTTGGAAGAGCAGTCGCCCGGATAGCGAAAGGTCGCGGGTTCAAGTCCCGTCTCAGCACTTATCCGTGACAGTCAATTTCAATCATAACTAAAACTTGCCAAACAAAAAACAATAATTCAAAAAAATCAAAATATTTATCAAATTTAAATGTTATTTTGAAGATCTGGTATTTAGCAAAAAAGCTTTGTAGAGAAATGTAATTGATCTCATAGGCAACTTAACGACGGTATAAACTTGTAAAAGCGTTTAGTTTAACAAAACGTTGGTTTTAACGCGTGATGATCTTTCAAAAATTGCATGATTGGCTATGATTGATTGGTATAACGGATTGTATAACCGTCTTGCAAAACGGCGCGGCGGATTGTAGTGTGTGAGAATTGTTAACCAATTAAAACCATTTGTTGATAAATCCGCAGTAGATTCTATCAATATTAGTCTGTATAATCGCTTTTTATTGGTATGTTCAGGTTATTTTTTTATGACCAAGCCGAGTCGAAGTATTGTCACTCTTCACTCTCACTACAACGATCCGCCGCGCCGTTTTGTAATACGGTGTGTTATGCTGGGGCGGCCCCAGCATAACACCTGCGCCTGTCCCGAAGTAATGCGTGGCGTAACTTCGTACGATACACGCAAGTGCGGCCCTAGCAAAGTTATCGCGATAAAGCATGTTGCATTTATTATTGCACGAACTATCGTGCAATAATCCAAGATGGCCGAAATCATTTCCAGATGTTTAACTCGCGTAGTAGGTATCCTCTTTTTCGTTTAACTATGGACGATCACTTTCTTTACTTCTACATGTGTGCTAATAATTACGTAATGCATTTATTAAAATCTAAAAAGTAGAAATCTAAACCGGGAAGTTGGTGGATACATAGTTACATTCTACTGACGTATCTATCTGTCAAAACGGGCCTATCATATTGCGCGGATTATAATGGAAAACAACCTCCGAAATGAACAACGCATGTCTGACCACGCAGCGCGATAGGTTAGCGCGCTAAAACCCTGACGTACCGCCTCCCGGCCGATAACGCACATGCAACCCAAATATTCGCGACGATAGCCGATAACGGTTGGTCACATCTGCGCGTATCGTGTCCTAGCACGAAGCTTCGTGACGATAGGCGCAGGTGCGGCCATTAGAGTACGATCCACTTGCGACATAGCGACATGTAAAATCGTCACCTTAATGCATAATTAATGGAATAAAAAACATCGCAATTTGTACGCACCTACAAAGTTATGTTTCCGCAGATGTGTCAAAATTAGGTAATTAGAACTGTACTGTATTAAAATGAACACCTGTGTAACGGATTTGTAACATATTTTTAGGGCGAGCACCCAAACCCTTACACGTTAACGAAGGCACTGGCGGAGTCCATCGTGTACAACCACACCAACCTCCCTGTTTGCATCATACGACCTTCTATTGGTAAGTTGTATTATTTTACGAAAGAAAGATTGACAGATACGTCTTTTATTAGAAACATTATTCACAACAAAACAATAGAATAGAATAATCTATATTACATCTTAACAAAGAATCAACAGTAAAACAATATTAATATTATAATGTACAATGGGCGTTCTTATACAACATGTAAACTAAATAACCAACACCCTGAATACAGGTGGTTTGAGATCGTCTTCAAAGTTGATTTCAATAATTTTTTTTTGAAAAAAAACGATTTTTTTAAAGAAAAAAACAAAAGTACCCAGAAAATGTTGTAATTTTCTGGGTACTCTTTGTATTTTTTTTTTTTTAAAACGTTTTTTTCAAAAAAAAACATATTGAAATAAACTCTGAAGCCGATCCCAAACCACCTGTATTCAGGGTGTTGGTTATTTAGTTTACATGTTGTATATGAGCGATTTCTTGCAGACAGCCTTAGGATGGACAGGAAAGATTAAAATTATTACTAAAAGAAGCTAGTAAATAAATGAATATTGAAAAATAATAGAGAATAACTACCTAAATAAACACATAACGATTTACTTCGATCTATCTTTTATGTGCTATCTATCGTTTTAAGTATCTCTAATAGCTATTTTGTGTCTATAGGTAGGTAATTCTCGCGAAAAGCAATTCAATTTAAATTTGAAAGAAATGTTGTTTTTAAATTTTATATTATTTTTAGAGAATTTAAACTAAGCATGTTTTTTTTTAAAAAAATCTAGTATTTTATTTTTTAGTTATTTTTGGTCATTTAATTCGTGTTTTTCACAGCCCTTTCATATCACAAGATTGCACAAAACATAACTAATCCGCCATCTTGGGCGGTCCGCCATATCGGATTTAGAATGACGTCACTTAGCTAACCGTGCAATTTCATAAAAACTTAACGTGTAGGCAAAATTTCATTACAATCGGTTGAAGATAACTGCTTTATAACCAGTTCGTATCATTTTGTGATTCCTCATGCGTTGGAGATGCCCATGGGCGGAGCTGATCACTTTTCCATAAAAAATGCTTTTTTTTTATTTTAACAGATGGCAAACAAGCTTGCGGTCCACCTGGTGTTAAGTGGGACCGTCACCTATAGACACTTGCAATATTTAAATTAAGGGTAAATCGCTTAACACTGCAAGTGCGTTGGACTAAGATGATATGACTTCCATTCCCAGTAATTACACTGGCTACCTTTCCCTTCAATCCGAAAGACAGCGAAATAAGAAAGGCGGTGGTACCTTCCCAGACGACCCTACATATGGGTCTACCACCTAGCTTATTCCTAAATTCTTCTCTTTCTCAAAACATCCATTCTCAAAATGTCGTTTTGTACTTCTTTCTGGAATTTTTCCAGATTTTTTTTCTGTCACAATTATCTCATGACATTTGTCGTTCGAACGATGAGAATCAGACATATGGTGAAATCAATACATTTCTGTACTGGAACCCTAATTAGCAATATCGACCATAAGCACAAATACAGAAGGTTGTTAATCAATAGAAGTTATGGTAGTTGTATGTCATCGATTGTACTATAGACAAACCCATGATTTTTTAATGTGTGACGTGGGAATTTAACTTATGGCGGTAATTTAACTTTAATTGATTCTTGTATGTCGAATACTTCGGAGTTTTGTTATACCTGAAATACAGGGCGTTTGGTAAATAAAAATAGTCATATAAGGTACTATATAGTTATTTCAAAATTGTAACATTTTCTCATACAAATAGCTCAGTCGGTAAAACCAATAAACATAAAAAAAATTACCCTAATCTACCCAATTACCCATCACTCAGCCATGAAGGTGCATAAAACAATTTATACTTTCCCAAAACATTGTACTCTGTCCGGTCATTAAAAAAATAACCCTAACCTACCCATCACTCAGCCACAAGGTTCGAAAAGAAAATTATCAGATGTGGTTGTTTTACTGTGACTACAATGCGTTGTGCGTTAAAGGTCTTTGAGCGTAACATATGTACACAGTATACCAACAGTAATACGTCTTCATACAAACCGGCCGCTCTCCATTAGAATGTGTGCATGCGTACTCGGGGCACTGTGACGCACACATTGACATAAAAATATGGGGGCATAAGGTGGTCTCGCCCGCCGTCTCGGTGTGATCGCGCGTTTTTATGTCATTGCACATTCGCTCGCCGCTCGTTCCCGCCCGGCACATTTACGATAGCCCTAGCGTCAACGCAGAGTAAGCTAATAACTCGCCGACAGCCCGCAGATAAACTACTGTTCTTGGTATACTGTGATATGTATATGAATTTTTTATTTATACTATGAGATGGCAAACAAACTTGCGGCCCACCTGGTGTTAAGTGGTTACCATCGTCTTAGACAATTACAATGTTAAGGATAAATCACTTAGCACTGCAAGTGCGTTGCCATCCTGGGGACTAAGATAAATGCCTTCCATGCCCAGTAATTACACTGGCTACCGTTCCCTTCAATCCGAAACACAGCGAACTGCTTCACGGCAGAAATAAGAAAGGCTGTGGTACCTACCCAGACGACTCTACATATGGTTCTACCACCTAGTACATAGTTAATTAGTACTTATATATTTAATATTTGTTCCAGTGACCGCAGCGTACCAAGAACCATATCCTGGCTGGATCGATAATGTCTACGGAGTGACGGGTAAGCTCTACAAAGATAATTTTACCGTTCAAATAGAAGATAATTGATGAGAATCAATAGTCGTGTGGTAGCGGTTTTTATTTATTCACTACAAAATGTATGGGATGTAGTATGTCACAGAAGAGGTTAGAAGTCGCATCAAGCGATGTTAATACCAGAGCCAGTGTCGCCACACGCGACGTAATATTATTTCAATTTAACAGTATATTTGTACTTACCGGTGAAAAGAAATGTCTCCATTAGTAAGATTATGAGTCTTATTTTGCTTCCTGCCAGTTAAAATAGCACAAGACGGTGTTTTAGATTTATTTTTTAAATATTTTTCCTCTTCTAAAAGGATCGAATATGAGTGCTTAGTAAACACTCATATTGCATATATTCACTGCTGGTTATGAGTAAGCACTGCTTACTCATAACCAGCAGCGCGCGCGTTCCGCCTACTTACGACTTCTAACCTCTTTTATTTGTTCTGTGTAATACAGTCGAACCAACTGAATCATGACCCACTTGGCCGATCATTCCTTTACAATACAAAGTCGGTTTACTGACGACAGTTGAACGTGACAACGTCTTAAGAAAATACTGGTGGAATGGTAGCATTTTTCAAAATAAAAAATTAATTTCATTTGTTTAATAGATTTCGCATTATAGTATGTATAAACTTGTAATAAAATCTCTTTGGCTATACTATTTGTATCTGGCTGGTTTTGGTATCATTGAAAGTTTAAATTTTAAAGAACATAATTCCAAATTCAAATTAGAGAATAAGATTCAGAGCGAGGTAACGCCGCATGATGTCATGTTTTTTCGTGCGTGCAGCCGGCTCTATCGAATTATAAGACGTTGTCACGTCAATAAATTTAGTTAGGTTTTCTTCGCTATCATGCGTGTTGCACTTAGTACGTTTTAAATATGAATAAAAATGTGTCATTATGGGTCAGAGATCTAGGTATGCAATTTTACTCTTTGTTATCACTGCACTAAAGTCACAATTGGAATTTCAAATAAGATGCCGTTCATAATCTAAACTCTTTTCACTACTGAGAAAAACGAATAACTATTATATTTTTAAAATAAAATTACGTTATGTGTCATATGTCAAGTAGTAGTTGAAAACATTTTAAAAGGCAATATTTATTAGACACTGTCAGTGTCTAATAAATTGATAACAGGTTCGTTACTTAAGAAATGTATGTTCAAGCGAATTTCAACCTACTTTGAATTGAGTGACTATAGGAAAATGATCTTAAGGTGGGTCATGATTCAATTTGGTCGACTGTGTTTGATATACAAAATGTAGGTCACAACAGTAAGCGAGCGTACCGTCAGACCTTGGATTTACTTTGATTATTTGCTTTGTCACAAAAATTTATAATAATGATAATAAAATGCGTTTATTGCTTTCAAACAAGTAGGTAACAATCATACTCTTATACTAATACAACTAGAACATCGTACAAATATAGGGACAAATCTCTAGGGACATTCATGACAAAGAAAGCAAATGGAGGTGGCTCAGCTAGTGCTGACATAGGACAGCGCTGATTTTCAGCCACTCCCACTCCTCTAAGATCTAGTTCGAGGGTTGGGTTACGATAAACGTTTTTTTTTAATTCCAGGTCTTATAATGGAAATATCGAGGGGCACATATCGGTCCGGATACTGCAAGGAGCGTCTGATTGTGGACTTAGTGCCTGTTGATATGGTCATCAACTCCTGTATATTAGCCGCTTGGAGGCAAGGCAGCAAAAAGTAAGAGTAAAATTTTAAATAGTACAAGAATATCGAACTAAATATCTTATAACAGTATACTCAATATCTTTGCTAGAATAGTCTGAAATATACTTAATATACCAATATCAACTATATTGGTATATTTCAGACTATTTTAGCAAATCCCACATAGTCTGCAATACACCAATATACTTGATATCGGTATATTTCAGACTATTCAGCAATTCCCACATAGTCTGCAATATACCAATATACTTGATATTGGTATATTTCAGACTATTTTAGCAAATCCCACAAAGTCTGCAATGTAGGTACGAATATACTTGATATTGGGTATATTTCAGACTATTTTTGCAAATCCTACAAAGTCAAATCCTAGATATTCTGCAATATACCAATATACTTGATAATGGTATATTTCAGACTATTTTAGCAAATCCCACATAGTCTGCAATATTCCAATATACTTGATAATGGTATATTTCAGACTATTTTAGCAAATCCCACATCCAATGAAGCTACAAAATCACAGCCTAAGGTCTGAAACTTAATTTTAAACCAAAGTCACGATGGGACTAAGATGTTTTTTTTTATAAAAGTACCTTAAATAAAGAAATAGAATAAAAAAAAGAAATCCGACAGATTTTTGATACGAAAATAGTGTAGCAAACGTCTCCATTCCACTTATGGTAAGCAGAAGTGGAATCCAAATACACATAATATTACAGCGAGAAAGAGCAGCCATCTTCGCCTTGACCTTGCAAAGTGCTTCTTCATGTTGACTTCCTTGAGACATTTTTCAAACATTGCAAGTCCTGCAACCAACCAAATCCCTCCTTCCTACAATCCTGGATCACTCAAAAGCGTCGTGAAGGAGCACCTTGCAGGGTCAAGGCGAGGGTGCTAGCGCGGCAGTTTATCTCTCGCACCAGCTATCTTCGCATTTGGACTCTACTTCTGCTTACCATCAGGTGGAATGGAGTCATTTGCTTGAACTTTTTATTAAAAAATCGGGAGCGATCTCCCCTTGACTTTCTCGTATACCGGAAACGACTCAAAAGTTGGTAGAAACTTTGTTAGTAGAAACTTTTTTATTTTGATGTCATACATGCATGTTTAATTTGGTTGCAATAAGTTAAAGCATGCTCGAGTTATCGTGCTAACGCGCAGACACACGTTACAGACATAATTCCAAAAACGGTTGTTTTGGACTCAGGGTGGTCCAAAACGTGTAAATCCGTCAAAATCTCGAGGTCGAATTTTTTGACGATTACAAAACTTCCTCTATACTACGTATACAAGAAAGTAAAAAAACTTATGCAAAGCACATTGTTTGCATTAATAAATATTTATTAGGTATGAATTTTAGTTTTATTTTGTGTATTACTAATTTAGTTCAATATTAGTTCACGAAACAAGCAGATTAGGTTCCCATTTTTTTAAATTATTGTATCTTTGGCTAATTAGTTTGCCGACCACTGCCCTAAGGGATCACCAGAGATCAAATACCACTGGGCGAAACAGCGGACCATAAGACCTTTCCTTACTGCAAGATTTATAACACCGATTTTGTTGACCCCACAGATGCGGCCGCTGTCCAGTATACAACGTGACGTCAGGCTCCATCAACCCCTTGCAATGGGGACAGTTCACAAGACTATGCATTAAGTGGGCAAGAGAGAATCCTACCAAGTAAGACATTACTATTTTATATCACTACATATTATTGAAGATGTGATGCCGGCAGAGTAGAATAGCATCACCCCATATCCTCCAATGGGTGACGTAGAAGGTGACTAATGGATCAGCAAAGGTATTGATCACCTTATACTCCGTCTGCAAATCCACATTGGGTAAGCGTGGTGGACTACTGCCTAAACCTCCTTCGAAGAAAAGGCCTTGTGCGTCGTATTATAAAGGCTGTTATGATGATATTATAGAACAAAGTCCTTCGCCATGTCTCTCTCTATGCGTTCGCGGTAAACTCAAAAAATACTGAACGGATTTTCGTCATAGAGTTATTCAAGATTAAGGTTTAAATTCGATAACGTATCTAATTCGTTAACGTAACTACATTGCAACATTTGCAACTCGTGCGAAACAGAGGCGGGTCGCTAGTATGCATTTAATTCTATACATTTAATTTATTCTATTATATTCATTTAATTCTGTAATTATAAATAAATTTATAATTACAAGATAAGAGATACTAAAACTAGATACAAAAAAACTTAGACTACTATATTACAGATAAAAGACTATTAGACAAATTTATAATTTAATAGGTCATTACCTATGAAATTGGCGTTTTTTTCTTACACACTATTAGCTGTATACATAACTTCTTTGATTGAGTAGCTGTTTCAGTTTTATATTTTTATTACGAATGAGGACTATACTGTTACGGATTTGCATGTAGTGAAAATATAATTAGTTAAATTTTTTATTAAAAAAAAAACTAAAAATAAAGCAGCTCTTTTTTTTGGTCAGCAGAATCAACTCTTGGAATCGTTGTAACTTATAGACAGGCTTATTTTTTTGTCTCAATTATTTATGCAATATTTACCTAAGCCTTGCCCAATTATACACTCCAAATTTCAAAAGATTTGGCAACGGAGTTTTTTAGAAATTTTAAATAACGTTAGTATGGAAAATACATATTTTTTTGAAAATCTTCATAAAAATTGGCGTTGTTTCATACAAACTCTATTTTTTTTTAACTATAAATCCTAATGTTACAAAATTTGGAGGAAATTAGCGAACAACCTAAAAGTCTAGCATCAATAAATTATGAAAAAATCCAGTCTGTCCATGAGTTAGTAGGCATTAATAGTCAATTCCGATGAAAAGATTGAAGAGTAATTTTCACTTTCTTTTCAGAATTTAACAATTGAAATATAATTTAATTACAGAAATAAATCTTGCAGTGTGTAGTTTCAAAAAATAATAATAAGAAGAACCTAAAACAACAATTGAATTAAAGAAATTGCAAGTTTAGGTACAAGATAATAAAACGCCAATTTCATAGGTAAGGACCATAATTATAATTATATAAAAAACGCACACCCTGATAGTACTTTCTTTTTCTTCTTTTATTTAAGTCCAATTAGTCATTTTATTAGGGAAACAACTATTTATGCAAATCTCAAGTTAGGAAAAATACTACATTTTGATATTTTCCCGCTGTCACCCAAGTTATTGATGTTTGCATTAAAATATGGGCGTCACACATTTTAATGCATCTAGGGAGTGCTTGGAAAGAAATGCTCGGCAACAGACCACAAAAGCTTTATTTCAATGATTCCTCATAACTGTCCGTCAACACGGATGCTTATGCAACGAAACGACACCACTTTCACTGCACAAAATCCACTCCGAAGCAATTTTGAATTATCGAAATAACGATCGACATCCAGACGCCATGGTTTCCCGCCAAACACTCGGATAGTATAAGCGTCGGTGGCGTAGTGCGTAAGAGCGTCATCTCCCACCCGGGAGGCACTGGTTCGATCCCCGCCACGTACCAATGTGTTTTACAATTTTGAATTCATATGTACGTTTAATCGACGCTTTTACGGTGAAGGAAAACATCGCGAGGAAACCTGCACACACCTATGAAGAAATTCTTAGGTTGTGTGTAAAGTCGACCAACCCGCACTTGGGCAGCGTGGTTGACTAAGGCCTAATCGCCCCTAATGTGGAGTAGGCTCGAGCCCCTCGGTGGAGACATTATATGAGCTGTTGATGATGACTCGAAGATAGTACCTACCTACTTTGTTACGTAAAGTAGTTTGTTTGCATATTAATGCAAATTAATGAATTTCAGTCATTTTTATTTTAAAATAGGTCTTTGTAGATTTTTCTGATAATAATCCATTTTTCAGATACGTGATGTGGTATCCTAACTTCTCCTTCACGGAGTCCCGATTCATGAACACGTTCTGGGAGATCTCCTGCCACTTCCTGCCGGCTTTCCTCTACGATATCCTGCTGAGGGCGCAGGGTAGGAAAGCTATGTAAGTATTATTTTTGACAAAATTAAATATTTCAAAAAGTTTGGATTTTTATTGTATAAACATCAACAATTCTGTAATTGAATTTATTTTAAAGTTAAAGATATTAAAAAGGCAAAAACACGAATAGAAATAATTCTCTGCCTTTTTTATTACGTTGGAAAATCGGCAATGCGGCGTGTGTGGAACTCCGCGGCGTCTTGATGTATGGCTGATTTGAAAATATTTTTTTAAAATTCATTGCCGCTCTAGGGAAGGAAGCCATTACTATGAGTTTTCCCGACCTTGGGTGGGAAATAGCGTATTCCACCCAATACTCAGATCAAGCAAACGCTACTTTCCGCGTATGAGAAATGAAAAAATCTCTTTCTCACAGAATGATGAAACTCGCCCGCCGATTCAAAATGGCCGCAGCAACCGGAGAGTATTTCGCCAACAACGAATGGCAGTTTGGCGTGTCAGAGCTGACTGCGCTGCATGCTGACGCTACCACGGCGTCTGACGCCGCGACCTTCTTCCACTGGCCAGCGCAGTTCAGCTGGGAGACTTACATCGGTGCCTACATGCTTGGCATCAGGAGGTTCATCTTGAAAGACTCGCAGGAGTCTTTGCCGCACGCCAGGACGAAGTTGAAGAGGTATTAGTTTTTTTATATATAAAAAGGTCAAGCAAATGACTGTATTCCACCTAATGGTTTGGTTAAACCAAGAAATTTATAGGTAAAGTCACACTACGAATAAAAAAGTGGAGACATCTTTTTTGACCCTAAATAAATAAATAAATCATTTATTTGCATGAATACGTTAATTTACAGGGTCAATGTACATCCATCCGTGCGTTTTTCAGCCAGTTAGTTACAGGCGTGCAAATTTTACATATCAATGGAATAATAAAAAATAACTACCTATCTAATTAATTATGAAGAAAAAAAATTAAAATTGAACCTAAAGTAACCTTTGAATGTTTCGTTTCCGTTTTCATCTGTCTCCTTCTAACGCTCCGTACAAGTAATATGATGACGTACAGTCAACAGCATGTCGGGCTATACAAAACTGTCAAATTTCTCCAAATGATTTTCAACCTAAGGCTATTCAATATAAAGTCCATAATCGATTGGGAAACTTTGACAGTTTGTGGTAACCCAACGTGCTGTTGTCTGTACATACGTATTACGTTTTAGACCGTCAACGTGTGCTCTAGTGGTTAGAAAGAGACAAACAGGAAATAAGAAGTTTCAAGAACAATTTTTTTATCTTCACTTTCTTGTTAGCAGTGTGGCTTCTAGTTTTTCCTATACTTTTATTAAACCAAATTAGACAAAGTACCTATGCTAGTTTTTGAAAAGTTTGGTGGAGAAAGAAGGGAGAACCAAATTATCAAAAATGTGCACTTTTGTGTTGGTATTTATAAGAGATCTCGTAATTTAAATTTTCCTTTTTTAACGCCAAAATGTGTGTCTGTCTGTGGCGTCGTTGCTCCTAAACGTCTCGACCGATTTTGATGAACTGTACCTATTATTATGATCTTTCATACTTTGTGGAATGGCAATAAATAAATATGAATACGGTTTTTTTGGTTTGACAGCTGACGTGATCGAAATGGTTTTTAACAAGTTTTTAGCTGACTTCAAAAAGGAGGAGGTTGTCAATTCGACTGTATGTTTTTTTTTAATGTTTATAACTCGTTACTGGGTGGACCGATTTTTAAGATTCTTTTGACCTTTGGAAGCTAGTGCTTGTCATGGGGTCCCATTTAAATTTTATCGACATTTGACAAGTAGTTTGAGTTATCCCTAATAATGCCTATTTAATTGACATTGATGACATCGTAATTTTATCACTTGTGTGTCTAAAAGATCTTGAGGTAGTTTCCTGAAAATTTCTATACTTAAAACACTAAAAAGCAGAAAAAAAAATGTAAAATAAAAAAGCCGCCTTCAAAAAACGGGAGAGTCGGTTCCAACCTCAATATTTGTAATAAACGTTGTCACTTGTATTTGGGACCGACCTAAAAAAACATTTAGAATTTTATATACAAAATTTTTATTTCTCCCGTTTTTTGGAGGCGGTTTTTTTTTCAGCTATAAATTTATGTCAAGTATAGATTAATATTAACGTTTTTCTTTTTTTTTCAGATTATATTGGGTGCACAGACTATTCCAAATGGCTACCGGATATTACGTATTCAAATTCTTAGCAGGACGTTTACGGTAAAACAGAAAGCACTCACTAGGATAACAATTAACTGAGTAATTAAGTGTTTTTAATTACGACGACGTTGTATTCACAAAAACGTACTTTTTACAGAATTTAAAATTGTTTTTTATCTTGACAAATTTAAATTCTGTTTAAAGCAATCTGAAAATTATCAATTACAGTTTGAGTGGTTTTATTTTGTTGTATAGCATTAAGAAATAGTAAAAGTATTTGTAATTATCTACATTCCATATGTATATTTGTTTTTGTATATTTTTTTAAGATAACGACACTACTGCATCTATCAAAACATAAGCCATTGAGTGAAAATTCAAATATTTTGTAATATACACACATCAAAAAAAGTTTGCGTTCGCTTGGCACAGAACTGACTTATTTTAGATTTATTTTAATTTTTTTCTAAGCATCGGTTCTTTAATCAAAACTAAAATAAATATTTAAATAAAGTAATATTAATTAATTTTAAAAATCTCAATGCTTACCTCTCTTTTTTCCAAGTGATCATAAACTTTTTTGATGGATTTGTTTTTTTGTCAGATTTTATTTATCGCTTCTGCTATAAAATAACACTTGATTATTAAATTTGACCAATATCAGAATGAAATTGTATTTAAAACATTCAAAACGATGTTTAATTTTTGTAATTTAATAATATCCAATCATAAAAAAAAATATCATTTACATCATAAAATTACTGGCCATTTGTAAAGATTTCAAATTGTTAGAAAATAGCTCTTTTTGCAACAGAATAAGAAGCACTCTTGTAATTGCACTAATGTATTTTTAGTCATGCTGTATATAATTAAATTAATTTCATAAGTACTATCTAGTCCTTTATGAATTATGTAATAAAACACTTCGACCCTTATTCAGTTCTATTAGAGACGTTTATTGCATATCACTTTTAAATGTCAAATGTAACTTCCACTCGCATGTGAAATGAAAGAACACGACGTGTTGAAGCAAAAGTTAGATAAGTATGTTTTTAGTTTTTTCTTTATCTGACTATTGATTTGGCTTCATGTTACCCTTACACATTATTTTTAAGACAGCAACGACCTTGGTGGGTCCTGTAGCCGATAAGTGTTCCTTTGGGGGATTCTCTCTAAAGACCCCCGACACAAAAAGGGGGGCTTCTTGTCTGTGGCATCGTAACTCCTCAACGAGTGGACCGATTATGATGCTATTTTTTTGCTTGAAAGCTGACGTGATCGAAATGGTTCTTAGCCAAAATTTATGAAAATTTGTTCAGGCGTTTCAAGGTTATCAGCTCTTTTTTAGCTGCGGTAGGGATCTTAGACCCAAAACGGGTATTTACTTTCAGACATTATGTATGTCCTAACTTTTTAAATAAACAAGAATACAAACAGAAATATTGCAAATGATAAAGTATGGATTAAACAAAGACCTATGAAAACAACGTAAGTTTACCGAAACAACAATGTCCAATTTTTTGGAACTAAGTATACTTCTTCACTAAGCGATTAGTTTTTTTTTTTATTTTTTATTTATTTCTACATGACATTAACATAATAAAAAATACAAATACCTACCACGAAAACCTTTAGAGGTTTATCTGTGTAGGAGAGCCGCACGTTATAATTACAATATTGGTGAAAGTTTTAATGTAGGCATTTACAAAGATAAGTTATGACTATTTAAATAATATCTCTTCAATTTATATTTAGACTTAGACACAGTATTATTCGAATATAAGTTTTGCAAATTTTCAGGCAATTCATTTAAGTATTTTGGAACAAGATAATCTAATTTTCTTCTACTATGCACATTTTTGAATTTAGGCAAAGTGAATTTTTTTTTATTACACAATTGTCTCAAGCTATCTTTTCGTTTATATTCTATTAGATTATAATTTTCTGTACATTCTATTAATATAGTATATTTAATTTTTTCGAAAATGTTCATTACATTACAATATCTAAACAGTTCTTGGACATTATCTTTACATTTTTTCTTTATGTGTTTTGGAACAATTGTTTTTAGTATTTTACATTGTAAATTAAAAATATCTTCTATATACGACTTATATGTTCTGCCATAACTACTTAAACCATAGCCAACGACAGAGTCTGCTAAGGACATATATATTAATCTAAGTATTCTATATGGAAGTCTATATTTCAATACAGAAAGTCTACTTGCAATAGATCTTAACTTGGCGCATACGTAATCTTTGTGCGGTCCCCAGCAAAATCTCTCATCGATTATGAGACCTATATACATATGCTGTTTGACATTTTCTATAGGTGGACAAATACATTTTTGGTTTATACCATGCATACATATGTGCGTGTGAGCTATAATTTTCGGTACGATGTTAGTTTTATTTTGTGACGTATGAATGTGTAACAGCTTAGTTTTCTGTGCGTTGATCACCAGCCCAACGTCATGTGACCACTTACATAAAGCATCAAAGTTATTTTGCATAATCTTTTCTGCTTCATTCACACTTTTCGCCGCGACCACCAGACAAGTGTCATCAGCAAATTGATGAACAGAACACGTTTTGAATAAATTACACATATCATTGACGTAAATGAGATATTCGGTCGGACCGATTATTGAGCCCTGCGCCGTGCCCTTCAGGGTTTGGATCATATTGCTATACTGATCTGAAATTTTAACAGTGGTGTAGCGGTTGGTGTGATAGTTCTTAATTAAATTCAGCAGTGGACCCTGTATACCGCAACGTTCGAGCTTATCATAAAGGATGTCACAACACAACATGTCGAAGGCCCGGCTGAAATCAATGAATATTATTAACACATGAAGTTTATTATGCAAATGATCATTAATTTCGTCCGTAAATTTACGGAGTAACTGCGTGGTACTTTTATTCTTTTGAAAACCAAACTGTTGCGTATTTATTATATTGTTTTTGGTGATAAATTTATTTAGTTGATCGCAAATGTATCTCTCCAAGATTTTGTCTAGACATGACAATATATTAATGGGCCTATAGTTACTGTAATCTGTTTTCTTACCTTTTTTATAAATTGGCCTAATTACACCTATTTTTAATGAGTCAGGATAAGTCGAAGTTATGATGCAGCAGTTTATTAAGTGCGTTAATAACGGTATCATTTTATTCATTACGTATTTAATATCACAAACGCGTATCCCATCGTACCCAGGACTCTTTTTATCATCTAATTTTTTTATGATTTCGCTCACTTTATTCTCGGTTGCTTTCTCAATACGAAAGGCGCGGTCAGGTACTATCTCATAGGTGGTACGGTCCAACAGGGGAATAGAACAAATATTTGATACGCCGAGGTTTGTAGTTTTATCGAACTCACTAGCAAAATTATTAGCTAGCGTTGAAGAATGCAGATTGAACGTTGTTAATAATATTTCATCGATACGTTTCGTAATCCTACCTGTTAGTCTATTTATGATCTGCCATACTTTATTTGAGTTTTTAAAATTATCAATTATCTCTTGCTTAATGTATTTATGTTTCGCATGTTGTGCGTACTTATTAGTTTTATTTCTGTATCTATTATAGTGCAATCTTTTTTCAGGATCGTGTTGGTTACGATACCATATTTGAAACAATTCATCACGCTTACTACACATATTTAGAAGGCGCTGGTCGACCCAGGGGCAATTATTACGTTTACCAAGACCTGTGTATCGACACGAGTATTTACATTTATTTTGTGCGTCCTGAATTTTACTTTGTATGTAATTAACTATTAAGTTTGGATCATCATAGTTAAGTGGGGTGTCCCAATTAATATTTGTCAATTCTTCTCGTAGTTTACGGTTATCAATACGAGTAATGAGCTGCTGTGGCTCACGCGGGAGGGATGAGTCACCGCGCGATGACAATGCACCGAGCATCGCACAGCCAGTCGCACAGTGATCGGCCGGAGCTTCACTCACAACGGCCGTGTTTATTTCAAGCGAATTAACATTTCTTATAATAATGTGATCTATGCATGATGTTGTGACGCGATTACCATACTTTTCGATTCTAGTGCAGTTGCGTATTCCGCATTCTAGACCTAATTCGCACATTGAGTTAAGGTAACGATTGATAACAGGGCTGGTTTTTGTTGTATCTAAATTCATATCCCCTATAATAATAAAATTATTTTTTAAACTGTATTGTGAAACTAGTGTACTGAGCTCTGTTATGAATCGCTCCCTGTTGGTGTCTGGCGGCCTATACAACGCACATAAACTAAGTTTAAAGTTGCAGTTTGAGGTTAACTCGCCCGTAATACATTCAAATTCTTTAACACATATGTTATGCATATTAAAAGTAAGACTGCTATGAACATATAATAACACTCCTCCTCCCTTTCTTTTGGTTCTTAATTTTGAAAAAAGGGTATAGTTAGGTAATTCAAATAAATTAATGCAATCATTTTTAATATTAGCTTCCGTTATTATAATTAAATGAATAATATGCATGGAACTTGTAATGGTGTGTTCTAATATAGCAAAATTTTTAATTATTGAGCATATATTTACATGGTACAAAAGAAGCGAATCACTATTTAACGGCAGTTTACTGGTGAAATCATTCCAAGTATTACAGTTGACTTCTATTATGTTTTGGTTTGAACAATCCATAAATTAAACACAGAAAGTAAATTATACATACATTATGTCCATCAGAGTCTGCTGCATGACTTATTATGGCACAAACCGTTTCTCCGAATTGACCGCAAACTTATTTGCACTTTCTTTGATTTTTTCGATATCATTTACCGAACGAATCACCATTAACTTTTCTCTTTCACATTTACGCACTAGAACACAGCCATTTTTACACCAAATGTACTTGAATAAATCTTTCAGCTCAATTTTGGTTTTCCATAGTAAATGTGCAGTAGTCGCCGTCAGGGATTCCCGGAGGTAAATCTTTCCTGCAGTCTTGAGCCCGATATTCGTCGTCGAAATTTGTTTTGATTTGGATGCTTCTAGCCATTTGTCGCGACATCCCTCTTGCAGAACAACAGTGATAGCTGGTGCAATATCTTGGGTTAGCTTGTTGCGATTTACCTTTTTTCTGTAAGTCTTGATAATATCAGTCCCCATCATATTTATTGAGTCGGCCAAGGTTCTAACGATTTTTTCAGTGTCTTCGTTCTCGTTTTCTGGCACTCCACATACTTCAAGCTGGTTAGTAAGAAGGTTTTGCTCCATCTGGTTGATCTTGTTCTCTAGTACCTCATGTTTTAGGTTATAGTTTACTAGGTTATTTCTCAAATCCATATACTGGTTTTCTAGTACCTTCTTTTCAGAGCAGAAGTGCTTGAGTTTTTGTTCAAATTCGTCAATTTTTTCCGAGAAAAAATTTAAAGACCGCTGCAACTCTTCCCTGAGTATATTAGTTATCTCTTTTCTTATTTGCAGCATGACTTGTTGGACGATGGGGTTGATGTTGTTCACACCAGAGTTAGTTACAGTTTCGTTGTCGGTGTTCTCATCCAGTTCCTCTTCGTCATCAGGCACAATAAAGGACATGCGTTTTGGTTTAGCAGTTCCTATGCAGCTCCTGCACTTCCATTCAACCGCTTCCGTCGATGAAAGTGCGTTAAGCTGGTCGACTGATATGGCTGCACAGGTGGCATGTTGCCACTTATTGCACTTCGTACACTGCAGCCCCGGTAATTTTTTACTTAAAAGCTTGTTACACTTAGCACATTTCACCATTTTGAATAGAGGGTAGATCACACGATGTCGACGCAAGTGCGCGTAGTGACTGCGTCCGATTGGGTTCGCTCTTCGCGTACGACTCCTATTAGTCTTTTATTATTTGCTAGTGAGAAGCGAGATTTGATTGGATGTTCCGCAAAGCAGTAAATTCATTCCACAGGAACATTCCAAGATGATTGTCCTTTGTTTCAACGCAGGCTATGATCTCCCTGTGTACCAAATTTCATCCAAATCCGTTGTCGCGTGTTTGACGGACAAACATATGAAATTTTACAATTTTATAATAATTAGTAGGGTCTATGAGTCAACGAGGATGACAAAATGGCCGCCACGCAGTCTTTAATAAACTTAAATACCAGTAATAATTTATTCGCTTGTCTAGAAAGTGTAATCTTAAATTTATTTAAGAAGTAGATAGCGTCGTCTATTCTGTCAAACTTGCAATAGTAAAGCAACTGAGAATGTGTTTGTAATTAGGATTTGTGATCGAAATGTTTTGGTTCTTAACATAACATAAGATCTATACTATAGTCTCAGAATGGGGCTTAAGATTAGGTGTTTACTCTTCTTGATAAAATTATTATGATAATTATTGGATATTTATCACTAGTATGAAATGTTTTATAACAACTCCAAAATCGTTTAAGCGTTTATAATAAATGAAAGAAATGTGCAATATGCAAATAATGTTTGCAGATTTCTATTGGTCAGTTATGTTAATTTTCAGAGAAATTCACCAAAAAGACATTCAAGTAAGTAGTTTCTATTTTGGACAATAAAACGAGACAATAATATCACCATGAAATATAATACATGTGTCTCGTGAATACAATTCAAATTCGCAACCATTGTTTTTTTTTCAAGTTTCAATTATTAACTTATTATTATCATGATAATTATCATTGGTTATTATGATCGCTGAAGATAGTAGAATAAAACGAAAGTGGTTTTTAAACAAATATAAACCTAGTTTTTATTTTATTTTACGAGTTGTCGCGTTGTTGCATAAAGCGGCCGTGCACAGAGCTTTAAATTGTTGAAATTTAATTAAAAAAAAATAATAACAAATATGGCTCATCATGAAAATATTCAAAACCGTGTTTAATTGCATAAGCGCTTTGGATTTTTTATATTTTCATGCGCACATTTTAAGTAATAGAATGTTAATGACAGTGTATTATTATAAAATAAATAAATGTACAGAAGAAAACATGTATTTTAATTTTTTATCCTGTTATGTTTGAAAAATTTAGGCGTAGATGTATACAGACAGCAGATTAGATTAAAACAATATTACACATTTCTTCAGTCAATTTTCAATCTAAACATTTTGATATAAGTACCTGAAATAAAAAATGGGTTGGAAAAATTATTTTGTAATTTTGTGAAAATCTGACTGTACTTGTTGGTGATTGTAGAGATTGAATTTTATAAAAAATTTAAACTAAGAAACTAGATTATGTGACAAGTAGAAAAAAAAAACAAATAATTTTTATAAGGTATTGAGAAGGGTGTAGTGTCGACTTAATAACGTCATATTATACTCTAAAGAAATAAAACTTCTATCAATATTTACCATTTGGTTTATTTTATTATAAAAGAATTATACAAAATTTTACATTACATACCTTGGCAAACTAGTCCCAAAATAAATTTAATGTTAAAGGTGAAAATTTTATAAAAATCGGTGAGTATTCTATACTCATTAATATCTATAATAGTTTTATGGTAACTAACAATGTGATAAACATTTATTACATTTATTAAAAAATATTGTAAAGAGTGTTTCCTAATATTGATCTATGTAATTAAGTATCATGGAAATAATTCGCACCTTCGAAGAAGTGACATATTCCAAAAAAAATTTTTTTCACTAATATTAGAATGAATATTTAAATAAAACAATGCAAATATATTTTTGCTAGTGAAAAAATTGAAAAAAAAGCAAATTTTAATTTTAAAATGCGAATTATTAATAGAAGGAATAAGAAATTAAATACAAAACGAAAATATACGTATGATAGTTATGTTTACAAAAGTATGAAAAAATGGTTATTGGCTGTTTAGTTAAGAAATATAAGATGCAGGATAAACTTACAATCATAACAATATTATAAGACGAGATGGGGTGAGGTGAAGCAACACAAAATAATATAAAGGTGAAAACAATAAAGTAGTGATATGAGAATTGTTATGGAAGGGACTAATCTGGTACTACTAAACTAAGATAGCAATAGAGTTACATTATATTATGATACAGTTTACAAAAGTAGGATAGTCAGTCTATCAAAAACAAAATTATTACAATAGGAATGCCTTCATAATTGTATAAACGTAGATAACTACAAATAGCAAAGTAGACAACTCTATATTCAATTGAACTAAAAAAAATCTAGAAAATGGAATATTTGGGAAGAATATTTTGAAACAAAATATAGAGTACCTATCAAAGAAATAACATGACTTATAAAGTACATAATGTCAGAAATTATTGTACGTGTACTGTACATACAATACGTTGTTTGAGACGGCACATTTTTTTCTTAAAAATTGTCTATAACAATCTACAGCGATTGTAGAATGCATTCATTTTACTTAGCAATTTGACAGATATTTTTTTTTAATATCTCGCCTGTTTTATTTTCAAATCTGCTGGAGATTGCATTTAGTTTCACTTGAAATTTTTTGAAAAACGAATGTTCGCTGATTTTGTAATTAAAAAGTATAAACGTTTAAACAAAATATTTTTTGGTAAAAAATAAAGTTACTTAGCTTTTGTACTAAGGTGAAGGATATTATAACAAAGAATTTAAACCAATACTGCGTCATTGCACCTAAAAACTCTTAAATTACTCCTAATAAAAGTCAGTTAACAATCGGCCATTTTGTGTGCACTACAAAATGGTGATTAGGCGGCCATGACACTTGGCGTGACGTCACTGCTGGAGCCGAAGATGTACGAGCTGATTCCGGAGAAGAGTCCACTGCACCAATACAGGATCAAGGCCCAGAAGAGGAATTGGACAACCACATCTACCCAATACATGCTGAAACATAAATATCACTATGAAATGCACAGCGACTAACTCGAATTTGGTGCGCCCAGTCTGAGGTAGTACCTCCGCCTTACAGAAGACTATAGTCACAAATACTACATATTTTGACGCCGTCGTGGTTAAGTGATCATTATAGCTGCCTACAGATCAACCGGTCCAGGTTCGAGTCCCGGTAGCGCAAATGTTTGTGTGACGAACACGAATATTTGTTGTCGAGTCATGGTTGTTTATATATTTATTTATAAAAATATTTAAAAATTATTATGTAATTATATAAAAAAAACCGTTATCTAGTATACTCGGCAGCGGCCGGCGAGTGCCAGAAGCGACTTTAGGGAATTTTCACTGAATTAATACTGAACTGATATATTCGATACGATCTTTCGACCAAATCATTATTAGTCTAGTTAAACATTAGGATAAATAAAATTAGTGCATTTGAAAATTCGGTGAAATGAAATTATGACAAAGAAATAGTTATGCTAAATAAAATTCTACCAATTAAATATTCGGTCAAATGAATAATTATGCGAAATGACTTTGTTGTAACTAAAATTACCCCTACTAAAACCCTAAAACCCTACATAAGGGTCACCTAGTAAATGTTGATTAACTTACATTCTCATGTGCCTCCGGGCTGCTGGCAAGGTATCATCGTACTCCTTCAAGATGAAGATCCTCGCGGCTTTGATGCAGTCTTCAAAGTACTTCGAGATGTCCAAACCTGTTGAAAAACCGCAAGATTTTAAATCATTACTGTTAAAAGTGAAACACAACACGAGCGAGTGTATTGGCAACTCATTTTCTTTGACCTTTCTATGGGGTCAGAGCACGTGTTAAAGCAGATAATGTGTACCAGGTGATGCACATCTGGGAATATTCCCACTCTTGCAATTTTCCACTCCCAATGTGCCCGGAAATTTACCGGAATATTGCCGAAATAAAGCGTCGGTGGCGTAGTGCGTAAGAGCGTCGTCTCCCACCCGGGAGGCACTGGTTCGATCCCCGCCACGTACCAATGTGAAATAATTTCTTCATAGGTGTGTGCAGGTTTCCTCACGATGTTTTCCTTCACCGTAAAAGCGTTGATTAAACGTGCATGAATTCAAAATTTGAAAACACATTGCTACGTGGCGGGGTTCGAACCGGTGCCTCCCGGGTGAGAGACAACGCTCTTACGCACTACGCCATCGACGCTTCTCAAATCTAATAAAAACAAAATAAAAGTACTCTTTTGAAACGTAGGAAGTGACCATCTTCACGACAGTCATTAAGCATCGATACACATCGTATGTTTCTCCTTGCCTTGCTAATCGGCAAAATGCTGCATCTCTCACTTACCAACAGCATCTACTTTGTAGTCCCGTCTCTCTCTAGTGTTGAGTCTTGTACGAACAGTTTGAGCGATATCCGACTTAAAGTCCCATTGGTTGTTGGTGTAGTATTCGAAGACTTCGAAACCTTTGCTGATTCGACGATGGACTCGCATCAAACTGAAAATGAAACAAATTGTTAAAGGAACGCATTTATTCTCATCATTCGTAGATCTCAAAAGGCTATGTTATTATTTTATTTTAAAAGGACATTGTTCATTATAATTTGTGATCAATGGATGGCCAATCCCCACTATTGGATTCCTATATCAGTGAGGACGCTGTGGCTGCTATTGTGGCTCCAGACAATAAGGTCTTTTTAGCATGATAGCTTCAAAGCCATCTATATTAGCGGCCTTTACTACTTAACTAAACTTCCAAAAAGTTTAAATAGGTACTTAATATCCCCCTATCCACTCTCTATGGCATGAATTCAATGTCCAATCTCTATGGCATGAATTCGAGTGGATGGGCAAAGCACGAAAGAATGACGGTGTAAAAATCTTTTTATCGTGACTGCATGACGTATCCACCTTAACTTAGTTACATAGAAAGTCGCAGGAAAGTATGTAAAGATGACATTACTTAGTGGCGTGAACGGTTTGATTTACCCCTACGATGATTCTCTACAGTTTATCCATGAGGACAAGTCATACGGAATAAACATTATTGGAAACATTAATGATATATTGAATCGTTATTGCGTGTTCTTCTTAAGTTGATAAGTGACTTCCTCAAGAATACATAGAGCTAATTTCAACTTTCTACGATTTGTTCCTGGTTTTTGGACATACGTAAGAACTTCATAGTTTGGAAAGAACGTTAAAGACTTGAAAGTTAATATGCGAAAATTTTTTCGTTGGTTTATGGAACAGTCTGTTACAATGCAGAGTCGTATTTTTGAAATGTCAGGACACAGTAACATGTTGCAATTAAAACGTTTGAAATTACCAAATTAAATAGAAAACGACAAACGTGGAAAAGTCCTGTCATGAAAGCCTGAGACGGCACTCGAACCCAGAAACTTACGCGATCCAGGCAAATGCTCTTTCCTCTGAGTAACACAGCACTGATGAGTCACGACGAATTTATTCAAACCTTTCGTTCCTAAATGCGACACAAGCTGACTTTTTTTCTAGAGACGATGCCAGATCTCACCATATTAAATACTTACACAGGCTTGTATCCCAGACAGAAGAGGAGAGTGTCGATGAGGAGCGCCGGCAGCCAGTGGAAGAAGAATGCACAGATGTTGTGGTAGATGCGGGAGTGCTTCATAGAACCACCGGGGTACCTGTCGATGGAAGAGGCTATGTGAGAAAACGGGATTTTCCGATATTTCGGCGCAGTTTCATGCGCCATGGTCAGGGATGAACTAAAGTCTTGACACAATCTTGGTACATTATGGCGTTTTGTCGAGATGATCTGAGGGTTGTGAAACTCGTTCCAGTGATTCGGTGCGGAGTGTATTAAATGCTGCGCGATAGCCGATTTCTGTGTGTCGTTATCCTTAACTGCCTTTATGTGCTCCTTCATTTGGTCTGCCACTGCGCATTTTGTCTGTGCCGATATAAGAGCTCCCACAACTGCAGTTGATCTTATAAACATCAGGTTTTCTATTGGCATATTGTCTTTCGGCTTGCGTAAACACTGTGATATTTTACGGAAATAAGTGAAGACAGTTTTCAAGAGTTTTATTTATATGTTAGAGACCTTGTCTGTCACTATGCTATAATATTATCCTTGTACAGTCGACAAAGTTCCCGGTGTACCACTTGTAGGTGATAATTGGGTCGAGCCAATCAGAGCAGACTATGTTGTCGGTCACGCTAGAACGACTGCACGGAGGACAGGCGACCTGCGGAAGCGGAATACAGGCATTTTCTGGGTAAACTCACTCCATCTTTGACTTCCTCTTAGCGCTCTTAGCGGAATCTTACCAAGAGTGAATAATAATAATAATAATAATAATTTATTTGTCATAACATAGGTACAATAAGTTTTTAAAAGTAATTGTCAAGTATCACTATGTTTCGCCATAAAGGCATACAAATTTTACAAGAATTTAATCAGAATTAAGATGGCAATATCATAATGTTTGAGATCAATAGAATAATTAATTATGTAAGTCAAAAAATACTAAGTCCAAATTCTCTAAATTAATAACACTGTCAATACATAAAACAAATTAAAATAAATTAGTCGACATTTGTATCAAAACAAAATTGTATGTCGCTTAAAACTTCGTTAATTATATGTCAAAAATTACTAAGTCCAAATCTTCAAAAAAATAAAAATAAACATGCTGTCAATACATAGAACAAAATAAAAATAAAATAAATTAGTTAACATTTATATCAAACTTCCATGTCGTTTAAAAATTCATTAATTGCATAATAACACTTTTGTATTAGAAATGATTTTAATTTAGATTTAAATTGTGCCATAGTCAGATCTTTCCACGTACCAGGAATTTTGTTATAAATGTGTGGGGCCATTCCAAGAACACTTTTTCGAACTAATGCGTTTTTACATTTATAACCTAATAATTGTTTCTCGTATTGTTTTCTCATAGGTTGAACCCGTACACTGGAAACACTTGTGAATAAATGCATATTAGATTTTACAAAGATAGCTATTTCAAATATATACAATGATGGTAATGTCAACAAATTACATTTTTTAAAATAAGGTTTACAACTATCTGTAATTTTAAGTCCATACATTGATCGAATACAACGTTTCTGTGCCCTGAATAATATTTCTTTGTTTACGGAATTCCCCCAAAAAATGATTCCATACCTTAAAATAGATTCTACTGTGCCATGATAAGCCACAAGAACTGCTTTTTTATTCACTATTTTAGCCAAGCTGTATAGAATATAAGCACATTTATTCAACCGCTTACACAAATCCTCAATCTGTGGCTTCCAAGATAACTGGTTGTCTATTAACAATCCCAAAAACTTTGTTGTGCCAGTATCATGAATTTCTGTTTCCTTGTAGCATATTTTAACAAAATTACTATTAAGTTTATTAGAAAAATGCATTAGTAAAGTTTTTGTGAGGTTAACTTTTAAATTGTTATATTCTAACCACCGAACTAGATTAACCATTGCTACCTTTATATTATTTTCATGATCTGCCAAGTTACTAGAATTTATAACAAGTGTGCTATCATCCGCGAATAAAACTATTGGGTTCTGGGTATTCCGAGGTAAGTCATTGATGTATATTAAGAATAAGAGCGGTCCCAGAACACTTCCCTGAGGAACGCCATATTCAATAATACATTCATTAGATAGGTACTTAATCTCTTTTCTTGATTTAGGGCAAATCCTTGTTATTTCTGTAACCTGCTTTCTGTTATTTAGGTAAGACTTTATTAAGTCCAGTACATTGCCCCTTACGCCGATTGCATCGAGTTTTGATACCAATAAATTATGATTAACACAATCGAAAGCCTTGGTCATATCTGCATATATAGCACTAACTAAACTTTTATTATTTATGTTACTCATTATATTACTTATAAAATCATATATGGCTAAGTTTATGCATTTATTTTTTCTGAATCCTTTTTGTTCCTCGCAAAGTATATCATATTTTTCCAAATATGAATACAATCTTTCGTAAATAATTTTTTCAAGTATTTTTGAAAATATTGAAGTTAATGCTATCGGTCTGTAATTTTTCATGTCCTGCTTATCTCCTTTTTTAAGAAGAGGTATTACTACGACTGTTTTCATATCTTCAGGAAATACACCAGTAGTAATACATAAATTATAAATATGTGCTAGATGCACTGAAATAATATCAATATTATGTTTCACAACTTTAGTTGATATGCCGTCAAAACCTACACTTTTGGTGTTTTTAAGTTTTTTAGTACTTCTTATTATGTCAACTGGTATTATCGGAGTCATAAAAAATGTTTGAGTTTGGTGAGTCAATTTCATTGTTAACTTATCTTCAGGAGCGATCAATGTAACTTGGTCTGTAAAAAAATTATTAAACGCGTTAGCAATGTGAAAAGGATTAGTCAATATTGTGTCATTTTTGTTAATTTTCAATGTATGTTGTTTACTGTCAGGAGCTTTGTAATGATTATTTATAATATGCCAACATGCTTTTGATTTGTTGGAGGATGTTTTTATAAAATAATCATTTTGTGATTTTTGTGTCAGTTTTATAATTTTTTTATAAACTTTATTATAATTTTTAAACATATTCTTATTGTCGAGAGATGGTTTAAGCCGACAACGCCACAACAAGTTTCTACGTTTTTTGCTACATACTTTTATGCCACTAGAAATCCATTTCACTCTCCTATTTAAATTTTTTCGTAAAATGCGGTAAGGAAAACATTGGTCATATAAAAATTGAAATACCTCTAGAAAAGTGAAATATGCCTTATTAGCGTCATCTAACGCATACATGTCAGAGAAAGAGAGACTAGAAAGATAGCCGTTAAATTTATTTAAATTATCATTTGAAAAGTCGCGCCTTGTTACGGTCCAACTTATATTCTCAATAACCTTTTTGACTGGAATATTTAGGATTTGTGCAGTATGATCGGATAACCCCAAGTCTAAAACAAGGCAGTTACATCCCCGAATAAAGTTATGTGCGAAATTATCTATACATGAATGACTACTAAGTCGTGTCGGTTGATTAATCATTAATTTAAGGTTAAAGCCTAATAGGAACTGTTCAAATTCAGAAGCAATCTTGTTTCTTTTCATGATATCGATATTAAAATCACCACACATTACAACATGTTTCTTGCGCTTATTACATATTCTTTTTAATACAAGTTCCAGTTTAGTATAGAAAATATCTAAATTACTATTATTTGGTACTCTATAAACACATAACACAATAACATTATATTGACATAGATCAATGGCACAACATTCAAAGATTCCAGCTATTGAATGCTTAGAAATTTCATCAATTTCTGAGTAACGAACACCTGACTTGATTAATATGCATGCTCCACCCCTTTTCTTGTTTGGTCTTGAGTAATATGTCGCTAAGCAATAATTAGGGATGTGAAGGAGATGTTCATGACCAGACATCATAAAGTGTTCGGTACAACATACAACGTCGATATCACTTCTCTTCCGCTTGAACTCTTCTAAATGAACTGTAAGAATGTTTGATTTATTCAGCAAGCCCGCAATGTTTTGATGCATAATTTGTATACATTTAGTTTCGAAATAAATCGATATCATAACTGTCATCGTCATCGCCAATGTCTTTTGTCATTTCGTCGAATCCATTAATGTCATCATATTTATATTTAGAGTCATAAGTGTTGTATTCACAAATACTGTCCATGAGGTATTCGATTTCTTCGAAAATTACTTGCGTTCCACATTCATTGATTGTTCCATATCCCTTTCGGAACATTTTAATGTCATATGATAAATTCTTATTCGAGTCTAGGAAATAAGCATATTCGTGCGTTATAATATCGAGGTACAGCATATTATTAAATTTTTCAATCCTCCAATTGTACATATTTTTATAATTTCCTAGTTTATAAGTAGGGGCACAAACGATAACGTTTGTAAAATTTAATTTTTGCAAAGTTTCCCTTATGAAGAAAATAACCTTTGTATAGTCTTTTGTAGTATAAAAATCATTCTCGCCAATTAAAATAACACAAAAATCGTTCATTGTGAATGTCTTCAATTTGGTTTCCAACCCATTCATCAGCTGTTCGATTCCGCTGTTACTTTTTTTGTAGTGGCATAACACATTGGCGTTAGAATTATTTAAAGTTCTATTTGCTGTTGCTAATATTTTATTATGCTTATTACTACTTAAAATACAAATTTGACGTGAGATTTTATTGCCTTGTGTACTTTTTTGAGTAGTTTGTACTTTTTTAGTAGGTTGTTTCTGGCTGGTCTTTGTTTTGCTTTGCCTGGTGTGACTTATGTTGGTAGGGGTATCTAAAATTTGTATCTCATCACTTCTTGCTTTGTCTTTCGCTTTGGGAGTTATTAACCTAGTCGACTTCGCTGGACTGCAACAAATTTGTTTATAAATGTGGTTTTTTTTTGTTAAATCTGCATTCATTCGTTTTAATTCAATATTTTCCAAGGTCAGTGATTCTACTTCTTCATGCGCACTACATAAGTCTACTTCGAGTTTCTCAATTTGTTGCTTTAATTGCATTATTTGGTCACTTTGTAAGTCACTAAGGTTGGTCAGGTGGTCCTCATTGGATAAATCAGGTAGGCTACATGTTGTTTCATCTATGATATTAGATTCAACTACACTAATATTGTTCGTATTTGAATCAGACTGCGTTCGAGTTCGTCGAAAAGTAATGTTCTCGAAGAAATTCATCCTTATTGTTTATTATTTTCAAATTATATTAAATCTGTAAATAGTGTAGTGTCTTGGTATTAGCCTGTTTCCGTGCTTTGTGTTATGCACTATAAATTTAAAGCACAAAAAACACTCAGAAAAAAATTCTGGTGATCGGGGGTTTGAACCACGTAACTCTTAATGGTAGTCCGTATGATGCCCCGTGCGGCTGCCGACGCTTAATGTAATGTGGCAAATTAAGCGTACTAAATGTTCTTAGTAACGTGTGTTGATATCAGGGACTTGTTTGTTATTGAATGAGTCATGTAAATTAAACACACTGGTTAAAGTAGCACTGTTTCACATCCTCCCACTATTAGATTGTTTGTTGAATTTTTAAAGCACAATCTATAATGAAATTGTCTATTTATATTATACAATGTCGTAATTGAATTAAGAATATTTGTGTATTTCTTCTTACACTATCTATTTAAAACACTTATTGTCACTTTTAACACTTATTGACACTTTTTTATAATTATCTAGTCAATATGCACTTGTAGTTTATATTTTCGGTAGATAACACTTATCCGTATTCTTCAACTTTTATTAAACCATTTTATGAACCCATTTTAATGTAAAAAAATCACTTACTTGCGTTAACCACATATCATAAAGAAATATGTAGTAATATTTTAACACCAGACTGGTTTCAGAAGGTAACTTAAGCTAAACTTTTTTTTTGACTGGCTACTACCACTGGCTTTGTTCCAACTGACGATAAAGGTGAAAAATCCCAGTTCTTGACTGTCCCATATGTCATCGCTGTGACTGGGAATAACCCGGTGGCCGCAGATGGCCGTCTCAGCGTCACTGGAGTTTTTAAGAAGACCTTGAAGGAACCTCAAGCTTGTAATTCGAACCTCCTTAAGGGGTTACTAAGCGATCAAGCATCTTCCTCGAGGGAATCTCGTCCATAGGACGTTCGAGTCAGAAGAGACTTACCAAACCACTCCATTAAGAGGCACTCTGTTCATGATGATTTCTCGGCCCGCGTCAATCATCTCCAGCCACGTCACTTTGATCTCCGCTGACGATGTGAAGTTGATCACGTTCGACTTCTTGTCCCTGGAAATCATATCAGACATTTATAGATAAATTATTCAATGTACCCAACATTGAAAAGGTATTAATGGAACAGAAATAATGTAAGTAACAGAAATAACGTGTCAAGTGAAGTGTTGCCTAAAGTTCTACTCAACCCCTCTTGGGACTATGAGCGTGATGGTATATCATCAAGATGATACTGTTTCAACACCATAGCCTTAAAAATCAATTGTGATACCCCAAAAATATCCATGTCGGGAGATTTCGTGAATATAATTATACTTCATCCTTAAACGAGCTATATGGGTTCATGGACACCTAGGTTATTTTCATGCAGTACATACCAGCAGTTCTAATAAACTTTATCATACAAGTGCCAATCAAAAATTTATAGCAGGAGTGAACTTACCCATTAACCAGATAGTTCCAAGCGACAATCATGATGCCGTTGATGAAGACGTCCACGGGCAGATAGTCGGCGTAGCTATTACTCTTGCAATACATGGTTCTGATGACACCCTTGCCCGCACCTGAATCACATCCATGAACGTCATTCACGAAGCAATACAATACAAGGCATTATATGATATTGATTCACAATCTACTGATCGATAGAATCGATGGGGCCCCGATAATTTTAATAATTAATACACTAATAATTAAAGAAATATTATCAGATATAAGCCTGAAGCATCCTCAGCTTAATTTTGAAAGGATTATATTTTTTGTATAAGAAGAAAATTATATTGTAAAAGAAAATTATTCCACTTTATGGTATGTACGAGGAAGTGTAGTCCAAATGTTTAGATAGCTAGCAGTCTTGAGTTGACTATTATGATATATCTATTTTTATCGCGAAGTATCGCTATTCGGGTGACAATAACCGGCCTATAAATGGTTTCAGATTCATCGCAGGTTTTTAATCTACCCTAACTGTATCCTTATAATGTTCTGTTGTATCCTAATATATAAAAAACTTCGTACTTGAAAACCATTATAAATATAAACTGTCCCCTTTACTAGCCCGGTTTACTTTTGTGGCGGAAAAGCTACGGACACGACACGCACATCCGACTAGCTGTTAGTAACAAATATATCATCTAAAGATTTAAAAAAAAACCTTTCTTATTTAATCATTGCTGGATTTGAATCTCCAATACTAGCATATTGAGGTTTTCCTAAATCCAAATAACAATCATTTATTTTATTATATTTGTTGGCGAGATACTCTCTTTATTATCAGTCATTGTCAATCCCTCTCAGCTAAAGAGTATATTACACGCCGTATTCGTGTAATAAACTCTTTAGCTTACAAGCATTCGAGTGTCCATGCTCACACACCTGAACCACACACTCCTGGTTATCAATATTATTGATATAATAACGAATACCACAAAAACTTCGAGACTCTACTTTAACTACCCTATCTTTTCGAGTACAACATTAATTACTTACCAATGAGAAGACCGGTAGGTCCATTGATGTTATCTGTCCATCCAGGTACAGGTTCTTGCCAAATAGGAATAACTGAAAAGAAAAACCATTAAAATATAATTAAAAGGACTGATAAATAAATAATCCTGCATTTTAGCAGTCTCATGAACTCTTCAAATAGAATATCAATATTTTACTTGTAACATTCTTTAATTTAGGATTTCATAGTCATTCTGGAACCATAAAAGTATAGTTAGTTATATTTATCGGAATTTGCTGGTTTGATTCCCAGTTCAAACAAAAAACTAATCATCATCATCATCATCATCATCATTTCAGCCGAGAGACGCCCACTGTTGGACATAGGCCTCCCCCAAGGATCTCCAAACCGGTCGGTCCTGCGCTGCCCGCATCCAGCGGCTTCCCGCGACCTTAACTAGATCGTCAGTCCACCTTGTGGGGGGCCTACCAACGCTGCGTTTCCCGGTACGTGGTCGCCACTCGAGGACCTTTCCGCCCCAACGGCCGTCAGTCTTTCTCGCAATGTGCCCTGCCCACTGCCACTTGAGGTTCGCAATTCTTTGGCCTATGTCGGTGACCTTGGTTCTCCTGCGGATCTCATCATTTCTGATATGATCACGCAGAGAAACTCCGAGCATAGCCCTCTCCATTGCCCTTTGGGTGACCTTGAGCCTTCTTATGAGGCCCATTGTAAGCGGCCACGTTTCGGTTCCGTAAGTCATCACTGGCAACACACACGAATTAAAGACTTTCGTCTTGAGACACTGCGGTAGATGGGCCGAGAATATGCCGCGTAGCTTCCCGAACGCTGCCCAGCCGAGTTGGATTCGTCGATTGACCTCTTTCTGGAAGTTGGACTTACCCAGTTGGACTGTTTGTCCGAAATACATTTTTTAAAATCAAATTTCTTTTATTTTTGGAAATAAAGAAATGATTCATTTAAGTATAAGCTATCACTATTAAGGATACTTTGCATCTAACTAGGCCCCCTTTTTTTTCAACCTCAATAACAAGTATGTTATTAACTTGTTGTCAAATACTTGGTTCTAATGCATACTTAAGTAAGTAAAACTTGGAAACTTCTGAAAAATCAAATGAAATCCTAAGTAACCAGGAGGCACATTCTGAAGAACAGGTAAGAATCTATAAATCTGTTTCTCGTTTCGTCAATAAAATATTTTAAGAATAGAATATTGTTACACACCAATAGACGGTCTAAGTATCATCACAGGAATATGCTCCATCGCTTCCACCACCAGCGCCTCTCCTAGCGCCTTGGTGAAGGCGTAAGAGTTGGGTAGTTTATCGAGTAACCTGAAATTGTGTTAGGAATGATAATTAATATTGGACACAAGAAGAAAAAATGCATTTTCTAGAATATAAGGCGAACTAACAAGTATACTTGAAGGATGCTGAAAATATCATAGATAGATAGAATAAGAAGCAAAACATTGTTGAAAGAATTAAAAAAGATTTGGTAGTTCTCAAAATTGTAAAGAAAGAGAAGATGCAGTACTTGGGTCCCATCATCATCATCATTATTATCATAACAGTTTTATAATTCGATTCACTGCTGGGACACAAGGCCTCTCATTGTCATCGAAGGCGGTTTAGGCAGTAGTCTACCACACTTGCCCAATGCGGATTAGTGGAGGGAGTATAAGGTGATCAACAACCGTTTGATGATCCATTAGTCGCCTTCTACGATACCCATTAGAGGATATGTGGTGATGTTAGTCTATTCTGCCGGTATCACATGGTGACATATAAATACTAACTTATGTATCTTGCAAGAGTACCGAAGAAGACTTAATTGACCTAAACATACTGGCTCCAAAATCTCGCAGAATGGTGTAACACCAGCATCATCCGACTATTCCGGGCTGCAACTGTCACCACGGCAATTTGAGCTCGTGATGTTGCTGCCCAATAGAAATTCCCTAAAGGTCAAAAATAAAAAGTATTAATGCTTACTTAGGAGTCATGGAAGCTATTGTTTCGTCGTCCATCCATTCCACAGTCTGAATGATCTGGTGAGGATCAGCTGGTGGAGGGTACGGCTTCTCTTCTAGAAGTTTCTCGTGCAGGTGGCAGTAAGCAGTTGAAATGTGAATGAAGAGCTGTGGACGTAATGAAATATTAAAGCATCGACCACATGCCGTTTGGCGAACTCCTATAGATGATTTCTACTCAGCAGGCATCAGGAGAACGAGTCTCACTGTTGCCTAGAGTGTCTGCATGGCTCGAGTCGAAAGGGGGTGGGCAGGCCTGAGGATACCAAGGGGCTCGTACCTCGAGATGTAGAGGTATGGGGGATAAAAATACATTAGAAGCTATACTCCCGAACAGAAGACAAAACACATACAATTAAGATCATAAAATTATTTGCCTAGTCGGGTTACAGTTCTTTAAACTTTTTTTTGCTTGTTATATTGTGTGTTGTGAAAAAAATAATCAATATTTTATTTGTTGTTGTTGTGTATTTTAATTGTCTGAATAATTCAGTACCTAAATAAAAACAATGTCAGTTATTTTTAATTACCCCACAGTGAAGAGAGGAAAGATTTACAATTGAAATCCTACTAATATATTATAAATGCGAAAGTTTGTATGGATGGAAGTATGTTTGTTACTCTTTCATGCAAAAACTGCTGAATGGATTTTAAAGAAACTATAATATATAGCTCATACGTCTGAATAACATATAGGCCGGGATTAGCCCTAGCTCTGCTTGACGTGTAAGTCAATGAACTCATCGATATCAAAATCTGCTAGAGCCGACCTTCTGTATCTATTTCTTTTGTGCCAGTGCACCAACTCCCCTTGGCCGGCGGCCTTAAGACTATGTCAAAATCTTTAGCTGCATGTTGGCATATTGCACCGATTGCGAACAGGAAGAGAGTATCTATATTTCTTCAAGAAGACGTTGGCGTCTCACTAAATTCTTACCTTAAGATTCTTGCATTGTTTCGCCAATTCTACCATCAGCTTTGTTCCGCGGGTGTTTAGGAGGACAGCCTTCTTCAGCTCCTCGTCAAATCTGCAACATCAAAGACGTGACTTCTTTACGACTGCCAGGGCCACCAGCTAGTGGTTAAGTTAAGCTAACGTGCCTTCCGAAGCCTTCGGTAAATAGACACAGCGAAAACGACTGGGGCAGCTTAAATCTCCTCAGAAATGATAATGGTTGTTTTTTTATGTCGTTTATGTCTTTTATATACGAAATAATGACTCTTAGAAGTTAATTTTTATTAATCTTTAAAACAATACTACATAAGCTCAGTACATAAGGTATCGCTTTAATTTGATAGTGGAACATAAAACAAACTTTTTTGATTGTTACCCTTCAAGGTAAACTATCAATAAGGTTAAGATGATTATACTTATATTAACTATGGTTTGATACCATTATGCTTTTATGAAATTATGGTTGTGAATGTTATGCCTAAACATGATGAAGCTGATTGTATTTATGATTAAAACAATTATGCTAAAATCTGTTATGTATATCTTTAAAAAATATGCGTAAGTATCATTTGTATAACGTTCTGGACGCCGCCGTGGTGGAGTGGTCAGTAACGCTGCCTACACATCGGGCGGTCCAGGTTCGAGTCCTGGTAGTGGCAAATTTTAGTGTGATGAACACGATCATTTGTTCACGAGTCATGGTTGTTTATATATTTATTTAAGTTTATTTATAAAAATATCTAGATTATCAAGTATATTTGTCCGTTAACTAGTATCCATAACACAAGTCCTTAAAGATACTTAATTTGGGATAGATAATTGGTGTATAAAGTACCACAATTATGGCAAAATATTTTATGGTTTAAATTTTTATGCTAATGGATATAGTGAATCAGACATAATTATACAATATTTTATGGTTTAAATTTTTATGCAAATGGATAGTGCATCCGACATATACAATATTTATTGGTTTAAATTTTTATACAAATGGATAGTGAATCCGACATATACAACATTTTATGGTTTAAATTTTTATGCAAATGGATAGTGAATCCGACATATACAATATTTTATGGTTTAAATTTTTATACAAATGGATACTGAATCCGATATATACAACATTTTATGGCTTAAATTTTTATGCAAATGGATAGTGACTCCGTCATATACAATATTTTATGGTTTAAATTTTCATGCAAATGGATAGTGAATACGACATAATACAATGTTTTATGGTTTAAATTTTTATGCAAATTCATAGTGAATCCGACATATAAAATTTTTTATGGTTTAAATTTTTATGCAAATGGATAGTGAATCCGACATAATATTTTTTGGTTTAAATTTTTATGCAAATGGATAGTCAATCCGACATATAATATTTTATGGTTTAAATTCTTATGCAAATGGATAGCGAATCCGACATTACAATACCTGATAGTGGCAGCGGCGTGTATGACAATGTTGACTTCGTTGATGATCTTCTGTCTGTCATCCTCGCTCATGGCGAGGTCTGCTGCGCTGACGTCACCGCTAATGATGGTCATCTTCTCCAGGAGAGGTTCTACACCTCCTCTCAGCGTGCGAAGCTGCTCGAACAGCTGGAATAGACAAAGCCTGACTTAACACACGTGTTTCAGGTGGGTGCGCATTTTCTTACATAACTTTTCAATTCCTATCATTGGAGGTCCGAAAATATTTCTCATATCATTTAAAACCATAATGATCATTCTTCATAACTTCATAAAGCATAATCATTGAAATTCATAATATCATTAATCATACATTTTTGGGCGAGTCTAGTGTTTTAGCACTTAAAATGACTGAGTGCTGAGGTTAGGGGTTATTTTTTTTATGACCAGGCGGAGTGCACTGTCTTTGTAAGCAACAAGGTAGTAACAGTATTAATAAAAAAAATTATGACCACTAACTGTTATGAGCTCCGTTGGTAGTAATAAAAATGTATGAATAAAAAAAGTATCAAAAATAAAATTATGAAGAGTGATTATTATGAACACAAATCGGTAGTAAGACAAAGAATAGGATTTAGAATATTATGTGAGAAAATATGGACCCGTTTCAGGTTCCCTCAAACTGTCTTTATTCAATAGACTTAGAACTCTGTGTTCGTGGGATAAGGTTGAATTTATAAATTCGACTGTTTTGAAAAGTCTGATATCTGTATAATAACAAAACAGGAACCGTTTTGCGCTTAATACCTACACACGTTTAAGGTTGAAAATCAATTGGCGATTGGCAGTTTTGGTCAGTATGATCTGCTGCACTTTTTCTTTTACTTTGCACTTGTTTCCCTCACGTTACTAAATATACGCCAATCGAAATTGACCGAGGATACAAAAACGTGTTTGAATAACGCCTTTCGACGCTACGGTTGTGACAGACAGACAGAAATTATGACGAAAACGCTCCATATCCTGCCAATAGTAACTGAAGCATGAATTTCATTGATGTAATTACCTATAACAATGTATCAAACAAACAAAATTATAGGTCATCATCAACAGCTCATATAATGTCCCCAACTCGGGCTCGAGCCTACCCCACATTAGGGGCGATTAGGCCTTAGTCAACCACGCAGGCCAAGTGCGGGTTGGTCGACTTCGCACACAACTTAAGAATTTCTTCGTAATATAAATTATAGGTATCTACATACAAAAAGGGTTGGTCAGAGTTATTGGTAAAATTTGGTCACTGATGAAGCCGCAATTGGCAGTATAGGACATACAGTGCCTCCAAATAGTGTCAGGTTGCTATCCTGTCGGCTATATAAGGGGGCCAAAATTAACTAAAGCACCTTAAAAATACAGTCAAATAACACTACATTTTCGTGGAGTTGTGTTTCTGTTGGTGAGTAAGGTCGCCAGAACTCCACAGGGTAGGGTAATTGGCGTGTGAAGCGAGCTAGAGCATAGCAGGTTTCTCCCGTTAGTAAAGCTATAGATTCAGCACTGTCTAGTCTAATGGTTCGGCCATCATTGGTAAGATACCAAAGACAATATGTGATTGGTATATTGAGATAATATTCGATCCTCAAGAAGGGTAGGGAAGGGGACTATAATGTCGCGTCGGTGTTGCAAGCGGCTATAGGCGTTACTGCTTACCAATAGGGTTACAGGCTTGCTTACCAACAGTAAGCTTTGCAGAACACCAAAAAATATGCCTTCACACACCTATGAAGAAATTTTAGGTTGTGCGTGAAGTCGACCAACCCGCACTCGGCCAGCGTGGTTGACTAAGGCCTAATCGCCCCTAATGTGGGGTAGGCTCGAGCCCGAGGTGGGGACATTGTATGAGCTGTTGATGATGATTATTGCCAAGCTCGAGGTAGGATTAATGTTGTCAGCGCCGCAATGACACAGCAGTGTTAAAATCGTCTAGGTATAGGCTCCAGTGATTATGTACTTAGGTACCATAGGCGGTCCGTATCCATATGCTTGCACGTAGTTTTAAAAATATTAAAAATACTATTGATAAGGGGGAAATGATTAGAGTGACAAAGTCTGAAATCAACATGGGGATTTTTTCGTCATCATCGAACATAAAGCCATGAAACTTTGAATTTAGGCATAAATAGCCCAAAAAAAATGTCGCCCAAAATAACTATTCCATGCGGACGATATCGCGGGCAGTAGCTAGTTTGATATAAATTTCAATCATATGTAAACATGCGAAATAAGAGTTATATACAAAATCAACATTTGCTTATGTTCTACTGGTAGCTCTTTAGGTTATTAGTCATTGTCAACAATTGTCAAAGTCAAAATGTCTTTACTCATTTAGGTCTTAGACAAAGAATCCTGTTTGTCTAAGATTTAGGTACCATTTGTACCATTTGTACACTTAAGAAAGTCAATTTTGATGCCATCAGTTCACGAGTCTACCAGGAGGCCTTGTTCTGAGAAGAACCGGCAAGAAACTCAACAAGTTTTATCCTCCCTTTACGTTTTTATAGGTTTGATTTGGAAATAATTCTATTATTAAAACTTAAACAACCCATAATTTTCTTCACCACTTTTATGTGTTAAAATGTCACAATGATCTTAACAGCGTGTCCTAATAACCAGTATCCTGAGCACCGCACTGAGCAATCTGCGCAAGCGCATGTTGTGAAACGCTAGCGTGACTTCGCCTTGGCCCTTTTGAAGTAAAAGACAGACTAGTCTCGGCTCAATTTCTTGAATTCAAGCAAATTCTCGACACAATCTCAATCATCTTAGTTTTTGTAAAAAAAAGTAACTTTTTGACAATATTTTTAATGCAGTTAGATACTTACATAATTATATGTCATCATCATCATCATCATCATCAACAGCTCATATAATGTCCCCACCGAGGGGCTCGAGCCTACCCCACATTAGGGGCGATATATCAAAAACATCAAAAAAGTTTACTTGTGAAAACGCGAAATTCTATTTTATATAAAATTAAATTTAAAATATTTCAAAAAATCAGCATAATTATGATACTAGAAAAATGCACTGAAAAAGATCGAATTGCCTCAGGCGGGACTCGAACCCGCATCTTCCACAATCCGGGCGGATGCGCCGGTTTTTCAGTACATTTTTCTAGTATTTACGCGTTTGTAAACGCAAAAATAAAAATTATTCCATAATTATGATGTTTTTTTTTTATTTTGCTATAACAGTACCTACAGGGCAGTTTGGGTAATTTTAAATTTGTTTGTAACATTAAATGTATAGTATACCTAGTACCTAGGCTCTAACGCAGATGTGTATGACGGCGCTATGATATTATTAGGTTCAATTGTAATTGAATTTGTTAGTTTCATTGGAAATAGTCCACGAGGGATTGCGAGTGACGTCAGCGCCGCACGAGCTATCGTACGATGCGACGTAATAGTGGTGGGGCGCGCCTTTGTTGCAGCGGTGCGCGCTCGACAGAGCTCAGTCTAGTTCGAGGCGTCGCTGAGTGCGGACGTGTCTATGGTTGTATTAGGAATGCTTGTGGAAGCTATGTCCGACAGTTGTGTGATAATAGTTAGAGAGAAGTGAAGGTGAGTGCCTAGGTAAACCTACACACTGGGTCACAAGTCCCAGGCACTACTCTGGTTCTACTCTTTGTGATGTGTGTTGATAAATTGACTCGGCATTCGTATGTGAGATCGTGATTCGATCTAAATCCTGACGACATCCACGACATGTATATCTTCGTTGAGTAATCTCAAAATGCTTTGTTTAATTAAAAATAAAAATAAGTTCTCTTAGATTTGCGCGAGCACTACACATTATAAATAAAATCATCCCGTGACCACGAACGCTGAAAAGTGTTACGAAACGTCGGGCAATAATAACATCATGTAAAATCTAATTACACGCGAGTTAAATCCGTCAAAGTTGTTTTATTTATAAAAATAAGTGATAACTTAAGAATGAAAACAAAGTGACAATAGTGGTTTCAATGTTACACTGGAATACACAGTTAAGCAAAGTGACTTTTTGTACTCAAAATAACATGATTTCAAATGAGTTTTATTTATTATTTCATTGTTTCAGGACTATTTAAATCACTGCAACTTATGAAGATTCATTGTGACTAGGTTCTGAGGCCTTTACATGAACTCCTTTAGCTGGGCACTGTTTAAATTAATAAGATATTCCCAGCTTGGATTGTTTTGATATTCTCTGGGTCCCAGATTGTGTCTCCCCAAATGTCGGTTTTCCAAATAACTTTCCATTACCGTTAATCTGACAGATAGTCTATACAAAACTGTTAATTTAACTGCCAAATTTCTCCTAATCAGAACCTGTGAAATTGGCTCTACATTAAATAAAAATTTATAAATATGTAATTAAAATTAAGTAAAAAAATCACAAAAATGATCTTCTCAATTAAATGCAACCTTGAAGTGTTTATATTTTGATCGTCGTCAAAGGTCGAGCGAATGATCGTTTTGGTTTGAGTTTAAGGTGCTGTCCACACATATCATACATTTCTTTATTGTATTATTTCTTTGTTTTATCATGATTAATTGTTATTATGACTTCAAAATGTGAACTATGACTCTTTCCAAATCAAAACTGTAAAGGGAGGATAAAACTTGTTGAGTTTCTTGCCGGTTCTTCTCTGTACGAATTGTACATTACAATAACGAACGTCCATTTAAACTTACATCACCTATTTCATCTCCATACATGTCAAAATTTGGAAAAACCCTTGGAAATTTGGAAGAAATATTTATTTCTTCCTTATAAAGTGCCTAAATTCAAAGTTTTATGGTTTTATCTTCAACAATGACGAACTTCCATACGAACCTTCATATCATATTTCAACCCCTTCAAGCCTTTTTATCGCTATAAAAAGTAGCCCATGTCCTTTTCCGAGCTCTAGTCTATATTTGTACCAAATTTGATCAAAATCGGTTTTGTGGCTTCGACGTGAAAGCTTAACGGAGAGACAGACAGATAGACAAAGTTACTTTCTCATTTATAGTTAGTAATAATTATGAATGAGTTGAATTACAAATTTCCAAGGGATTTTCCAAATTTTGACATGTATGGAGATGAAATAGGTGATGTAAGTATAAATGGACATTCGTCATTGTTAAAAAGATAAAATCATGAAACTTTGGATTTGGCTAATATGGAAATATTTACCCATGTGGGGATGAAATAGGGGATGAAAGAAAGGTCGTAAGGAAGTCAAAACATACTCACGCTTTCGCGCCTAGCACTCGAACTTATTTTGATGAAATTTGGCACGAAAATAAACTATACCTTGAGATAGCACATAAACTACTTATTGTTGTAAAAAGGATGAAGGGGTTGAAATAAGGGATGAAAGTTTATATGGGATTCCTTATTATCGAAGATAAAACCATGAGACTTTGTATTTAGGCAAATTTTAACACCCGTGAAATAAGATTGGTCGTATGGAAGTTAGCAAAGAATGGAAAAACAAAAAACGTAGTTCATAAAAATGTATAAAATTAAGCTATTAATAGTAATCTACAACAGTTTGTATGTGTATTATCTGCAAAATAAGTACCCTAAAAAATTTCAATGCTACCCAAAGTAACTATTCCACGTAGACAATGTCGCGGGTAAAAGCTAGTACTTTATAAAACTTCACTCGAATCCAGCGAATTATCATTCTCAATTCGTTGCTCCAATCATGAACTGAAATTCATTGGATAAAAAATAAAACACCAGAAGATAAGCCAGTTAGCACTATTAACTAAGCGCGTTCATCTAACCGTTCAGTTAAGTAACCACAGTTAAATGTGACACCAGTTGTAATTGCGAGATAACCGGTTTCAGAATTGCCTAACTGAAAAGGATTGTCCTGATGAAATAAACACCGTCCTGTGATTATAGACGGGGTTTCACGGGAATTCTTGTAGTGACACGTGTAATGAGAATACATTTTTAACTCAATATAGTTAAATACTACTTTCATTTGACATCGGTTAAATGCTAGTTATCGCTAAGCCGTTTGAGAGAAGAAATTAAAGAGGGTACGTAGGCTAGTTACACTGAATATTACTAATTTGTATCGCAAGTAAACATCGTTATTATACGTGCGAATTGAACACGCATACTAGTTGCGTTCTCCGTTGAAATTCCAGTAGTGACTATGAACGTTAACCGTAATGTCGTAAATTTATATCTACTAGATAATCCTTCTGATTTTAATGCTGCGTCGGACGTCGCAATAGTATTTACCTGAGGCCCTAGAGAAGTGGCAAACGAAACTAACGTTTCTATTGAACGAAATGCTAATAACCCCCCATCCACTAGAGTTTATTTCTGCCGGAATGTCAATTTTTTATGGAATGAATTCCAGAGGATGGGCAAAGCGCGAAAGAATGGCGGTGTTAAAATCGCTTCGTCCCCTCCGTCGCGCCTACACGACGACGCGACAACCAGGGACTTAGTGGCCACTTGTTTAGGTTTATTGAAGAAGTAAAGAAGATTATTTCGATTGTGTTCCGCCCTGCAGGATTGTGAAACGTATCTTAGACTGATTGCTGAGTCCTTATAGTGATTGCTTAGATTTAAATATATTAAGATTTGAAAGACAAAAAAGAAAATGAATGTTTTGTTTTTTTTAAATTGTCAGAATTAGTTGACAGAGATAAGTTGTACATTTGAATTGTTTTTAAAAGTATTGGTTTCTTTTACCGATAAAAAGAAACCACTTGAAACACTGGCGTTATTATCTCCATTTGGTTCTTCGTCGACAGGGCGTCTCACTTCAGAAATTATTAGCTTTTCAATATTTCCACTACAGAAACTTTCACATAAGTGTCTAAGCGTACTATGCCTAAAGTTCGGCGTGGAAGTTCTGGGAGTGTTCAGAGTGGATTTTGTGCATGAAAGTTGTGTTATTTTGATATTCAAGCATTCGTCTTGACGAGCAGTTATGAGGAATCATTGGATTAAGTATAGTTTTGTTTGTGGAGTATGACATTGAGAATTTTATAGTGGGATTGCCACTTCATCAGTCGCCATCATGAGGTCTGTTGCCATTCATTTCTCGCCAAGCACTCCCTAGATGCATTTGTAGTGAGTGCTACTCCCGGTTCCCACATTGCACATTAAAATGTGCAAACGCTGTCTGTTTTGCAATCACGTAATAGGGAGCCGTGTGATGCCGGCAGAGTATAATAGCATCACCCCACCATATCCTCCAATGGATGTCGTAGAAGGCGACTAATGTATCAGCAAAGGGGTATTGATCACCTTATACTCTTCCACCAATCCGCATTTGGCAAGCGTGGTGGACTACTGCCAGAAACCTGCTTCGATGACAAGGAGTGGTGTTAATTGTGAAGTGGGTCGAATAATAGGAACAATAAAAAAAGACTAAAGTTCCATTCGATTGCTGGGGATGAATTCCTACAACGCTGAGCAATCGAATTTCTGTCTCGTAATTTCCGCGCTTATGGTTTGTCATAGTCGGTTATGTCAGAACATAAAATTAGCCGCGTATTTTAGGCCAGGTAAGTCTTAAGCATATAGTGCGTTTAAACACTGAGAAGAATTATCGAAAGCTCGCGTCCGTCCTCGAAATTATTGTCAGTTACCTTACAAAGAAAAGGATCGCCAAATAAAGTTGTTTTAACAATGGCCATAATATTTTTGTCTTATTTAGCAGAACTCGTAACATTATTGCGCGACTCAGCAGAGTTATTTTGCTTGAATTTTAAAATGTTATTCGCGGAATAAAAAACTAACTTGAAAGATCTTATCGTTACCTGACTCAGGTCTTACGTTCCATTTTACAACGACCAGTTTAAGTGAAGTTATGTAATAAACTTAATAAGTTTTATAAACTTTATTCTTTTGTGAAGTATGGTGCAGAGATTTGGGTTTTTTTATACTACTAGATGGCAAACAAGCTTGCGGCCCACCTGCTGTTAAGTGGCTACCGTCACCTATAGACACTTGCAATATTAAGGGTGAATCAATAACAATAATAACACCGCAAGTGCGTTGCAGTGTAATTATTATCATCTTTTCAGCCGGTTGGACATAGACCTCCGCCAATGATCTCCAATCAGACCGGTCCTATGCTTCCTGCGATCTTTACCAGATAGTTGGTCCACCTTGTGGGGGGCCTACCAACGCTGCGTCTTCCTTTACGTGGTCACCACTCGAGGACCTTTCCACCCCAGCGGCCGTCAGTTCTCGCAATGTGCCCTGCCTACTGCCACTTAAGGTTCGCTATTGTTTGGGCTATGCCAGTGACCTTGGTTCTCCTGCGGATCTCATCATTTCTGATATGATCACGCAGGGAACCTCCGAGAGCATAGCCCTCTCCATTGCCCTTTGGCTGACCTTCTTACGAGGCCCATTGAACAGAAACGCAACACCGCAAAAATTTAGAGTTATTTTCCTGTGATCTTCTGTAAGGTAACTACCCTAGTTCGGGCTGAGTGTTGTAAAAAAAAACTGTCTCACCTCTCCGTTGAAGATCTCCTCCAGCCTCTGCTTTGGGTTCTTCCCCTTCTTCGTGCGTACCAGGAGAAAAATTTGCTTGATATCTGGGCATTTTCTGCAAAAGAATAAGATGACTAAATTAGAAGGTGTGTTTGACGAGGACGACGGAGTCGCGGTCGCGTGACCTTCGCAACGATCACGAAAGTGAAGGAGTTGATCCCATATTTAAAAAAAAAACAGTTTGATAACTAACTTTAAACATTACAGCATGCGTCAAATCCGAATAGTTCTGATTTTGGTTATAATCGCCAAAATTTGTTCTACTTTAAGGCGACTTTTACAATGTATTATGTGTCAATGTACTTTGTTTATTGAATAAATTATTATTATTATTAATTTGAAAAAAAAAAACTATATTTTCGCGGTTTCTTTCGATTTTTGACAAAGTTGCGTTCGGCGCTCAAGATTCAAACTTGGATTATTCAACCGGATTTCACACACACTCCTTCCCCATACTTTCAGACGATAAAGTTACTGGATTACTGAATGAGTTCCAAAATTTTGTGCAGTGATTAAAAAATCTTGCTGTATATTTACGGTCAGAGGCGCGCGTCATGCGTGCGTCGTCTGCTCATTTGAAAAATACCGTGTAAATAGGCCACGTATAAATAAAATGACAAGTTTTTGCTATAAAGACGTAGCTAAGCCTAATGTAGGCGTGATAGCTGTCAATCATGCGTTTTTGTAAGAAGACGCAGTTTTGAGGGATTCACGTGACAAACGCTTAACGATATCAACAACAAAAAATCCGCAATGGAACTTGTTTGGCATGAATTTTAATAGATTACGTTTAGCGATTATTTTTTATTAGATTATCGCGCCTAAGATTTATAATAAATTGCCGAAAAAAATCAAAGAGAATACTACTCTGTCAGAATATTTAACTGACAAACTGTGAATTAAATTTAACATGGATAGGTACCATAAATCAATTCTCTAATATATGTATCTATTTTATATTTTTGACATTATTATTTATTGACATACTAGTATCGAATTTCTTAATGTATAAATACTTAATTTAATGATAAATAAATTGACATTGTTTTATATTACTGTTAATTAACTAAACATAATTTAATGATATTTGTACGCCTAATAAAGGCCGAACATAGTGAAACAACCATTCTGTACCATCCTATATTATTACCACCTATGTTTACAAATAAATGAAAAAAAAAAAAAAAAATAGCAATTTTTCAATAACAATTGTCAGCATCCTTAGTTTGAGAGTTTCTCCCGAGTTCTTGGTGTAAAAACAAGTGTTGAGAGACTGCATTTTTAACTCAATCTACCGTACAATTGTCTGTTACTAGTAGTACTTTTTCACTTGATATTGGCGAAATGCGTAATCTTTAATGTGTCGCGATCGCCATTAATTTAGGTATAAGGAGAAGCATCCTAAGTTAATAGTGAAATTCCACGAAAACTTAGGCCTTTTTTTCCGCAAAAAAACACGCGAGTTAAATCAATAAAAGTTCTTTTATTTAGCACAAACTCCAACATACAACATACACTGAAAAAAATCGACCTGCCTCAGGCGGGAATCGAACCCAGCATCTTCCGCTATCCGAGCGGCTGCGTTGACCACTACGCCACGGAGGCTCTGTTTTCGCTGTCGAAATTTGTCAGTGCTTGGTGCTTATGTTTCTATGGTAAACATTGTTTCACCAAATCTTTGATGAAACACTTCCAAGATCCGAACGAAATATTTTTGCAAATAATAGGGGTTAAAGAATGAAATTGCCGATTTTTTCCTCATTTTTCATAAGTGTATAATTCCTTTAATACAATAGCTATGTCCATTATTCTTTTTTTATTTAAAACTTCATTACAATGACTTATATTTATCTATAAATTTTTATTTTTATTTTTATTTTTTTCACTAGAAACACATCTTCAAAAACAGCCCGTCCTAAGACGTGTCCGTCTCCGTTATAAAAATATGAATATTTTTTTACAGATATCAATTCTCAAATTTTTTCTCTATGTATCCTATAGCTTAATGTTGTCTAAATATATCCACAAAATTACACAAAATTTAGATTTGTGGTTCCTTAAAAAATCGCAAATATATTTGTATAGAAAAATGAATTTTCGTTAAATTCTCCATACAAAACGGCTATTTCATACTTAAACCCCTAATATTTGACGCCCACCTGAAACTACTATATATTTATTGCGCTTACAAACGCGCAAATATCCTTAATACTAGAAAAAAAAATCTGGTCTTTTTTTTCATTGATTTTCTAGTACAAACTCCTTATCTCAGACGAGCTGTTTGTATGCTTGTCACCTTTATTGCTTACCTTAACAGCTTCTCAATCAGCACCTTTCCCATGAATCCAGTGCCTCCAGTGACCAGCACGGTCAGCCCGCTGAAGGTAGCCGCGATCCTGTCCGGCATGGCGTCCACCTCCGCCGCAGTATAACCCTCGGACGACATGTCGGAGGATGAGGGGTCTGCAGACAAGGATAACACGTCATCAGTACAGGCCATTTGATGTACATACTTCTTCTTTTTGCTCGCAATTTTAGATAAATAAAGAAGATATTTTACTAAGTGGTAGACCCATATGTAGGGTCGTCTGGGTAAGTACCACCGCCTTTCTTATTTCTGCCGTGAAGCAGTTCGCTGTGTTTCAGATTGAAGGGAAAGGTAGCCAGTGTAATTAAGGGCATGGAAGGCATATCATCTCAGTCCCCAGGATGGCAACGAACTTGCAGTGTTAAGTGATTTACCCTTAATATGGCAAGTGTCTATAGGCTATGGTAACCACCTAACACCAGGCCTGTTTGCCATCTCGTAGTATAAAAAAATAATAAAAAATGCTAAGATTATATTTAATTGAAATTTTTTTTATATCTTGCAGGAGTTTTTTAACAAATTGTGAATGAAATTTTATATAAGTAATCAATTTCATTAAGTTATTTGATTTAATTTAACTTAAGTTATTAATACTTACTTTATTCCTTTTATTTATATATTTAATAAACATTGCAAAATTATATGATCAATTTAAATAATATTTATATTTGATTTAAAATGGTTTTTACACCTTTTTTTCATTAATTTGTGAATGAAATTAATTTTTGAATATATTACATGAATTATATTGTTAAGTGAAAATTATAACTTTTATCTCTTCAATTACTTTTTATGTTCATATTGTTATGGCTCATGTTGTAACTAAAATTTATGTAAAACCTTAATTGTTACCACACGAAATACCAGAAAGTATTCTTTTATTCTATTTATTTGGGGACCCCCTGCAAGATATCTTGATATCGATCATACTGTTATAGGTTCTGGCAACGGCCTCGTTGGCAACGACGCCATCTTTGGACAACAGCCGAGCAGTGGCGGCAGAGGGGGCGGTCCGCCCCTGGTGCCAACGACAGCACTCAAAGGGGTGATAACTTTACAGTTACAGAATGCTACCATTTAGTACCTAGTTCATTGAAGCGTCAGCATCTTATGTCTTCGATATTCAGTATTTTAAGTATTCGATAATGATGATTATCTTGACATAGGCAGGTCGATTTTGTTCAGTATATTTTTTCTGTGATTTAGAAAGAAAGAAAGAAAGAAAAAACTTTTATTCGGCGTAATAGTGCAAATAATAAAGTTACGTACAGTCGAACCAACTGAATCATGACCCACTTGGCCGATCATTCCTTTAGAATCATAAATTTAGTTAGGTTTTCTTCGCTATCATGCGTGTTGCACTTAGTACGTTTTAAATATGAATAAAAATGTGTCATTACGGGTCAGAGATCTATGCAATTTTAATCTTTGTTATCACTGCACTAAAGTCTCAATTGGAATTTTAAATAAGCTGGCGTTCATAATCTAAACTCTTTTCACTACTGAGAAAACGGAATGACTATTATATTTTTAAAAATAAAATGACGTTATGTGTCAGATGTCAATTAGTAGTCTGAACAAATTTTAAAAAGCCATATTTATTCGACACTGTCAGTGTCTAACAAATTGATAACAGGTTCGTTACTTAGAAATGTACGTTCAAGCGAATTTCATCCTACTTTGTATAGAGTGACTGTAGGAAAATGATCTTAAGGTGGGTCATGATTCAATTTGGTCAACTGTACCTAATTCAATCAATTTCTATTATGTAAATGATATTCGAAGAGACATATTTAACTGGAGAAAATTGTTTGATATAAGACCTTTCCTGCAGGTACACGTGTTCTAAGAAATAAATATAGCTATTTTAAGTACCTTTTGCATGTCAGTTGTACTAGAATCAACAATAACAAAATATGCAAATAACAATGCCCTTGACCTAGAGACATTAGTCGAGACTTAAATGATACACGTCTTACACAACTGTTAGTATTTTACAAATTTAAGCAATAAGCCATCAGTTCGCGTGCTTTAGTCACTGGTACTATATTTATTAATCGGCGAGTTATGCAACGGAATACTATTCACGCAGTCCATGTTTGTAGTGAAGCGCCAACACATGCCGAAAGTTTGCCGAACATTCTGACGAAAATGAGATGTGCTAAAAATGGGTCACATAATATTCTAAATCCTCTTCTTTGTCTTACTACCGATTTGTGTTCATAATAATCACTCTTTATAATTTTATTTTTTATACTTTTTTTATTCATACATTTTTATTACTACCAACGGAGCTCATAACAATTAGTGATCATAATTTTTTTATCAATACTGTTACTACCTTGTTGCTTACAAAAACAGTGCACTCCGACTGGTCATAAAAAAAATAACCCTAACCTACCCATAACCCAGCCATGTAGGTGCATAAAACACTAGACTCGTCCAAAAATGAATGATTAATGATATTATGAATTTCAATTATTATGTTTTATGAAGTTATTTATGGTTTTAAATGGTATGAAAAATATTTTCGGACCTCCAATGATAGGAATTGAAAAGTTATGTAAGGAAATGCGCACCCGCTAAAAATTTGGTCGAGGCAAACTTCCTTAGTAATAAAATTAAAAATTCTGCGAATAAAATTGAGACCACCTGGAAAATTATAAACCAAGAAACTGGTAAAACGTTATTTAAAGATAGGTCTTTTGAAATTAATTTTAATGGTAAAATGGTAAAAACGGATGAAGCAGAGGCAAATGCTATGGAGGCCTTTTTCTCAGACATTCCCAAGAAAATTTATAGTAAACTGAATTCATGTACCGAATTTGCGGTTTCCTTTTTAGAATCTAGTGTTGATAAATGTGATAGTTCTTTTAACTTCATGAACACAGCGGACTACCGTTTCAATTTGGAGCCCCGATGTGGGGTAGAACCTTACAGAAGACCACAATCAAATAAAATTACATTTTTATTTTGTTGTATTTCTGTTGGTGAGTAAAGTCACCAGAGCTCTTTATTCTTTACTAGCGACCCGCCCCGGCTTCGCACGGGTGCAATGCTTATGTAAATATGCATGTATTATACATATAAACCTTCCTTAAGAATCACTTTATCTATTAAAAAAAACCGCATCAATCCGTTGCGTAGTTTTAAAGATCTAAGCATACATAGGGACAGACAGACGGCGGAAGCGACTTTGTTTTATACTATGTAATGATGATTGCATTTCATAAGTATTAACAAGATTACAATTTTTGCGTTCACAAACGCGTAAATAGTTTTAAAACATAGAAAAATACATTGAAAAAATCGACTTGTCCCAGGCGGGAAATACTATTAACAAGATGTAAAACTAATGAATCAGATATGGACTCAGTTCGGCACAGAAAAAAAATAAGAAGAGAGAATTTCCATTTCACAGTAGTTAATTATATCCATATTCTATCAATAAGTAATTGTATCTTCTTTAAATATTTTGGTATTCTTGTATTGTTCTAAAATTTATCATTTAAATAATCTTGCACTGCGTAATAATGCTTCTTATGTAATAACTGTTTTAATTCTATTATAAAACTATTTAATTTAGGAATATTTTTAATTGTATTAAGTGATTTATTAAAATATATATATATATATGACGGCGCTATGACATTATTAGGTTCAATTGTAATTTAATTTGTTATTGCGAGTGACGTCAGCGCCGCACGAACTATCGTACGATGCGATCATGTGATGTAATAGTGGTGGGGCGTGCCTTTGTTACAGCGGTGCGCGCTCGACAGAGCTCAGTCTAGTTCGAGGCATCGCTGAGTTCGGACGTTTCTATGGTTGTATTAAGAATGCTTGTGGAAGCTATGTCCGACGGTTGTGTGATATTAGTTAGAGAGAAGTGAAGGCGAGTGCCCTAGGTAAACCTACACACTGGGTCACAAGTCCCAGGCACTACTCTGGTTCTCCTCTTTGTGATGTGTGTTGATAAATTGACTCGGCATTCGTATGTGAGATCATGATTCGGCTAAATCCTGACCACATCCCCGACATATATTTTATCTAATAACTCCACGGGGTAGGGAAGGGAACTTGGCAGTGCGCGAATGTCACGTCGGTATTGCGAGCGTCTATAGGCTCGTTTGATTGTCAAACAACCAAATAACATGAAAAAAACCCGGCCGAATGCGAGTAGGAATCGCGCACAAAAGGTTCAGTAAAAAAACCGCCAAAAAAAAAAATAATGATAACTGTTGTATTGCTCCCCCTTAAATATTCGCTTTATTTCATTTTAATTATTTCTTTTTAAAGTAAATAGTTAACTAAATGTTATGTGAATATCTTAAGCGTCTACCTGTTGTCGTTATCAATATCGAGCAAATCAAGCAAAAAAACATCACGTTTGTTGTGTGGGAGCCCCCCTAAAAAATTATTTTATTCTGTTTATTAGTATTTGCTGACCTTGTAAGATAGTGTATGTAGTCAGGGAGAAAATCTCCTAGAACACTAGCCGTGGTATTATTTTCGGCTTCGTACTTTCGGCAAGTGTGTCGCTACACTTACCTCCTCTCATAGACAACTGTACGTTTTTAAAGGTCTGTCCACATTCATTCGTGCATTATGAACTACCTCTTTGGTTACTTTTGTTGTCTCGCATAGATACTAGACGAAATCAAACTAAGCATACCACGGATTCACCGTGTGGTTACCGGGTTCATCCCAACCAAGGTGTCGGTTTAGGACCCTTTACACACTGCGACTTTTAGCAGCAATGCTCTCACGATGCAGTCTCAAATGTTCCACCTTTACACACTTGCGCTACTTTTAGCATCGCGACTGTATCGATGCTAACGTGAGCCACGACGCGAAAAAGTCAAACGCGATGACTTTGTATTGGTCTTGGAACCATAAATTTATAATTACTGGCGTTTATAGAATGGCAATGAATTGAATAGGACGAGACCAAAAAATGCACCAATGTGTAAGTAATGGGCATATGTGCTAGTATGCTCTTTCTCTTTAACATTGCCCATCAATAGTGTCATATATCTATGATTGGAACCACAGATATATCAATCAAAGGAGATCGGTCGAATCGCTGAGTTATGAAGACCGAGTGTCGCGATCAGCCTCCGTACTACATAACATGGTTTTAGTTGAGCATACCGTAATAAACCTACACTATTCATTGCGCGCGTCTTAAGGACTGCGAAGCAATGAAAGTTAAGCACAGCCGCAAAGGAGATCGGTCAAATCGCTGAGTTACGTATTCACTCGTCTTTAGAAGGCGAAGTGGCGGTAATGTATGCCCACTGGGCATACACTTGTCACAAGTTAAACGCCGGCTTGGCCTATCTCCTTGTATTATTAAATCTGTGATTGGAACCAAATCCTATGACATGTTAATATTCAGGGTTATTTTTAATACAATCTTAAGCCCAAAAGTTCAAAACCATTTGAAGATCTCGAACACAAACAACTTTTACTTTAGAAGCAACTCTGAAATCGCGAAAAATATTTAAGCTGTTCGATACAAATTCCCAGACGAACTCGTCTGAAATATATGAGACGGTAGATTTATTTTTTGCTTCCTTAGAAAATGAGAAAATAAGCTATTTCGCGGCGTAGGCAGAGAGCTCGCTCTCCTCATGATTATTGAACTGATGATGTTGATGAGAAATTAAATACACGAGTGTATGCTGCATCGCGCTGTGTCAGGTCCTTATAATACTAAATTATAATATAGGTACTAGATGACCCGGCATACTTCGTATCACCTACCCACGGAGTACCTACTAAACTTCTTTGCACCTATCCTAACGTCATTAAAACTCTCCCTTCGCTAAAATGGCTGCAAATTTTGATGCGTAATATCAGGCATTACCATTTTAAAAGTTTTCAATCTCGGCCAAATGTATTTGTGAAATAACACATTAAAGACTTTTTCCTATTTACATCCCAAACATTGACAACCATCAAAATAATTAGGTATGGCAATAAAATATAAGCTCCTTGGGTATGGCAATACAATGACAAAATTTTCTGAACGAACCAACAATGACAACCGTCAAAATATTAAAATTTAAATTCGCCTTAGATTAAGAAATCCGCGATAATCTGAGTAATGTAGATATATGATGTCGGTTCAAAACCCTTAATTTAATAGGTGCTTTAATTCGAATGGACCCAAGTCTACTGTACCGACAAATGTTTGACAGGAAAGTAGGCAGAACAGTTTATATGGGAAAATAAAAATGTTGTTTTTACTATTTTCCTCGCAATTTCTCCATGTTTTCTCACCGTTTAAACCTTCCCTGGACTACGACAAACATTACAAAACCATAATCAGCTTAATCGGCCCAGCCGTTCTCGAGTTTTAGCGAGACTAACGAACCACGATTGATTTTTATATATATATAGAAGATAGATAGATAGATAGATTTAACCTATAATCTAGCCCAAAATAAGTATCGTTATGAACTTTTGCTATGGATACTAGATAACGGACAAATTTGCATACCTAATAATATTGATATTTCATAATTAAACTTACATAAATATATGTATAAATAACCATGACTCGTGGACAAATATTCGTGTTCATCACACTAACATTTGACACTACTAGGACTCCAACCCGGACCGCCCGATGTGTAGGCAGCGTTACTGACCAGTCATTGGCTGATAAGAGCGCGAACTACAATTATGCTCATATTTCAGAGTCAATATTTTTTTTTGTTTTCGAAAAAAAATTTGATCATAATTATATTATGTTTATTTTACTAGTTAAACTCCCTTAACGTACGTATTCACTCGACATTATCGGACGGCGAACTGGCAGCAATGTATGCCCGCTGGGCATACACTTGTCACAGGTTAAACGCCGGCTTGGCCTATCCCTTGTATTATTAAATCTGCGGCTTTATCTGATATTTTGCGATGTCATTATACCTATTTTGCGTTACGTTTTATATAGAACTAGCTTAAATAGAAATCCGAAAATAGGTCTTTCTTAATTTCTAAATTTTCATCCATTTTACTTTAAAAATGATGGATTTCCATACAAACTTTCATCCCTTATTTTACCCCCATAGGGATTTAATTTCCAACAATCCTAAATACCTCTTACTAAATTTCTAGCTGAAAGGCCATATACCAATTTTTGTGGATTTTACTTTAAAAATGACGGATTTCCATACAAACTTTGCACCTAATTTTCACCACCTTAGAGGGTAAATTTCAAAAAATCCTTTCTTAGTGCACCCCTGGACCTCATAAGGAACCTACGTACCAAATTTGGAATCTCTAGACCCAGCAGGTTGGGCTGTGCGTTGATATGTCAGTCAGTCAGTCATTATTCATTTTTATATAATAGATAGGTAGAATAACTTTAAAAGCCGGTCCAATATTGTTTAATATTTTTCCTCATCGCTCAATTTGTGCTCCAATAAATGTGGAACCACCTTAAGTCACGTAAGAGGCTACCACAGGTTCCGACCACATTTCATTGAAAGTAAAAGTTTCAAGGTAAGCAGTTCAAGATCAACGCATTGGTTTAGTCTAGTTGGTACGTTCATTATATCTAGGTCAGTTTGCAAGTAGCGTGGCAAAGAAGATACGCTGTCAGTATGCGACATTCGTTCTCTTCTATATGTTAGGTTCGATTCCCGCCTGAGGCAGGTCGTTATTTTTTCAGTGTATTTTTTCTAGTATTAAAAATATTTACGCGTTTGTAAACGCAAAAATTATTCAATAATCTTTTAGCTAGCGTTGCTCTCATCAATTGGTAAGTACCAAGTCAATAGTGTTGCTATTTCGCAAAGAAAATTTGGTAACTAACCGTCTTGGCGACATGTATACCCGATTATTTAGCGATGCTCTTACACAAGCAGATGTCAAGATCGACCCGCTTCTAATAAGATGGTCTTGAAAAGAAAAACGATTCTTACACAATGGATGATAACCAAGTCTTAGTAAAGATAAATCAAAACTTATACAACATATATATTTGTATTAGGACGTGCATAAGGGTCGAAAATCAAGTAGCAGAATATGATAATTATGGAAATAATATAGATTAGGTACATAGAATAAATAGAAAATAAAATAAGAACTGGAATCTGATATGAATCTGATGATAGAATGGGTTTATCTCAGAAGACTTCGCAACTTTCTTCCAACCACTACCAAAATTGCGCTTGCTAAGTCCCTACTTCTTCCGATCCTTGATTATGCTGACTGCAGTTTCCTTAATCTAACCGAAGAGCAACTAAATAAACTTGAGCGACTTAAAAAAAATTGCATACGGTTTATATTTGGTTTACGAAAATATGACCACGTTTCAGAATTTCGTCATA